>OZ021726.1:53555958-54290958 GCA_963978545.1 Linyphia triangularis
TTAAAATTCCAGGTAATTACACAAATTATTCCTTTTTCCAATTTTGGCAAAACCAAAACTGTCGACAAAATGCAGCTTTAGTGGTAATTATTAATAATAGTGTGGCTAAAGCTTCTTTTTGGCAAGAGTTTCGGTTTTACCGAAAATGTCCAAACCTTTTTAAAAGTATTATTTGTTGGTTAATATTGAAATCATTTTTTATAACAATCACAAGTAGTGTCTTTTATTTTTATGGTGTTTATTTTGTAGTAACTATTTAGTGTGCTCAGCGTAAAAGATTACTTTCAAAATCAACCGAGTTTCAGATTATTAAATAAAATTTCAAATGTTTGATTCCAAACTTTTATTTTGAAAATAATGTAGCACCTCTTTTATGCTTTTCATCCTATATTGTAACCTGAATTGTCAAATTCGAAGACCTTTTATGCCACGACGAGTACCCAGCTACGCAGCTAGTAATGACATAAATAAAGCATAGACGGCAATATGACATAATTCATTTTCGTATGTAATTGCAGTTTTTTCTGCTTTTAAAGTGTATTCTGTATCCTCAGCAAAAATTCGACCAATAAACATAAACTTTATCCAAATTAATTCAGTAGATCCTGAGTTTTAGACCAATATTAACCTCTTCTTGATCGTTGATATAAATTTTTTTATTTTGACGGGTACCAGATAAAAATCACCAAATTGCAGCGATAACTCATTCAAACTAATAACTTCCAATCTGTGATAAGGTTTGCTTAGGCAACCCCCCAAACTAAAGAATAAAAATAAAAGTCCACGAGATTAAAATATTATTTTCGTGTAAACATTTCAGCTTGGCGATAACTACGTCAACCTTCCGACTTAGCGGATTTTAGTACCCGTCTAACAGAAAAATATCAAATATTGTTGCTAGAGTTTTCTCACATACCCGAATGTGTGTATATGTTTTAATATTCAATTGGGGTTTACAGGAAATTTATTCCTCATTAATCTAATGCAACAAAAGTGAGATCAGAAGTGTTGGTATCACTTGCTGTCGCTTATTGTATAATAACTACTACTCTGTTGAATGATGAATGAACGGCATACACTATGTTCAATTTGCTCCCTAATACTCTTACTTCATACTCAATAGCACTTAGCAACATATCCAATTGCATGATATGAGAGTACTATGCTACGAAAAACATAAATTGAACACTGAGATATAACAGACAAACGTATTCAAACTTGAAATAATTACATGCTTGAAGTAGTCAAATGTTTTGACCAGTGTTAAGCTTTTGTTCACAATAATATATGCATGTACAAAATTGCTCAAACTCGGAAATGATCTTTTTGATAATCACAAGGGCTTCATTTCCAGTGAAATAGTTGGTTTATGTAAAATTATTTATCTTATTTCAGTGTTTTTACTATAGTAAATTTTAATATTTCTAAATGACACTCATAGAATTCTAAATTTTCTGTTTTTAACATTCAGATACATTTTTATTCGTTTTGTTGCATCTTACAAGTACTGATGATTTTGAAAATATATTTACCATGATTTGATATAATATGGATAAAATTTATTGTGTCCTTGAATTTTATTTCATCAATGATCTTATGTGTTCCTTAATTACATTTGGAGATATTTATGATATAA
The DNA here is from genome assembly GCA_963978545.1 of Linyphia triangularis. Classification (NCBI taxonomy): domain Eukaryota; kingdom Metazoa; phylum Arthropoda; class Arachnida; order Araneae; family Linyphiidae; genus Linyphia; species Linyphia triangularis. Next base: position 53,557,595 of record OZ021726.1, read on the forward strand.
TCTGCATATAATGGGGACTGGGTATTCGATGACAGCAATAAAATCAGGAAAATTAATGCAACAAAATAACTTGTGTAACATTGAATATTGGTCAAAATGAAGACATTTTTTGTACATGTAGTTCAAAACTATTTTAAATTACACAGTCAACTTGAAATAACTCGAACTTCAAAGGACTGGCCAAATTCTTCAAATTATCCAAAGTTATTTTTTATTCAAGGTATATTCTTAGTACCTAATGAAAACTTCGAGATAAATGAATATTCGACTTATGAGACTTTGAGTTATCGCAAGTTGACTGTATTAGAAAAAAAGTTCATAATAATAGGCTAATAATTTATTAATAATCACTTATTTGAAACTCGGTTAAAAAAAAATAATTCTGTAGTGAGTTGACTTTATGCTCATAGAAAAATCTTAAAACTAAAATAAAGTTTTTTTTGCTTTATATTTCTTAGAAATGTTTATATACTGCATTAAATATCAGATTTCTCAAAATAATAAAGTTTTTTTATGTAGTAATTTGTTGAACGTATGAAAATTTGTAATTTTTTAAGTAATAATAATTAAAAAATAAATTACATAGATTTTAATAATATTTTTGTTTAATATGTACTTTAGATGTTATGTAATTGCCATGAAAAAAATTTCAATTTTATTCCTTGCATAATTTTTTATATGAGCGTACCATTAGTTGGAAAATCAACATTTTGAGAAAACGGGAAAAAGCTATAAAAAATTTTTATAACTTGCATGGTTTTCAAATTTAATGTGCTTTACCCCTGTATTTTGAAGCAGCCATCTTCACAGATTATTCTAATTTCTTTTTAATTTTTTTCCCTTTTTTCTTACATTTGTTTAGGTTTTTTAAATGCCCTCTCTGCTTCGACTTCTCAACAATTAACTAAGTGTGCAGTGACAGGGAAAATTGTTGTAAAAAGGTCCCATACTCAAATTACAGGAATTTTAATATTATTTTAGATTTAGTATGCACCTAATATGATTACCATATTCTGAAGCATCTCCTTACAGATACTTCTAATGCCTTCTTGTTTAATTGTTTATCTTTTATGCATCTTTTGAGGGTTTTTTCAAATGCCATATATCTGCTTCAGCTATTCAGCACTAATTTAAGCATCATAGTATTATAACCATTGTTATTATATAGTGTTATTATAAGGGAATGTTATAAACAAGTTAAATTCACAGATGGGGAATAATTAGATTATTACTACTTGATCCATTATTAAAATAAAAAAATGCTGCCACATAATATATCCGAAACATTTTTAAACTTGCCAATGGAACACATATTATAAACTAGTTTCCGTGTTTGCATCACGCTTGTTATTTGTCATTGAAGTTGACATGTAAAAAGCAACTTAAAACTGTGATGCAATCTTGGTGGCCAAACCTTTTCTATTTGAGATTCAGCCACAATACAATGTCTACTGTCTCAATACATATATTTTGCAATAAGTCCCAGTTCCCTTACTTTGGATATATTAATAGTTGTGCGCATATTATTAACAGTTGTGTTGCTGTTTCATTCTCATGCTTAAAGTTACCAGGAAGGTGAAACATAGTCAACAAAAAGTTATGTGCAATTAGTAGTAAAACAGTAATTTTGACTTTTCTTTTAATAAAAATTTGTAATTTAACACAAGCCCATTTCTATTACATTTTAATTTAAATATATGTGTTTTTAGCTTCTCAACATCTGAAAGTAACATAAACAACCCTTTCAGAGACATTAACTGTCTGAAAATATCCCCAATTCAGACACTTCAAAGGTCAGAAAATACCCCATTTTCAGACACTTCAAGTGTCTTAAAGATTAAGACTCCATTTTTCGTCTTAAAACAGTGCCACTTGTTTAAGACGTTTTTGTGTCTTATTTTAAGACATTTCAATTTGCTGTGTGGGGATGTTTAGAACACCTTAAGAGGTATTACCACAGCGATTTTGAACAAAATCGCTGGAGCCGTTTTTTAGCAATTACTTAAAAACATTATTTTTTCAGCTACCCTATGCGCATGCGCGATTTTGACAAAAACTTTAATGGTAGCTCTTTGTGCCATCACCAACCCTCACATCAAATTTGAACATCGTAGGTCAATTTGTTCGGGAGTTATGTTGACCACGTACACACAGACAGAATTTTTTTCTCTATCACTTTTTTGAAATCAGGAAATTTTTTTTGACCGAATGTTATACTTTCATTACCCTATGTATACATATGGGTGATTGAAAGTAGAAAACAAATTTAAGTTACAACAAACAAAAAAAAAGAAGAAAAATACTTTTCTTTCTATTAAAATTCCTCATGAAATCTTAAAAAAAATAAAAACGTTTTCTTTTTTCTTTCGAGACAATTTTTATCATCCACTATTTTCACTCCCGATGGCAATAAACACTTTGCAGTGGCGCTGTAGTAGCAAATACACCTCATTAAACAACTTAATCTCATTAAACAACTTTTAATATCAGGTATGGAATTTTAAATACACTTTTTTCCAAAATTGTTTGATGGGAACAAATTTGATGACGGCTGCATGTTTATTATGGAGGCAAGATTTCATTTGGACGGAATTGTCAATAAACAAAACTGGTGACTATGGGGCATTGAAAACCCGTCTGTGATCCCTTAAAAATTTCACTAATTTCTCCAAAAATGTCCATTTGGGTTGAACTATTATTAGGGATTATAGTTTCTCACAAGAGATGAAGGATAAACTCATTGCGTTCTATTCAAATTTCACAACAATTTTTTACAACATTTCAATATTGTAACAAATCTTTCAAGTCGGTGCATTTCTAATTCTATGCATGTCTATCCTACATCTAACTTGTCTCTCCTTTCTGACTCTCACTGTTTTGAACCTATGTCATCTCAAAGTTAGGGAGTCCTTTCTGAAAAAAAAAAACTATTTATGAAATATGTAGAATACATGTAGTAATTAGATTTAACATAATTATTTAAATGTAAAACGTTGTATTTCTAAATTTGAGGGTTGTTTTAAAGTATGAAAAATATCGTTCACGATTGTTATACATGAATTTAAATGCAGTAATGGAGGTATTGAAAATTATGAAATAATTTTTTTTAATTTTTAATTTTTTAATTTTTTTTTTAATATTAAATGAGAAGTTGATAAATTCAGTAGCTAATTCAGTTTGATATGCGACCTATGAAACAAAAATTTAATTTTCTTTCATTAAAGTATCATACAATTTCTTTCATTATTTATTTCAGTGAAAAAAAAAGTTAAATTTCCATTGTATTAATAAACGTGGTTGCAATGCAAATAAAATTACCCGATTTACAGTAATACAATACTATTATTGAAATTCCATTAAAATCCCAATGTAATACCTTAATAGTATAAATTTCCAAATTAAACCATAGTTGAATATTTTTACGAGGTGTAAAATAATGTAAAACTGTTTAACATCTAGTCATCGTATCATCAGTTCTGGATGCAAATAATGTAAAACTAAGGATGGGAACATCGCACAACTTTCAACTGCACTATAATACTGGCGTGGACTTGTGTCATTTACCGTTTTTATATTTACATCATTCATTTACAAAAAATTGCCACTTTAGCGATATTTTTTGCAATAATTCTTGTATAGTCAAAAAGAGAGAGAGAGAGAGAGAATCATTGAAAAACGTGATTTTTTTTCAATGGCATCTACCTTATGCGCATGCGCTATTTTGACGAAAACCTTAACAGTATAGGTTTCATGGCCACCACCAATCCGAATACCAAATTTGAACATCGTAGGTCAATTTCTTCGGGAGTTATGCTGACCACAGACAGAAATTTTTTCTAGATCACTTTTTTGAAATGAGGAAGTTCAAAAATGTGGAGAAATGCAAAAAAATCGAAAATTTTTGTTTGACCGAATGCTATACTTTCATTACCTAATGTTTACGTATGGACTTTCTGGTATTCATGATCGTTAAGTTCAATGCAAAAACGAAGTAATCGGCTGATAGTTAAAAAAAAAACTGTAAGAACATCTAAATAGGTTCAACGTATTATTTAAAGGGACAATTTACTATCTAATTTGTGTCAGATATGAGTGAATTCGTATAATTTACATTGAAGATTTGTAATATTATATATAATTTGACTATTGTTTTAGCGAGTTAAAACTATTAGCAAATTAGTCACTCTACTTCCTCTAACGTATCAGTTTTGGAAAAAATACAAGTAAGCTGACATCGAAATTAATCAGTGGTGGTATAATTTATTCATGAAGTAAAGCAACAAATTGCACTCGACTCTTCAAACAAGAAACACTTTTAAAATTCTAGATAATTAACTGCTGGATGCTGCTAGTGATAACTTCGCATATCGATGACATCGGTTAGCTTAAAATTCCCGCCACAACTATTTATCTCCTTTTAGAACGACGAAAAAAGAACACGTCTGCTATGCGATCAGGCGCAAAAATTCCCTTCAGAAATCCCGTTGCCATTCCGCGACCGGGGAATACTTCATAAAAATGGGCTTATCTTTCAAAAGCGTTTCAAAAGAGAGTAATTTTAATTACAAACTTCCCTCACCCTATTTATTTACATTATAATTTTTTTCCGTCCCTTTCTCCGCCGAATTCTAAAATGTTTTGATAAACAACTTTAAACTGCCGATGAAAAGTTTGAGAGGAATAAAAATTTGTCTCTCGTTTGGTGCTTTTTATTATTTGCAGGGGAATAAAAAGATCTTCGTGGATCATATTCTAAATAGAACGAGCTGATCGTAATTACCGTTTAACGGCGTTAGATGGCGTTGTAAACATTACTTTTTTATATAATGGTTGTTTTTATTATAACTCTTTTGCAACTGAATCTATCTTTCCGTGAAGTTGAGGGGAAATTTAAAGCGCCCTTAAGGCGGGCATACCGATAAAGTTTATCTTTAAAAGGACTAGAAACCATTTATTATATGCTTGTGAAACTTTCCTTTGAAATTCACTACGTGTTAAAAAAATCTTTTGAAAAAATGAATGTCTTTAAAATGAACGTGAATTCCAGCCTTAAAAAAAGCAATGCTCATTACTTTTTAGAAACGAGGGATTTTTATGGCAATTTTAGGGGCGTCCCTTCACTGATTGTTCGTGCAGAGTTTACATAGAAAAATGGTGACGGGGTTATTTCTTTCATTTCCTAGGGGTCCACCTTACATATTTCTTAATCAATTACCTTTATAATAAATATTTGAAAAGAAAGTTGCGGGGGGCATTGTGTTGCTTGCCCTTTTCAAATAAATTTTTACATTAGTTGACATTTTATATAAAATATTGCATAATATTTGCATGGATGTCCCTAGGCAGTAATACGAAATTTTATCAACATTTAATGTAATTAGGTGTTATAGAAATTTCACATGGTGTGGCAATAGGTATGCAAAAAGAGCCTAAACATTATGCGAGCATTTTTAAAAATACACTGAATGGATGATTTATTGCACACAGATGACAGTTTTAAAGCTTAAGAAAATAAGTCATGACTTCAAACCAATGCCATCAGAGGATAAGACTGGTATAAAAGAGTAAGATCAGTACATATGACAGTAGAAAAAAAAAATATTTGTTTGGGAAGCTATGCGTAAGCAACATGATTTGACGAACTTTGAAAGTGGTGCCACAGCAACTGCCTCCTTTCCTGAAATGTTCATGAGCTGTTGTTAAAGTGTTTAAAATGTGTTACTAAAAGTATTAAAAATTGGAATACCAGCTAAACCTGTGTCTAAAAGTGCGAATTCTTAATGTTATCAACTAACGAGTGTTCGGGCGAACGTAGAGTGTGTACATAATGATAACAAATAAGTTATGGGAAAAAAAAAATGTAACACCTAACTATACTTCGTCTATTCCGAGCAGTTCATGCTAAGAAGCAACTAAGCAACAAGGGCGAAAGGTGTCTGTCAATTGAAAAGATGTGTATAGTAAAGAGTGTATGCATTTGAAAATTGTATTCTGTTAAAAAAATATTGTTTATTCATTTGTAGCTGTTGAATGAGATTTGTATTACTGGTTGATATTAATTAACTTTCCTTATGTATTCAAACAAAACTCAAATAATTATAAAATCCAACTTCAAATATTTAAGACTACACATTAATTTACTTACAAATTTAGGTGAGGTACAGTAGCTTTTTGCAACAAGATGCACGCTCGGCATACATTTTCATTTAGCGAGATTTTAAAATATAATTCAATCAGCCACAATATTTTTATTGATATATTTTCTATGAAGTATAATACCAAAACCCACTCGCCACGACTTAAACATTTGCTTAATTTAATCAATCAAAATAAAAATTAAAATAATAATAAATAATAATAAAAATTAAATTAAATTGTGCAAAATAAAATCTCAAATTAGCTTTTTCGGTCTTAGAATTTCCACTCAACAATCACTTGCACCTACTCACTCATACAGCCACTGATTTACTCACTCACATACACTTACTCATTTACATACACACTCAGACACTTTCACTCTCACATTTACATTCACTCACACACAGCTTTCAGACTCCCTGACTTACACGCCCACACACACACTCACTTGCATATACTCACTCACATATAATTACAAACACTCACTCACACACTTATACTCTCACTTACATTCACACATACACTTATACTCTCATTTATATTCACTCACACACTTATACTCTCACTTACATTCACTCACACACATACACGTTCGTTTATACATACTCACCACATCTTGTAACTATTACGAATAATGTATGTATATATACGGTATTTATAAACACACTAATCAAAAAGCATAACCTTCCTATCGACAGATGTAGGTATTATACATCAACATTCAAGTTTCCTTTCCTACAAAAAACAATATTTACCAACACGAGCAATATTTAACAACTTTTTACACCAACTAGAAAGCCATGTTCTTTGGCGATACGTCAGCAGGCATTTGTAGACGAAAAACGCGCAGTTATACTTCTATTTTGTCACTCGACAAGAAACGAAGATCAGCGCGGGAAAACGCCTCGGGCATCTAATATGCAGCCTCCAAAAGAAAACTCTCTCTTGAAAAGGAGTGAGATTGGACGAAATCCCGGCCGAACCCGGAGGCGCTTTCCGGGAGATAAGCGGGAAAACTGTTTTTTTGGACAACTCCTGAAAATCCCGTGCCGGATAGAGAAAGAACAGGAAGCCCAGTTATACAAGGAATATGAGAAAGTTCTCCTTTCCCCTTGTTCCTTACTATCAGATTTCTTTAGGTGGTTTCAGATTGTAGAATTTTTTTGTCGGGAGAGTAGCAAAATTCTTTGACGCTTATGTTGGTAAGAAAGTATCAGTCCATATCAAACTGGAACATCTCTTGCTTACTTCGGATAGCGCTATCTCCTGATATTTTTAGAAAGTTATAGAATATTTTAAATGCATATTGTTGTCGTAGTTACTATGATTATCATATCTTAAAGTTAGTATCTAATGTACTAAGTTTTAATATTACATTTTGATGTAACTTAATTCATAATCAGTTATACTGAGATTCGTGGTTAAATAGTTATCTATAAAAATACACTTTTTTTTTTTTTTTTGTGAAATGAAATTGGTTTTTTTTATTTGTTTTCTTTATGTTTCACCAGTATCTCTTATTTCTAAATACCCATTTTTTCCTAAACATTGCCTTATAATAATATGATTTCATTACAAGCATGCTTTTTTACTTTGCATACAGAAATCGATTAATAAGCAATAGTCGATAATAAAAGTTTACTCTACATAGTAGAGTATAATTATTATTAATTTTTGATTTTGATTTTAATGTTTTAGATTTTGATTTATTTGTTTTAATATTTTTAATATTTTGATTTAATTCTGATTAAACGTAAAAAGAGTTTGCGTTTGATCAGAAAATTGAAAATATGAAAAAGAAAACCTTTCTCTTCTTATGAATGGAAACTTCAAGTGATATCTTAATATACGAAAACAAACGAACTAAATTTAAGGTCGATTTTTACGTTTTATCAAACAAAACCCTAATTTGAAAGAGCCCTTAAGTTTTGTACTGTGCGTGAAATAAAATATAAAGAAACAATTCCCTCACAGTTATATTCACTTTGGATATACAACAAATTTAGAAAAGTCCTTAAGAGGATCCATAACATTTCTAAGTAAAACTTCATTACTGATCCGCGTATACAATTTTTTGCTGTTTCAAACTTCTACAGCCAAGTTAAAGAACACTTAAAAAAAAAAATAGCTTTCTAAATAAATACTACGGCGCTATAGAAAGTGTCATACATCAAATGTTTTTTAACTTCTTTTTTATTCCGATGTGTCTGGATAGATAACAGAACATTAATTTCTGCAACTTAAATTAAGTTCAAATGCAACCAAAATATCTCGTAAAACTTTGAAGATAAGAATTTTTCGTCTCTCAACATGTTCAAGTTAATCATCATATTTATAAACAAATCATAACACTAGCTGTTATATAAAGCAAATAGTTGATATTTAATTATAGTATTCTATCTTCTTAACGACGAAGTTTCAAAAACAGAACTCCTTCCTCGAATTCATTTGACTTTTCCCATTTTATGGAAGCTGTTCCTAAATGAAAAAGCTCTCAGGTTCACACATCACGATTTATGAGCGACAACCTCGAACGGAGCCCAATGAAGTCAACTCCCCGATGAAATTTTCATCGAATCCATATCGATCCAAATCAAAGTAGGTTAATTTAAACTTGTATGCGCATAATAGGGTCTTTAGAACCCCCTTTTGGGGGAACCCTTTAAACTCGGGCAATTCCGATATATCGGAAAGCCGGCATAAAAAGCCACCATCAAAACTCTCTTTCCGAATGCGAATGTCTTTGGTTGACGGAAAAAGATTTGTCCACCATCTTGAATTCGGACTACAATGAATGGTTTTAGTTAACGATTGGTTCCGTGCAGCCAATTGAGTTTGGGTTCTTTTTTCGTTGCAGATCGTTTTTGTTGCCCAACTTTCTTTGCTTTTTTCCACTGAAGTTAAACTGACTACTCCTTGTCGGCAGACTTTCTTTAATACTTGATTTCTGTTTTATTTTGCATCTTCCCCATTCCATGCGATCTTTCCCGTTGTAATTGGTTCGCGAAGTTTTTTTTTTTTCTTTCCTTCTTCTTTTCTTTGCTTTTACCATTTTCTTTTTAATTCTTCTGACTGAAACGTATTAGCATTGCCTCTTGGCTTTTTTACATCAATCTTGGATCCCATGTTCTGGCCCCGTTTCTCAGATGGAATATATTATTTGAAATTGAATTCTGATGGCGCGACGGCATAAAATAGAACGCGTGGTTCGATTTTTTTTTTCCTTCCGCCATTTTTTTCCCCTCTGGATTCGTTCAAGAACAAGTTTTCCTTGATTTGTCCTTCTGATTTATGGTTTTTCCACGACTGCTACGCTTTGCGGTGAAGCGCTTTTTTACATTCTGTTCATTTTAGTTTGTGGAGTTTCGGTTTTACTAGAATTTTGCATTTCTTGCACTATTTTAACCCAACACCAAGCAATAAAAAATGAATTCAATGCTTCTTTAGAATTTCCTGAATTCAACATTTACACACAATATATAAATTTATTTTTTTATTTCAACAAGTTATTGAAACAATCGTATCTAATTTTACCTTTGGATACTGAAGTTGAACTTCTTCAGAAATGTTTTCTGAGTGTGTCACTAGTGTATGAATGCATCTGCCTTTTAAAATATTTACTAAAATCTTAATTATCTATTTTTAATATTTTATAATAACAAATTCTAAAGTATACTTATAATTATTTTGTACTTTGAATAACCCTGTATAAAACTACACATAGGATTATTGAAAGTAAAAAATAGTAATAAATATACCAAAGAATTACTCTATATTACAAATATGGTAATGAAAGTATTCCACTCGGTCAAGAAAATGCGGTTGTTTGGGGGGGTTTTTGTGCATTTCTACACGTTTTACTGAGTTCAAAAAAGTGGTCTGGAAAAAATATATGTCTGTGGTCAGTATAACTTCCAAAAAGATTGACTTACGATGTTAAAATTTTGTATATATTGGTTAGTGGTGGCCATGGGATCTATCATTAAGGTTTTGATCAATTTATCCCATGCATATAAAGTAGATACCATTGAAAAATTTATGTTTTTAACGATTTTGATCGTTTTAAGGTGCTCTAAACATCCCCACTTCCAAAATCCCGTAGAAATGCGATAAAGACTTAAAAAGCAGAAAAACAATTGTCTTTAACTCATACTTCTCTTCCCTTAAGCATCGCCCATCAATGACTGTTTTTCCTCTATTTCACTAATAAGAAAGATAGTGTATTATTCATCGAAAAATATATTGCCAATTTTTATCTTATAGAATCAATCTCAATTTAGTGCAATTTGTATAAGTAATTCAAACATATCAATTGAGATTGTTTTGAAATAACTCTAGCTTGCCAAACACTTTTTACCAACGTGAATTCTTCCCAATAATCCCAATTTAGTTCATTATTTATACATATATGTATCCCAAAGAAATAAAACGCGATCGCTTAGCGGAAAACATTGGTTTTCATAACTGTTCTGGCTGACCATTTTACTTAGCGTTTTTTTTTTCACGACGTCTAGTTTCTTTTTGGGAGAATATTTTTTTAACATAAAAAGTAGTGTTCAAATGTATTTCAAGTAGTTGTTAATTAAAATACGTTAATATGAGTGAGTTTCAAAAATTGAAGGTTATTATTACTCGTTTTGTGCGTGGTTACTGAATACAACAGTAACCGCAAATGCAAAATTCTTGCTGAATCAATAGGTACACTGACTAAAGACCACAGAAGAAAAGGAAAAAAAAATCATAGAAGAAATATAACCTCTAAAAAAATGTGGAAAGAACTCAATAATCTCTAGAAGAGACAGAAGGATATTGTTTACCTTGAAGTAATTAGCCTAACACAGTTTTAACTCATACAGGATTAGAATAATCATAATATTTAAGGAAAAGTTTCGATTCCTGCGCCAGAAAAGAATTCTAAACACAGACCACCAACTTACCAGTAATAAAAGTAAGGATATTTAATAACAAAAATGTGTTATTTTCAATTAATCAATAAAGCCTGTTTTTGACCTTATAATATAATAGATGCCATCATAATCTTAAAAACAACACATTTTATACTTTTTAACTCTTCACAAATAAATGGAGTAGTTTCTCAACGAGAAATGGTGTGAACTAACTTATATAACAATTCATGACTCTTCAAGCCAAAGATTTCTCGTTTTATATTAGCTGCGTAATAGTAACTCTCCAGATGAATCCATATTTCGTTCATCCTCTGTATGTTATTTAGAATGGTACTCCAAAATTTTATTCACGAAACATTCCCTCGAAAAGCTAAACTATGTTGCAAAATTATATATTGTACAAACCAAAAAGAATGGTTTCACTAACTAATTATGTGAATATAAAAACGAACTTCTTTAATTCCCCGACATTTCTTGTCGAGTGCTCGTTGCTTTGGAAACATACCACGATAAGTCATCCTCCCAAACCAGTTACTTCGTTCTGTCAAAAGTGTGGTGACTTGATTCTTTCCATTCTGTAAATGAAGCAGCTACCCTCGAAGAATGTCCTTCTGTTTCTCTTTGCTCCAGAGCTGAAATATTTCTGATTAATGTTTCCCGCATTTCTCACTTGGGAGTGACTTTGCTTTTCAGAATACCTTTTGTGTGTTGGATTGTCAAAAATAGAAGTTGAGTTTTCTCATTTGGTTTGCTTTCTTGACTTTCTGCATCTTAAATTTATGCTGATACTAATTCTTTATGCCATGGTTACATCTTGATTGTTTTGTTTCATTTCAAAAATGGCATTCCTGTTCTTCTTTAAGGTGATTTGTTCTTATTTGACTTTTCATTTTTGTTGTGTCGTCTGCTAATATTGTGGCTCGAAAAAAATTACATTGTCTTTTTCGTTGCAAAAATTTACAATGTAAAAATACGAACCACAATTCAAGGCTTGGGACTGGCATTTTTAAAGATAGGAAACTTTGAATATAAAATTATTCTTTCGTTGTCATCGAAACTATCAATTTCAATACTTTGAATCAATTAAATAAATTAATATGGAGATTAGCATAACACAATTTGTTTGTAATATTTATCATTATATTTATCTTTTTCATTATTAAATTTATTTATAGTAATCATGTTAATAATTCTTATGATTGTCATAATTTTTTATCTCTAACAAGGAGACCTTACGGTCTCGGAAATTCAGATCGGGATGAAATTTGGCAGATTGATAGTATACCTTAAGGGTATCTACACTGTAAAGTAATAAAGCGCACTAGCCAGAAGATTACGAGAAAATAGGCTTTAAAGTGTTACGCATAGCTTACATACTAGTAGAGATTTTTGATTCCCAACTCCCGGCGGCTAAGTGGTCAGCGTGATGGGTTCCCGTACGGGCGATCCGGGTTCAATACCTCGTGAGGTAGTTTTTTTTTTTTTTTTTCAATTTATAAAGTGACTGTTACAGCTAATTGAAATTTGAATTAAATGTAATATTTTATTTTTAAATACGTAATGTATTTTTAATGAAGGTACATTAAAACTCTATTTACTATTTTCACAAACAAGTGATTATTAATTTTGAGATATTATAAGATCTAGAGAAGTAAATGATTTTCCCAAAAAACATGAAGAACCAGTTTCTATATGGAAGAGTAAGAATGTTGTCCTATTATACTCAAGCAGGTTGTCAGAAATTTTCAAAAACCTTACGGCACTTTGCGACGTCTATTTTTATAGACAGGTAAAGAATCTACTAAAGCGTATGCAAAATTGCGCGTATCTAGTTGAAAATAATAAAGAAATAAATACCCGTGAAGACTGCATAAAAATACAATCAATAGTCCATCATCAATTTTTAATAAAATGATCCGGTATGCCTGGTATGCTTCCAAGTTTTCTGACGAAAGATGTACTTTCATGAATGTTAATGAAGTATGTTTTCCAACGAATCTTTTACAAAAAGGTTGTTCCTGTAAACAATCTTCCTTTATAAATTGCGCAAGATGTCAAAACAGTTTTTGTTTTCCATGTTTTTATGATAAGTGTCATTCTGGTGTATGTATATAAATAAATAATTGACAAATAAAAACTATATGTCAAAATCCATAGATAAATTAAGTCCTACCCTAATTTTGTTGCCGTGGTAATTAGAATTTTAATTTATATCTATTTAATTTATCTCTATTTTCTCTATTAAAAATACAATACGTATTTAAAAATAAAGTATTATCTGTAATTCAAATTTCAATTAGCTGTAACAGTCACTTTATAAATTGGAGAAAGAAAAAAAGAGAAAAAAAAACTACCTCACGAGGTATCGAACCCGGATCGCCCGTACGGTAACCCATCACGCTGACCACTTAGCCAGCGGGGAGTTGCAAATCAAAAATCTCTACTAGTATGTAAGCTATGCGTAACACTTTAAAGCCTATTTTCTCGGAATCTTCTGGCTAGTGCGCTTTATTACTTTACAGTGTGGATACCCTTAAGGTATACTATCAATCTGCCAAATTTCATCCCGATCTGAATTTCCGAGACCGTAAGGTCTCCTTGTAAAAGTAAATTAATCAGAATTTTTTCGTTTTCAAAATATTTTTCAATATTTTTACTTTCAGTGAACTTATCATTACTTTTATAATTTTTATAATATTTATCATTATCATCCATTACTTCATATGTTTATTTAGGTAGTAGCATCGTCATATAGTTACCCAGCTCTAGTTTACTCCGCGCAGTTACTTATGATGCAGTAAAGACAGTTTGACAGATACATTCATTTTCCTCCGTGCTAGAAGGAAAAGGTTTTTTACAGACTGTCAGATATTATTCAATTCGAAATTCCTCGTTACGAAAAAAAAAAAAAAAAAAAAAAAAAAATCACGTATTTTTTTCAGAGGAAAGCAAGGCTGATCAATTCATCCACTACATTTTAAACATCAAAAATACTTATATCAATCATATTTTCAATCCTTTATATAACCTCAGCTTTTGTTTGTGGCAAAAAACATCTTCGGAAAAGCAAATCAACTCATTTAACGTCACCCAATCAAGCGGAAAAGAAAATTCATTTTTAGAAATAACTTCTGGTTTTTCAATTGCACCAAAGACGTTCTCTCAGTCATACTTCCCAACATCAATTTTATCTGGCTACTTCCAGGGCTCGAGCAACTTTTGCATCGCTGATATTTCTACTTCATCATTTAAGGGACTTTAAGGGATCATTTAAGGGATCACTAAGGAAAACTTCCCCAAGAAAATATTCACTTTCATATTTAAAATCTACATACTACCGACCCATTTCCCCTAATATATTGCCCAGTTAGTTACGTAAAAGCAAAAGCTTCCGGAGTAACTAACCTCAAAACTTACAGAATGCATGTGCAAAACAAAGTACAGGATGTCCACAAATTGGAGTTCAAATAGATCTGTATAACTCTTAATAACAAGGCATAATAAACATTTTTTTTTTTTTTTTGCTTATAGACTGACATGGTGAACACAAATTTATTTGGGAAAAAGAATGGTTTATAAGACCTAGTTATTAAGAGTTATTCAGATGTATTTGAACTCCATTGTCCGATTAATTTGTGAACACCCAGTATAATATTGTTAATTATGTCTTGTTTAGTAGTGCTAAAATAACAAATATGACAAAAATACTTAATTTGAGACTAAAAAAAATTGCAAAAATGACAGTCCCATTGCAGTGTTTCAAGGGGGGGAAAAAAACAGCACAATTTCTTTTTATGTTCTTCTTACAGCAAGCAAATATACAAGGGAGATCGGAATTGTTGTTTGAGAGAGGAGAGAAATTCCTTTAATACTTCCAACTGTTAAACATTGAAATACTAAATACTCCTATGGTTTTGGAAAGCATGGTCTATTGCCCAGTTACCTCCCACGTCCACTTACCCCAACTGACCTTATAGTAAAATGCTTGGTTTATGAGTTATTTTTTTTTTTCCTTTTTATAAATAAATTATATATATATCTATAAAATTGACAAAATTTTAACGAGTTTAATATCGATCATCCTTCCTACATTAAAATTACAGTATGATTTTAGCCCTCTACCCCTTACATTTTTAGTACCCCCTACTTAAAAAATTTCAGTTTCCGCGTATGTTCCTACGTTTTTACACATATCTCTATAAGTACACATAATTTTTTTCATTTGACCACCGCTACACATACTTTATGTAGATAACGATGCCTTTTTCTCCGTGCCATCTTGTGGGCTCCCTCGAATGAAAGTTTTTATAATTATTCTGACGGTACTCAGAAGATTGTAGCTTCGGTTTTACAGCACGGATCCGAATGAAACTTGAAATGTATGTTATGCGGTCGTGATTTCCGTCGGAAAAAAAATTGGTTTGAAATGTTGCCAATAGATGGCGCTGTACTGGAAAAACTCTATGCAAATGAGTAGTTCATGCAGCTTTCAGCATATTGTTGATCGGCAAGGTATGCACATAAAGCATACAGGTGCGTAAATAAATAAAATAATCCGCCATTCTTTGGGGTTTTTTAGGTGCTATAATTCTTTTTACTTCATTACAGCGCCACCTGTTGGCAAAATGTTGAACTATTTTTTCTAACCGAAACCTTAGCCACATGATCTATATAACATATCTTTGAAGTTTCATTCGGCTCCGTTCAATAGAACCGGAACTATGAGCCTCTGAGTAACGTCAGTTTAATTTTACCTTTGCTGTATGTTAATATCTACCAATATACCAAATTTCCTCAATCCATTAACACCAAAAGTACTCTAGAAGTTTTTATAATGAACGAATGCGTGTCAAGTTAGTGCAAAGTAAAATTTGCCATCTATGGAAATCGAATATCTTGGAAAGTAAACAACATAGAAAACTCCTTTTACTTTCTTGGGCCTAGTATCTTTGAGGGGGGGGGGGGGATTTCTATTTGTTGCAGTTCCTTGTCATTAAGTGTAACGAGGCCCTAGTGGCAATTATTTCTCGGACGATGGTCGTCTTTTCATCGTTCTCGGATGACAAGGTGAGTTGCAGACCATTTGCTTCTCTCTCACTAAACTCCAAATTATCCGCAACAAGGCTACTTCGATGATCATCTATGGATCATCGTTACCTGATGAATTCTTATCAGAATTCGAGGAAAATACGATCAAATGGCGATGTACTCAGTGAGAATAGACGAAAATGGTAGCATTATCGAAAGAAAATATGCTTTATTACAGATAAGAAAATAAAGCTTCTTACTGATTAGATCCACATCATGTAAACCAGTAAAAAATAATTCAACATACAATAAATTGTGCGTTAACACAGCGTTTGGCGCGGAAGGACCGAACTTCTAATCATGAGCTCGCCACCCTTACTCACCAAGTGAGTAGTGCCTTGCTATTATCATCTGTGAATGACCATGCGCGAGGCCTTCTGCTGATGCGAAAGGGGCATGGACCGTTTGCCCCAACTTTTATGTCAACTAAGCTTTCCAATTTTTATATAACTAATATGATTTTGATTACTTAAACTACGTTTTCGGAACAAATACATTGAAAAGAATATGACTACCAATCTTGCACAAGTTGTTTCGTTTCCCAAATTGAGTGAGTAACTACAGCACTTGGAGACAGGAAACAAAGTTTTTAGTTTATCGTACCCTTTGGGAGTTTGTTATTGAGAAAATGTAGTGCCCTATCCAGCAGATGCACTTGAAGGCGATTGAATGGGATTCCTCTGACAGAAACAAGGAACGTATGCTACTCTTTTTTAACCCTTTCAGAGCCGAACAACGATCTATCGTCGTTCGCTACATTTGCGAAAAGTGCCAACAACGATATATCGTTGCGCAAGCGTTGACATCTATTACGCATCACAAGAGTTCTGTATTTCAAAATAACTTTTAATTATTAGAACTTTTTGTTATGTTTTCTGCTAGTTGGTACCGAAGGACTGATATTGATTATTTTATTGAAAATTATTGGAAATGAAATAGTTATATTTCATACTACGAGACTTGCACAAAATTCATCAAGCGATGATTGGTGTAAATATTGTTTGTAGAAGAGTAACTCGTCTTTATGTTTTCTATCAGTTTATATTCTATGATTATTAATGTTATTTCTATGATTTTTCACAAGTAATGAATTATAATTGGTATGAAATTATTCTCCCTTTCTCCCACAATACGCTGCATTTTAAATTTCTTAAATATCATTTTTAGTTTGGTTTTTATTCGCCTTTTTCAAATCCCTAGTACATTCGTTAAATTCCTCCAGTTATCTTCGCACAGGCATCCGTTTTCGCGCGACTCTAAAAGGGTTAAGGAGTGGAAAGGTAGCACCAAACTCTCATTTCCAATACGAATGAAAAGGAAGTATGGGAAATATTATTGATAAATTTTTTATATCACATCTCGGGATTGTCTGGCAGGATTGGCAATTAATGATTTTTTTCAATCTACTCTTTGATAACTAAACGGACGGGATTTTTTCAAAACGAGTAACTGTAAAGAAGGTTAGATTCGAAAACTCATCATTGAAAATTTACTTTTGTATGATTTTTTTCCTTTTGTTGCGATGACAGATGCATCGGCAGATGATGGAAGTTCCTTTACCGATACCGAATTGTGGTTACCGATGAGCTTCGATCATTAGCTGAGGAAATGCTATTCATATTCAGTGATTTTCTGTAAAAGGAGGAGGGGTCAAAAATTATTTTAGGTTGCTTCAGAAAAATGCTACTTTTAGCCGGTATGGTTCGACTTAGCGAAACTATGGTGTGCACCACTATACATCCAGATTTCGGAAAACATTTGAACAGACACTACTGAGATATTTACATTTTTAGAACATATGTATTACATCTAAATACGTCAAATCATGGAGCTAGACATTTTGGACGATTTTCTACATTGAATAAATATTCGAGTTTCGACACCATAAAATTTAATCAATAAAACCTTAAACTATTTACTTCCAAAGTGGACTGAAAATATTACCCAAACTAAGGAGATAAACTGCCTGTTTTTATTATTCCATTGGTGATTGATAATAAATCACAAAATCTCATTTTTATTCTTCACACGTTTTGACCAGCGAAATCATATCAGTGGCATAATACTGCTGGGCGTTTCGTGGTGCTGCCATCTACAATTGATTGCTGATATCACATTTACATGCTGCAATACTTGCCACAAAACCGGGAAAATCGGAGTATCGCGGAAAAATAATTGTGGCTTTAACTCAAAACCCCGAATGTTTAAAATACAAATATATATATATAATTTATCTGATGCTATCAAAATGATTCACCAATACTGAACATTTCAATTTTTTTTTAACATTTCCGTTAATTTTTTGGGATTTTTACAGTTAAATGGAGAATTTTTTAGGGTAAATTGTAGCATTTCCTTTCAATTTCACAACGAGGCAAAATATGAAGCAAATGATAACTTACAACTTTCCTTATTATCGTCCATAGGGAGTGATTTTGAGAAAGTCCTCAGCACAAATAAAACTTCGCCACAGGAAGAAATTTTCTCTGGAAATTCCAAAATTAGGTACAACTCTTATTTAGCTCCGTTCTTAATCGAATAAGAGCAATCCATCCTTCAAAATCTTCCAGTTACTTCATTCTAGTGATTTGGCACACATCCAATTTGCCCAAGATTGCAATTGTTCCATTTTTGTTAATTTATATTTTACTATTTAATATGGTAGATACTTATTTAAGACAGTAATATTAAAGTTTAAAAGAAAAGAAAAACAACTTTGTCATTGTGTTCATTTTCCTTTTCAAAATAAAAATTAATCTTTTAATGAAGTTGATTTACAGTTTCTTTTTTGGAGAACCTTAAAAAGTTACTTTAACTATTCATACCAGATTAATACTACTGAAGCAGTTGTTTAAAAAATTTACCCTTGTAAGCAAAATTTAAATGTATTTAACCATAGTAATGAGGGACATAATTTATTTTAATAAAATATTTTACTGTTTAATTTTACACTAGTAACAGTCCATAGTTCAAGCAAATTATTAATGAACAATGAATTAATATGTAGTTCATTTATTAGTTTTATTCAATATCGGAAATTTGCTGCGACTTAAACAAGTACATGAAAAATATGTTCAGGCATTCGAATCAACACTTTTGCAATAAAGTCTTTTAAATCTTGAGTGTTACTCTTGTTAAATATTTTCATAGATAATTCAAAGGAAACACTCCAACAGATTTCCCATAGGGTTCAGATCGACACTTTACAGTGACAAATCTAAATTGAAAAATTATACAATGTCTAACTAGCTTTCTGTGGTATAAAATAGATGAATGACACATTTTCCTGTAGGAAAAAAATCTATTTTTCTCCTCCAAAAATTGGAGCTATGAGAAGAAAATGTTCTCCTAGTACATCCTGGTAGATCACGCAGCTCCTAGAGTATATAGTCCAATATAACCAACACAACTTTCTCAATGCAGATTGAAACACAAATGTTTCATACGGACTACGTGAATAGAACTTATGGCAGAAAAAGAAAGAAAAAAAGACATGGAACACATTTTCTGACAGTCAGTATTACAATGTTTTTGGAGATATTCTCTTCCCAAGTTCACAGATGTCATTATTGGACACTGACAAGCCTCCCAGTGGAATTTGAAGTTTAAAAAGTAGGACATTTTTGCTGAAAAGTAGGATTTGTTTTCCTTAAAGTAGGTAAAGCGTATGAAGCTTTCGTTGTGGGTGACGGTGTTTCGATCCGAGGACCATGGTATCTGGAGACAGATGAGTTACCTCTGTGCAAAAGAGTACTCCAGTGCACAGGAGCATAATCTGATATTTGAGGTCGCCACACTGCCTCCTCCCAGCGACGAAGGAGCGATGCTGTTGTTCTGATCAAAGTCTGATCGGAGTTGGAGGTTTGTGATGCTAGTTGCATCGTTGTGTCCGCCCGTTGCGGTGTTGGACGCGAGTTGCGTATGTGATCGCATGTTGCTATGAAGTTTTCTCCTTTCAGAAGCGCCGACAGATGGCAGCATGATTCGTTTCAGTCCGGGTCACCATTAAAGCGTATGAAGCTTTCTTTGTGGGCGACGGTGTTTCGATCCGAGGACCATGGTATCTGGAGACAGATGCGTTACCTCTGTGCAAAAGAGTACTCCAGCGCACAGGAGCATTACCTGATATTTGAGGACGCCACAGTAGGAAACAAACAAAAACGTCTATTTCAAATGTATACTAATTTGTCGACAATATTTTAATTTTAAAATGAACATTCTATAGATCGAGTGAAATCAGGGTTCCCACTCAAATCACCGAATGAAAATCAATGACTTTTAAGGACCTAATTAATGTTTTTAAGGACCTATGAAAATTCGTTTTCAGGCATCATATCTATATTTAAATTTTTAATAAAATATATTCTACCAAAAAAGTTGAAGTTGGTGGATGCGTAATACAAATATGTCGGAAAAATTTGATACGGTGCAGATAAGTGGCAGTCACGCGGGGATAGCAAGTCCGAGTTGTATTTTTATAAATTTTGCAGTTGGACAACACCTGTAAAAATTAAGGACTTTTAAGGACCTCTAAGCCTTTTCAAGGCCTTGAAAACAAGCTCAAAAATATTAAGCACTTTTAATGACTTTCAATGACCGTGGAAACCCTGGAAATGCACATTAAATATAAATAGGGGGCTCCGCCGCCATGAAATTGAAAAATTGTGGTTTATCCGGAATGCTGAAATTTTTCAATCTACCGTGAATTTTCAGCATAGAAACTTTAATATTCTTAATGGAAATGCCGTGCTCAGTTTTTATCGGTATATATATACGGAAAACGTTCACATATAAATATGGATAAAACTTTACAATACGGTACGGATTCTGCGCCAATAATTGTTTACATAAAACCGCGCCAAATTATGGCAACTATAGGCAATTCACTTGTTATTAAAAAAAGGGCGTCGGCTGACATTTGTGGGCGTAATTCTTGGCGCAGAATTCGTACCCGACTTGGAATTTTAGCCGACAATTTTTCGGAAATACCTGGTTTATATAGAATTTTAATCCAAAAGAAATGTCCAAAAAAAATGTACACATCTTGCATCTATTTATTCCGGCATCAACGTAAATATTAAATCAATACGGTTTAAATAGGCAATAATTTGTATCAGTAATAAGACAACAAAATATAGCGAATTCAAGTTGATGGCTACTGCCAGAAGTCAAATTTCAAAATAAATATTGTGATTGGCTGGATTGCTGAATTTGGAAACTCGTGTATTAACCTTTTAACTGTTCTGCCCGAGGTAATCTCGGGCACAGCACTGGTGTTCCAAAATGTCATGCCCGAGTATTACTCGGGGTAATTTTTTTTTGATTGCTTCGTGTTGTTATACCCGAATATATCTCGGGAGGAATTTATTTGCGCTCAATGCAATAGATGGCAGCACTATACTGCAAGTTTCAAAGGTTAGATGCCAAAGGGTAGAGGCCAAAGGTCAAAGTCAAAGTGCGCGGCATTTTTTTGTTGCAAAATAGCATCCCATAAACGTTATATAGATATTACAAAATTATATATAGATATTATAGTTATATACAAAACTGAACTACTAATAGGTATTCATTTTTATTTATTTATTTATTTATTTAGAAAATAATTAAATTGATTTTTTTTTTTTAATTTTTAGAAAATAATGCTCCACTGGATGCGAACTTTACCACTGCCACGCTGAGTGGCAGCCGCCACAAAACCTTAAAATTTTTATGTATATAATTAAAAATATTAATTTTTAACTGCTAAGTATATTTTATTTTGTATTAAACATTTGTTTTTTGCAATAAAAAAAGTGAACAATTTAGGTACCCAAATCATCTAAATAACTGAACAGCTAAAAGGTTAAGCACATTTAGTAGATTTGTGATTGGTTGTTTAAGTCGTTGCCATTCTGCGCACAGAAATACAACCGAATTTGGGCGACACGCAAGAGAATTATATATTTATAGATATTTAAAAAGAGTTAAATGTAAATCTCTTATCTAAAGCGCCGGTTCAGTACGAGTTGGATAGATTATACTAGTTAAATATAAAATTAAGCTTAAAAATAAAAAACAGACATGGATCACTTCTGAAGGAACATTTAACGCAAAGCAAACCACTAGTAATCATACAATAAAAATGTTATTTTCACTTTGACTAGAGCAAAAAAAGTCTAACATTGTTCTTTTAGTCTTTTCAATTTCCTTTTGATCATTTTTGATTTGTTTTAAATACAGGGCTGCCACTGACTGTAAGCTTTGAAAATAGTTGCTTTAGTAGCCTTAGATGTTAAAAAAAAGTAGCCAAAATAGTAGTCTCACACACAGGGTGCATACACTTTTTTGGAAGTGAAATTCAAGGACTTTCAAGGCCCTTTTCAAGGATATTTCAACAAAAATCAAGGCCCTATTTTACCGTTTCAGAGTCGCTACCGAAATTGAATTTTTATATATTTTTTTTAATTAACGAAGTTGCAAAAAGAATTAAAATACTTATTACTTAACAACTAAGATGCAAACACATATATTTATTGATAATTATACCTCTTACCAGGAAAAGGAAAAAAAACTAGGTTAAAAAAAAAGTTTTTTTTGGGTTTAAACCAGGTTTTTTTTGTTTAAACCGGGTCAATTCTTTTCTAATTACACGTACACATATTTATAAATAAAATTTGTCATTAACTAGAATAATTATTGTTGAAATAATAATTAACATTCTTTCTGAAAATAATTTAAACTAAGCAAATAAACAATTATTGCTACTTATGTGGACATTCAAATCACATTAAATTTTAGTACTTTATTTAGAGATACTATTCTCTAAACAGGGTTCATACACATTTTCAGAAAAAAAATTCCCTGAGGTTTCCATCTCGGAGTCGATAATTTTTAGCCACAGAAATAGATATAGCCATCATTTTCACAAGTTCTTCGATAACTCGAAAAAAGCGAGTAATTTTTTAAACCCCCCTCCTTCGGCTTTGAGTAAAAATACGATTTTGGAGCAGCAAAATGTGGTTTTGGAGCAGAAAATTATTACATTTAAATTAGTGATGAAGCAAATATTTTTGTATATTTCAACCTTGATATTTCAAATTAATTTAAAGTAAAAAAAAGGTGTAACTTGTTCATAAATACGTTTGCATTCTAAATTTACATTTATTAATTTGATTGCATTACTCAAAAAATAAATTAAAAAGCATGGCATTTATTAACCTCTTTGCCAACAATTAAAATATTAGGAAGTTTTCAATGATGACATGATATCATAAGGTTCGGGGCACAGCATGGCTCTAGTGTTGCTTTTGCGCCACAAAAACTAACCAACCAATCATAAGGTTCGGTTCATCACTGAAAGTTTTTCGAAATAATCTCAGTTAGAGCTACTTTTAACAACTGATGAAATAAGATTTTTTTCTTTAAAAACTCTAGTCTGCCTAGTACCAATTACCTATAGAAGTTCTTCCCAACAATCCAAAATAATTTAATTCGATACAAAGTACTTCCTCCCCTTCCCCCCCCCCCCCCCCATGCAAAAAAAATGAAACAAGGCTGCTTAGCGGAAAGCATTAGATTTCATAACTTGTTTGGACTGATAGCTTCACTTAGCAGATTTTTTAGGGCTATTTGTTTATTGGAAGATAATTTTTTTTTTTTAAATTCAAACAAATTAAAACCTCTAACTGAAATTAGACAATTATACTAGCATTTAACATAAAGAAATAACTTCTAATGTAATTAAATAATAAACTAAAACAAGGCAAGCTGGAAAATATTAATTTTTGTAGTGGTTTGTTTTCTAACACTCTCCATTGTCTAAATGGATTATAGAGGGTTCCCATGTGAAATCTCAAGGTCAATGGAAACAAAATGATCTTAAGTCTGGTTATTTGGTTAGTTTTTTTTTTTTTTTTTAAATATATGCCAAAAAAATAACCATGCACTCTTAAAGTACTAAGAAAAATATTTATTATTTTTACTTACAAACAGGCAAGAAAAAAATATCCAAATTGGATGCATAAAGATTAATTTCATGTCTTCTACAGTTTGAATTTAAAGCGCGAATCCCTGGTTGGTTGGTTGAAGTTTAAAGGCGCAAGGGGCATACTGCCGCGAATCCCTGATCTTTCCTATCGCTAATTTAAAGGAACAAATATTTGTAAATACAAGAAATCCTTACTTTTTTTTAAATAAAGACATAGCTTAAATCCCCCATTCAAGTTCTTTGTAAAATTTCTAGTCTAGGGTACGAACGACTTTGCGCTTTTTCTGGGAATTGGCTACAATAAAAGAATGACGTAATATGCGTTTTCCCGTTCGTTGCCAAGTCAAAATCATGATCCAACATCCAGCGTTGCCAAAAAATCATTTACTAATAGTCACCAATCCTTCCAGATAATCAAAAAGGCAAGTTCAAAATTCAAATCCCGTTTTACCGATGACTTAGAAATTAAGCCTGGAAATGTTTGGGGAGGGGGATTAAGTTTTGGGACAATTGGATTAAGTTTAGAAATTAAAAAAAATATTCGCGTTTTCTTTTAGCTTAAAGAAAGCTATATATTTCTTTATTATTGAAACCAGGCAAGAGTGCAAATCTAAACCAGATGCACTAAGATTGCTTGTGTGAAAAATACAATACTTGTATTCTATTTTTAGCACGGAGTCTCAGTAAAAAAAAATAAAAAAAATCATGTATTCTATAAGTATAAAAAAAAAAGTATTAATTTTCTAAACCTAAAATCAGCCAAGAAAACAGATTTAAATCAGATACACACTGATTCATTTACTACTTCTTTATAGTTTGAAAGACCTACAACAAAACTGAGAGATTGTAATATGTATTTTCAAGTGAGAACCTTTTCCGGGACATTAACTGACGAAAAACGCCCTTGAAGGGCAAAATACTCTTTATCGCTTTGTTGGTGACGTTTCATGATAATTTTGAAAAATTTCGAGACAAAATTCTAGCCAAGTAGTTTTTCAAGTCAAAAAATGATTTTTTGGCGCAGTTCGGCGCAATCTTAACCGAAAAGAGGTTTTCGGCGCAGTTTGGAGCAGGGTAGTCAGTTTGGCGCACTTCGGCGCAATTGGAACAGCTCTTACATCCCTGGATAGGGCATTTTTGTCATTTTTCGTGCTATTATCAGTGTTACGTCATCATGGAGTTGCTTATAAGAATTGACTTTTGTACTATTCGGCTTGTTCTGAATTCTGTTACGAACTGAAAAAGTGCAGACGATAATCTTTTTTTTAGAATGTAAAAACTGTTATTTTATATATGTTCTTGTTCTAGTTCTAAACTTTTTGTAATTAAAGAAAGACGTGAAGGATTTTGCTCTCGTTTCTTAAGTGTGCTGGCGTTTGTTACCTTCCATAATTTGAACCTGAAAAAGGATCCAAGTGAGATCCTACATATATTTTTTGTGGCGTCCGCGACTTTTGACTTTAAAACGATTTAAAGATTGACTATGGAAGGAGAAAACACGAAACGCAAAGCGTTGAGACAATCATTCACGGTGTGTGCCAATAATGTTGAAGAGGTTTTACGAAATGATGAAACTACGGTAAACCAACTATGTCTTTTGCAAAAACAATTATTGGATAAATTTTCTCGCCTGGAAGCCGTACAGGAGAACATTGCACAAGCTCTCTTGGATGATGAAGATTTGGCGACGAATTACGATGAAGATTTTGCAAAAGCGGAAACCTACAGGGACAGATTTTGTGCGGTCTCGACACAGCTGGAATTAAAAATTAACATGAATATTGACGCATCGAAAAGTGCTAACGCGATGAAAGAAAAACGTAAATTTAAGTTACCCCGTTTGGAGTTGAAAAGATTTACAGGTGAGCCGAAGGATTTTCTAGCCTTTTGGTCGCAATTTAGCAAAATTCATAGCGATGACAATATTCCGGATGAAGATAAATTCCAGTATTTGTTACAAAGTGTAGTGCCAAAATCTAAAGCGGCGAGGCTGGTAGAAAGCTACCCGCCCACGAGAGAAAACTATTCAAAAGTTATCGTTCAACTGAAGGATAGATTCGGTCGTGATGAATTACTCGTTCAAATTTATGTACGGGACCTTCTAAGCCTGGTTATGAAAAACGCATCCGGCAAAGGAAAAGTCGACCTATCTGAACTGTATGACTTACTTGAGAGTAAGCTACTTGCTTTGGAAAGTTTGGGGCGCACGAAAGAAAAGTTTGCCGATTTTCTGGAACCCCTGGTGGAGTCCAGCCTTCCGGAACAGGTGCTGCGTGCCTGGGAAAGGAGTCGATCCATTGATGAGGCATCCAGTGGAACAGCTGACGCAAGCGTGCGTTCTTTGGAAAGATTAATGTCCTTCCTTCGCTCGGAGGTGCAAAGTGAGGAGATGATCATACTTGCTCGCTCGGGACTTGGAGTGCCACAGAAGAATTTACCAAACCGCAGGGATGAGGAGCCATCTTCGCCCACAAATGCAGTCTTGATTAATGCAGGTAAGGAAGAGGGGCCAGCCAAATTTAAATGTATATTTTGTTCAAAACAAAATCACTTTAGTTCTGACTGTTTTTTGGCGCAGAAAATGTCTTTAAAGGATAAGAAGAGTATTCTTATAAAAAATAAAGCTTGTTTTAAATGTTTTAAATTAAACCATTCGGCACGATTTTGTCGAAATAAATTCATTAAATGCGGTTTTTGCGATGACAAATCCCATCAAAGTTTAATGTGTCCCAAAAAAGAGGACATTAAAGTTGAAGACATTAAAGTAGAATCTGATCCTAGTATCACAGTTATAGGCAATACGCTTTCTAATCAGTCAGAAGTATCCAATATATATTTACAAACAATTATGATTAAAATTAGTCATAAAAATAAAGAGCTGGTTTTGCGCTGCCTTCTGGACAGCGGTAGTGAAAATTCCTACATTACTCAACGGGCAATCGAAAAATTGAACTTGACACCTGTAGCAAAACAAATCATGTTACACGGTTTGTTTGGGGGGAAGCAGACGGGTCCCAAGCAACATTCCCTCTATAATGTTGAAATAAGTAGTTTAAAGGGTGACTTTTCTTGTAAAATTCCAGTTCTTTCAGAGAATAAAATTTGTGGGTGTCTTCCTAAGGTTAGGAATATATTGGTACTATCAGAACTAAAAGAAAAATATATTGATGTACCTGATATTTATTCGTCACATTATGAAATCGATTTACTAATGGGAGCCGATTCTATTGGGTTAATCTTAACGGGTATGAGCATTACACTCGAATGTGGTTTAACGGCGGTTGAAACCAAGTTAGGATATACTTTAATGGGTAAAATTAAAGAAAATTTTAGGGAACATGTCGTAATGTCAGTGCCTGCTATAAGTGAAAGACAATTGTCAAAACCAGTGGTAAGTATGTTATCCACACAGTTGTCCACTTTTAATATCAAAGAATTGTGGGATCTGGAAACAATAGGTATTCGAGATCCAGTGGAGAATTTAAAAGGAAACATGCGTTATGCAAAAGCAATTGAGCAATTTGAGAATAATTTAAATGTGCTTCCAGATGGTAGATATGAATTGTCCTTGCCATTTAAAACTGAAAGCAAATTACCAAGTAATAAAAGTTTAACATTGAAAAGACACAAACGAATGTGTCAAGGTATAATTGATAAGGACTGTCTTGAATCCTATGTTGCTGTATTTAAAGAATGGGAGAGGTTAAAAATCATTGAAAAGGTCCCAGATAATGAAATTAAAAATGATGGTTATTATATGCCCCATAGACCAGTGTATACACCTTCTAAAACTACTAAGATCCGCCCGGTATTTGATGCATCTGCCAGGGAAAGAAGTAAACCTTCTCTTAATGATTGCCTTCATAGAGGTCCAAATTTAATTGAACTGATACCGGATATCTTAGATAGATTTCGTGTGTACCCTATTGGCATATCAGGAGATATTGAGAAAGCTTTTCTGCAATTAAGTATAACCCCCAAACATAAGGACTTTTTAAGGTTTTTCTATCCCCATGAAAGTGAAGAAATAATTTGTCGTCATTGTCGCGTGGTGTTCGGTGTCTGCTCAAGCCCATTTCTATTAGCAGCCTCAATAAAGCATTTGTTAGAGCATAGTCCCCCACAATATCGAGATTTGGTTAATAAACTGCGTCATTCCTTCTACGTAGACAATTGTGTTACCGGTGTATTCCACGCCCAGGAAATACATCCATTTATTTCCAAGTCTGAGGAAATTATGAAAATGGGGTGTTTTAACCTCAGAGCATGGGAAAGCAATGTTAAAGGGCAGGGCGTAACTAAATCTGAAGGTGATACAAATGTATTAGGAGTTGTATGGAATTTAGACAGGGATACTCTTAGGTGTTTCATCGATAAGGAACAGTTAGGAAAAACTGAACAATTGACTAAACGGTCGATGTTATCTGCCATTCAGAGAATCTTTGATCCTATTGGCATATTAACAGCAGCTACATTGCAGCCTAAAGTTTGGTTGCAAGAAACATGGAAACTAAAATTATCATGGGATGATCCCTTACCTCCAGATTTATATAACAAATTTAATAAATGGTTCACTGATATTTCCTTGTTAGAGGGCTTAGAAATCCCCAGATATTGTGAGGCTAATTCCTCATCAGACATGCACGTTTTCGTTGATGCTTCCAAAACTGCTTTCGCGGCTTGCGTTTTCTTAAGATCAAAAACACCTTTCGGAATTAAATTACATCTAATTAGAGCAAAGGCTAGGGTTGCTCCATCCAAAACTGTATCAATACCTAGGTTAGAACTCTTGGCTTGTTGCGTGGGTGCCAGATTGGCCAAATCCATTCAGAAGGCATTGGACCTGCCTGATTTGACCACTACCTTTTGGACGGATTCTATGGTAGCTTTATACTGGATAAAACATTATGGGGAATGGTCAATTTTTGTGGCAAATAGAGTAAGAGAAATAGGAGAAATTACTCCTTCTGAAAACTGGAGACACGTTCCAGGTCACTTGAATCCAGCAGATGTTCTTTCTCGTGGCTGTTCACCCAGATATCTGTTGGATTCAAAATGGTGTGAAGGCCCAGCATGGCTAATTGAGGATTCTAAAAATTGGCCTACAACTGAGATCAATTGTGCAGTGAAAGAGGTCGATTCTGAAAGGAGGAAAGTTAAATTGTGTCACATTAATGTAAACAATGAGGAATGGTATTCAAATAAGTTTTCGAATTACCACTCTATTATCAGGTTGACTGCATGGATCAAGAGATTTCTTGATAACTGTCGTAAAACTCCTGAAAATAGAGCGACGGGAAAACTCTCGTGTACTGAAATTGAAAGAGCCGAAAAGGTTCTTCTTCGCTCGGAACAATCAAAATTCTTCACTGATCCAAATTGTGTACCAATAATTAACGTATTTAAGGATGATGAGGGATTGCTGCGTGTTAAGACCAGAATAACTGAGCGTAAAGATGACCATTGTTTTTTGTCACCTATCCTCCTTCCAGAAAACTGTACCTTGACTGTGAGGTTGATCCAATACTTACACCATACAAATTGTCATGCTGGTACTCAAATACTTCTCTCAATTATCAGAGAGAAATATTGGATTCTAAAAGCTAGAAAAACTGTCCGAAATATCGTTAGGAAGTGTGTGAGGTGTCGAAGGTACAGTGCAAAACCAGCTGTTACTGAACCAGTAGCTCTGCCTCCTGACCGAGTTAGGGATACTAATGTTTTTGAGGTGTTAGGTGTTGATCTGGCCGGCCCTCTCTTCCTCCAGAATGGTGAAAAAGTCTGGATTGTTCTCTATACCTGTGCAGTCTTCAGAGCAGTGCACTTGGAGCTCATAACTTCGTTGTCAACAGAGAACTTTCTGCTTTCATTTCGACGCTTTATCGCACGCAGAGGAAGACTTAAGATAGTGTATTCAGACAATGGTACTAACTTTAGGGGTGCTGTAGCTGAATTCAAAAATCTTGATTGGGAGAGTATAGAGCGGGAGACAGAAATTCAACAAATAAAGTGGAAGTTCATCCCACCCACCGCTGCATGGTGGGGGGGATGGTGGGAGAGACTTATAAGAGTGGTTAAAGATCTCTTAAAGCGTACTTTAGGAAACGCGATTTTGTCGTATGAAGAGCTTCTAACTGTTTTATGTGACTGTGAGTCTATCATAAACTCTCGCCCATTAACTTACATTTCAGAGGATTCCGAGGATCTTGTGGCAATTACGCCAGCAATGTTTTTGATGAGTAATTCTTCTCTTGATGTCACTGACTTAGATTTAAGTGATTTTGCCAAGTTTCAAAAACGAGTGAAGTTTCGGTCTAAACTTCTTAAGGATTTAAGGAGCAGGTTCCGAAAAGAGTATTTAGGTTTGTTAGTAGAAAAAAGTCAAAAACCATCATCTCGTTTCTTGACTGTTGGAGAAGTTGTGCTCATTGAGAATCCTAACAAGAAGTGTTTATATTGGCCTCTAGCCAAGGTATTGGAATTGATCCCAGGTAGAGATGGGAAAATTCGTTCTTTACGACTCAAATGTGGTAACTCAATAATAATTCGTCCTATCCAACGAGTATTTCCCTTAGAGGTACAGTCTGAAGATATTCCTGTGGCGGTCACTACCCCTTCTGATGTACCAGACGTTACTGATGATCCAGTTCAAGGTCCTGTGAATGCCGAGTCAATTCCTGATGCTTCGGCTGACGATATCCACGGGATTTCAAGATATGGGAGAAAGGTGAAACCACCGAAGAGACTGGACTTGCTCAATGTGACTTTGTTTTTTGAGTAAATAAATACTCAAAAAAGGTGGGAGTATGTTACGTCATCATGGAGTTGCTTATAAGAATTGACTTTTGTACTATTCGGCTTGTTCTGAATTCTGTTACGAACTGAAAAAGTGCAGACGATAATCTTTTTTTTAGAATGTAAAAACTGTTATTTTATATATGTTCTTGTTCTAGTTCTAAACTTTTTGTAATTAAAGAAAGACGTGAAGGATTTTGCTCTCGTTTCTTAAGTGTGCTGGCGTTTGTTACCTTCCATAATTTGAACCTGAAAAAGGATCCAAGTGAGATCCTACAATCAGTGCTAGGAAAAAAAGAACGTGATCATTAACTTCTGGCCCAACAATAAAAGTCTGAAGAAATTCATTTACCTTTCAAACTATCCAATAAGAAACCATGACTTCATATTTGTAATACTGAGCACAAAACAAACACTGAAAATTTAAAAAGTTAAAAAGTAAATTTCGTAAAATTAATAGCTGATAGTTGTAATGGTTTATTTTATATTAGTAGTACTATTATTTTTCTTCATTAAAATAATATTTACTTACTCAAATGTTATGATTCGATTATGGATAATTTACAAGTATTTCAACAATCCATTGCATGTCTAATTAAATTTGAAAATACAATTATAAAACAAATAAATAAACTCTGCAAAAAAATTCGCTCACCTATTTAGCTTAAAAAGTATTTAGAATATTTTTTTTTTTTTTTTACATAATATTGATTTTAAATATGATAAATTGTCGAAATACAATAATCAACTCTAAATAATATGACTGCCAATAATAATCCAATTAAAATGTATAAGTCCTCCATTACAAATGTTGTACATACATGTATTTTTAAGCAATGAAAACAAGTACATTTTTTTGCCTATTTGGTAGAATGCAATGAAACAAAAGCTTGTTTCTTTCTGTTCTCTTCCAGGTTCTTTAAGTACATACTGATTCTTGATTTTGCTTCTTTAAGAAGCACTTGTCCGCTTTCTACGAGATGCATACTCTTCTTTTTAATCCCTTCTTCAATATTTTTTTCAGCATTGTTTAATAATTCTTGGGATGCTTTTAATTTTTGTTGTAAATCAGATTCTTCAGCTTTCAATTGCATTGTGTCTGTAATGACTTCAACTTTTGGCTTAGTAACTTTTCGTTTTTGTTGCTCCATTTGTGCTTGAATACTTTTTGTAAGAACCTCGTGAAGCTTTTAGCATCTCAACTGTAACCTGAAATGTGTTCAAGCGTCCTAGTGTTTCAACATGTGATTTCACTTGTCTTAGACCATTTATACTGTAAATATTTAAATTTAATAGACTCTCCAACAGTTGCTTATTTATGCTGAAACCTCTCTCTACATCCGCATTTCCATGAGGCAGACTCAGAAGGGCATTAGATAGCAAAGCATACTTCGCATTTCCAAGATTATCTCTAATACAGTGATGCAAGTACCAAAATGTGATTTTGGAGCACTGTCAGAGCAGTAAAAATAAGATTTTGGAGCAGTAAATTATTACATTTAAATTAGTGATGGAGCAAATATTTTTGTATATTTCAACCTTGATATTTCAAATTAATTTAAAGTAAAAAAAAAGGTGTAACTTGTTCATTATATAAATAAGTTTGTATTCTAAATTTACATTAATTTGATTGCATTACTCAAAAACTAAATTAAAAAGCATGACATTTATTAACATCTTTGCCAACAATTAAAATATTAGAAATTTTCAATGATATCATAAGGTTCGGGGCACAGCATGGCCCTAGTGTTGCTTTGTGCCACAAAAACTAACCAATCATTAGGTTCGGTTCATCACTGAAAGTTTTTCGAAATAATCTCAGTTAGCTACTTTTAACAACTGATGAAATAAGATTTTTTTCTTTAAATTACCTATAGAAGTTCTTCCCAATAATCCAAAATAATTTAACTGTATACAAAGTACTACCCCCTCCCACCCTCCCCATGCAAAAAAAGTGAAACAAGGCTGCTTAGCAGCAAGCATTAGATTTCATAACTTGTTTGGGCTGGTAGCTTCACTTAGCAGGTTTTTTTAGGGCTATTTGTTAATTGGAAGATATTTTTTTTTAACTCAAAAATTAATACCTCTAACTGAAATTTGACAATTATACTAGCATTTAATTTATATATAAAAAAAATAACTTCTAATGTAATTAAATAATAAATTAAAACAAGGCAAGTTGAAAAGTAATAATTTTTGTAGTGGTTTGTTTTATAACACTACTCTCCATTGTCTAAATGGATTATAGAGGGTTCCCATGTGAAATCTCAAGGTAAATGGAAACAAAATGATCTTAAGTCTGGTTTTGCGTAATCCTTAAAAAAAACCACGACATATTTGGTTAGGGTTTTTTATTAAAATATATGCTAAAAAATAATCATGTACTCTAAAGTACTAAGAAAAATATTTATTATCTTTAGTTACAACCAGGCAAGAAAACATATCCAAATTGGATGCATAAAGATTGATTTCATGCCTTCTACAGTTTGAATACAAAGCGCGAATCCCTGGTTGGTTGATTGAAGTTTAACGGCGCAAAGGCCATACTGCCGCGAAACCCTGATCTTTCCCGCGGCTAATTTAAAAACCAATATTTGTAAATACAAGAAATCTTTACTTTTTTTTTTAAAATAGAGGCTTAAATCCCCCTCCCCCATTCAAGTTCTTCGTAGAATTTCTAGTCTACTTACGGTACGACTTGGCGCTTTTTCTGGGAATTGGCTACAATAAAAGAATGACGTAATATGCTTTTCCCCGTTTGTTGCCAAGTCAAAATCATGATCCAACATCCAAGGTTACGAAAATATCATTTACTATTAGTCACCAATCCTTCCACCTAATCACCACGGCAAGTTCAAAATTCAAATCCCGTTTTACCGATGACTTAGAAATTAAGCCCGGAAGTGTTTGGAGAGGGGGCTGTCAATTGGATTAAGAAGTTTAGAAATTAAAAGAAATATTCGAGTTTTCTTTTAGCTTAAAGAAAGCTATGTATTTCTTTATTATTGAAACCAGGCAAGAGAGCAAATCTAAACCGGATGCACTAAGATTGCTTGTGTGAAAAATAGAATACCACGGAGCCTCGGTAAAAAAATTCTAAAAATAATCATGTATTCTATAAGTATATAAAAAATAATAATTTTCTATAACTAAAATCAGCCAAGAAAACAGATTTAAATCAGATGTACACAGATTCATTTACTACTTCTTTACAGTTTGAAAAACCTACAACTAAACTGAGAGAATGTAATATGTATTTTCAAGTGCGAACCCGCTCCGGCACGTTAGCTGACGAAAAACGCCTTGAAGTGCAAAATACTCGTTATCGCTTTATTGGCGACGTTCTATGATAATTTAAAAAATTTCGAGCCAAAATTCTCGCCAAGTAGTTTTTGAAGTCAAAAAATGATTTTTGGCGCAGTTCGGCTCAATCTTGGCCAAAAAGAGGTTTTTGGCGCAGTTTGGAGCAGGGTAGTCAGTTTGGCGCACTTCGGCGCAATTGGAGCAGCTCTTACATCCCTGTGTATGTATTCATTATAATAAACTAGCTTATTTAAAGTTAAGCATGGAACGGAAAATGCAAAAAAATGTACAAGTACTGCTTTGATTGACACAAAATGCTGCAAGTAAGTATCTCAGGGAGAATGCAAAATTTCAAAAAAGAGCGAAACTCAAAATTTAAAAAACTAAATACACGCGACACCGGATTTTGCAATAGTAAAACCCAACACTCCTTGTGAACGGGCATGATGCAAGTTGCTGAGGATGTCTAGGTACAAAATTTTTATTTGAAGGAACTGTCATAATTATACATACAAACTGTAAATTAAATCATTATAAAACTAATATATAAAGTGTTACATATAATTTAAAAAAATGTGTGTATACAAAGATCTCATACACATTCCTAGTTACCCAATGATAATTTCCATTCAACCAAATTGATATAATTTGAATGAAGTTATGTACCACTTTATAAAAGTCACATATCAAATTATAAAAGGATATTTGTAACCGAAGTACAGAATGTTCAACAAATTACAGATAGAAAAAAACCCAAGAAAAAGGCATTGACAAATAAAACATTAAACAAACTTTAATTTGCACAAGTAAATACGTCATATTTTTCAAAATGACCAAAATTACGCTAGAAAAAAGGGAAAATTACTGAATTACTAAAAATTGGAGTAAAACTTGAAAAAAAAAACACAAAACGCAGAAAATCGCGGAAGATTCTCATCCCTGGTATCTCTATGTTTATTCATGAAACAAAACAAAAAATTACAGAGATAAAAAATATTGAATTTTCATAAATTATAAGGCAACGTCATATTTGCGTCATTAACAACATGTTTAAATTCAAAACAAACAACAAAAACCGACATTAATACGGTATGTGAACATACCCTATTAATGTCAGCCATCTCACATCTGCATACAACGTGTGATCACGCTTGTTACGAGGTGATCAACCACCGCAGAGTCTAGTAGGTGTCATTCCTCCTTTAGGGTAGTTTCTAAATCTTATGGCTGGAAGTAGGGATGAGCCATATTTTAATAACAGTTAAAAGTTATTGATACTTAAACTCACGCGAATTAAGTTACCTAATTTTCTAAGTAACAGTTATTCATTTATTATAAATGCAATAGATGGCGCTAGTATGTCCATATATTTCTGTTATTGAAGATCATAATATCAGAATCACGAAGTAAAAATATATTTTTCTAATAACGGTGATTCGGAAAAATATATTTTTCTAATAACGGTGAACGGAAAAATATATTTTTTATCGTGATTCTGATATTAGGATCCTGGTCGTTATTCCTGGAATAACTAACTGTCCGATTGGTATCAGTTGATATTGACATAATTTTCAATAAAAGTAGATATAACTGTTATAAGATATTGACAGAAGTTTTTGTATTGGAATAACTTTTGGACCATTCTTTGTTAGCGCTGCTTTTCAAGATGGTATTTTAAATTTCGTTTCGATTTTTTTTTTTTTTTTTTTCGTTGATTTTTGTTAGTTCGTTATGATTTGATGCACATTATGAGTGGTAGGGTGAAGAGGAATGTGCGTGGGGGGGGGGGGGGAGTATCTGACGCAACATTCTTTGGGTTTAAATGACAGAGATGGGGGAAAGAAGGTGGGGGATTAGGATTAAGGAAGAAATGCATGCGTGTTTTTGCTGAAGGCTCTTTTTTTTTTATGTTACAAGAATTCCTTTGGTGGGAGAGGTTTTGAACGTTCGTTCGCATTTCATTTCAGTCTTCTTATGAGACTTTTAAAGACTCGCTGTGTTTCTTTCGTATTGGTTGGAGGTAAGAAAATTTTTCGCTATTGTTTTGGAATAAGAAAATGATACTATATATAAAAAATAAAGAGAGCGTAGGATTTGAGTTTTTCCTTTTGATGGAAAATAAATTATGTTCTTTTCCTTGTAAAGCAAGCTTCTAATTTCAAATCGATATAATCAAAAGATTGTGTAGTAAATTTGGAGCGTAGTTAAATAGGTTTTAATGTTAAACAAAAATTTGTTTATGCATATATTTTTTATATTTAACGCATTACCCGAGAGGTTTTTAATTTTTTTATGATCATTTTTCAATTTGAACTAAATAAAGGAAATTTATTATTTTTAAAATTGCTTTTCTTGATTAATTATGAATTGAATTTTTTAAATAAACATGACATTCATCTTTTTTAGTTTGATTAACTTTATAATATTTGAATTTTACTTCAAATTTTTTATTAAAAATATTTTTATTCGGGTTTAATATCGTAACTTAAATTTATAATTTTTGTTTATAAATTTTTATTTCATGAATTTATGTATACATAAATGTGGTCGTGGCGGCACAATTATTTATAAAATACATAATTTCTGTAAATAGTTTTAACGCGCCATAATTAATTTACAATAATTTCAAAAATATAGTTATTGAAATAATAATAATATCCCTATATTTAAAACATATATTTTTTTATACTTCAAAGATTCCTCTGAAAATGTACATTTTTCTCACAATATTACATAAAATTTATATGTAAGTAATAATTTTAAAGCCTGTGCACGTAAAATGTTTCAAAATGTGTTTTCATTTAAAAATCACTTTCATTTTATATGTATCAGTTATGAATTATGTTGTATTGTAAATTCTTTCTCCAATTTATTGTTAAATCATAAAAATAAAATTCTTATAAAATAACCTCAAAACTATAAATGATTTCTTTTATTTTGATATTTTTACAAATTTATATTGAAAGATGTTCTAATTTAAAATCGATTAACTGATATCTAAAGAGAATGTTGTAGAAAAACAGGTATGTTTTATTTATTCCATGTATTTATTTTTATTTACCTTTTACTTTAAAAATAACGGATAACGGTTATAATATTTCGTTATTTCCTAATAATTTTAATGTAACTGCAGTTATTTAACAATAACTGTTAAGCTCAGCCCTAGCTGGAAGTAGAAATCGTCAACATACAGCACGGCCGAGGGCATCCCAAAGATTTTTCAATTGGATTAAGGTCCGCCGAGAAAGCCAGCCACTTCATACATGCAATCCCCTCACTCTCCAGAAAGTCATCAACAATGACAGCTCTATGGGGACGCGCATTATCGTCCATTAAAACAAAAGAACCAACTGCATTAGCGTACAGTTTCACTATAGGGTCTAAGACTATCTCGATACTGTACAGCCGTCACAGAACCTCGCCTGAAGATGTGCAGGTCTGTACGATATCTCAATGAAATCACTGCCCAAACCACGATACTTCCATCGTGGAATGAGTGATGTCCAGTGACGTTCTGGAGCCAATTGTTAGTGCCTTGTTTCCTACAGACCCTTACATACTTATCAGGTTATAGGGCAAATCTGGACTCGTCTGAAAATGTAACATTGCCCTAATCAGACACAGTCCAACTCGCACACTAGGGGCGGCACTTTAAACGTGCCCCTTTGGATTGGATGGATAAAGGAACATAAACTTGTGGTACCTGGTCGTACAGACCACTCATGTGTAGCCTTCGGTGAACAGTAGTGGCAGATATCGTCTTACCAATGGTCGCTGCCACCATAGATGTCACACGAGTGAAGGGCGATCTTCAATTCCGCTTGGCTACAACAGCAATATATCGATCTTCCGCAGGGTCATAACCCTTAACCGACCAGCTACATGTCTTCTGACAGCTGTTTGGGTGGTTTAGAATTGTTTCCATAATCGTGAAATGACGAGCGCCGAAGAAAAGAGCAACATCTGTGACACTGTTCTGCTTCAAAGTGTCCGACAGCCCATCAGTGCTCAGAATCTTCCATTCATCTTCTGGAAGCCATTAAAACACGTCTAGTTTGAAAACAAGTTGTACGAATGTTCCAAACACCTTTCATCAGCACTTACATGCATCTCCTGTAACCTTTCACAATGCCAGCTTCTTGTACGATTGCCTGTTGTGTTTTGCTTATATTTCGATGTGAAACAGTGATTGACTGTTACCTAACATATTTGCATACTTCTTTACCTTTGTATCAAATTTCAGCTTCTTTCATTCAGATTGGCTTACAGAAATTAACATTTTCCTCTCCATGCTTAACTTTTGGAAGCGAGTGTAAAAAGAACATAAATGTGGTTGGTTGAAAAAAATTGGATTGTTCATTTTCTGGAGCAAGAGCTTCATGGAAGTAATCATATCAATGGCATCTGCTTTTTTTCATATCGGAATTAGAAAATGTTGGCTTATATAAATCTAAAATTATGTTTATTGTGTAATAACAAGTTCAGCAATAAATATAGAAAAATAAAACAAATATTTATAGAATAAAATCATAAAAATTGCATGGAGTGCAAATGTTATAATTATGCAGAAAAATAATAAGTGAAAATACATCTTAATTGATAGAATCTGTTTTCACATTGACTAAATTATAATCATTCTTAGTCGCTTAAATAAAAATGCCTTGAAAAGGAGTAACAGAAGGAAAAAGTCTATTGAGCACATGAAGAAAGGATTGGATAATTACACTGTGCAGTGCACTTTTGATGTGCTCTTGGACAGTGGCACATCAAAAATTGCAATATCTGTAAAATTGAGTTCTTTTGAGAGAGTGCCATGTATTTAAATGGATGAAAATTTTCACAGATGCAGCAATAAACATCACAAGACTCATTTGTTGTTCTTATCTCAAAGCAGAGATGAGAATCTAACCACTTCTATGATAAATTTGTGTACTAGCTTTGAGTTCAGCTACATTGTTTCTTTAACAATGTTCAATTAGAGAAAACACTACACTTCAAATAAAAAAATTAAACATTCACAACTCACGTGTATGCAGCTAGTGATGAGGTAGAGGTAGTTGAATAGGTTGTTGTGGTATTGCCCAGATTTACATGACATACTGAAAAACGTCATGCAAGTCTGTGCAATTCCACACCACCCTTATTGCCCTTTTCCACTTGTCTTCAGGAAGGGAAAGACACTTCTTGGATGGACACTAAAAATATCTCTCAAAGTGTAAGCATCAAACTCAAACAAATTATTTGTTCATTACAAATCATTCCCAGATTTACTATATTTGTTCATTCAGTTTCATAATATTTTTTTTTTCTAACTTTTTTTTTAAATATATTGGATTTCCAAAAAATTCTATTTTTTTTCCATTCAATGCAAAAATGCTCAAAATATGATGAAGAACCATAAAAAGTTCATTTGATTTTTACAAGTAATGGAACAAATTGACAAACATGGCTTATCCCATTCCGAAGAATATATGATAAGGGATATTAAGGAATGCAAACCAATTAATTTCTAAAGGACACCCAAGAAAGTATTTATGGAATTCATGTCTTTTATTCAACAGAAAATTTTAAGTAAACTGTTTAAAAAATATTGTATTATATTGCTAACAGCAAAGATTGTATTTACTTTTCTAAAAAAGATATGGTTCACTCAATTCTAAAACACACACATTAACTCTTGATATTTATAAATTACAAAAAAAAAAGTG
The DNA here is from genome assembly GCA_963978545.1 of Linyphia triangularis. Classification (NCBI taxonomy): domain Eukaryota; kingdom Metazoa; phylum Arthropoda; class Arachnida; order Araneae; family Linyphiidae; genus Linyphia; species Linyphia triangularis. The sequence continues at coordinate 53,597,500 of OZ021726.1, forward strand.
AAATGTAAATTTAGATAGGTTTCTACTTGTTAGGATTTAGGAATCATCTATTGTTTGTGTAACTTTTAATAACTTTAAACTATGGTAAATAAATTTTATGTAACAAAAAATTGAAATGATGGTTTTTATATATGGCAAGTTATACACAGATTACAAATCAAACTAAATTCAATAATGAAATAATTTTAATGAATATATAAATAAATATGAAATGGTATAAATAGTGCACGTTATTACAGCCTGTAGCTTTTCTCACAAATCATTACATTCCATCTTTAATCATTACATTTTCAGTAGGGTCGTTTTCTGTAGTGTTCCTGCTTGTTGGAGGAAAATTTGCATAGGACGATTGCTATTAAAAAACAAAAAAGATTGTGTAAGCTTTTCTCCAAAACTGTTTAATAATTGTAGATTAAAGAATTCTTTATTATAAACCCTGTTTAGTTTATAAAGAACAAATAAGCCCAAAGAAATAAATTGCAAAATGTGGGCAGCTAGCATTTGACATTTCATGACTTTTAATGGCTAAGTATTTGACAGTATTTTTTAAGACATCCATTTTAATTTTTTGAAATATCTATTTTTGTAGCTATTGTTATGTCAGGTCTAATATTACCAATCCATAATTTATTGTATATTGTGATACAAAATTATAGAAGGTGCCAAAACTATTTCTCTCAAAACTTGTATAATTTTATCTATTCAATTTTGAATTTCCCAACACTTTTAAACTGTTTGGACTTTACATTGCTCACAAAACCTTAATTATGAATCATCTACAAATGTCCATTGTACTTCAAATACAAACGGCAATTCCTTAAATCAACTAAAAAAACTTTCAAGATCATTTCCAATTTAGAATTATTTAGAAACAAGTTCTGAATGGGCACAACAACAATTTGAGACGAGAACAAAACAAATTGCTGAAGCCATAGGCCACACAACAATTTTTTGGTTATAAGCGGAACAAAAGTCTGGTAGCAAACAATTTTTAAAAATTAAATTTTTATCAGGTTCACTTGTACAATGATGAAAACTCCATTACAATTCTTCGTCAGACAACTTAACGGCTAAAATATATTTTTCTAGCTGTAGGAGAAGCCAAAATTAGTTTGAGCTTAGTCAGCATTAGGTACATCTGAAGATATAGTCATAGTTTCAAGAGCTTGGCATCAGAACTCGTTTACATTCCTAAAACTGAGACACTAGCAGTCTATGCCTGAGTTAACTTATCAATTTATTAATTTTAAGAGTACAAATTTGTCCAGATAAATCTAAATAACTAAATACATAAGTTTAGATTTTGAATTTTTAAGTTAATTAAGATTTTGATTCAAGTAACAGATTTATCGGCATTTCAAATCTCGAGTTTTTCTTTCTTTGTAAAGAGCAAATTTATCATAAATAGTAAACAGCAAATTAAATGGTGGTACTTTCAATAATGTATTACTGTGTACAAATGCTTCTTTCGTATCATTTCACAGGTAAAGATTCAAAGACACAACCTAATCCTTGTCCAGAGATATTCATAATCTCATTGGGAAATGAATATGCAGACAACATCAAAGGCTTAATATTTGGAATTCAGGCTCATATTACGTTAAATTGTTTAAACAACTTAATCAGTTCTTGATATATGCATAAAATTCCATGTTAACAAAACCTTAGCTTCTTCACTTTAGGTTTGTGATCAATTAATCAGAAATTTAATTAGGAATTAAATTACCATTGAAACTTATTATTACAATATGCAAATTAAAGTAAAAATTTAGTTAGTAGTTTAAAAGAGATATGAAATTAACAAACACTCTAAATATTTTTGTATACTAGGAATCTGCGAATCATCTTACACCTAAATACAGAAGACGAACTTTTTGATGATCAATTACTTTCAACATTTAAAGAATGGTACAAGATATTTCTTTTTGATTTGATTTAAGGTACATTTCAAAAAATATAATGATTTACAGTTTTAAATGCATACTTCGAAACTAAACTTTTCTTAACATTAAATGTTCAAAATGTATATATAGGGTGGCCACAAAATTCAGGAAAAAAAGTTCCCTGATAATTCCCTGACAGATTTCTAAAAAATTCTCTGATTTTGGGACAAACTTTTTTTCAAATTTCCCCCAATTTTCTTAAGTTTTCCAGATGTCTAGACACCCTGATCTTATAAAACATGCATGCTAAAGAGATAATATGCAATTTAAAAAAAATAGTTTTGCTGGTAATGTAAAGTTTAAATTATTCCGTAACATTAAATTTCTAATGGCTTACCACTACAAATCTCCATGTAAATAGCGCCAAAATATGGATGAACAAAACAAAACTTCCCTGATTTTCATGAAATTTTAGAAAGTTCCCCGATATTTTCCAAAATCAAAAAGCTCCCTGATTTCCAGGTTTTCCCGGTTCTGTGGCCACTCTGTATAATGTATAAAGCAGAACTTAATATAAAAGAAATATATCAAAATGAAGTTCTATACACAAGCTTTACTCAATCTAAAACAAAGTAAACTTTCTAACCTTTGTTGATTTTTGAGATGATAATTGTACATTACGTAAGGTGCTGGCTAAAAAAAAAAAATTGTACTACATTTTCACATAAGTCGAATCAAATAAATACAAATCAACAAATCTATAAGTCCTTCCTAGATTGCTGCACTAATAGTCATAAAAATAACTACTATATTACAGAGCATAAGGTAAAAAAACGCTATGGGAAAACACAATTTCCAAAAACAAATGTAATCAATACTAATATTTATGTACTATTTACTTTTATCATTTAATTAATGACAACAGTAAGAGTCAGAGGTGGAAACAATCAAAATGTAAAAAAGAGGAAAATATGTGCAGTTTAACTTTGAACAAAAAATAGATAAACAAGAATATAATTATCTACCAATGCGAGTACAGAACAGTGGTGCAGCCAGAATTTTTTTTCTGAGAGAGGTTTTAAGCAATTTTGGTTTGATTAAGGTCTATAAAATCCATTGCAATAAAATTGCAAAAAAAGTATAAATTCCCAGAGAAAAAAATGGAAATCTGCATAAAAGCTGAAGATTTTCACTCCAGAATTTTAATAATTTGTCTTAATTATTAAGACAAGCAAAAATTATTCCAGGACAGTGGGAACCCTGTTATATATAAAGGTAGTGTCAGTGGCGTAGCTAGGAAATAAAGTTTCATAATATTTGATAGTATCCATCTGTAGAGAAATTGATTAATGGGAGTGATTTAAAAACACCTTTTATCGACAATAAACCCGGTAAATAATGGTATTATTCGTTTCTGAAGAGACACCCAATTCTTTTGCAAAAACGAGCAGAGTATGCCAATAAGGCAAGAGGGGCTATTACAGAAGAAAAAATTTGTTGATGGTTTGAAGAAGTTTTAGTTTCCTTAGGAGACAATGCTAAGGTATTAAATGACTCTAAAAGAGTGTTCAACATGGACAAAACATGTTTCTGAATGGTCCCATAGGGAAATTTTGTTCTTGGTGAACGTGGGCAGCATTTATACGAGGAAACGATGAATTCTAACAAGGAAAATATTACCACCCTCTTTACAGTCAATACTGTTGGTGATTTTGCCCCACCTTTGATTTTATACAAATACCAAAGAATTCCAGCAGCAGTTGCAAGAGCTGTTCCAAATAATTGGGAGATTGGGAAAATGGCTGGATGACAGCAGAAAGTTTATATGAGTACATTGCCAATGTTTTTGATCCGTTCCTTCGAGAATTTGATGTCTCCCGTCATGTTGTAGTATTCTTGGATGGACATCGTTCGCATCTTACTTTGCATCCGAGTCGATATTGAGTTGAAAATCGTATCATTATAGTTCAGCATACCTGCCAACATTGGCATTTTCAAATTAGTACAATTTTTACGGAACAAATATTTGCATTCCTATGACTCATGGAAAGTGAAATAGCAACAATATTTATGAATGTAATATAGAAATAATAGTAATTCACTAGCAAATGCAAATGCAAAAAAAAAAAAAAAAAAAAATTGCTCCTAAATATAACAAACTGTTATATTTTAGCACAGAATAGAAATTATAAAATAAAATACAAATCTGGATTTAAAAATAAATCAAATTTAAACTTTACGATAAAATCTCTAATGAGGTTTATGATTTAATCTACATTACACGTTACACCCAAATAACATGCCTTATGACACAAAAACTACAGTGAAACATACAAGGAGTTGGTGGTATTCAAAGTGTTTAATCACAAGCACAAATATCAACTATGAATGCCTTAGAATTCTTATATTACATTTGATGTTGTCAGTGCGTTTTTTAAAATTACTATGGACTTTGACATCAGTAAATCCTTCATGAGAAATCTTAATATCAGATGCATAGATAGAGCAAAATGCAAAATTTGTTCCTTTGCTTGAATTTATGATGATTTTAAGTAAAATGCTTGGTATAAGATTCCAAAAAAACTTGATATTTTTTGGAGTCTTATACCAAGATTGTTTAACTTGGATATTTTAAAATAAATAATTAAGACTAACAAAGAAGCTGAAAACCGAAAGTGCTTTAATCACTTAAGTCCGAGATAACGAAACATTCGTTCGGTGCCTCCAACACAAATGAAAACAGTGCATCCCGGCGTTGCGATTTAGTGGTATTATTTATGCGCAACGTTGGAGTACGGTCCAAAAGAAGGAAGAATAAAAAAAAAAACTAAAGCACTTTCAGTTTTCTACTTCTTTATTAATCTCTAAAGTTCGAGACAACGAAACAGTTGTTTGGTTCGCCAGGTCCCGACGGCAACACCATTGAAAACAATGCATCCCTGGCGCCGTAGTTTAGTGCTATTATTTACACGCAATGTTGGAGTCCGGTCCAAAAGAAGAAAAGAAAGAAAGAAAACTTTCGGTATTCTGCTTCTTTATTAACCTGTTAAGTCCGAAACAACGAAACAGTGGTTTGGTTTGCCAAATCCTGTCGGCAATACAGATGAAAACATGCATCCCCGCCAACGCGATTTATTGCTGTACATACGCGCAACCTCGGAGTGTGAACATTTTGACTGACGCGGCAGCTTTGGAAAATCGTTTCGGTTTCGTTCGTGACTTGAAAAAAATATTAAAAAATTCGGTTTTAAGGAAAAAACGAAAAGTACCGTGAAATCCGTACGATTTTTTTAGCTGTTCGTACAACCGTACAAAATAGTAAAAATCCGTACATTTTACGGATAATCCGTACAAGTTGGCAGGTATAGTTCAGGGATGAGAGTGATCAGAGAGCAAAAAGGAGGAAATCCAAAAATTCGTTAAAAAAGCTTGCAGAAGGAATACACAAAAATTCAACCAAAAAAGTATGCAGGAAGGATGATTCATTCATTTTAAAGATACAATGACATTTCTCATGCTACATAATAATTACATTTCAAATATTACGAGTTAGTGAAGTAATATGTGAGGAAAGGGGAGCTAAGAGGGAAAATCTTTTGTTTAAACACGAGGAAAAGTATACTTTTTGCAGGAAAAACTGGTTCAGATCAGAAAAATGTGGATCCTCGAAACAGGGACAAAGAGAAGGAAAATGTTACAGAAAAAACCAAAAAGGAGGAAAACTGTCATCCCTGATAGTTACACTCTACCCAAATTCCACACACTTCCTGCAACCTTTGGATGTAGCGGTTATTGGTTCTATGAAACAGACATGGAAGAAGATTATGAGAAAATGTTGCAGTGACAACAATGGAAAGGAAATTTCCAAATCTGACATTCCAATTGCGTTATCAGATGTGAAACGGATTTACAATGGCTGGTAATGTGACATCAGGCTTCAAAGCGATTGGGCTGTAACCATTTAAAATACGTAATGTAGATTTTTCAAAAATCATAAAAAGAAGTCGAGTCCCAGAACAAAGAGCGCACAACTACTGCCTCACACTTGAAATATATTGAATCAAAGATACAATCAAACCAGTTTCATGAAAAGGAAGAAAAAAAATTGTGATTGGGAAGGAATTCCCTAAGCCCCCTTTAGCTGGACATGACAAAAGAAGCAAAAAATATAACAACCGCAGCAGATGAAGAAAACCAAGAAACACCAGACCCATACTCTGTAGATTTGCTTCTGCTATGTTCAACAAATGTTATGGAAAATTATTCACAAGTGGTTAGGGAATTAACTGTCATTCCTAGTAATGATACAGAAACCCCAATTGAGAGTTTGACACCAGTCGAACAACTGTAGGCCTATAATTGATATTACACCCAAACGATGCAATGAAAAAAAATTTAAAGGCGACATCTGTTGACCAGAAACAAAGATAAGAAATACAGGGCTGCCACTGACTATAAGCTTTGAAAATAGTTGCTTTAGTAGCCACAGATGTTAAAAATAGTAGCAAAAATAGTAGTCCCAGACGTTGAAAATAGTAGCCAAAAAAGTAGTCCCAGACGTTGAAAATAGTAGTAACTTTTTTCAAGTCGACAATTGTCAGGCTTTGAAGGTTTAAGTGTTCAACAAGATCGGAATAAAACTATTGATTAACATAAAACAGAAAAACCCAGACACTCCCCGTTATATATATATGGTCTTTCGATTCAAATAAGTGTCTTTATATCAAGTAAACACAACATCCCATACGATAATGATGATGTGTTGTAACACTCTTAATGATACTTTATCCAGTGAAACGTTCAAAAGAATCGAATATCCACACTTTTTCGAGCCTTTTTTTTAATTAAGGGTAAAAGAAAAAAAAATTTCTTTAAACCTTCAAAGCAAAAAAAGTTAAACTTTATCCAAAAGCGACGATAAAAATCGACTGGCAAAAAATGTATATAATTTTTTTGAAATTTCCCAAAGTCAAACAACTTTTTGGCAAAAAAAAGTTTCAAGTTTAAACAGTTATACTGTATTGACAATAACAGGCGGATTTTAATTTTTTTAAGTGGCTTTCAAAGTCATTAAATAAATTACTTTGAAATTAAAATTATTTTTTTACAAACTTAAATACAATATTAAAATTTTTGTCGTCCTTCATCGATTGACATACACGGCGAAATCGATCCTCACACTGACGCACATCACGTCTATAACATCAAAGGAAGCCTTGATGGAATCCCCCATTAAAACAACTCAAATCTCGGCAGTTATAGCATCAGCACCAAAATGGCTGCGCAATATATCGGGAAAAGCAGCTGTTAAATTTTTTAATTAGCGTAACCTTTGGCGAAAATGACTATTACTTCAGTGTAAATATAAACGATAGTACCATCCATACCGAGCCGACCAAACGGTATAGTGGTTAGCGTGCTAGCTTCTAGACGGCGAGGTTGCAGGTTCCAGTTCCGTGTAAGGCATGGGTGATTGTAAATGTATGTTGGCTTGTCAAATGACGAATGTTTCGGAGCATTATAGCTCTTGTGTTGCTGACGAGGCCAGATAATCTGAAAACAACCAACCTTCCATACCGATGCAAATCTTGCAATGGGTCTATTACATCAGTGTAATAAGCGGCAAAAATGGCCGTCACAACAATGTAACTCTCGGCGATCATCCGGCATATAAGCCTAAATCTCGGCAATAGCGGCCATTGTATCGGCGTAACAATCAATGAAATTAACAATCACATACTAACATAAATATGTATGATAGAGACAAACATTAAAGGGAGCAGTGATAAAAGTTGTCATTTTACCGGAGGTTTTGGAAATTCTGAGTGCAGGCAAGGATCCATTGCGATCAGACTTTTAAGCAAGTCCATAACACACATGCATCCCCAAGAAATTTTAATGTGGATTTGCATCGACTCAAATTTTGGTCAAAAACGATGAAATCGGCATATCCTCAAAACTATATCATGTGTGATTTTTAGTGTGGATTTCATTCCCTATATGTTAGGTCAAAGAAACAAATGCTTGCTTATCACAACCGTCTTGTGTCACACACAAATAACTTCCACTTCGGAGCTTTGCTTATATTATATTGATAAATCATGTGTGGATGCAAAATGTCGTACAATAGTCATCTCCTATTTCGTGATTTTCAGTACCTGGTGATTGACTTGCGAAAATAACAAGGATTTCTTATACTTAATACTACAACTACCTTGGCAAAGTTAGGCAACTTTTTTAACAAAAGAAAACGCGATTTTTTTTGTTCGTTCTACTATCGGACTGTAATTTCTAAAAAAATAGTCCCCTTTAGCTCAAAAATAGTTGAAGGTTTTGCTTAAAATAGTCGTTTTGGGCCCTTTTTTCATTGAAATAGTAGCAATAGTCGCCTGGCCACTAAAATAGTCGCTTTAGTAGCCTTTTTAGTCGCCTGTGGCAGCCCTGGAAATACAAAGAGGAAGAGGGACCACATTCCAAGAGTAATTACTTAAAACAGGTGAATTGGGTACCATGAAGCTAAAGAAATGGAAAAACAAAAGAAAGATAGAATAAAGACAGAGAAGAAAGCTCCAAGAATCAAGAAATGAAACTAAATAAAAAATTAAAGCAAAATATTACTGATCAAAGTTCCTCGTCGGGAAGAAGAGGAATAGATTTCAAGTTAGAATAGTAAAGATGAGATTGAAAGCGGAAAGCTAGTGAAACTCACCCCAATAGATAATCTAAGAGAGATCTGGAGATTTTGCTATTGTAAAATTTGCTAGCAGTGATAAAAGGATATCTGCTATATGCTATTGTTATGTTGCAACAATCTTATCAGTTCTTTCTACAGAAGAATTCGAGATTCAGGGTTGGAAGGACGTAAATTTAAAAGAAGAAAAAAACATGTTTTACTTGTATTGAAAATGAAGTTTCAATCATATACATTGTTGATATTGTTAGTAAATTACCCGAACCCACATTAATTAAAAAAGGATGTGTTCTGCAGAACAAGTTTTCTACAACTGTTGATCTCTTTTTCGGAGATTTTTCTCTTTTTTACTTCCCTGACAAGGATCGTACGGTCCTTAAAAACTCGGAATACATTTTAAAGGCCTAAAAAAGTTTTTATTTTTTAAAAAAATCCCTAAAAGTTCTTATTTTTTTCTAAGTTCAAACCCACTAGCGAAAAGCAAGCTGTCTGTCCACCCGGAATTGTCCAAAACATGTTTTACTCTCGCCGCACCTGTTTTGTCGGTTAACATCTGCGCTGTTAATGTGCCCCTCGTTCACTCAATTTGCGTGACAACTTTCACATTCATTCTCAAAACCAGCGTCACCGGGATTGGTTTGGTAGTTTGCTTCACTTGCAGGAACTTGCTTTGCCAATTCTGTTTCTGTCTGCATCTACCTGCATTTATTTTATGTTACGTGGATAGCGCTGGTGCTTACTGCTTATATTTCAGATAGTTCACATAAATAAATGTGTCATCATTTTTGATTTATAATTGAAGAAGATATCCAGAAAATGTAGTTTAAAAAACTTGTGGTTGACGAACCTGGAATATAAAGTCTGGCTCGCTCCACCCGATTCCCAAGATAAATATTCAGCGAAATATATTGCGGAAAATGTTGCAGCATAAGTAGAATGGGCGAATCAGCAATCAAGGTTCACATGTAAGGTAAGTGTTTTAAACAAGTGTTTTATAAGCAAGGTTGCCAGGAGTGCGGTACGGGGTACCTGTACTTTTTGAAGATTTTTTTATTAATAACCAATTAAAAATAACTCGTAAATCTTTATGCATGTATATTGTGGTATAAATGAGTGAGAAAATAAATATGCAAATTAAAAGTATTAAGTTTTTACATATCATAAATTGCGTAAAATATTAATAGTTTGAACTTTATAATTTAAATATCACAGACTTCAGTTAGGATTACTGCTCAATCGAGAAGTTTGCGTACCGGGGAAATTATTTTCAACACTACAACCCTGAAGGTTGTAAAAAAAAGTGCTCCTGGCTTTTACTGGAATTCTTGCTGCTGTCGTCCTCCCCTGTTTTTAAATAACGAAAGGCATTAATAGAACTACTTTCTATTTTTAGGACAAAAGCATGACAAAGGCGAAACAATCAGCAGGAGTCATAGTTACTTTCTGCAAACCATAAGCAAGCACATCTACTGAATTTACAAGTCATGGTTCTTGTACCACAACATTCCAGCAGCAGCTGCCTGGTTTGAGTTCATTTGTATCTAGAAATAATGTCCTTGATGCAGAAATAATTTGGACTCTAAAGACAATTAAGGATCATAATTCATATAAATCAAATGATGATGCGAGTCAGCGCCTGTTCCCGGACAGCAGGATTGCATCTCAATTTTCTTGTGGAGAAAGCAAAACAGCATACTATGCTGTGTTTGGAATTATCCCGTTTTGAAAAATATGCTTCTGAGAGGTCTGCAGGAACATAACAATTACATTATGTTATTTGACGAAAGTTTAAACGATATGCGCCAGAAGTTGCAAATGGACATTCACGTTCGCTATAGGTATAATAATAGAATAGAAACGAGAATTCTAACTTCTGTATTTATGGGTCATGTGACTGCTGTAGATATTTTCGAAAGTTTTCGTTTTAGCATGTTACCTTTGAACTTAGAAAAAGTGCTTGAAGTGTCCATGGACAGACCAAATGTCAATTGGAAATTCCATTGTATTTTGCAGATGAAGTAAAGAAAGAATTTGACAAGACTCTCTTGAACCTTGGTAGTTGTGGGCTACATGTCATCCACAATTCATTCAAAAGTGGATGCAAAGCAACTAATTGGGTAATCTTAAAAGTGTATATTTCCCTTTTAAGGATTCTCCTGCAATAAGAGAAGATTTCTATAATCTTGTTGGGCATGAAAACTATCCAAAAAAATTAGTAGACCATAGGTGGTTGGAAAATGTGCCAGTTGGTAAGTGTGCACTACAGATCATACCCGACATCAATAAGTGTGTAAAAGCAATTAAAAAGGGTGACTTTGCACACCGGAAATTTAAATCGTATGAAATTGTGCAGAGGCATATGGATGATGAAATGATTGAAATCAAATTGCATGTTTTGGTCTCAATTGCTAATATCTTGTGGCTGTTCCTTTTAACGTACCAGACAGATAAGTCAATGCTTTCTTGATTGAGGATTTAAACAAAATTATTCGTATTTTGCTTAAAAGATTTCTTCAACCAATTGTAGTTGAAGAGGCAGATTCTTCATTAAAACTTATGAAGTTGGACTATAGTAATGTCAAAATTCATTGCAAAGTGGAAGAAAATGATATCGGCTTTGCTGCAGATAAGCTATTAAAAACTACTTTTGCTGCGAAGAAAATATCTGACTGACAGGTATTTCAATTTTGTATGGAGTGCAACAAATTTTTGATAAATATTGTTACAAAGTTAACAGAAAAATCACCACCAGTTGCACATGGGTTAGTTCGAAACCTAACATGTTTGATTCCAAACAAAATGGTTGCAACCAAAAAATTACGAGTAAAAATAATGAAGCAAGTTCTGGGAGCTCTTGTGGATTCCAAACAAATAGCAATGAGTGAATGTGAAAAGGTGATTTCAGAATTTGAAGAATTTTTGAGTACAGAAGTATTAGTTGCAACATTCAGTATTTTTGGAATTTGACAGAAACACTCAAAGAATAGGCGATTTATATTTCGTTACAATGAATAATGACAAATATTCAAATCTATGGAATGTCGTTAAAAGCTTCTCCTCAGTCATGTACAAGTGACTGCTGAACGAGGTTTCAACATTAATAAAAAAAAAATCAAAGCGAAAAACTTAAGAGAATTCATATGTCGCACATTGGTTGATTTACGATTATTTAAACCGCATCGATAATCTGCACTCATTATCCATTCATGCTGGAATGTGGCTTTCAGTTTCAACTGCTATTATTATTCAACTGCTATCAGTAGAGTCACCCACATTCATAAGTCATTCAACTGCTAGACAAAGGTATACGACATATCTTGATGAAGAAAAGAAAATTGAGATAAATAAGAAACAAAAAAGAAGGCTTGATTTAGATATATGTGCAGAAAGGCAGCAAAAAAGAGAGAGTTGGAAAAAGATGTAGTTCAACTCCTGAATGTTCAGCAACTGAAAAGCAAAGGCAAATTTTAAAGAACTTGAAACTTCTATGAAAGATAAGTTTATCAGAATACCTAATTTTGATGTAAAATCAATTTCAGAGTTTTAAAATACTAACATATTTTTCATTCTTAGTTTCTGACTTTGTATAGTAATTTCTATTAGAAAGATGGGTGACCAATATTATTCAAAATATGCGTGACTTGCATTGCACTTCGAAAATTTTAAACAACATTCAGTAAGAATACATCTTTTTCTCACAATAATTGTTTACACTCATTAGGAATTTTAAAAAAAAAATTCATTTGCGAATTTTAATATGCATTAAAGCAAATTTCCATTCAATTTCTTTCCCATCATATAAATCGCAAAGAAAATCATAGTCCTTAAAAAGTTAATAAAGACCTTATTTTTTATTTTAAAAATATGTATGAACCATGCCTGAGATTTTTAGGCTGATTTATTTTCCCTGAGTAAACCTGGAAAACTCAGAACAAATAATTCCCTGTATATAAAAAAAAGTATGATTTTAAAAATAATTTTAACTGTACAGAATTATTCTGCACACTTTGAAATATATTGGATACTATTTTCAAAATATTGTGAATTTTTTTTTAATACCAAAAAAAAAAATTTCAATCTACAAAAATGCTTAAGGTGGCCATAACTAGGGACATGACCCTACTTCAAAAGCTTTAGCGAATAATCTAAGAGTATACTTTGAATACTAAGCTTTGTTCTAAAGCCCAAAGCTTCTACTTTTATTCAGAATAACCAATTGCCTTAAACAACTTCAGAGATGGAGTGAAGACAAAATGGATTGGAGAAAAAAAATATATAACACATTTATAGTGAATGAGAACCAAGACTAAAATACAAAGACACATTAAAATAACATTCTATCAAAAAATTAAAAATAATTTCTTTAAGATAAAAAAATAAAGTACTACTTCAATTGGAAGTAGTTAGAAGTATTTACAGGGTTTCTGCCAAAATAAAATGTTCCAAATCCATAACTTATCATGATTTTCCAAGACTGAAGCAAATGATTTTCCATCACTCAAGAAATCGCTTTTAAAATATTGAAGCAATATTCAGAAACAAAATTATGTGACATTTTCCTGATTTCCAGAAAATTCCTCGATGTGCACCTATGCCGACGTTATGATTAAAAAAATGAAAAGAAAAATAATGGTCAATTTTACACCAAAATATTACACATATAAATAAAAAAACATATCAACTTCAGTTAATTATGTTTAATAAAATGTCATACAAAAAAAAAAATCAAGTACATGTTCTAAGCTTTCTCGCTTATGGATGCCTGTGGATTTATTGCACATCTGTAAGACAGTGCTGTAAAGCGTTAATAAAACGAAAAAATCTGATGGAATCAATTTGAAATATTAGGCCTCTAATGTATTCTAAAGACAAAAAAACAAGGCAAGAAGAAAAATAATCATGTCTGTAAAGGATGCAGTCAGATTAAAGATATTTTTGATCAGTAAGGCGCAGTCAGCCGGGATTCTAAGTAATATCATAAGATGTCCGCACCCGCACGGGGAATGCGAGAAGGGAAACTAAAAAATTCTCCGATTAAGGAGTCTTCTCACTTTAGGCACCTAGAAAATAGGCTATTTTCACGATTTTTTTTCGAGGATTTTTGCAAACAATTATGGGATAAAATGGATCCTATATAATAAACACATCTTTCAAGTACAAGAAGGAAAAAAAATTTTTTTTTTTGAACAATTATTATAATAAAACAGTAGCATCGAAAAAACCTGTGTAGAAATGTAATGTTCGTGGCTTGTTGATGAAATGTCGGAAACTATCCGGGCGATTGTCATGAAATTTGAATGACATATTCTTCATAGTTATGGCTATAGCGCATATCATCAGATTTTTGATATTCGCGAAAATAACAAAATGGCACACGTTTTTCGAAAAAGTAAAAAAAAAAACGCGTTTTTTTGCAGTTTTGTGTAAAAAAAAAATACTTCAAATCAAAATTTCAAAAATCTGATGATATGCGCTATAGCCATAACTATGAAGAATATGTCATTCAAATTTCATGACAATCGGCCGGATAGTTTCTGAAATTTCATCAACAAGCCACGAACATTACATTTCTACACGGGTTTTTTGATGCTACTGTTTTATTATAATAATTGTTCAAAAAAATAAAATTTTCTTGTACTTGAAAGATGTGTTTATTATATAGGATCAATTTTATCCCATAATTATTTGCAAAAATCCTCGAAAAAAAATCGCGAAAATAGCCTATTTTCGAGGTTCCTAAAGTGAGAAGACGCCTTAAAGAGTAATTTTACAAAATTCCCTGACATTTCCCGAAGAGTGAAATTCCCTGAATTCCCGGTTCTGTAGCCACCCTAAGACAAATAAATCCAATGTAAAGATTATCAATTCATTCTACTTCAGTTCTTACATAATAAATTTTTTTTCTTTCAGCGAGACCTATTTGCGATGTCATAAGTTTGGAGTTCAGAAATTCTTTTCATTGGCAGAGGTTTTTAACTGTGACTGTTGTTTCTATCAAAAAAGTAAATAAAAACGCAGATGAATCATTAAAGTACAGATGAATAGCGATCCACATTTATGACGTCATTGTCACGCGATTTTACTTAAGATGTTTAGAAATCCATGAAATTCACTGCTTTTCCATGACTTATGGTCTTTTTTTTTATCAAAATCCATTACTTTCCATGACAAAATTTACCTAATACCTAAATTCATGACTTTTTATGACATTCCCCGACTTTCCATATGCGCGGAAACCCTGTATTTACAATAAATTGCATTGAATTTGTAAATGAAATTGTAATAATCACAAAATTTTAAGCTTCTAGAAAAGCACCCCTTAAAAGCTGGAAATTAGTGTAATCTGTTAACAAAAAGAAATTAGAAAGTTTAACCACATTTGGCAGGAATCTATTAAATTGGAAAGGCATTACACAAGAAAAATGTGTATTAGTACTAACAAATAGAGTAGAATTGGTAAATTATTATATTAGTAAAATAGTATTCATATTCTGAAAAATATCCCTCCCACATTTCTATAAATATTAAATGGGGAATGCTTTATATTCTATGCAAATAACATTACAACCAATAAGCATCTGTATCTTTATTAAACACTAAACCAAGTCTCCTCCCTATCAATCTACTTCTAGAACTATGCTTGTGATGTATTCAGGGATGTAAGTGCCAAAATGTGATTTTGGAGCACTTCTGGAGCAGTAAAAATATGGTTTTGGAGCAGTGAAATACGGTTTTGGAGCAGTAAAAATAGGATTTTGGAGCAGTTAGATAAGGTTTTGGAGCAGTAAAGTATTGCATTAAAATTAACGATTTGTCGAACATTTGTTAGTATTTTGACCGAAATATATCTACTTTATGCTAACTTAAAGTCAAAAAAGTCAATTTGCGTGTAAATTAATTTACATTAAGAATAATTATTAATTTGAATATATTATGTAAAAGATAAATGAAATGGTAGTGTTTATTTTCAGATAGGGCATTTTTGTCATTTTTCGTGCTATTATCAGTGCTAGGAAAAAAAGAACGTGATCATTAACTTCTGGCCCAACAATAAAAGTCTGAAGAAATTCATTTACCTTTCAAACTATCCAATAAGAAACCATGAATTCATATTTGTAATACTGAGCACAAAACAAACACTGAAAATTTAAAAAGTTAAAAAGTAAATTTCGTAAAATTAATAGCTGATAGTTGTAATGGTTTCTTTTATATTAGTAGTACTATTATTTTTCTTCATTAAAATAATATTTACTTACACAAATGTTATGATTCGATTATGGATAATTTACAAGTATTTCAACAATCCATTGCATGTCTAATTAAATTTGAAAATACAATTATAAAACAAATAAATAAACTCTGCAAAAAAATTCGCACACCTATTTAGCTTAAAAAGTATTTATAATATTTTTTTTTTTTTACATAATATTGATTTTAAATATGATAAATTGTCGAAATACAATAATCAACTCTAAATAAAATGACTGCCAATAATAATCCAATTAAAATGTATAAGTCCTCCATTACAAATGTTGTACATACATGTATTTTTAAGCAATGAAAACAAGTACATTTTTTTGCCTATTTGGTAGAATGCAATGAAACAAAAGCTTGTTTCTTTCTGTTCTCTTCCAGGTTCTTTAAGTACATACTGATTCTTGATTTTGCTTCTTTAAAAAGCATGTGTCCGCTTTCTACGAGATGCATACTTTTCTTTTTAATCCCTTCTTCAATATTTTTTTCAGAATTGTTTAATAATTCTTGGGATGCTTTTAATTTTTGTTGTATATCAGATTCTTCAGCTTTCAATTGCATTGTGTCTGTAATGACTTCAACTTTTGGCTTAGTAACTTTTCGTTTTTGTTGCTCCATTCTGCTTGAATACTTTTTGTAAGAACCTCGTGAAGCTTTTAGCATCTCAACTGTAACCTGAAATGTGTTCAAGCGTCCTAGTGTTTCAACATGTGATTTCACTTGTCTTAGACCATTTATACTGTAAATATTTAAATTTAATAGACTCTCCAACAGTTGCTTATTTATGCTGAAACCTCTCTCTACATCCGCATTTCCATGAGGCAGACTCAGAAGGGCATTAGATAGCAAAGGATACTTCGCATTTCCAAGATTATCTCTAATACAGTGATGCAAGTACCAAAATGTGATTTTGGAGCACTGTCAGAGCAGTAAAAATAAGATTTTGGAGCAGTAAATTATTACATTTAAATTAGTGATGGAGCAAATATTTTTGTATATTTCAACCTTGATATTACAAATTAATTTAAAGTAAAAAAAAGGTGTAACTTGTTCATTATATAAATAAGTTTGCATTCTAAATTTACATTAATTTGATTGCATTACTCAAAAACTAAATTAAAAAGCATGACATTTATTAACATCTTTGCCAACAATTAAAATATTAGAAATTTTCAATGATATCATAAGGTTCGGGGCACAGCATGGCCCTAGTGTTGCTTTGTGCCACAAAAACTAACCAACTATAACCAATCATTAGGTTCAGTTCATCACTGAAAGTTTTTCGAAATAATCTCAGTTAGCTACTTTTAACAACTGATGAAATAAGATTTTTTTCTTTAAATTACCTATAGAAGTTCTTCCCAATAATCCAAAATAATTTAACTGTATACAAAGTACTACCCCCTCCCACCCTCCCCATGCAAAAAAAGTGAAACAAGGCTGCTTAGCAGCAAGCATTAGATTTCATAACTTTCATTAGATTCATTAGATTTCATAACATTCAGCCAAGTTAAATCACAGAAGTTAATGGCAGATAATGTAGAGCCCCACTGTATTAATACTAATTTGAACACTTACGATGGACTCTCCAATGTTGATTTTATTGATTGCCTTCCCACCACACTTAATAAGAATGAATGTTGTCCTGAATTTCTTAGGCAATTGGCATTGGAAATTATTAATCAAATTCCTTCAATTGACATCAAAATCTATACAGATGGCAGAAAAATAGATATACAGGCAGGCAGTGGAATTTATATAGAAACGCCCGTAGAGAAACATTCTATTAAACAACGTAATCCAGATTTCTGCTCTGTCTTTCGAAGCGAATTAATAGCAATTGACCTGGGTTTAGAGAATATCTTTGGCGAGGTCAACTACGGAGACTTATGGATTCTATCCGATAGCCGAAGTTCCATTCAACACCTCAAAAACTGGGCCCTCGTGGGAGACAAAACCAGTCTATCCATAATACGCAAAGTCAAGAGCATATCCCGACTGCACAAAGTGCACTTTCAGTGAATCCCGTCACATGTAGACATCCACGGAAATGAATTGGCTGACACTCTTGCTAAGGAGGGACTAGAACACCCTGTCCTCTCTACTCAAGAACTCGCATATCAAGAGTTATACTCAAAGAAAATAGCTCAAAATAAAGCGAAATGGCATATACCCCTGTCTCACGAATGGTATAAAGCCAAAAAGCCAGGACACTCCCTATCTCTTCCTTGTGATAGGCACACCAATACCCGTCTGTCCCGACTTGCTAGTGGTCACCTTAAAGGCCTCACATATTCTGGGGGAAGCAAAAATTTTCCTCTTTGCCCTAAATGCCAAAAAGAACAGGCATCACCTCAGCACATTTTGGACTGGACTGGGAGGACATTTATAACTGTCCAGAACTAGTGTCAGACTTCATTAATGTCAATGGCTTCACATATATTGTCTGACTTCTTCAGACAAAAGGGAGATTAGAAACAACAACAACAAGATTTCATAACTTGTTTGGGCTGGTAGCTTCACTTAGCAGGTTTTTTTAGGGCTATTTGTTAATTGGAAGATATTTTTTTTTAACTCAAAAATTAATACCTCTAACTGAAATTTGACAATTATACTAGCATTTAATTTATATATAAAAAAAAATAACTTCTAATGTAATTAAATAATAAATTAAAACAAGGCAAGTTGAAAAATAATAATTTTTGTAGTGGTTTGTTTTATAACACTACTCTCCATTGTCTAAATGGATTATAGGGGCCTTAGATTATAGAGGGTTCCCATGTGAAATCTCAAGGTCAATGGAAACAAAATGATCTTAAGTCTGGTTTTGCGTAATCCTTAAAAAAAACACGACACATTTGGTTAGGTTTTTTTATTAAAATATATGCTAAAAAATAATCATGTACTCTTAAAGTACTAAGAAAAATATTTATTATCTTTAGTTACAACCAGGCAAGAAAACATATCCAAATTGGATGCATAAAGATTGATTTCATGCCTTCTACAGTTTGAATACAAAGCGCGAATCCCTGGTTGGTTGATTGAAGTTTAACGGCGCAAAGGCCATACTGCCGCGAAACCCTGATCTTTCCCGCGGCTAATTTAAAAACCAATATTTGTAAATACAAGAAATCTTTACTTTTTTTTTTAAAATAGAGGCTTAAATCCCCCTCCCCCATTCAAGTTCTTCGTAGAATTTCTAGTCTACTTACGGTACGACTTGGCGCTTTTTCTGGGAATTGGCTACAATAAAAGAATGACGTAATATGCTTTTCCCCGTTTGTTGCCAAGTCAAAATCATGATCCAACATCCAAGGTTACGAAAATATCATTTACTATTAGTCACCAATCCTTCCACCTAATCACCACGGCAAGTTCAAAATTCAAATCCCGTTTTACCGATGACTTAGAAATTAAGCCCGGAAGTGTTTGGAGAGGGGGCTGTCAATTGGATTAAGAAGTTTAGAAATTAAAAAAAATATTCGAGTTTTCTTTTAGCTTAAAGAAAGCTATGTATTTCTTTATTATTGAAACCAGGAAAGAGAGCAAATCTAAACCGGATGCACTAAGATTGCTTGTGTGAAAAATAGAATACCACGGAGCCTTGGTAAAAAAAATTCTAAAAATAATCATGTATTCTATAAGTATATAAAAAAAAAAAAAATTCTATAACTAAAATCAGCCTAGAAAACAGATTTAAATCAGATGTACACAGATTCATTTACTACTTCTTTACAGTTTGAAAAACCTACAACTAAACTGAGAAAATGTAATATGTATTTTCAAGTGCGAACCCGCTCCGGCACGTTAGCTGACGAAAAACGCCCTTGAAGTGCAAAATACTCGTTATCGCTTTATTGGCGACGTTCTATGATAATTTTAAAAAATTTCGAGCCAAAATTCTCGCCAAGTAGTTTTTGAAGTCAAAAAATGATTTTTGGCGCAGTTCGGCGCAATCTTGGCCAAAAAGAGGTTTTTGGCGCAGTTTGGAGCAGGGTAGTCAGTTTGGCGCATTTCGGCGCAATTGGAGCAGCTCTTACATCCCTGTGTATTGCATTCCATCTTTGAAAAAGAATAGTTCTAGCTATTTACAAGCTAAAGGTTTGTGATAAAGCTTCAAAAACTTTCCAAACAAGAAGATACTTCTTAAAGATCAGGAGAAAAAACTTATATTTCACCATATCTATAAAAGCTAAAATGCCTCACCATTTTTCATTTTCAATCTCTCTATCCTCGCCCTTCTTTCTGCATTCCTTTCACTAAATTGAATGTTAGGAGACACATCTTTGAACAAAAACTACAATAAAATATATAAAAATTAAAGAACAGTCAAAAGAAAAATGCATAGTACCTACATTATTTTAAATATCAAGGTTACACAAAGGAAAGTCCAACTCCGATGGGCTCAATTGATTTGATTACTTTAAGCTCACAATATATACCATGAAATATACTAACCGCACATCTAAGATTTTCTGCAGAAAGTTTAACTGTTGTTGGAGGTGTTCCTCTCCTTGCAATATCTAGAAATTATGTAATTGACTTAGTTAAAATACATAATTCATTAAAAGTGAACATTTAAATGATTATCATTTTATAAATGTATCTCAAGAGGGGAGGAATCAGGGTTCCCACTCAAATCCCAGAATGAAAATCAATGACTTTTATGGAGATATAATAAAAAAACTTAACACAAATCTTAAAAAAGTAGCATTTTTACGAAAAAGTTTCGACTTTGATGCAACATAACTATTTACTTTATTGGTCTACAAAAAAACTTTGTATACAAAAGTTGTAGAAAATTTAGTATTCTACAACTTTTGAATTTAATGTTTGTTTCTAAGATACATTGGCAAAGTGTTATGATGTGTAAACTGAAAAATGGTTCAGTTTTTGGTGCACCACAGAGAACGCACAAGGGTTAAGAGGTCGAAAACTTGGTTTAGAAACCATGGAACTGACTTTTATAACATATTAAAAAATCAGAACTACATAACCTTTTGCAAGGCAAAATGTCTCTATTCTATATGTCCTTGGACTATAGAGCCAAGAGTCGATTATATAAAAAGGAGTGGCAAACCAAAACGGAGCTTTTATAGGTATACTAGTGACGCTTGATTATTCAAGGCGCCTCTCACTAACACAGGAAAATACTATAGATTTCTAAATCGGAAATTGTAGATTCCAATAGGAATACATTACATATATTCTACCAAAAAAGTTACAATTATAGGATATTATTAGATATTTATTTAAGGAAGATAAACATTGATGTAACCAAAGAGTTTCATGAGGCACATCCAAACGTTCAGTTAAAAGCTCACAGTAATATAAATACAAGGTTCCGGCATTAATTTTCAGGTCTGATCAAATAACTCCAGAAAATATCATGTGAATAACTAACGTTCTCTTATCTGCCATAATGTACTTCTGTGCTTGGCTGTAAATATTTTGAAAACTTTTAAAATCTTCTTTTGGAGAAGTCCAATTCTAACGTCCAAGTTTTCTTGATGTCTACGACAACCTGAAATCTTGCTCATTCATTAAAAATTTGCTCAACTTGGCAAGACTGTCACAGGGACAATCTTGCAAAGCGGAACAGAAACTGAAGTTTGTACAGACAAGTTTGTGCGGACGTAAACAAAGAATTTGCTAGTAAGACTTCATTTTTTATAGAAAGAATTGAAGCAAGGTGAAGCTATCGAAGAGATAAGAAAACAGTGACATCAGAATTGAAAAACATTCCACACCCACACAAAAAATGACATTAAAAAGTTGTTTCTGAAACTCATAGTCGAGCTCAAAAGTGCATTACAGCAGATGGAGATTACTCAATCCTGGAAATGAATAGCAGCACATTTTTCTCAATACATTAAAAAAAAAACAGAGCCTGACAGAGAAAGCTAAAAAACCTCTAATCAATATGTAACATGGTTACATACACTTTGTGTTTAGAAATGCATACTGTGGTCCATTTGTAAGATCTGGCGAGACTACTTTCACCCGACCTTCTAAGGCTATATAAAATCAAAAGAATCCTATAACTTTTCAATATAATTAACAGATATTGTTATTTCCCTATTTGGCCGAAGAATTGCAAAATTAGGTACAATGGCCACTTTTCAAAAAGCGGGGTTGTACAAGGTACATTTAAATAACATACATCTTAATACTAGAAAACAAAACTTTTTTAAACATTACCTTCTTTTATATGTGTTATATCAAAAAGTCCATTATATATTACTCTCCGTCTGTTCGCCAATATACTATATTTTTGTTTTCTATCATAGCAACCCTGAAAAATGTTTTTGCTTATTAAGAACTAGCACTGATATGTCTATTTTAAACAGAACATTTGAAAATAAGGTTGTTCACAAAATAGTAATTGCCAGAAGTACGATATAAATAAAAAAAGGTAGAGAAATAATATTCACAAAACATTACTTTTTAAATCATTGACACACAGTATTAAACAAAAAATGCAATTATTCACTTAATAAATTCTGAGATATCATTGAAAAAGTCTGATTGCAGCTAAACATGTAATGACAACAAACTACTTTATATTGTAGTGATTGTTGTTTGATATTTCTTATAAAAGACATATAATGAACCACGATGCAATCATATAATGACAAAATACTTACTCTTAACTTCTTATCAGTCAGTATTTCAACTGCACCATTCAACATTTTGAACATCTCAACTGTTTAAGGAAAGAACATGTTTAAACAAGTGTTATGAATCTACTTGCTTAAGACACCTCATTTCAATTCATCATACTTACATACAATACACAACTCACTTTAGTTTTTTAACTTGAAAACTACATATAAATCCTCTGTGAGCATTCATTTCTGATCCAAGGAAATATCATATTTAACAAAAAATTTAACAATTCTTTGTTCATCTTCAAGATACCAGCATTTTAAAGAAAGAAAATCAACACTTGGGTAAATTTCTAGTTACATATTTTTGTGATGCAGTTTTTTAAATGTGTCGTCAAATATTCAAATGACTGACATATATTCAAATGGTACTCATAAATAGAAGAAAAAAAACTTTACAAGGAAACAAACAAAACTGCTGACATGAGTCACTTAAATTTTTTTACCTGCTTTAGGGTTGTTTGGATGTTTATCTGGATGACACGCAAGAGATTTCTTTCGAAATGCCTTCCTGATCTGAAATTTACAATTAACGTTTTTAAAAATTATAGCAGAAAAGAAGTTTAGGAGAAATAATCAAAAACAAATTTCATCAACCTTAGTAATATATGTCAATAAGTAGTTTGTAAAATTTTTTGTTGTTCTGGCAACGAAAACATTGAAATATACCTTTTCAAAATAAGTAACACAGTTTTTTGACAATAATTGCTTTCAATTTATGGTACATACTTACTGCTAACAGTGTAAGGATCAATCAGTTAGAAGATTCAGAAGAATATATTTATGTAAAATATAAAAAACAGGTAAGTGAAAATATTCTCATATTGAATGTTAATTACCAAAAGCTACACTATCCTGTAAGCACTTGCAAGAACACTTTTTTGGATCATAACATCAGATGCGAAAGCAAGTTATGAATAAATTATTTTTAGAGTTCAGCCTGAGGCTATTTGAATGTAATAATTATTTCTCAGTGATTATTTTAAAATGAAATAAGACACTTTTTTCTCAACATAGATTTCACAACATATGTAAAGTTTTAAAAAATTTAAATTGAACATATGAAAGAAAAGTTAATAGTTTGAAAGGGTTAAATGGGAAATGTAGGATTTCAAATTCATTCACTCGAATTGTAATCCAATATGATACCATCTAAGCCAGTATGCAGACATGAAGTAAAAAAAAAAATTTATTGAAGCCATACTTATGGTAGCTCAAATGTTAAATAATGCTTTAATTATTTCTTTAATACAAGGCATTTGTAAAAAGAATTTTTTTTTAAACTATCAGGCATAGTTGTCCTTAGGAAAAAAGGCAGAGCATTTTTACGCCACATACAATAAGAACGAATTGTACTGGACTGACAAAACAAATTTGTAACTAGTTACGAAACCTAATTGTTCAGAATATAGATAGTGAAAACATGAAGGTAATACAAAAGTACTTTAATTTTGCTGTGTGCAAAATTGTTAGATTAACATACCTATTTAAATAGAAACTTTTAAGTTAAAATGAATTTTTATGCTTTGCTAACCTAAGTGTAATTATTAATTTCAACTGCTAATTGCTTACTTAATTTTCCTCAAAACTGAAGAACACGTTTAATTTCCATGAAAAGTTGCAATTTTATTTTGAAAATTCTGAAAATACAAAATGCCTTTTTTCTAATCCTGGAAGTGCTGATAACTTGAAGATTTGGTACGTGATGATATGCCTACTTCAAAGTTAAGAAGGTATATGAATATGGATCTTCCAAAAAA
This sequence comes from Linyphia triangularis, assembly GCA_963978545.1. Taxonomy (NCBI): domain Eukaryota; kingdom Metazoa; phylum Arthropoda; class Arachnida; order Araneae; family Linyphiidae; genus Linyphia; species Linyphia triangularis. The sequence continues at coordinate 53,621,756 of OZ021726.1, forward strand.
AAATTGGAATGTTTTACAATTGGAGTCAGCCAAAATGATTCCTTATTAAAAAATGTCCATGCCTTCTTGCGAGTCAAATCGCAATCGCAATTTCCTCCCATTCACATCTCTTTCATTTGTCACACAATAATTTAAATTTGCAATAAAAAATAAGTTAATACCAGAATTTGCAGCTGAAAAAAAATATCTATTTTTTTTCTTTAGGTAGATTCAATGAAAATAATACTGTTTGAGAAATTAACAGCTATAGGAGTTTGTTTTAACATTTTTTACATAACACGTGGTGTACTTGAAACCCACCAAAATTCAAACATGAAATATTATACTTGTACATTATAATGCAACAGTATTCTTAAATAATAACTAATTAAATGAATAACTATACTACTCTCTCAAAACCAATAATACCTCTACATCATTAGCAGTAACTTCACAGTTCAAGAATTGGTACAAGTTGATATTCATAAGATCTTCCGTTATCCCCATTTTTGATTGCAATAAACAACTGAAAGGATGGATTCAAATTCTTTTAAAGATATAAAATATTACGATACAAAAATTAATAAAGAATTATGAAGTCACAAAAGTCATTAAGAATGAGGAATAACAATGAAAGCAAATTAGAATGAACTTTGGCGCGTCATTAAAAACAGCATGTGTTTATTTTAACGGTTAACAGTGAATGAGATGTCAAGATTGAAAAAGAATTTACATTAGTGACGTCAGTTAACTGCTATACGCAACGTAGACCAAATTCACATTTCTTTTTGAAGTAGGATTATGTTACAGGCTTCAATCTTGGGTAAATTTGTTTATCGAAAAATAAAATACGAGTTTTGATTAGTTGAATATTTGTTGGTTGGTTGTTTTCAGATTATCTTGCGCCGTCAACAACACGAGGGCTATAATGAGCCGAAACACTCGTCGTTTGACAAACCAACATACATTTACAAACACCCATGCCTTACACGGGACTCGAACCCTCTAGAAGCTAGCACGCTAACCACTATACCATTAGGTAGGCAAATTGAAATTTTATATTTATTATTATAGACGTGCTTTAGTTAAAATCATATAAAAAGTATTGACAAATCCTCTTTGAACTCCGTTTTTTTTGTTTTGTTTTTTATGTAGTGTGTAAAATATCATGACTTTCATAATTATATTTGACGTGACCAATTTTCAGTTGAAATTATGTAGTTAGTCCCGAGAGACAGTAATTAGTCTCAAAGAGTATAATTTAAAATGCATAACTATTAATTAAAATTTCTAAAAAATTAATGATTTTGATAAAAATCTAGTCTTGCACCCCCCTGCAAATATTTCTGCTTGTGCCCATGCCGTGAGACTCTAAACAGGTTTGTAGTGTAGGCCCAAAGCAAACTGTAAAAATTTAACCTCAAAAATAAGTGTTCACCTCTAACATATGCGTTTAAAACACAAATAGATAATCAATTATAACTTCCAAAACAATATTTGTTTCTGCTTATCAACGTTGAAATTTATATTGAATGCTAGATCTACAACTGTGTGAATCATGCAATATTAATATGTGTATGAATTTTAAGGCAAAACAATAGTTTAATGACTTGGTATAGACCGAATCTCGTCCTGGTGAAAGCTTTGATCATCAGCATTGGTGAATCGGGTCAAGATCACAAATAACGTTTATATAATCCAAAAAAAAATGTGAGCATTTTTACATTACCAAGATCTTAAAGTATTGGAAGACAATTTTAATTATCACTGAATTGAACTGAAGAAATAAAATCTGTCAAGAGAAAAAATGGATTGAAAATCACTTCCAGGGAAACCTAAATACTGGTATATCGTAGAAAACTGATAAGGGACTTATATTAAACCTATCCGACAACCCGCCGGCCGGATTTGGCTCGCGACAGTTTTTTCGCGAAAAGCTCCAACATAAGTCATAAGGCCCATCTCTAAAAGTTAGTGGCGAACGTTGATATAGATAAAAAACTGAGTATGGCATAGACGTATTAATGCTAAGAAAATGAAGCCTTGCAAGATCGTTGAGCGGACAAAAAATACGGATTGCTGAGAATTGAAAATAAAATCTTAGGATGTTCCGGTTGTACACAGCAGAACTGCCAATAGTAGACCTTAATTAGCAATAATGTGCACACACACAAAAAAATCTACTCTAGCACTTTTAAGGTTTCTCACATTCCCATCCAATTATAGAAGTGAACTGTGATTGGTTAATCATCCACCCATCATCATCAACCACCAGCGCGTATTTTCCTTTGCATTGCCATCGGAGCAATCTATCCAGTTGTTTATCTATATATCGATGAACTTAGGGAGGAGCAGGTGGGGCGTGAACACTGGGGGCCAAGTCTAAGGGGCACCAAAATGGTGAAACAAAAATTGATGTTTCTTGACGAAAACCAAACTATATACAATTATTCAAATCCTTCTACGCTATACAACGGTACTTAACATTTGTCATTTAATCAATTCGAATGCCAGATACAGTAATCATTCGGATTTTTTCTTTTTTTGCATATTATACCTACTGACTTTTAAGCAAAAGGGGGAAAAGTAAGATGGTTGATGAAGATGAAAGTTGCAACATATGAGAGGCGTATCTGTTTAAAATTGATTTGCTAGAGATCATTGATGTATATACTAGTGAATGCTCTAAAACCCCAGTTTCACGCAATAGAACAAATTAATAACAAGTTTTAAATTTTCAAATGAGAATAATATCTACAAGATGGACGTTGAAGTTAAAAGAATGAAGTCCAAAAACTATTCGACACATACCAAGACGATATCAATACATAATTACTTAAAGGAGCGACACAGACATGAAGAAGAGGGTATTCAAACCTGACCACAGCTTTAAAGATATTTTTAACTTTTCGTGTAATGGTTGCTTCAGGCGAAAGAAGTTTTAACAAATGGAAAAGTATTAAACATCATTAACGATGCACCATGGTTGAGCATTATTTTCATTGAACACAAAAGAGCATGATCTTATTTGTTATGATGATGTCATAAAAAGCTTTGGTGGGGGGAAAAAAAAATTTAGCTTGATTCATTGATTTTTAGAATTAGACTAACACTTATACTCAGGGGTGTAGTGGAGCGGGAACGCGTGGGAACGGCGATCCTTTACCTTTTTCGAAGGTGGAACGGCGTTCCCACGCCTATTTTTCATTTTTTTTTTATTTCATGACTTTAAATGCAAAGTCAAGAAAGAAAACGAAAAGGTTGTTTTGTGAGCATTTGCTGTTGTTTTCGATCTGTAACTTCAGAGCTGAGCAAGCAAGTTCAAATATTTGCAAACACTTGAAAGAAGCTCAGCAACCCACACATACGGCCATTCCATGAACCATCCGACACATTCATAAGATTCCCCCTCCCCCTCCTCCCTCTCCTACATGGTCCAATGTTTCAATACTCCTTCATTAGAATTATGATTCATCCAATGCAGATTATCTTCTTCATCATCTGTATTTGTGGATGAATTCCAGACTAATTCCTTCTAATTTTAACGGGAGCGCTAATCGATTTCTCAACAAAAGTTATGTAATTTTTTTTTTTTTTTAAATCACCCACATGTTTTGAAATCACGGAATTATGCATTTATATTGGCTTGCCAGATATTCGGAAAATCAAATTGATGCGTTGTATGAAAATCGCAAAATATATTCAAAAGAGTATTGATTTTGTAACACTCCTGCTTACTGTAACTCAATACATAAAAATAATGGAAATGAGTGGCCTCAGGAAGGTGCATGGGAGGCTTCTTTCATTCCCCTCCCTAATAGTTGCTTACATTTTTATAAAAATGGAGAAAAGGGCAAAATTCACCGGAAAAAATAAACTGTGTGCCATTTAATAATAGATTTTATATTTGTCATTGTGAGAAGGGAAATAGTTTTGAAAAATCAAAGTCAGGAAAAAAAAATAAAAAAAAATTCATTGCAGCCTATAAGTAGTACTGCCGAAACTCATGATATTGAATGTATTCTTTTCCAAGAAGTGAAGGTATTCATATTTTCTTTGAGGTTATATATTTCACTTTCCTTAATATAAAATTGCTAATGGTTTTGCAAATGGAAGGAAAATTGTCCTCGATATTTTTTAAATTGTAGTGATTTTGATGACAATATCAATATCATATATATATATAAAAAAAAAAAAAAAATAATAAAACAGGAATGTACTAAGCAAATCTATACGTCTATCAATTGATGAGTCTGCATTTGGTTGGTCGTTTGTACTCTCAACGGCCTACTTTTATGTACAATGATGGCTATTCGGGTCGGGACCTACAGCTTAACGTGGATTCCGAATCATAACGAGCTTTCATGCCTAGCACGGGATTCGTACGCGGCACCTTTGGCATGCAAGGCTAGAGCTCTAACCACACAACCATCAGGTCTGAATCGAAACTTGATCCCTTATGGGAATTTTTTTTCTGATTGAAAATTGTTTAAGAAATCATGTAAATTATCTGTTTAAAATGAATTATTGATTATCTGTTTAAAAATTGTTGCAAAAAATCAATTTAAAAATTTGTGTCAATAGTATGTTTGAAAATATCTTCTAATTCATTTATAAAGTGTCAAAAAATCTGTTAATATGGGTTGTGCAAAGCAAATTGTTAAAAAAGCCAGATTACTTAATAGTTTTAAAAAGATATTTAAATAAAAAAAGTTTAAACACGAATGTTTTTCTTTTCAATTTTGAGGAGCACATTATCTGTTTTGAGATCATTAAAGTAAAATCAAGAAAGTTATTTATTCTTAGTTGTAATTTTCACTCCCCCCTCCACCCCCCATTCACACAGAAAAAAACCCAACAGTATACGTTTGTAACGACGCGACGTGACATAGCGTTCCCATACCTTTTTATTTTATACTACACCACATCTTATACTTATTTATATACAGTAAGTGTATAAGCTAGCTATTAATATTATCTTGTATGTAATTAATAGTAATAAGTAATATCACAAGACATTCTGATTTTATTTAGCCAATAGTCTCTTAAATTTGCAAACTTTCGCATTCACAAAATTGAGCCTGAATTAGTTTTAAATGAGATAAAATCGATAGAACATTGGAGTAGATCAATATCATGCGAGGGAGGAGATGGGGAGGGGGGGGGGGGGGGTAAAATCATAGTCTACCCCGGGCGCCGAAAATTCTATTCCAGGCGCATAGGCAGTGAGAGGGATATGGGGATAAATCCCCTCCCAAAAATTTTCTAATTGCTATTAAAGCGCAAAAATCAAAAGATTTTTTTTTTGTTTAAAATGGTAAATTTAGTTAAATGTTTTTAAATTTCTAAACATTCGTAAAAAAATTATCTATTTCATGGATTACTTAATGCGTTTGGCATTAATAACAAAATAAATTGTGATTTGTTGAGTTATAATTTCCTTTACCCTCGCGAAAAAAATCTCTGATTACACCCCAGGAGCCCCCCCCCCTCCCCCCCATGCTACACTAACAGCGGGGCAAAAAAGGTATCATTCCGCCCCGCATCAATAATCTGTAAAAATGTGTATTTCCAATATACTTTTAATTTCAAGTAAATATGTTTTTAAAAGTTTTTTTTTTATATTTGAATATATGCTCTTTTTTTTCTAATTTATTGTATATTAAATACATATTTTCAGAAATACTGGAAAATCATTTAGAATTATTTTTAAAATGAGCACCCATCAATTTTATGTAATTTCATAAAAATACATATTTTAAAGTATTGTATGATATTGGAGTAAGTAATTTGGTAATGATGAGATTACAGGTATAGGCTCTTTTTTCATTAATTATTAAAATATCTGCTTTCTTTCTTGTTGTGCAATAGCATACAAGTATATCTTTTAAAATAATGAATGGTATTGAAATAAATTATTTTTATTTCATGGAAAAAGTAAGAGCACTAATTAGTTACTGCTCTTATTTTTTCCATAAAATGTTTCTGAATTAATTTTATACCAATAACTTGGCTACATAAGTCATAAACAGTCTCAGAAAAAATTATTGCGTGGTATGGAGGTAAGTTCATATAATCAGTAAGTAGATCTCAAAAAAAGTGGTGTCTGGAGATCTTGAGCCAATAATATCCCCCCCCCCCATCCCCCCTTCGTGTTTACCCACCTAACAGTGAAAAGAGGGCGCCTTTGCCTTTTACACAGGCCTTATTAGAAATATTTTGTATTAGTTTACAATGAATAATAAATATTTATTTTCTTCACACAAACTTCTTTCGGTAATAACGTGTGCGGTCTGTCTGTGAAAAAATTCATTGCACCAAGGATAATGTACCGCTACATAATTCGTTTTTAAAAAATGGGTCTCAACCTTTCAAAGTTTCGAAATTCCTGGCTTCACTCTATATATAAACCAAAATTATTTATCAATGGCTTGGATAAGTTTGACTGATCCGGTGGATACTTACGACACATAGATCAAGTAATTTAATATTTATTTCTCTATATATTCCAGATAAATTGTAGCTGCAATCGTATGAAGAAAACTGTCCTTCCAGATAATTTTGTCGTATGATTCCGGTCATATAAGATCAAAATTTAAAATCATTATTTCGAAAGTTTTGATTTGTAGATAAATGTAATAAGAAGTAGCCTGAATATAGTAAAGAGCTAAAAGGCGAACGTGTCGGATCATTGTTTCACTATATTTTTGTCATTATGTCAATTACTTCCCTTAGATTCTCGCTTTTCTCTATCTTTAGCACTATATCGTTGATACCGAGCTGCATAATAATGGAAAGCAGGATAGATTAATCAATTTGGAAAAATAAGTTCTCAGCAGAAAGATAAAAAGGGGGAAAAAAAAAACCCCCGGAAGATGCTTAATTGCGATCTTTAGGAATGTCTGGAGTATTAAGTACAGTTTTACAGACACTAATTTCTATATCATCTATAAGTTTTTTTTTTTTAATCATAAAATATTATTGTACTATAGAAAGAATGTATTTTTGTAAGGTACAGTTAGTCATGATAATAACGAAATAATAAATTAAAGAAAATATACAATTTATTTCAATAAAGATTACAATTTTATAGAGTCAAATTGTTAAACACACACTCAAATTCCCTTAAATACAAAAAAAAAAAAAAAATTAAGTACATATCAGTTTGTATATAAAATATATTTTGCATACGTGTCCTACACCTAAATATAAATTTACCTAGCATAAGATTTTAAATTTTCTTGTAAAATAGTTAATATAATCAATTAAGCCATAACCAGCACTTGCATTTTAAGGATTAAATCCAATTTTAGAAACTAGTTTGTCCTAAAATAAAATACACTAAAGGCTTCAGAAAAACTTTTTAAGCAGTCATAATATTGGGTTTGCTGTGCATTATATTTAAGAAAGTGTTAAATTGAATAATATTCAGACAAATGAATTATATTTTGACTTGTAGAACATTTACTTAAAACATCTAAGGTTGGTTTGATCAGTTTGTTGGTACATATATTTCTCACAGAAATAATGGCAGGGTTCCGTCTAAGAATTTTACAGAGGTATTTATGACTTTTCAAAGGGAAAACAATTAAGTTTTAATATAATATTGTACAGGAGAGAATTCAATTTTCATATAGTATTGTGATCATTCTAAATTAACTTTTTTTGAAGATATGTTGAGTAGGTCAAAGAAATTGTTTTCAGCATGTAAGCATGCAATTTCAAATATTAGGTTATTGTGTATCCATGTGTATCAATTCAAAAATATCCTTTATTAGATAATTGTTTGTGTATGAATATAATATTTTTAAGATATTTTTGAGGAAGGTTATTTTATTCAGACAAAAATTTGTGAAAGCTCTTATATTTTATATTATATATTTTATATTCAGATTAAGATTTTGTGAAAGGTCAGTGTCCAATCCAATATTTCTCTGAAAAAAAACAAAAACACATGAGACAAAGAAAAAATGAGATCTAATCATTTTACAAATTGCATAGAATTTTTTATATAAATATTGCACAGTTTATCTCATTAAAAGTTAACGCAAATTTGATTTTAATAAAAATTGTAATTCAAGATTATGAGCAGAAAATTCTTTATAAATAAGATTATTTTACTCTAAGACACTCAAGGCACTATTCTCCATTAATTTCAAGTTGAAACACCAATGACTGTGTCTTTGAATCCAGTGTTGTACCTACCAAAGGCTATAAATTCACCTATCATATGCTTCGTCATGAAGGAGGCTTCTAATTCCAAACACGAAAATACATTCTAAAGAGAATGTTTGAATTTTATAATTTGCACACAATTTTTAAATAGTACTTCAATGCATTAAAATGTGACATCCCCTTTAAAGTGAAGCCCCCTCCTTCCATCAAGAGAGCAAAAATATGCCTACCAAATAAAAAGGAATTACGAACAAAAAAGCTTATTTGGAGATTGTGAAATTTTTAAAAATCAGCAAAATGTCTTTGAATTATTAGTTATATAGTATTAATTAGGGATGGAACGGATGTGAGTTTTGCCGGATACCGGATTTCGGATATCCGGGGTACCATGTCTACCGGATACGGATATCCGAAACGGATTTCGCCGGATATTCGGTCTATATACTAAAAACAATAGTTATACGATATGCTATACGAAAAAAATGGTCATGATATGAAGTATTAAGTAAATTATAATTAGTGGTTAGCGCACCGCGCTGCATGCCATAGGTCCATTGTTTGATTCGCGGACTGGGCAAGGTTGACTTAGCTGTTTATACCTGAAAGAAATAAACTGAGGAGGACCATGCATGCTTGGGAACTAAACACTGGGGTTCGGCGTCAGAATGACCATCTGACTGAAACATCTGCTATGTGACACACAAATGCCACAGTCGAGAAAGCTGAGCTGGGCCCAGCAGGCCTTAGTCCACACGGGCTGTCACGCACTGAGTTTATTTTTTTTATTTAAACTTTAGTTGATGAGTGAAAGAGATCTTTGTTGCTGATTTTATATCTTGTAATATTGATACTTTTAGTTTTTCATATAGTTCTGGCAGGGCTTTATCACGAAAATAATTTCTACTTGGAAGCGGATAACGAGGAGCTAGGTATTTTATTAACTGACCAAAGCCTTCTCTATTCACAATGGAGAATGGTTCAGCATCAAGAGCCATTAACTCACCTAAAATTATATTAAAATTTTTTTTTACAATGTTGAAGTGCAAAATATAGCTACTTTCAATTTACTTCATGCATTGTTTATAATTGATAAATGATTACAAAATTATACCGGAGGCATTTGTTAATAACAAAAGATTTATTTTAAATATTTTATGAAATTGAAGTCTATTTTTTTTTTTGCAATGCACCTAAAACATTACGGATTTAAAGAAATCTCGTAGAAAACTTAAATTGGATCTATCGGAATATTCCGTCTTTAAATATAAACTTAAAAAATTTCGAACCCAAAATTCATCAACATTATGTTATACCATATTTAAAATATATATTTAATATAAACAAACAAAATTAGTACTTACATATTTTTGCGGTTAAGGCTTTTGTTTTAGGATCATCTAAACTCCACAATTTTGGTACAAATAATTTCGATTCCAATGTTGTCTGCGTGCATTTCTTGTTTTGATTAATTGTTTTTTCTTGTTCATCAATATTTGATGCATTTAGTGAGTCTTTTAAGCTTCGGTGAATTTCCTTATGCACACTCATTAAATGGTTCCATAAGGGTTTTGTGGAAAAGGATTTTGGGCTTTTGCCACGCACATTTTTTAAACGATTCTGTGGAGCAAGTAACACATAGGGCTTTGCTTTCGTCATTTCCATTAATTTTAAAATACTTCCAAATGGGTGATTTTAAATGAGCCATTATTAAAAATTATAAATTGGATTGTAATTGGAGAAAAATAAAATTCAATGCATTCTAGAGAGCTAAATATAATTCCACATTGTGGCGCTGCTTTAAAGATCTAAAAATTACAATACTTCATTTTACGTCAGAAAAAATATACCAGCTTTCAACTTCTGCCAATGAAAAATCAGAAATTAGACCATACCATTCACAGCATAAAGGGGTAGGGTATTATCGTCGATAGAACAAAAAAAAAAAAGCATTGAGGATTGCGCATTGGCTATTTATTGCTTTTTACTCGCTAGCAAATGTCAGAAAAAAAGGAGGAAGTGATAATAACTAAAACTCTTAAGAAGTCACTTATGTTATGGAAAAAAGTACTATTTATTAGTATTTCGGTTCGAGTTTTACGGAGAAGCATTCACATATAACATCTGGAATTAATCAGATCATAAACTTGGAATGAAAAGAACATATTGCAAAACACGTATGAAGGATGTGTATGGAAAAAGATTGGAGGAATGGTTTATGCTTATCAACTCGGCGTCAATAATACGGCGCCTCTTTCTGTTTTCGTTTTCTAACTTGACTGCAATTTATGTCCAAGAAAAAAAAATTATAAAAAAAAAGTGTAGGATGCGGTGTTCCCTTTGTCCGAAAAAGATCATTATTTTTTTCAAAAAATTATTTCTTGTGGATACCTGGTGGTCGGATATACAGCCGGATATCCGAATGAAATTATCGGATGTCCGGTATTTCAAATCGGATATCCGACGGAGTTTCGGATATTGAAAAATCAGCCGGATATGCCGGATATCGGATATTTGCCGGATATCCGTTCCATCCCTAGTATTAATAATATAATAGTGTAGTTATAGATATAGTAAAACACATGCCATTATCAAAGTAACAAACATACATTGAAAGCACAAATAAGATTCCAAACTTAAGTGACAAATGGGTATACTGTCTATCACAAGACTAACTCCTGCCAATTTGCCTAGCATTGTATGTTGCCATGGGAACAAGGCCAATCCTATTTTCTACAGGGGATATCAGGAGAAAGACACCTACTTTAACGTCTTAGGTTGCCAATCTTCTGCATGGATCCCTTTTATTCTAAATCAACGGATCTTGTTCCCATAACGATCACCATCAACTAGTACTCTATCTGGCAGGAGTTATTATCTTGATAGAAAGATATTAGCACTTGAGGGCTCATTTGTTTTTATATTACACTCGCAGTACTAAAAACAAAAAGTTAGAAAATATTTTGTGATACATTTTTTTCAAAGTACCTAAAGCTACAATGTATACATAGGGATTACAATTATCACAATATGAAAAAACAACCACGAAATGTCGCCTCTAGTCTCAAAGCATACACTTGTACGTGGCCTCATGGGTCATAAATACAATGATCCTATTTAGATCTTAGATTACAAATCTCAAAACCAGAAGGGCAAAAAGTATTTCAAGTAACAACACGTATAAGATTGATATAAAATGTTAGCTGCCTCATATGTACTCCGTAAACTATATATTTCCTTGCACAACCAAATCCAAAAAATGCTTTAATTGACTTGCAAGGATGTGAGCAGATTTGTCATCCAATATCTCTGAACATTGCCCCAGCAAACCATACAATTCTTTATACAGAGATTTAGGGGGTGAGCTGAGAAGACCAAAATATGATTGCACTTTTCCAGCAAGAATGTTTCTGCAGACTCTCTGAAATAATAATAAAAACATATATATTTCTTATTATTAAAATAAAACAACAAAAGTTTGATTAGACAAAAACAAATTGGATTTGTGACAAGTTAGGGTCACTAAAAGCAGCTTCAACACACATTTATATTGAAGCACATCAGGTCTAAATATTAAGCAAGTATAATTTGACATGTTTAGTGACTGAAGTACTTTTTCATAACAGTTGGTGACATATGATAACAAAAACCAGGCCAGTTTAAAAAATTTTTATAAATGAAAATGTTGCCAAGTTGGTGAGTTTGCTGGAAAACTTGTTACCGAATATACAAGTTCCAATCCAATATCTCAAATTGTTGCCTATCGAGTTACTAAACATTCTTCCAGTCAAATTTTTAAGCACTTCCAGTTGAATTTTATAAAAACATAAAAATGACCAAGAATTTTTTTTTTTTGCTGCTGCTGTTCAAACACGCAAAATGATTTATTTCATTTCTTTTCAAATATACAATAATTAATATTTTCAGGACAATGGTCATCCCAACAAAAACATCTCTGTAAAAGGCGCCAAATTCTTCATGCAATGATTATGGCCGTGAAAAGTATTGAGATCTAAAGTAGAGCCAAGTTTAAAGTTGTTGTAAATTACGGGCAATGAAAATTAGTAAAATTTTCTTCTTTAAGTTCAAATTCCCCTGCATCGGACAAAATATCTAGCTACAAAAATGCTTTTGTGACTTTGCTATTACTCATCAGTGAACCAGAATACATAATGGCCAAGTGTCACAAATATTTTTGCAGCTAGATATTTAGGCCTATGCATGAGAATTTGAACTTAAAGAAGAAAATTTTACTAATTTCCATTGCCCATAATTTACAACAACTATAAACTTGGCTCTACTTTAGATTTCAATACTTTTCACGGCCATAATCATTGCATGAAGAACTTGGCACCTTTTTACAGAGATGTGTTTGTTGGGATTTCACTTTTTTTTTTTTAGGTAATAATTTTAAATTTATTACTTATTTGCACAGCAATAACTAGTTTCAAAATGTTTTGTGCTCAAATTACTTGCAAGAAAACTTCCTGGGATTGAAAGGGTTAAGCATAATTTTTTTGTATTTACTTATTATACAGTCGACCATTGACAAACTTCTTGTTGGTGGCCAACTACGAGCCAACTCCTTTATTCCTTTAATTGAGGGCCTGAGAAGCAAAGAGGTTCAAGTGACTTTTCATAACTTTTAAGAAAATGCACTTTAAAGTTTCTTATTTATATTAAATTTGTATGAAAATTATTTGTTGTTCAAATACTAACCTCTGGGATAAAGATATCACTAGTTTTCATAGAATTTAATACAAATGAGAAACTTTAAAATGTATTTTCTTAAAAGTTAAGAAAAGTCACTTAGACTCTTTGCTTCTCAATGCATCAATTATTATTTGGTTTTAAGGAAGTTTTAAGAAACGTTCTTAACAGCATCCAATTCGTGGAGAATTAAAGATATTTTTCTAAGAAAGTTAAATTTATCGAATAGCAGTCCATGACGTACTTATGCGTTCAATATGAATGATGATAATATAAAATTATTTTAGATAAATAATTTATTCCGATATGCAAAAAAAGTTAGCAAAGGGGGAAAAAATTAATAATGGCGATCATTTTGTAGGCAATAAAATATCGCCCATGTTCGATTTTAATGCCAAGTACACTTTTAAAAAAATAAATTATTTCTTGATTTAAAAGGCTTTGCGGTGTGTGGCGAGTTTGTCCTCTATTTATATATGCTAAGAGCTACTAGTATTTTAAGTTTTATAATTCTAGCTCTAATAGAAATGTATTAGAATTAAGATTCAAATTTTTCGAACATTGCCCTCTTTAGGGGATTCGGAGGGGAAAATCTCGATTATTATATTTTTCCCTTTGTATAGTTAAAACTTACGAGCATATCGAATTTCATTGATCTAGATCTGCCAGAAGTACCTTAGTAATTTGATGATCAGTGAGTGAGTTTTGGGTGGATTTCAAAATAAGTTGTTTTCTTCGGTTTTCGAATTTTATTATCTCGACAACCAATATGATTGGTTGAAACTTAGGGGTCTTTTTAAAGTGGCCAACAGCTACCCGTAAAAAAAATTCCAGCTCTCAGACATACTGAAATACACAGATATGAGAGGTCAAATTACTGCTGAGTGGCTTCCGGTAGAAGATGGTTGGCAGTGAACTTGACGGGTGCAATGCCGTGCAACTAAATATTAGAGATAAAGAGAAGGGCAGACAAAGAAAATAAATTGTATCAAGTATTTAACTGTGCATTTAATGATATTTAATTTTATAAGGTAAACCAAATTTTAATAGAACTACAGGGAAGCTTTTTGTAGATAGGTAGAGCAGGGCAAAGAAGAATACAGGTGGTTCTAGCAGATAATAAGAAACTCCAAAGGATAGATTTCACCAGAATCAATTGCACTTAAGAATTATGCTGAAACAATATCATACCTGAAAATTATTATCGAGTACTCTGTCTTCACACTTTCTAGTCCCCTTATCACATGATGCCTGACAATCAATAAATGAGCAATCCTGATCTCTAGTGCAATTTTTAATTGCAACAATATTCTTCCGAAGAGCCTTTTCAAAGAAAACCATATCCATATCCAGTAGCTTAACATCAGAATTCTTATCCAAACCAAAATGTCCTAGCTTCACATCGCAGAAATGCAAAAAGGGAAAATGCTTCTCGGTTTCTTCCAAGAAATTGAGCACTTTCAGTGCTAGTTCAGCTCGCTTGATGAAATCCTCTTTCCATGCTGGATAAAATATTAAAAAGTAGTTATTCAAAGGCTGTATGAACTCTACAACATAGAAAGGACCACAAGTACCGAGTATCTTTGGGAAGATGTTCATATCCTCATAGTACTTCATCAATAAGTATTCAGTCTGCTGAACTAGAAAGTAGATGTTACTCATTGCAGCATTCTGTAATTGTACTGGTAAGAATGGGAAGTTATTCATGTTACGTGTCCACAATTTAGTCAAGACTTCAAGCGAGTGCTGGTTTAGTGATGAGATGTTGACTTGAAGCTCTGTTTGAACGCTGTTGACAATCATGGAGAAGAAATTGTTGATGCTCGGATGGATTTTGTTTCCGTCTTCGTTAGTGTAGTAGATTTGATCGAAGTCATCTGAGTCTAGTTTACTGGACTTCATGACAACGTGGTCATCAAAGTAGGTTGCCTCAAAGACCACATCCTTGCCCAGGTGGTTTGGAAGGCAGCTGTTGGGCTTGAGGTTGTTTAGCTCACAAAGGTCAGCACAAAGGTTACCGAGAGCTTCTCTATTCTGATATTTGTCACACTGTTTGAAAAAAAAAAGACAGGTTGTTTATTAAACTATTCATTTGATGAAAATTTAAAGAAAAACAAACCATACTGATTTCCAATTGCCCAAACAAAGTAACTGGCATTATAGGTTTTTTATAAATATATATATAGCTAAACTCTTTCTGTCTCTTTCCAAAAATCATATTATAGTAGAATATGATAATTCACTATATTAGGGAGTCTAGTGAAAGAACTTTTTACCAAATTGTATATTATCTATTCAATAAAGCAACTAGATAGAATGTTTAGTTAATTAAAGAACTGATGCAAAGATTTAACTCACTTTTCTCAAAATGCACACTAACAACACTTGTATAATTGTACATTAATATGCTGTTTAAATTAACAAATTACTTTTAAGTTTATCTCTGATAGGTAACAGCAGCGTAACTGATCAGTTCGCACAAACCTCGATGATGGAGAACCTAACAAGGCAAGGGAAAATTAAACTACTCTGAGAAAAATAGAAAAATTACAACTTTAAACAACAACAACCACCGCATTTTATTTCACGATATGTTATTCTGATTAAAATTTGTTAAATACTTGACTTTAAATTTTAATAAATAATCTAAATTTCAATTATAGTAGATAATAAAATCTGCATAGGACAATACATTCTATCAAGTCTTGACAAAACATTATCACAGCAAAATTGTATTGTATTGCCACTGCATATTGATATTTATTAGTATTAGTCCAATGATAGAAAAGTAATGCATAATTTTTTGGTGGAGTTATTAGATCTTTGTTAAGTGTTAATTTTTTCATTCATTCTTCACTAGTAAAAACTTACTAATTGGAGGTTGTTTGATTGAGGAATTAAGTTTTTTAGAATCCTATGATTTGATTTTTGCTTCTGAATAGTTCAACAGATCACCTTGTTGCTATTCAAGTTTCACTTCACAAAAAGAAAAATTAGAACATTATTTACCAATATGAATGTGATGACCTTCTTTTGGTCTATTCCTAGTTGACATTAAAATATCGCCAAGCCGATTTGGCGCTGTTTTGTAGGCGATACAGTTCTAAATTTGGCAACCAAATTTTTTTTTATTGACGAGCTTTGGCTTCAACCTTTCTATACCACAAATCATGGAGCTGGTTCGTTTTTCAATTTTTCATATTTGAATTCCGAATTGGCGACATTCTGGCTTTGTCGCCAACTTTTCAAAAGTGCGCCAACCCATAAACGTGAACTAGGAATTTACCCTTCTTTTAATAATATCGATTCCAATTTTTCAATGAATATATATTTTTTCTTTAGTCGATGTAAGACTAATGTTGTTTCGTTTTTTAAGAACAGATGCTCTATAGAAATCTGACTATTTCCGTTAACTTTCCTTGCCTTACTTCAAAAGATAAACATCTTCAAATTGTAACTTCTTAATCTCATTCAATAGACAGTTTTATAGAAACTGTAAGTAGTCTTTGTTTTATTTTAGCTTCAAAAAGCTTTTCATTTTAGCTTTACCTTCTCTCTCTTCCCCCCCCCCCCCAAAGTACACCTGAGACGGTTTTTAGATATGTTACAAAGGTACCTTATTTTATAGACCAATAAGTCATTTTTATGTAGGTGGGAGCTCAAAGTGTTATTGGCATTCAATTTAGGCCAGTAATTTAATAGGAAAATAAGTGTATATTAATGCAACTACTTACTATAGTAAATACAGCTTTTTCTACCTCAAGAAATGAGCATGAACTGTATGATGAAAGTGTGATGTAGAATGTAATAAAGGCCCACAAAATTGAAAGAATTAATAAATAGCATAATGTTTTCTTACGAAAGATCCACCGAACAGGAATATGTTTAATTCCAATTAAACATTTGTACAACAATTTATGTATTACTTTGAATTTCATACCTACATTCTAATAATAAATTAAATATTTTCAGAATTTGACATTTTACTCAATTTTCATGCTTTTTTGTTTACTAACATTGGTAAATTATTGAAATAAAAGTTGTAGTGTATTGCTTTGCATTACCATGTATAGAGGATAAATTGTATATTATGAAATTAAAATCGTACGGTTTCGAAGAATTTTTTGTTTCGTATTATTTTTTTTATCACTTTTTGAAATATTTATGATATTTACTGGATTTTCGACGATAAAAAATAAAATATATTGAAATTTCAATCTAAAAGTCTAGAATGGCAATTCCACTGTTGTAAACAGAGGTGATGTAAGATGTCATGCAAGAATATATTTTGAATTTCTCATTGATTTGAACTAAACTTGGGTTTTATTCTAGAAAAAAACTACAATTGATTTGCATTTTCTTTTGTTGTGTAAAAGGTAAGGTGAAAACAAACCTTGTTTAATTGTAATAAATTATTGTGAAACGGCATGTCAACAAATGCTCTATAGTATACGATGAGTTTTGGTAACGTTGTTTGAAGGCAAAATAAAACAGCTGAACACTTTTTTTGGTTGCCTTATAATTATTGGTGTATTTTAATTATGTTTTTATAAATAAAAATGAGGAAATCTACAAATATCGTAAGGTCTCTATTGTGCAGGTAGCTAAGTCAAAAACACCAGTATACGAAGTTTCAGGTTAAAATTCCAATCCTAACTTGGAATTTTAACTAAGTTTCGATTGAACATAGTTTAATAACATTCTAACTTAAATGTAAACTGTGCTATATGGGGGCACTTGGCGTTTTTCGAACTTCTCCGCAAAACGGAAACAATGGCGAACTCCGACACTAAAGCAAACCCAAAACGGCGAAAAGCACCATGATTCGGTAAATTCCTAGTTCACGTTTATGGGTTGGCGCACTTTTGAAAAGTTGGCGACAAAGCCAGAATGTTGCCAAATCGGAATTCCAATATGAAAAATTGAGAAACGAACCAGCTCCATGATTTGTAGTATAGGAAGGTTGAAGCCAAAGCACGTCAATAAAAAAAATGGGTTTACCAAATTTAGAACTGTATCACTTACAAAACAGCGCCAAATCGGCTTGGCGATATTTTAACGTCAACTAGGAATAGACCTATGATTCCAAATGAACTGGCACACCCAAAACAACAATGGAAAATTGAGAATCAAACCTGCTTCGTGATTTGTGGGTGGTATAGGAAGGTTGAAGTCCAATGCCCTATGGTTGCGATGGAAGTTGTAGCAAGATTAAGTGTTTTCGCTTTTCATTTCAATTACATTTATATTAAAAACGTACATCCCAGGAAGAAATTCAAATGATTTGAGTAAGTTTATTCGATATCGGTGAAAATTCAAAGGCAATGAAGTTGCAAACAATAATTAAAAAAAAAAAAAAAAGGTTAAGGAATTTAAAATTAAACGATGATTGAAAAATAGTTTAAGCATTTAAAATTTAATTTCAAATAATTTATAAGGGGTAAATTTTCATTAAACTTTTACATAAATGGCATATATTTAACCCCTTCCAGAATATTTGTATTTTTAATCGCTTACTAAAAACTAAGGTGTGCGTGCGCTTCACGCTCTAAAAAGAAAAATGACAACATATTTCGTTGGCCTTGCAGTCAATTGAACCTAAAAAAAATACCCTTACCTAATTCGTGCTGTTGTTTGTGGCATCTCACCTCAAAATCATTTTTTTTTAATTACTTGGTACTGTAAAAATGTCTAAAAAGTAAGGTGTGCGTGCACTTCGCACTCCAAAAGGAAAAATTGCAACCTATTTAGTTGGCCGTACGGCCAATTAAACCTAAAAAAAATACCCCTACCTATTTAGGGCAGTCATCTGTGGCATCTCACCCCCAAAATCACTTTTTTATTAGTTACTTGGTATTGTAAAACCCTCTAAAAAGTAAGGTGTGCGCACTTCGTGCTCTAAAAGGAAAAGATTTCAACATTCCAAAAATGACATTTTAATTACTTTGCTGTTATGAAACTAATTGAAACTTATAATACAAAAGAACACAATCTAAATCCATTTTAACGCCTTATATTTCATAAACTATACTTCGGTGGCCTGATAGTCATCAAAATATAGTCATACCATACCTGTTTTAAATCTAAGGTTAAAATCGCTATAAATTAAAATTTATGTTTAATGCAATATATACCTCAATCTTCTATCGCATCAAAAATTTTAAAATCAACTACTGACTCATACATTCCATACACACTTCCTTTCTTACTTACCTCAGAATAAGCCATCATCATTCACAAATTGGTACTCAGCAAACTAAAAAAAAGCAGTGGAGTGCAGAATAAAATGAATTTTCATAAATAAACTCTTATCAGAACAATTCTAACTTGTCCAAAAATACGAAATTTAGTATTTTCAAAGTATTAAAGTTCTACGGTTAATAACGGTTAACAGGCAAAATCGTAAAAAAGCAAACGATTATTCAATTTCATATGTATTCAATAAACAATTGTTTTATTCCAAATATTCACTATTGGTGAAATCTTCCAAAATAGCCTCCAAGATCGCAGTTCTACACATTTAACTTCAAACATTTAAACTCACAAATGTAACTCAAATTCATGACGTAACAAAAATAAAGACAATGTATTTCCAACAGGTCAGCTTCCAACAAAAAGTAAATACTGAAATGAAGGAAGAAACATAAATCACGCAGTTTACCAAATTTGTAACTGTATCAATCGGCACCAGACGAAATTAAGCGTTTTTTGGCGAAAAGAGGATATATTTGGCTTTAATCCAAAGCAGCAGTAATTCTAGCCAATCACGACTCCGGAATACCTCTGACGACATCGAAACAACAAATCTTGCCAATTTCCTAAGATTGGCGAATTATCTTTGCCACCATGTAACACATTTGAATCCTTAAATGTTGGATGTTTATCTTTAATCGTTGAGATCAAAATAGGCTTTTAGTTAGTGGAATAATTTTAAATTTATACGATTGGAGATTTAGGTTTTCGTTTTGTATTAAATGAATAAGTGATGAAATATTGGATGCTACAATTTCCAGTGAACCAATTAAACTTTTTGGGATTTCTGCTCACTTTTCTATACATGGGGAAGGGAATGAAAATTATTAAACTTTTTCAGCATTTAATATGTTATGTTCTCTAAAGAAGGTAAAAAGTTTTTAACCCTTTTAAAAAGTTACTCTTTTCTGCTGTTACAACATAAAGTAATTACAGTCAAACCCTGTTAACACGAAATCACTTAACATGAAATTACATTTAATGCGAAGTTCTAATTCGATTACCACGATCAATTTTGCTGGCCCCATCAACTTTGCGTTAATGGGGTTTGGCTTTATCTTAATTTATAGGCTGATTCGCTTGGAGAAACAATGCTTTTCTGTTGCTGGTACACTGAAAATCTGAATTTTCTTTCTTCAGAAATTCCTGTTTTAAAGCACTTTTTTCAATACTATGTTGTATACTTTTTTCAACAATAGATCCATTATATTTCATTCATGTATTTCTAGGGAGTAAGAAGTAAAATTAGGGGTGTGGATCATCGCATAATTTTCAATTACACTATGTAACATATTACCATTTTCTTATTTTCTCTCAATGAATAAAAATGACCAGTTGGGCAATATTTCTGACAATAATTTTTACATGTGAAATTTTTTTAAAAAAAAATGGCAAAATTGGTGAATTTATTTGATAGACATTACATTGTTCTTGCTTGTGCATGAAACGGAAATTCATGGTTGATGACCGATGCTTAAGGGCAGAGAGATCTGTATTAAAAGCACTTGTTTTTACACTTTTATAGCATTTTTCTGGTAATTTCGGAGGTGGGAATGATTAGAACACTTTCAAAGGCCACTTTCACCACAACGATTTTGATCAAAATTGTTGGAGCCGTTTTTTACAAGTACTGAGAAACATGATTTTTTCAATGGCAGCTACCTTAATCTAATGCACGATTTTGATGAAAACTTTAATTATAGGTCCTTGTGCCACCACCAACCTGCACACCAAATTTGAACATTGCAGGTCAATTTGTCAGGGAGTTATTCTGACCATGTACATACATATAGACAGAAATTTTTTTAATCGCTTTTTTTAAATCGGGATGTTCCAAAATGTGGAGAAATGCAAAAAAATCTTTTTTTTTTTACCAAAAGCTATACTTTAACCCTATTGAAAGTAAAAAGGGCTTAATATTGCCAACTTCTTCTTTTCACCCTGTTTCCCTAATTTGCTTCTACTGATTTCAGGGTTTTTGTTCCTTGTCTTTATCAACCCTTATCAGTTTGAAGTGCAATTAAAGTTTTATGAATAAATTATGAAAAAAAAAAAAAAAAATAGAAACAACGAATTTTTTAACCATAGCATAATGTCTGTCCGATATCATTATATTTTAATTTTTTATTTATTTGATTGAAAAATTGCTTGTACGTGTATGTTTATTTCTTCTTTACGCAATGCGTTTAAAATTTACCTTCTATTTGATTCTAGAATCATTTAAGAAATAAAATGATCACTCTAAGTTTAATATTTTTTTATCAATTAGAAAACAAGAAATACTGGTAAATTAAAGTAAATTTAAATAAAATATCCATTCTCAACTCTAGTAGAAGCATGACTAATACTACCATCTGTAAAAAAATTTAAGATTACATTTACATATTTCAGTTATAGCCATTTCACTTGACAAAAATATTTCTGTTGGTGAATAATTTAGTGGATTATGCTTTTGTTTCATCACCCTGATTGCATAAAATCTCTTATTAATATTCGCAACCATTTACCCGAACAACTCATTCGAGTTTTGCCGTGTGTTAAGGTTCTTTTTTTTAAAGGCACGAATAAGTATGGTAGGTGTGTAACAGTAAAGTGCCATAATTTATTCTATGAATTGAAAAATTCTTATGCTATTGAACATAACAAAATAAAATATTCAGGTTGAAAACCTCAACCAGTGCTAATTAATAATAGTATTCATTATTTTCTTACTGATGTTAAAATGTGAAGACTATTTTCCTTTCAGAAAGTCAATACAAAGCATGCTAAGGAAGAGAGAAACACCTTTTCAAGTGTTTGCTAAGACTGCAAAATGGGCTGTTATTGCAGGATTTATAGGTGATGGCTTAATATTAGCCGGAGGCTACTATTTTTATCATCAGATGACAAATTCTTCAGGTAAAATCAAGAGGATACTTTTTGTTTTACTGATTAAAAATGGAAAATAACTGTTCTTTAGCATTTTTAAAGTATTAATTTGATCAGTTAATGTGTATCATAGCCAAAACACTTAAGCTTATGGGTACCATTATATATTTATAAGAAAATAATTATACTATAGGATTTTTTTAAAACTAAAAGTGCCTTTTGTTATGAATGAGGCATATATTTTTCCCCAACTAATAATTCTTGCATACAAAAGTTTATTGGCATTTGTTTAATTTAATTTTTTAAACATTTCATTAAGCAAAGAACCAAGTTTACTTTCCACCAGTACATTAATAAATGAATTAATGAATTATATTTTGATATATACCCTGTTTATCTAATGAAAAAGATGACCTTAATGAAAAGACATAAATTAAAAACTCAAAAATAGCATATGATGTTTTTTGTTTTATATTTCAAATCCTTACGTCAATGCCTATATCGTGGTTCCACCTGCAATAGTTCTTTTCAAACTTTTTTAATCTTCATTTATAAAATAAAATATATTGGATGCTATTTTCGAATTTTTAATTTGTGCCATTTCATTAAGTGATCATTTTTGTACCTACTCACCAAATTTCAAGGATTTTATACAAAGTACTAGTTTCTAAATGAATTGAGTTAAAAGATTGTAACATAGCAAGTATGGGAAATGATCTTTCCTAGGAGTTCCTCTTAAAATAGGGTGGTCTATATATTTAATATATTATTTTGTTAATATTTGAAATTTTTTCAATAATAACAATTGTTTGTTAATAATTTTTAATTGTTTCCTATCACATTTTTGATTAAATATATATTACAACTATAATTTAATAGTAAATTTTGTCTTTTAGATTTCCGATATAAAGTTTACAATTATGATCAAAGATTTGCGGATGGTAAGAAATTTAAATATTTTCCAACTGCCCATATCTTCATTTACATTCCTTCTTATTTATTTTTTGTACCTTTTTTCAAACATAGTTTGTAAGTTGATTATAGCATAATAATTTTTAAAAAGTTATAAAAAATTTCTGATATGTAAGAATTAAAGAAAAAAAATAAGCAAGAGCACTTAAGGCTTCTATAATTTCTTATCTGTATATATAAAAGGCAAAACTCTAACTCACTAACTCATCGCTAATTCTACCACTTCTCATATAATCCCAACTCTAAAAATGATACAAATATCAACAAGGACAAACATAGAAAAGGAAGCTACTCTGATGTCAATTAACCAATTTAAGGGGCTGAAAAATAGGATTTCAGAGAAATACATTCTGTTAATAGTGGGGAAAGCTTAAAAAGTAAAGTTCAAGCATTAAGGTAATATTTGAGGCTTTTGCAATTTTTTTCAAATTCTAGAAAGAAAAAATTATATTGTTCAATATTTTCTGTTAACTAGCACCCTATTACATTATTTTTGCACACTATTAGAATTTGAAACTCAAAAATTTGCTTTTTTCGACCCACCCGTGTGTTGAGATCGAGGTGTTGGAAAGTATAGATAAAAGCATGTTTTCATGGCATGGGATGGTCTTTAATAATAAAGATCAACTGAGAAACATGTTTGATCTTTTCTTTAATAAAAAATCAGCAATAAAAAGAAAACTGTGGATGTGAGGTGTTATAAAATCATTACATATAGAATGAAAAACTGGTCGTCAGCTCATTCGGTTACCAAGTTTGAATGAACACTCATCTCTCTATAGTTGATTTGTGGATGGTGATCCAGCATTTGCTTCCTGCTGGAAGCTTAAGTGTTTGTTACCAGTACATCAAAAATTTGCTTCAAGTGCTTTAAGCAGTTATGTGCCTAGCTCTAACACTTACCTCCTGTGTTACATCGCCAACAGTTTAACTATAAATAAGAAACATAAATGCCTTCACCACATCGGCATCTTCAAGTCTATGGAGTACTCGGAAATTATCTTTAGAACTATGTTTTCCTTCAAAAGTTAAATGACCTTGAGAACTTTCACGACACACAAAATGCCATCTTCATTCATGCTTAGTTGCAGTTTTTGTGAAGTTGATGAAATTGTAAAGTTAGAATTTGCCTGAATCTTAGAGCAATTAAAAAATATATTGACCAAACACTTGCAACATATGCTCTTAAAACTGGCATGAACTTTTTAATATAAAAAGAAAAATTTATTTCAATCGAAGATATTACATATCTATTTCTGTTTTGAAGATGCAAACACATTGACATGTTAATGAAATATTAGAGACTCATAAACACCATTTTCAGCTTTTAAATTATAATTGCAAGAAGTCACCAGTGCTCAATGGCGGATCCAGCCAGGGGGCGCGGGGGGCGCGCCCCCTCCTCGAGTGGAGTCTTTTTTTACAATTTACAGAAATAAATAATAATAAAAATATTTTTTTTTCCAAGTTTTTTTTCAATAAGTTTACGCAACAATTATATTTTAACCTTCATCTAATTTCCGAAAAAAGCAACAAAAAAAAGCTTATTTTTGTACCAAGGTTCTATTATAGCATTCTCTCTTCCCATTCAAACGGATGTTGGAAGACTGTACAAGTATTCAAACCTCCACCCTCTTGACCTTGAAGATATCTTGGACCCCTGATACCCGATCCCATTTCTGTCGAGTAGGAGGAAGAGATTTTGACTCACATGCGTAATGTCCAACGCCAACCAGGGAGGGGGGGGGAGGAATGAAAGGTTGACTATTTGGGTTACCCCCGGAAATGGCCACCCCCATTCAACTGGACATGGTATGGGCTAGACTTAAAACTTTTGAAAGAAAGGAAGAGGAAGGTTATTTATTATCTGCATAAGAACTCGTCCAGCTCTAATTTCTGCTTCGGCTTGTAAATAAAAATAAATGTGTATGTTTTTTACAATAATTTGAAAAGTTTTGTACAAATATTCACCTAGACATGCTTTCAAACTCTTTTTTTTCCCCCGTTATTGCAGAAATAATGCAAGAAATATTGCACTTTATAAGTAATTATAACATTTACGGCATAATATATATACATACTTTTAGAGAAGGCTAAGATTACTCTAATTTTATTCTAATCCTATTCTTCCAAAACATATTTTTTATGAAACTTCTGATTCTTGTTCAAAAGTTTCGTGAAAGAAGTAAAATGATATTGCAACTCAAAATGAAGTTCTTAAATTTTTTTAAATACAATGATCCTCCTACAATCTTTCTCTTCCAGTTATAATTGAAGAATAGGAGCAAAATATTCCAGTATGCGATGTTTTTTTAATTTGTCACGGATTGATATAATTTACCTATTTTTTTCTATTATTTTAAAAAAACGCCGCTGAAACGGTGAAAATTGTGATATATTTTTCAATAAACACTGCATTATCCTTTCTTTTAAGTGCAACAGTCGTTGATGAGGGTTCGCATTATCTCATTTCTACGGAGGTGGGAATGATTAGAACACCTTTAAAGGCATTTTTACAGTGATTTTAATCAAAATCGTTAAAACCATCGCACCATTTCATTAAAAAAATCGCTGAAAAACGTAGTTTTTTTAATATCAGCTACTTAATGCACACGTGCAATTTTGATGAAAACCGTAATGCCAGGTCCCATGGCCATCAATAACCTGTGCATAAAAATTGAACATCGCAGGTCAATCCGTTTTTGGAGTTATGCTGATAACTAACAAGCACAAAATTTTTTTTGAACTCATCACGTTCCAAAACGTGTAGAAATGCAATAAAATCGATTTTTTTTTACCGAATTCAATACTTTTATACCATACGGGTAATTGAAAGTAAAAAAAAATATGGATGTATAAAATAGCACCAAATATATGTATTAGTGCTGGTAAAATAGTACCCAAGACCATAAGAAAAACAAAAAAATTGGTTCGTTGATCAAACTAAGCAAAAATTTTCTATATTTGTCATGAAAATGAATATTCAAATTAGTCCATAAAAGTATCTAGAAAAGAAGGGTTTTTTTTTGGGGGGGGGGGGGTCAGGGGGTTTTGTGGCTGAAAAATTAATTTTGGAGCAATCTAGGCATGTGACACATGTTTTTAAATTACTTTTTTTTATGCTGAATCGAATGAAAAAAAGCAAAACGATATAACTAATCTAAAAAAAGTTACAGTTCTTTTTTATAAACGAAAACACATGTAAAATCCAAGGAAAGGTAAAATACGACATTAAAAAATAAAAAATTGGTCCGTTCATGAAACTTTGCAATAACGTTTTATTTGTCATGAGTATAAAGAAACAAAGGAGTTCATAAAAATATCTACCATAGAAGGGTGTTTTTTGAGGAGTGGGAGGGGGGAGTTTTTTTTTTAAATTGAAAAGTAATTTTGGTATAACCTGGGCATTTCACCTTACGCTAAGATAGCGAGTCAGAAATGTGACGGGAAAAAAAAGGGGGTGAGGGGGTCAATCAATGGATACGGATTATCTTGAAGTATATTTCTAGAACACTGCATAGATTTTTTTTTTAAAAACTTTTTTAAAATATTCGATTTCATCCTGGCTAAGGCACAGGTTTTGCGCCCCCCCCCCCCCCTCAGGAAAATCCTAGATCCGCCACTGCCAGTGCTCTGTGCCATGGCAACGGAACAATGGACTGCAATAATTAAAAAGATATTCTAATATTGTATGCTTATTCATTGTATATTGCCATAGACATATTAATTTGCACACATTATTTATATCAAAATGAAAAGTTATATTAAAAATTAGTTTTTCAAATACTAATTTATTTTATTGTTTTAGTATATTATAGAGCGAATGAAAAGTATGGAGATGGAAGAGCTCGACAAGTTGATTACAAAATATGGGGTATTAATGAAATCAAAAGTTTTAGTAATATTGAAAAATTTGGTAAGTTTATTTTAAATTATTTTTACTGATAAATAGTAAACTGAATTTATACATTTGACGTTAAGCATATGAGTTATGCATTTTAGTTAATTCTTCACATTGTCTATTTAATTCAATTTTCTTTTGTAACTTCTTTCAACTTGCAATATCATTTGAAGTATCTGTATTAAAATTGTTTAAATATTCAAGAACTTATTGAAAGAATGCCACGCCAAACTAATAAAGCATGAGTTTTATTCTGATTAAAGACATTTGTATTTTTACATCTTTACTTTCTATAAGTTATATGATAGCAGATTTGTGTTGACATGAAAAAATATAGTTTTGTGCTTTATTTATTTCATATTGTCTTGTTGCAAACCTTATAGTTATGTAAACCACAAATTTTTATTTCATTACTTGCTTTGAGCTTATAGCTTGAGATCTACTGAACTAGTTTGGATTGAATTTTTTCTATGGTTTTCAAGCTTTTTTGATTGAAACAGTTGTTTAATTATATTAAAGCTTTCAAATTCCTTCAATTGTCTATAGTAAAACATATTTTAATATGTTTCCTTTTATATTTTGCAATTTAAAATTTGGTTTGATCCACTATTATGAGCCACAACATTTTAAAAGCAAAAATATACTGCTTACTAATTTTGGGACAATAAACATATGAGTTAACCTATAGATTTTTTTTTATATAAAAACTAAGCCAACTTATCTGACTATTTTACATTTGAAATTCTGTTTAATTTATTTAAATTTCAAAACTTAAATTATATCTGTCTTGCTCTTCTTTTCATAGTTGAATAAAGAAGCTGACACAAAAGAATCAAGTTCTCAGAATAAAATAATTCATACAAAAAAATTGTTTTAATTCTCAGTAAGTGATAATGCTCTATTCTAAGAAAAACTGTCAGAAGAATGGGATTGGTAAAAATTATACTTAGGCATACTTGTGGCTTTTAGGGCACTAAGCTCTTATTTCTTTTTCTACCATGAGGATCTTGTTTCCCCATTTGCGATTTTATAAAATTTGGAACTGGTAGACTTGCTAAGTAAAAAGCAATATCTTGAGTGACAGTAGGGGAAGGTTGCGTAAATTAATTAAACAAAATTTCTGTTGTGAAGCTCATGTGTGAGTATATGTATCTAGAATGCAAATATATCCTTATAAACTACACAAAGTATACAATTTTTATGACCAATTTTCTGATGTATCAAAACGATATTTGTGAATTCATATTAGTGTTCATTACTCTATTAGTTTGTAAATCTTGTGTTTAATTTTTATTTTCAGGTTTATAGAGTAGTTCAATACATTCCCCTAGAAAATTGCCATCTGGTATTATAGAGTAACATAGTTTATATCAAATGTTGATATTTATATGGGATTTGTGTTTTGTATGTTTGTTTTATCACAAATAAAATGTGTTTTTTGTGAAACTTATGTCACGTTTTATTTCTGCAACATTTACACGAGGGGTAAATTTTTGTTTTTACTATTTAATAAAGATGTATTTGCGTATGCGTCTTTGTTATTTTGTGGAAACAGGTGTCTACTATTAAGAAAAAGTGTCTTTACAATATCTGAAAACAGAATACTCACGCCTGAGTTCGAGGAAATTCGCTTTTTTTTGCAGGAGTGTTTAGCCTGCTCCAAATTATTCAAATGCATCATTTCTGCTTTAAGCTACTCTCATAAACACCAATTTTTAGCAAATTGCTCCATTTCAACAATTTTGTTGTGAAAGTATGAAATTGTTTGAAAAAGTCTTGGTAATTGGAAGTAAAATACATCGATTTGGGCAACAAAAACAAATTAGCTAGTTTTGCCATGATATATGTGTTTAATATTTTAACTTTACTGTTAATTGATTTCTTAAATACTTGTCAAATATTTTTCTCAGATTTTTGAACAGACATTTATATCTGGTATCTTTCAATATTTAAAGTTAGTATTTATTATGCAAAAGGATAGTATAGAGACACATTTTGCCTAAAATTGGAATAGAATGATATGTTCTTAGACTTTTTTCTCAGGTGATAGAATTTAATACATTATAATGATTTTTAACCACTTTATTTGCTGACCTTAAAACATTCTAATTAATTTCTCCAAAAGCTTTGGCTGGGTATTCTTTTTGCCATTTTTTTGGGTTGATTCTCTTGTTAAATGTTGCTCTATGACAGATGATGCATCTGACAGACTGTTAAAATTGTTTTTCCGGGACTTGTGAGCAGGCTAATGGAAAATAACACATTGCATGCACAGAACAGTTTGCCGCCTCAGGACAGTCTTATTTATTTAGTTTAGTTAGTTATCTCATAGTTAGCAGAAGGTGCAATAATATTTCATTTTTCAAATATGAGTATACTTGTGTGAATTTAATTATGGCTGAAAGTAAACTGTTATATCTATATTGGAAAAAAAAAAGTATTTTAAAAACATAAAAACGCACATAGGATCTTGAGACATGTGAACAAATGCACCATATTAGCTTTGGAAGCAAACATGTTAGATGTGTTGGAAAGTGACAGTCACTGTCACTAAAAAGTCATTTCTACTCATGTTTCTATTATAGCACATTAGGTCAAGATACCAAGCTCAAACTATGTGACAGCATTTAATGACTGAAACCTTCTGCGGTTCAGATTGATGACAAATGATAGCACAAACTCTGATCATATGAAATTTTCTTTTATTAAAAAAAAAATTACCAAGTTGAAAGGAAAGTATTCTTTTTAAAAAATATCACAAACTTGGTGAGAAAATTTGTGTCACAGAATAAAACACCTTTAAACAAACATGTAACACATATCTAGTATTTATAGTTTTGATTTAAGGAACTCCAAATTGATTTCCTGTTGAAATTTCGGTATGAAAACCCGTCTCAATGAGACTTTTTAGTTGACATATATATCTGTTTCATTTTTGGATTTATGTCTGGACATGTCAATTTTGGATTTGCTGAGAGAGCCTACAAACTTCTCTCTACTTTAATATAGTATAGAAGCTCGAAAGTGCTCGTATTCAAAGCGTTAATATTCAATGTGCCTTATGAATGTGAAATATGAATAATGTTTGATTGATGTTGCTGTATAGATGATAAATTTTATTCTTTCAGTAGGCTTCTGATATATTGGAGATTATGTTATCATACAACCAGAAGTTATCTTCGTATACTAACCTACTATGAATTTGTCACAATGGACAATTCTAGAATTTAAAAAAAAAAAAAATTATATTTTTTTATTCAATTCTAAATGTTTCGAAAAGGCTATTAACAAAAACATTTCTGGTCAATGCTCTTTTTCTTCTTTTTTTTAAATTTGCAATCAGAATTTTCCTGTTATACGTTGGCGAGAAAACGATTCATTCGGCTCGAATTGAATGTGATTTCAAAGCTTCCCAAACATCTTCACTTGAAATACGGCAGTGGAAACCAGTTTTGCAAGTTTCTCACAAATCACACCAACCTGTACGTGATATGTCAATGATCTACCAGGGCCAATTCAACGCCAACTATTTGGCAGAAACCTCACGATAACCGTAGAAACAGTAGGAACCCTTGACGTCACAGGGACCGAGATTGCCATTAACCATAATGTTAAATGGCCGTCTCTTTGTAAAACTCGTTTACCAGCATTATCCCTGTAAAACTCGTTTCCCATCAATAAGAGACGCATTGCAGGAATGCGAAGTAAAGACAAACTCTTTCACTGCCTTATGCGAAATGTACATACATTTTTCTTTTTACATAATTAATACTACGAAATATTTACAAATATACAGAAATTCGTAACATTGCCCCCCTCCCAAGAACTGCACGTCCCTGGCAGTACCAATCGGACTAGTTTTTGCTCGGTTTTGAAGCATTTTCTTTTCTTAATATTTAAGTAAATAATTTTTTTAAAGAACTTTTGTTTAAATATTTGGAATAAGAAAGAAATTCTTTATAAATATAAACTAATTTCACTCGTTTTTCGAAAATGCGGGAATCGTCCATTCAATTTCAAGCTACTCTTTGTGATTAAAAGATTTGCTCTTGATATCTAAAATCCTGTCAAATAACTAACTCATTTATACTTAAATAGCATAAGACCTTTATTTAAAAAATTAAATTTTATTATTTTAATTAATTGACTTCTATACATCATTTTATGTCCAACACTGGCAGAAAATTAGTGAAGCTGTCTTTTATACCGATTCCGTTTTTTCACCGGAAAAGATGCTGTAATAGAGGAGAAAGTATTCTGAATGTTCAAGAAACTGTCTAAATTGCGTTTAATTCTTTTATCCCTATGGAAACCTATTGGGATTTTAGTACAGTTAAAACCATCTCCATAGTACTCTGGTCTGCAGTAACAGTAGCCTCTGTGCTTCTGAAAAAGGAAAAACTTCATTTGGAGAAATGTATATACAAATAAATCAATTAACTTATAATATTTTATTGTATCAAAAGCGAATTACTTCATCAATTAGTCGAAAAAACAATGAAGTATAAAATAAACTAAATGGTACACATTACCTCTTTAATTTTTTAAAGTTTTAAAAGTCAAATAATATATAATAATGGTTCACAAGGACTGACAAATTCAGGTAAAAAATCAACATGTGTTTAAAAAATCGTTTAGGTTCATAATCCAAGTGTCCCTACCTTCACGAGCAGTGCATAAAAATATTAACATAATTTATCATTTTATCGTACCAACGGATTCACGGGAAGTTCATGAAAAAGCTATTTCCTGTGTTAATCCTTTCATTTCCGAGGATATTTATGTGCAGGTTCGTTTAGTAGTAAATATTTTGAGAAGAAATCATCAAACAAAGTATTGAGTGACAGATACCGACACTTTACCCGATTCTCAAAATGATCCTCAAAGCATTTTTGAAGTTTTAAATACTTAGATTAGGAAATTTTGTAAAATATTTGGATAAAGCCACTGGATCCGAAATAGTTAATCGCATAAAGAAGATTCAAACTCGGGACTCTTGACAGCTACCAATACGCAATCATCTTAGTCTGTATGTTCGCCTAAGGAATGTTATTACAGATTATTTTCATGGACCTCTACTATATATGATTCACTCAATAAACTCGCTTAAATTTATTCATTTGAATTTAAGAAATTTTGATGAACCAAAAGTTTATTTGAATTTATCCATAACCATCTCTCTCTCTAATTTCCTGATTCCCCCACCCCCCTAATTTTTGTGCCTGCGAATTTTAGAATTAAGGAGCGGAAAGGCTATGCATTTTTCAATATTTAATTCGGTACTTTGCTGAAAAAAATTACAGCATCCGCTTGTTATATATGTTTTGAAATATATATGTCCCATTAGGTAACAAACTGGACATTATTAAATAATTGTTTTATCAAAAAAAAAAAAAAAAAAATTGTAAATTAGAACTATATTTAAAAAAAAAAATAATCTTATTTGTCTATGTTGCATGCCAAAGTTTTTTAAATCGTTCAACTATATCTCACCCTATCTAAATTTTATTGTGTTAGGCCACAGACATCAAAATGATTTTATAAATACTCTATTTTTAACATTGGGGTAGAGAGAAAGATTCTGAATGAACAAGTTGAAGAAAAAATTTGTATTCTACAAAACTTGGATTTACAGTTAGGCAATTACACGAAGGCAATATGGGTGCAATGAGAACGACTGACGATCTCTTTCAAATTGTATAATATAAATACAATACAATACAATACATTCTTAGACTCTCTGGTGGCATTCCTCTTCCTCTGACCCTGTGGCACAACGCACAAGGCTCCCAGTCCACAATCTTCATCCGTTGTGCAGTTCGGTTGGAATTTGGGGGGTTTCGGGAAAGTCAACTTGTCGGAAATTAAAGTAATCTCTGGCTGAACGTAGTGAACTTCACTGAATGAGAGAGAGACAGGTTGTTAGCATTGTTCTGTTTTACAAATACATTTAATGACTCCTGGGAATAATCATAATCATAAGGTGGAGGCAAACGTGGAAAATAATGAGTCAGTCTTTGTTCAGGAAGCCATATATGCAGCTTATTGTTGAAGAACACAGCATTACGCGTCTGATTGATGCTGTGGCGATGCTCGTTTCTGCGGTCACCGGACCTCGATCGTAAGACCATTGGTTCTCGAGCCAGATTTTTTACCTCTATGCAAAAGATTACCCCGCTGCATAGAAGCTTTATCTGTTATTTGAAGGCAACACCACAATATGAAAATCAGAGATCAAAAGTCAGAGAAAAAGGGATTATTGGCACACAAGGAAATATTGACGACACGAGTCTGGGGATCTTAATTATCAAAAAGGGAAAAGTGACAAGTTCATTCCTATATTAGGAAAATACATGAGATCTACGACAGATCAGTAAATTTTAATGAAGGCAGGAGAATTAATGAGGTGTCGATTATATAGGAACGGTTTCAACTCTTGAATGACTGGTATAAAAATAGATTCATAATTTAAGTGAACATTGATAGAAACTATTTAGTGGTGCATCACAAAATCATTACGTACATTAGGATACGTTAGTATCCAATCTAACCACCCACTATCTGTATTAAGTTGACTAAAGTTCTTGCTCTAGTTCGCGCCATCACGAATGCAGTAAAGATTCAATTATGTTGTGATATTGTAGACTTTAAAGTGAAAAAGGTTTGAACTCCAATTGGTTAAATTTTTCTAGAGAACTAAACGAAAATTTCTAAATTTCTAATTTAACTTGAGCTTAACTCTTTTCCGATTCACTGATTTACCACAAATTTATTTCATTAGTCAAGCTGTAGTTTTATTATTCGATTGGTCTTCTCTTCCTGCTTCCAAATATATAAAAAATTGATTGCAGACTGAAAGTGGGATTAGCACTATTTTACTCTAGCTAACGATATTCATTCTTATAATTCAATAGAATTATTATCCGGCATAGTGTACTATTTAGAATATTTTACTAATTTATGTTATTATAAAAATATAGGATGCATTTCTTCATTTAAAAAAAAAAAAAAAAAAAAAAAAAAAAACCCTTAATTAAAAAAAAACAAAAAAAAACACCTTAATTAAAAAAAAAAAAAAAAAAAAAAAACGTCTTTATTTAAAAAAATTCATTTGAATATTCTCACTTTTTCATTATTGGGCACTGTTTGTTTTGGTTGAGTTAATTCCCTTTTGCACAATGAGTTACTCAAAGGAAGTAAAAAAATTTAAATGTTTTCCGTGTTTGATCTTTATAAAAGTAAATACACAGTATCTGTTTCGTAACCTTGCAAAACATAACATATATAAACGGCTAGGTTCATTTATAATAGCCACTTTTAAAACCCCTCCAAATTGAAAAGTTAAGAAAGTTTATTTTTTTGTATGCAACTGATCTTAAATTTCTTATATTTTTAAACTTTTCTTATATTTTTTACATGCAACCGATCTACAATTAAAAAACTTATTTTTAATTATTCTTCGATAATTAACTATCTTAACTTTTGCAAAATTTGTGACACCTATCTCCTAAAACAAGCCACATCAAGGTGCAATAACGTATTCTAAAGCGCATTTTTGAAACTGGACATTTAGGCCTATGAAAAGTAAATTTTAACAACGAGAACAAAATCTCTTGTTTAATATCAAACTAATTTTCATTGCAGTAATTTACATCAACGTTAAACTTAGCTGTACTTAAGATCTCAATACTTCCAATTATTGCATGAAGAACTTGGCGTCTTTATACAGTCATGTTTTTGTTGTAATTCAATTGGCCCGAACACAGTTCTGAAAATAGGATCTTTTACACACAAATTCCAAACGGGTAAATTTCTCGACGCCTATATTAAATATACGGGAATGTATCACAAAAACAGTCCTCACAAGCTTGTCTAAAACATCAATAATCTAGAATTTTCAGTTGCCATGAAAACAAGACAAAGCCCATTTTCCACGGGGAATTTCAGGAGAAGACATCTATTCTTTATAGGCGAGAATTTCGTATATGCACATCCTTATAACAAATCAACGAGGTTTGTTTCTATGTAGCTGGTCGTGCTTTCAGAGTATGATGACAATAGTTGCTAGTGGGTTAACATAGTGGCTAGAGACAGGCTTACCGAGGGATTGAATAGTCGATCGTGCCGTCGTTGTCTCTGCTTAACTCGATGAGACGCTTGACGGACATCACCCTGGGATCGAGTGTGGTGGGGCTCCATTCATCGTCCTCGTACTCGTCGAAAAGGGGGAACGGGACCCACCTAGGATGCAACCTCCTGCGCCTATTCCTATTCAGACATCCTGTAAATGACTGAAGATCCTGTCAAGCTGGCTGGTTTTACACAATGTTACGATTTTGCAGTAAATATAGGATGTCCCGAATAGGACTAATGCATTTGAGATATGAATTAAAAAAAAAATCAGATGATGATATATATGTACCGTTGGC
Source organism: Linyphia triangularis (assembly GCA_963978545.1). Taxonomy (NCBI): domain Eukaryota; kingdom Metazoa; phylum Arthropoda; class Arachnida; order Araneae; family Linyphiidae; genus Linyphia; species Linyphia triangularis. Next base: position 53,657,039 of record OZ021726.1, read on the forward strand.
TGCTACAACTAAGGAATTTTATCAATCCATTTTCAAAAATAGTTACGAATTTCACCAACAGATGGCGCTGTTGTGTGAAGAAAGGAGAGGGGGGGGGGGTCTTACCATGTTGCAAACTTTACAAAACGATGTTTAAAGTGCATCATGTTGTTGCTGGAAATGATGGTTATTTTAAAAACATCGTTTTGTAGTTTGCGCGACATATTCAGAGCGCTTTTTAAAAAAAAAATTAATCAGCAGCTCCATCTGTTGGTGAAATTTGTAACTATATGAAAATATTGATGAGATCAAATTATGTAGTTTCCCAAGTAAATTGCAACAAACGATACATTTCTATCGTATTTCATTTTTTAAAATTCATTTTTCAAATATGTCACTCCTTTCTGGGACATCCTGTAGTATGATAACGGATAAAGAAAAGTTACGCGGTAAAGTGAATTACGAGCCACGTGGAACTACCCTCCCAGAATGTGGTATAAAATACTTTTAGTTTTAGTAAAAACATTACAGTTCTTTTTTCATTGCCTGGAACATCTTATTTAAGCTTTGCGAAGAGATTATGCAAAACTCTATTAGTAAATAGTTGTTCGCCGTTTATTTATAATTACAGAAAGCATGTTTTATAGCTAAGGCTGCTATTCTTTTTTGCCGTAATCTTTAAAAGTTGCAACATAATGTAATTATGATGATGCAGTTATAATAATGCAATTTGTCACATGTAATAGAATGCAATATTTTTGTTAAACACTTTCAACGGAGATAATTATTTTCGTTGAAAGTGTTCAACAAAAACATTCTATAAACTTTCAAGTATGACAAACGAATTTTTATCAAAAAAATTCTTGAACAGAGTAGCGAAACACTTCAAACCATTGTGGGATAATATATATTTACAGGAAATTATTTCTATTTGCTCTACCAATACACAATAAAATATACTAGCTATACCAATACACAATAGAAAACAATTTAAACAAGAAAGTTTAACAAACTGCTTTGATTTTACTCATTCTAGTAGGAAGAAAACATACAGTCATAAAGCATTAAATGTGCTAAACACCACACAATTTTTTTAATGCGCAACTTTTTAGTAGTCAGTTTTTCCTGCAACTTTTCTTTTTATCTAAACCTCTTAAGCAAAGCTGTACCAACTAGATCTGGAGAACAGTGAACACTCATAACTATTTTACAATGCTCAAAAGAAAAGGAGATCGAAACTTTCTTCAAATTGGCAAGTTTTACACTTTTTGAATAATGATTTACAACGATGGTTTTCTCACCTTTATTGAAGTGCCAACTCCCAATTGCTTTCTTTTGTATTCTCCTCAATCGTTTTTTTCGTGATATGGGTTTCGTGTAGTCCAACAATCTGTCAGTGGCTCTACTTCTTCCTAGACATCTGTGGAACTTATTCCTCTGTTGATACCCCACTGCCCTTCTATGGTGTTGGAACAAGCTCAAGGATAGCTTCTTATCCCTGGATGCTTGTATTGGAAAACGAGAAAACGTGTTTTTAGTGAATTTTTAAATGTTTTTATATGTACTTACTATCGGTACTTTTACACTGTTACGCATACTATTGTCTATACTTCTACATATTACATAGAATATCATCGGCGATTCTTCTACACTCTGCAAATGCTATTGTGTTTCTGCGGTATTGGATGACTCATAGTTAGATGCAAACAACGTGTTATTTCATTTTTAACACGCTTTTATTAGTTTCGTATGTATCTAATGTAAGGGAATCTTTGAACTCGATTTTCGACCACTTCAAAACGTTGCATTAATTTGAAATTTTGCACAGTTATCAAGGACTGATGACAATACAATAATTCAATAAGTTTGTAGCATTATCGCAAGGATTAGCTCGTGTTGCCTTTGCGCCGTTAAACTCCAACCAACCAACCTTCTCCGGAATCGAACCCTGGTGTCCCGTTACCCGTTACAACCGCAGTAGTCACAGAACCTTCCATCGACAGCTGATAAGGCAGATATTTGAAAGATATGTCGGGGGCACTACGGTTATACTATCAGCAAAAAGTTATTTGGATTTATCATATAATAATGATGGAAGAGCCATAGATTAGTTTTGATCTAATATTAAAGCGTTCCTTTCATCTGGTCGGAACTCTGGATTGCAAGGATTAGCTCTAGAAAAATCACAGTTTTCCATGTAAATGTGGATACGATTTAAGGGGCCATAACCAAATTAATGAGCTATTCGAGGTTTCACCTTAATATGACGTGTACTGAAACAGGCATGAGTTAAACATTGAGACAAGCATACGACTGCTGGCTGGATCAACTAATCCTGCAGCCATAAAAGACAACTAAACTTACCATCAATACAACTAAACTTACGTACCTGTCTTTTCTCCCATCTTGACGACGCGAAACCTCCTTTTAGCAACGGCCATATCTTTGGTGGAATACACAACACAACTCACCACCACTCTGTCCTCCGAGTCTGGGATGGAGATGGACTTGTGACTCGGACTTACTTGGAAGTTCCAAGGAAGGGGTACCTGTTCACCAGGAGATTTCTCTAGACTCCAGTCTATTGCCAATATCCCGGACTCCGGAAGAGGCATGAAGTTTTCTAGATGGATGTCGATTGCTTTTCCCGGATAAACTCCCGCCACCTCTGATGATGGAAAAGAAGATTCATTGGTGATGCTGCCGATTTTCAAAGATCAAAACATGTGACAAATTCGTGATTGTTGGAATGGTCTTACCTATTGCAGGTACATCTATCCGGAAATAGAATTGCCGTATCTCATTGTTCGACGTCACCTGAAACACTTTGGCTGCTATGGCATTGGGATCCATGTCAGAATTTGTTATAGGATTCAGTCGGAGTTCTAGACCTCCGCTCTCCCATTTCATATTCCAAGGTAATCTGCCTTGAAAAATCAGAAAAAGATCTTAATTGCATGCAAGACCTTGTAGCAGCTCTTGCTGTGTGAGAACTCTACAAGCACGTCTCTAAAGAAGTCGCCGAAAAGATGAAATGCTTCTAAAACCTCGTGATGTGGAGGCATAGGACTTCAAGATCGAAATGTTTTCTAGAATTGTAAAAGAATTCATCCGGCTTTATTCTGACTTGTAAATATTTTTATTTTATTAAATTTAAATTTTGTAAAGTAAATGCCGTATTTTGATTACTTACACATACGTAAAGTTACAACATTAAGTTATAAATTATTTTTATGTATTTTTGCTGGATTATAAAAATACATTTAAAACTTTTAAACTCTTTTAGCTATTATGCAATCATATAAAAGTGCAGGGTGGTCATAAAGAAAGTTTTCCAATATATGGACCTCTAGCAGCCGTTCCGTTGAACAGATCGAAATGGGATTTCTGGTATAGTTATTCAGAGGTATGAGTTCGAGATTCTGTGAATGGCAACAAAATTTTCAAACGATTACGATTATAATCACAGACACTCGACATTTTCGAATGGCAACACCTACTTTTCTTGTCGCAAAATGCTCAGCGCATGTGAAATCCTAAAAAGCGTTAGAATATTACGTGAATCACAAAAAACGGATGCGTTATGCAAGCACAAAAAACAGCTCTATAAACGGCCAACAGAAACACAATTGGGGCACAGGAAGAAAATTTGTGTATAGAAACCAATAAAATTCCCTTTGATGGTACCCATGTGAATTTTGGCCTTTGTCATATGCAAATTTCCACCATGCGCCCCAATTGAGTTCTTGTTCGCCTTTCGCAGAGCTGTTTTTTGTCCGTGCATAACGCGTCAGGTTTTTTTGTGGTACACGTACTGTTTTAACGCTCTTGAGTGTTTTCGCATGCACTGAGCATTTTGCGCCAAGAAAAAGTAGGTGTTGCCATTCGAAAATTTCGAGTTTCTGTAGCTATAATCGTAACCGTGAGTATCATTTTGTTGCTATTCATAGAATCTCGAGCTCATACATCTGAATAACTATACTTGAAATCTTATCTCGATTTGTTGAACGGAACGGAAGATATCCATATATCGGCAAAGTTGCTTCATGACCACCCTGTATATTTAGTTTCATAAAGTAGCCTTTTGTCTAGATTTTTCGAAAAACACTCACCAGCTTCTATTTTGACGATAGAACCAGTTTTCTGATTACGTTTCTTATAAATCTTCATCCAGCGTACGTCATAGTCGGTATCTTCTTCAGAACTTCTAATACTTATACTCAATGTTAGAGTGTCTCCAACATGCCGCTCGAACCAGCAAGTTGAGGAATTTAGGCGATCACATTTCGATGAATAGTTAACTTCCACAGTTTCCAACCTGAGCATATTTAAGAGATAACCTTAAGATGTTTTACCATAAAACAAGTTAGATTGTGAATTAAGGTTTTAAAATATTTTCATATAAAACATTTATACATTTTCCTTTATTTTGAAATAAAATACCTATATTTATAATAAAAAAATGATTTTAATATAATTAAAGTTCTTGCTAATATGCTTGAAAATAGCTTTTACTATTTGTGGATTTGTTAAAGAAGTGATTATGTAAGGTTTCTAGCGTTGTTGGTGTGATTTCATACAAGAAAATTCCCCAAATTTGGTGCCTATTTTGCTAATAAAATTAATTGCCAAATTTACATGTTCCAATCACATATTCGAATTTAGGACAGTGATGGGGATTTCTTAAAAAGCACTAGATTGAGTTCAATGAAACCATAAATATGACGAAGGGCCTTCATCAAAAATATGCAAAATTATAGTACACTTTCAGAACCAATAGTAATAAAGTTCGGTCCAGTGGAACCTAGCAATTTTAGAGAGAAGTAACAGGATTAGCTGAATACAAAAGGTAATGACTTCTTCGCCACACGTAAGGTTTACTAAATAATAATCAAGGTTGTGCCTTCAATACATTCTTAATCCAATTGAATATTTTTACTAGAACGTATCATAAAATGATTGGGACTTAAGAAATTTATCAACGACACTTGGAATTTGATAAGTAAAAAAAAAAAAAATGAATTGGGATTTTTAGAGGAAATATCTACATAGAAATCATTGACACTGCTTTCTCTCTCACTTTTTTAAGATTTAAGTATGTCTGCAGCGATTTTGTATAAAATTTGTTGATTTATCTCTTACTTTTTACTTTTTGAAAACGGTCATTATGCAACTTATTTAATTACAATCAAATTATATTTTACTTGCATTTTTTTATTGTTTGAAGGTCCATTCGCTGATCCAAACTCATCTTTAATTCGACTTGTCATATTCTTATACTCTAAAGTAGTTTCAGATGACGGACCTTTTGATTCGGTGACAATAATTTTTTTCTTCGATTCCGTTTCCATGTACTTGTTCAACTCTTGAACATTTGGTTGTTCAGTCGTAGTCGAAGACCCTAAATCACTTTTCCTGCTACTATTACTCTGACTATCGCTGTTGATGCTTCTTGGGTCACTATTTGAGCTTTCATTAGTCACGAGACCAGTCGTACTAAGCCAAGGTATAGTGAACATTTTATTGTTGCTTGAATCTTCTCTATTCCTTCTCTTTTTCAAAGTGGCAGAAGAAACGTCCTTTATGTTAGATATATACTTATTTATTCCAGTATTTTGATCTGTTTGTTTGGAGGGACTGGAAATGCCATATGCAACATTTATTCTTGTTATAATATATGCGGGTATCGCAGAGTAATTGCTGCCATTATCTCTTTTCAAATTCCCCCATTTCTTAGTTTCTACTGCTGGTGTGAGACGAGATTCTCTTTTCTTGAAGTGTTCAGCAGTTGGTCTCAAGTTAGTCTTATTTCCTACTGAAAATTGAACATTATTAGGGGTAGAAAACGAATCTTTGCTTTGAAATTGATTTCTCTTAAGTTTCGCTTCGATTTCAGATTTTGCATGTTTCTCCAAACTCCGCGAATTCTTCCATGTAGGTTTTATATTAATTTGCGAGTACAAACCTTTCTTAACAACCAAAGGATGTGCTAACGATATGGTGTGATAGTATTCATTAAAATTCAGCATGATGAAAAAGATTAAAATTTTTTCAACGATTAGCATTTTTACCTGCAAAGAATATAGAAATCATAATTTAATATCGTCTTACATAGTCAAACTGTATTCATAAAACTGTATAATGAAATCAATTTTGATAGAATTGTTCCAGCAAAAATCAATGTACATGAAAATGGTTTTATATTAATGATGTTCGCAAATTTTGTATGTGAGTGAACTTTTAAATTGAGAACGCATTATTCGATGTCATTTTTTGTGTTATAAGGTTGGACTTGAAAAGACAGCATGGACATATTCAAATATTTTAGTCCCCAATGTTATAAGCGTAACAGGCAAGATTTAATTTGTGTGCAAATTAGTGATTGAGATGTTGCTTAAATTGAACAATCCAGTCAGAAATTTTTTATATAGAAGTTGGATTGCGAAAATCATTGTCACTAAAATACCACTTTTACACAAGTTCAAATTATCAAGTTTGGTGACCAAGTTGGCGAGAAAACTTAAGAACGAATATCCTAATTCTAATCCGATATATCTAGGTGGAAATACGGGGTGAAGAACATCCAATTTTGTTTCTTGTAACACTCTTACAATAGAACTTTAAAGTGCTTCCGATTGAATTTTATATAATTCTACTAAACTTATCGAGATCTTCAAATTAATATATAAATAATGTCTGTAGCTTTCATTGTTTAGACTTCACTACTTGCCAATTAACTTCTGATCTTTATTTCTGATACTTCATGTTGTTAATACTTCCTGTTATCGTTAGGTATTAATTTAAATATAAAATGTTTCATTGATGTAAACATTAAATTATTCCAATATTTCTTAACATATTAATTTCTTTAATAATGGCTGCAAACGTTGATTTGGATGATTTATTATATAAAGTAAATCCTCAATTAAAATCAATAGGTATAGGTAGCCTCTAATTAGGAAATCAACAGATTGTGAGGTGGTAGTCAGTCGATTAATTAAAATCAATAGATTGTGAGTTGCCGAATAGATTCGCCAAAAACTTTTCGGAAACCTCATTTATAATAAATTTAATACTATAACGTTGAAAATTACTTTTATTATATTTGAAAATACTTTATAAGTAGTTATTTGCAAAATTTATTTGAACTTACTATTTCTTTTTTTACTATAATTTCAATTAATTATCTCCGAATCAGTTTATTCGATGAGCTAATAAATACGGATCTATAATATGTTGTTTCTTTATTATTTTAACCTTCGCATTTAAAATTTTGTATATTGAATAATTACTTAATGTAAAGTCAACTCAAATGTAATGAATTCTTCCAATTTATTGATTACTAATTTGCCGTAATCTTGATTCATTTCTGGTTTGCAGTTATTATTAATAGACTCCTTATATATTTTTCTTGCTGCATTGGACTTTATGCATGGTATCATCACGGTCGCACGAAAGCGAAATATTTATAATTTGTGAGCATTCGAATTTATTTTTAAATTCTTATTGTGTTTGGCTATATTGACTGAAGTGGGATTGCCAGAAGCTCTAATTAATATCATACTTATGGTCCGTGGAATTTATGCTACACTTTTAAAATACTTTTCAGTGGTAAAAATTCTACGAATTAACATTAAATGGGCGTTAACATGAGAGCGTTAAAACGATAAATACACCATGTCGAGGCCATTACGTTTTGACTACTACCAATAATAACTTTATGATAACATCAGACTATCAATGGGAATTAAAGACAAATGTGAATAAATTACAACACAAAATACAAGATCAACAATTTTATTTACATTCGTAGAAAATACGAAAAAAAAAATCAATTCAAAATTATATAAATGGACAAAAAAAAAAAAAAAAAAAAAAAAAAATCATAATAACAGAAATTAAAGAACCTTTCTAAAATGTTTTTTTTTTTTTTTTTTAATATGAATTATGTTCTTAACCTTTCAATAAGTTGATGTCGAATTGGTGTGATATCGCAGAATCAAAAGGCTATATAATTTTATTCATGCGTACATTTATTGTAAAAAGTTGTGAGGTTATCTGATTTTGAAACACTATCTCTACAAAATTCTCTTCATATTCTACAGCATAGTCCTAATATGAATGAATGAGGCTTGCCAAATAAATCTTGGAAAATCACAATTGACAGAAAAACGACTAGAATAAACATTATCTAGAATCCATATACAAAATGTTATTTATCGAATATAAAAACCACAAATGCTTTAATTTCTTCATATCGAGACGATTGGTTGCAGTTTTGTGCTAAAACATAAGATTAACAACGGATTAGTTAGATAACGGCTCAACGACCTATTTTTGTGCACAACATTGGCTAATTAGGATGGAACCTACAGCTTAAAGTGAATTCTGACCTACAACGGATACCCTTGTCCAACCTAGAACCATAGCCAATAGGAGTTTAAATACAATTTCTAAGCTTTTAAATATCATGAATCTTTATGTTCACTTTTTATTAATTAGTCAACCGAATTCTATAGTTTTTAAAAAGCAGTTTTAAGTGAAAGCGCAATACATTTGTAGTTCTCGTTCCTGTTTATGGTATTAAAAGATTCACATTCTGTTAAAAAGCAAGAGATAATTTGTGTATATAATACTTTTAATTCCCTAACACTTCGCTTCTCGCAGGATCTCCCTTTGGTCACCCAGAGTATGTCAAGCCTCCGTCTTGGTATGATGAGACCGACATCCTGTACACAGAATGTGCGTCTAGCATGATAGATGTCTTGTGAACGAGCCATGACCATTCTGAAATGTCTCTTTTCAAAGTGAGTAGACTGAAGAGAAGGAAACACAAAGTCACGTGTTTGTCCTTTTTTTTCTCCCCACCATTTGAGATGTAAATGTGGGGAAGTTTTCCATTAAAAAACATTGGGCAGATGTATCGATACCAAATGATATACAGGTGCAGTATAATCCTCGTGTATCTTTTGAGAATATAAAATTCAACCAAACATCTTGACATGAAAAACATTGAAGCATTAGTAGTAACTTTAACAGCCGATAAACATTGAATAATCTTTTATTAGAAACTAAATAAAATTGTAACGCTTTCTTTTCTACCAGTTGCTAGACTGTTGAATTCAATATAACATACTCATAACTGAAGTTTTGATAAATTTAAATTTATAATTTCGGGTGCATTTTTCTCTTCAAAGATATATGTGTAATTTTTATTAACTAGATTAAATTTTAAATAAACTAAGCACCTGGGTTTGGAGTTTGGATCGGGAATAAATCTGTTTACATTCAAAAGATTAAGAATAGTATATTTTAAATATCTATTTATACAATATTATTTTATACCAATCAAGTAACGTCCAATTAAAAACAAAAGTTAAGATGCAATACATGGCATTGAAGTACAGAAAAATATTGCAGAGAATATATATATATATACATGAAATTATTTTGGTTTTGTGTAACCTGACCATTGAGAAACACTTTATTACATTCAATTTAATTGCCCAAGGATTTGAAGCAAAATAATGTCAACTTAGGTGTCCACAAGAGGTAGTTTTTTGAACAAAATAAACTAGAAAATCACAAGTTGAAGTGATCCAAAATTGCTTTTGCTATACAACTCTCATATTAGAGAAAGTAATGCAGTAACTATGAGGATCATTTATTTCATACATTCTTTAAAACTATGGCATTCCGTCAGTTAACAATTTATGTGCTTGTAGAAAATATAAGACATGTCCATCACTACATTTGTATATCCATCCTTATCCAATTCTATGTCCGTCGCATATAGAATTATCAATATAAAAACTTTTCAACACTTAGAAGTTACTGGTTGACTTTCATGTTTTTCTTCCTTAAATTCCATCTCTAAAAATGCAGAAAATTGCAGGTTTCAGTAGTACATTATGATCGATTCTTGATTTGAGGTTTGCTATGTTAGTCGATTTAAGAAGATAATCCAGTTTCTAATTTATAGCTTAACACTCCTCTTCTAGAAAGTTAGCTTATTATTGCTATGAAGTTCATTAAGAATAGATGATAGTTTTCGATTAGATGTGTGTCTATTAAAGCACACTAAAAAACGAATTATCGACTTATTCTCACATTGTCACGTTATACCTAGCTTTGATTCTTCAAAACTCAACGCTCAGAATAAGAGATTAATAGTGTCTGGATATTAAGATTGACACAAGGTATTTTTATACAGTGAAATTTAAAGAGCACTAATTAGATGAAATAGACGAACATCCCACTTCTTCACAATCTCGATTCTCATAAGAAAATCTTTTACGAAATTATTAGTCTTCGAGCATTTAGCACGAGCAAAGAAAGCAATACGAGTCCCACTTGGCTTGCCATGTGTAGGTTCTGGGATGCATTGCAGAGGTCTCCTTGGCAGAAGCACATGTAGACGGGCTTTCGGTCGATGATGGTGTCCGAACATCGCTCCTCGCCATCGGTTGGCGGCCTTTGGACACAAATCCTCTCGGTGGCTGTGTCGAAATCTAGAAAATATGTTGAGATTGTGTGTTAGAATATGAATTGTATTAGAAATCCATAAACCAGAGATGTGTTAGGGGAGATGACGGTCGGCTCATAGATTAAATATAAGCTACTTGTGTACTTTAAGCCGTGAAATTTACTCACATGAAAGCGTGCTTTCTAGTATTGAGTACGTGAAGAAAAGTAGTAATATTTGCGTATAAAACCAGACCCTCCATTACATTGTACATATACAGAATTTAGGATTTAAAACCAATAATATATTGTCTCTGTTATTACAATCAGGACTAACATTACAATTATTTCTTCCATTTCAGCACAGATTTCAGGTTAATGTAACTAACCTTTAAATTGCCTTTTTGCTGATCAAATCCCATCGAGTGTTATGTTAATAATTTTTGAAAGGGCACTTTTCTAGTTTTTCTGATATAATTACAAATTCGAATAGCACAATTAAAAACAAAATGTCTTCTTATAATGTTTTCGGCATTTTGTTTAGCTAAAGTTCAAAATGAAAAGTTCTTAATGCAGCAATAAAATTAATGTGTTGATTTTCTATTTTTAGCCTTTTGTTCCCCAACAACTGGGTTTTGATTTTCTTCCTACACTTTCAATATGTTGAATTTTTCTCCATTTACTTTTCCTCTTTTATAATAATTTCTGAAGCTGTTAAAGAAGATGCCCTTTTCTGAATCCACGACGGTGTAGAAGTAATTGATTATTCACCTTTGCAACATGAACATATGTAGCACAGCATTCTAGTAGAAGCTCAAGCATTGTTCCAAAATACATGGTAGGTGTTGTTTTTTTAGAATAGTCATGTCCTAAACACCACAAAACATATTTTCTGTCCTTACATCCTTTCTTAAAAATAAAATATTTTAATTTTAAAATTGTGCATCAAAATCAAAATTTCAAAACTTCCAGTATATTTTATCCAGCATTGGGCGAGATTGGCTAATATCTGTAACAATTCCAGTTTACAACGTTCCACATCGGGATTGACCAATGTCGGGCGATCGATATTAGCCAGCGTTGTTGAGCTACTGGGGTATTTTTATTAGCTTGGCATTAGCTGTATACACTGATGCAAGTGTACGAGCCGTACTCGTAGCTATCAATGATGGGAAATATGTATATTACTATCTACATAGGAGTTTTATAATTCACTATTAGTGTGGTAACTGTAAAGAATTATCGAATATGCAATTTATTATTAACTTTTGACAGATTAAAGCAAATTACCTATGACGTCACATTATTGTCGTTAGAGAATGAGCCTGATATAAAAAAATTGGCGTCTGTAGATACTCCGAACAAAATCATCCAAGGATATATTGATACAAGAGAAACAAAAAACTCACTCTAGTTTAGTGATTTTAGCGATATTTTGAAATTAATACATTTGTAAAAAATATCCCCTAATTGGCGAGCTTGTCAATATTTTTCGGTACAAAAAATAGTTTTCTGTAATCAGCGTGTGATGTATATTTCTCTGTTAGTGGCTGTGCACTTACCATCATTCTCTCCTTCTATAATCTTGGCACACCAACCAGATGCGCACGGTTGTGCTTCCACACCCTTCACATCGTCCACGATAGTAGCGTTGTAACGGAATGGATCCTTGCAGTCTCCCAGATCACCACGACTGCGACAATTGTAGCAGCGACGAATACGGCTGCCTACAACGACACAAAAGAGGTCAGAGCACAAGCTGGAAAGAGACATTTAAACGCGATGGGTTTGGCTGTTTTTAAATCCTTTATATTAACTTCGATTTTGTGTGTGTGTCGGTGTGGGTGTGTATGTTCGTGCCTGGCAAATCTGCGGAGGCCTAATTAACCCACTTGTCGTAATCCAATCGGTCTGAAACTTGGCAGATAGATTCGATGGCGATGATAATGCATTCTATCAAATTTTGGGGACAGTCACTCTCACTAAAAGGTCGCTTTTACACTCGCTTCGGAATGCTAATAAATCTCATTTAACCAATCATTGTTAAAATTCTTTCCTGTTGCCAAAATTGTTTTAGTTAAAATAAATAAAAGATAATTGAACGTGAATGCATAAAATAATTATATAGTGAAGTACAGTCAATTCAAATTTGCTTTGCGTAGCGACGCTATAAGTGAAATAATTTCAAATGATCACTGTTGAAACTCTTTCTTGTTGCCAAAATTGTTTTAATCAAAATAAAGTAAAGCTATGTGTTTCTATTGCCTTACGTCACACTTATCAGCTTTTACTCATGTTAACTTGTTCAATTTGGCGATATATAATGACTGAAACCCTACCCTTTTAGGGTTGACGAGGGAAAATCTTCGGAGGAAAATTAATCCACTTTCTATCCTCCAATCCAGCTGAATCTTGGCAAATATACTCCTTGTAGATGATAATGTATTCAATCAAGTTTTGGGTGCAAAAAGTAGTAAGTAAATAGTTCTTTTGTTCTTAAGTGGACAAACATTATGAAAACTCGATCTGAGCTCAAGAAGTTGCAATTGCATATAAAAATTGGCTATACATATGAAAGATTTATATTAAAAACTTTGTTTTTAAGAGTTATATGATTTTGTGTCCTTTTTAAGCCGATGAAACGCGAAATAAAGATGTTGTCAGGTATTGATAACACTTGTATTTATTTTTACAAATAGAAAAACAAAATTCTCAAATGGACAAAATTAAAAATTCGAACAAAAGAAGTTGTTGATTTGAATTATTTTTCCTTATTTCAGAATTTTTTAGCCATACATAAAAATACTTAGTTATCAGTAAAAAATGATTGGTAAAAAATTTGATTTAACTCCACAAACCTTTAATTTATTCGGTTCTTTGTTTAGGGTTGGTTGGTTGTATTCAGATTATCTGGCGCCGTCAGCAACACGAGGGCTATAATGCGCCGAAACATTTCGTCATTAGACAAGCCAACATACATTTACAAACACCCATGCCAACACGGGACTCGAACCCGCAACCTCGCGGTCTAGAAGCCAGCACGCTAACCACTATACCGCTTTGTTTAGGGTAATGTGGGCCCTGGACGAATGTGCATTGTGCATCCAGTTCGGATTACCCAAAATAAAATGTTCTTGACTTCGAACAAATATTGTACAAGGCATATAAGTTTTTTTCACCAAAAATTCACTAAATTTGTTCTAGTTAATACCGTATATCAAGTGCCGAGGCGAAATTCTAAGCAATATTCTGCAATTGCTCAAGTAATATTAGGTTATTAAAAAAACAAGACATATGCGAACTTTCCTAGACATCATTTCTGGTGATTAATCGTTATTTCAGTCTGAAATCGTTATTAGACTCTGCCTACATTATGTGACTGGTGTGATATTACAAAACAGATTAAAAGTTGATATTATTATTCAATTAATCTGAATATTATCTAATGAAATATTGGTATGTGGTAAAACAGAATAAAATAAAAATAAAACTAAAATCCATCCTATTCTTAAGAACTAAACGTTACACAACATCAATCGTAATAATGTTCTTAAAAAACCCACGGATCTTTCGCTCTCTCACTCAGTGTTCTAAATCAAGACCAAAAGAAATTAATCTATTAATTTAAATACCCAAAACAATATCCCTTTCGCATTCATCCGTTATTGATCACCTTAATGGAATGACCCAGTTCCACAGAAAATCGAGAAAATGGCCGAACCACTATTCCAGATAGCATATAGAGCAGTACCGGCCACTCCCCGCTTTTCTGCATCGCTTTTTTGTTAATAGGAATTATTAATACGGCTTTGTCTGGAACGGGACGAAAGAAAAAGTGGTTTTCAGACAGGGAAAACATATTTAGGTTTGTTTTGCGGAGGAAGGACGACAGGGTCTGTGGGGTTGGAGGTGACCTTGGAAAAGATATGCTTATTGCGTGTGTTGATGAACTAGTGTTGGGTTGGGTTTGAAAAAATATTCTGCCTTCATTGATGTTTGACTGAGTTTAAAGGCTAATATGTTACCAGAATTCTTTTTTCTCCCTAACATTTCTGACAAATTTTCTAATTTAGGATTGAGTTCCTCCCAATCATGATGCAAATTGCGGATACAATTGCAATAGAAAGAAAAGTCTTGAAGGTAAATGGGATATCACCTTAAAATTTGAATTTTTCGCAGTAGTTCAGGCTACATTAGTGAACTGAGTAGTGATGACGAAAAATCCAAACTGAATCACCTAATTAATACACATATTTGCATTTTATTTCATTATTAATATTTCTTAATTCTATATTATTACCCAGACTGCAGGATTCACCCAGGAGGGCTCAGAGCTTTGAATCTCGCGACCGCGATTATGACATACTTACATTGAATCCCTTTCCACTGTTTGAAAGAATTTTTTTAAAACTCGTTTCCATTGTTTCTCTAAACATCGTAGTTCCAGTCCATTTGGACAGGTGACTTCTCCCTCTCCTCCCATCTCCCTCCCCACACACTCCTCATTGACCAATCTTACTAACATTACATGGTAAGAAAATCCAGTAGTAGAGCGAATTTTTTTTTTTTAGTTAGACAATATGAACTTCTGTTACAAAAATTGGAAGAGAAATGAGGGCAATGTTATCAGAGAATGAGATGGCCAACAATGGCAAATTCATTTCCCACAAGTATCTTTTTACCCTAATGTAGAATGGACGTGGTATTGAATTACTGTAGATATGTGACATTTACGGATATCTTTGCTCTACGATATACTTTTACAGAGTTTTTCAGAAAGGAATCTTTAAAACATTGAATGGACATAACAGTGAAACAGTAAGAGACAGAAGTGGTATTTGAATAGACTAGTGCCACATTTTAAATAGAGCAGATTGTAAAATTGATTAAGGGGACTTGGTACCCTTCAAACTTTTTTTTTTATTTAAGCCTTTAATATTATAATTTTTACATCTTTGGAAGTACTACTAAGTAAAAACTAAATTTTACTAAAAAAAAGGGTAAAAGCAAATTTATTTAAGTAAAAGCTAAAATCAAATGGCGGAATACGTGTTTCTGCGGGATTGCATTTTCTGCGGAACTGTTTTTGGAAGTGTTGTTTTAAACTGTAATATGTTCACTATTGTATTTTCGGGTATTATTCAAAGGGGTAAGTTCTCGCAATTATTTTGTATTTCATTGCATTGTATACTGTATTTCTTTGATTTCTCATTCTTCTGGTATGGATGCGTCGGGGTTCAAGAGTTACATTTTGTGCCATTTTGACCGTTTCAAAAACGCCTCCTTGGGGTTTTTCGGCTGGTTGAACCAGGACTCCCTGATGAGAAACCAGTCAGAGCCTTCAGTTCAATCTTTAATACATTACTTCGTATTTTTTATTAAAATAAAAGTTCAAATAGTGCTCTAAAATTTCAAATTTTTAAAAAAAATTTATCAAATTTCAAATTCAATCTTTTCATTTTTCAATCTTTTTTCCTGATTTAAAAAAAAAAAAAAAAAAAAAAAATGTTTCTAGTAATATACTCTAACCTTTTAACCATCGAATTCAGAATAAGTAAAGTAGTTTACAAGAAAAATGATACTAACTGTACCTATAGGGAAAAAAGCTTAAAAAAGGAGTATTTTTCAACATTTAAATTTATAACAAAAAAGTTTTTATTTCATTCAAAAATGCATACCTATTGTTGTCAAATAGATATTAAGAATGACACAAAATTCATTGATATTTTCATTGATATTTTCGGAAGTTTTAGCATATAGGTTATGGTGGGAATTTCAAAAATCACGAACTGAGAAAAATGCGTTCGAAACATCAAAGGAGCTATTGCAGCAATGCTAAATTCTCCATAAAAATATAGTTTTTATGCAATTACAATTATCGGATCAGCTCAAAAACTTGCAAGAATTAGTTAGAATTAATTAACATTATAAACACGCGAAAAGCAGAAAATTATATTTTCATTATTATTTGTGAAAACCAGGGGTACCAAGTCCCCTTAATGGAAGTAAATCTGATGACGGCTACATATAGTTTACAGATGAGGCCCATTTTTAGTTGAATGTATTGGTTAATAAACAAAACTGGTGAAAATGGGTACTGAAGCCTGTATGTCTTACAAAACTACCGAATTCTGCTATAGTAACCATTTGGACTGGGCTGTAAAAGGATTAGAGGAACCTTTTCATAAGCGACTACATAAACTTAAGTAGTATATAGTGTCATCTTCTGTGCCCTAGTTCAAAAACGGCATTTTCTGGAGAAGATAGCGATAATCGCAATAATTGATGTAACAGCAATAATAGCTGAAATCGTAATAATTACTGTAACAGCTAATATCGCTATAATCGAAACAAACGCATTCAAATCTTCATTTTCAAGTAATCCTTTACTTCTTACAATATGTTTAGTGTTTCTTTCACATATTTATCGCTTTGTATTATTGTTTCCTTTTTGAAAATATCTCGTTGAAACATTTCCGGCCATATTTCCTTTTGTTTGTGAGAGGTATAGAATTACAAAAACTTTTCAGTGACATCGATCTTATTGATTGAGAGCGAGTATTGAGGGAGAAAACAACGTCATTGTATTTTATTTTTATTGATGAAATTTTGTAATTTTTTTACAAATTGATTGCCGGAATAAAACGCGAAACAATTCAATCGTAGACTACAGATCATCCTGATTATGTTATGAAAATGTTATATTTTATAGTTTTAAACAACAATAAACGTATGAAATAGATTCATAATAGTTGATTTACTGAAAAACTATTAAAAGTAAATGTCTAAAATTTTTAATTAATATTTTTACCAACATATTACACAATTTGAGTGTATTATTTTTAAATATTTTGTTTTGTTTCTTGAAAAATATTAAAAGATCTAATATTCAATAGAATTTTCAATAATTTTCATTTTAGGTGGCAATAAAACTATATAAAATTTTTAATTTTGAAGGTATCAAAAATGCTACTCTCAAATTATGTAATATATTGGTAAGAATATATGTTACAAATTTTAGGCATTTATTTTTAATATTTTTTTGAGTAAATGTTCTTTTGTCTCCAAAATTGCTGTACGGAGATATGGACCGTTAAAGTTGAAAACGACAATACAAATTGATGCACATCACTTTTTGTTTGAAACATATATCTAAGGAAAAATACTTCTAGTTTAGCGAGATTAAAACTTTTTGCACAGTCGGAATCAAAATTGTTTGTAGATTATATATATATATATATATATATATATATATATATATATATATATATATATATATTTACCCTATTGATATCAAAATTGATTTTTTGACACTAATAAACTCCAACTCTTCTCAAGTTATACAATTTTGTAAAAAGTAAATATTTTGCAATGATTGTATGTATTACAATTCAAAAAATCATATATAGTTTTTTTTTTATAAATAAATGAAGCTTCATTTTAAAATGTGTACTATTATTTTAGTTGTATAAATTATTTTTTAAATAATCTGTAGCATACCATACATTAAAACTCAAAGAACTAGGATATTTTATTAAACTAATAATGATAGCAAAGACTTTTTACAGTGCGTATAAAAACAACTCATTATCTAAATGGTCGTTCACTATCAGTCATCTTTTGTTGGATTTACAATAGAAAAGCTATCACTTTTTGTAACGAAATCTCATCGCATTTATATAATATTTAACATAATGGAAAAGTTTAGATTTTTTCACTTGTACAAATTTGTTAAAAATGATAGTTACAAGATTCATGCTGTTCAGAAAGATTGTTTGAATTGTCATAGAATGCCATGACTTTTGTCACGCAAAGGAATTCGACTGTTGCTTTCCAGATTATCCTGTATTACGATTTGAAAGCGAAATATTTTAAAGCTTTAGGCAACAATGAACTTGTGAAGTATTCATAGTCCAACTGAGTTATACAATTTTGTAAAAAGTTCAAATTTATAATGCTTGTATGTTTTACAATAAAAAATAATACTTAGTTTTTTTTATTAATAAATAAAATTTTATTTTAAAATGTGTATTATTCATTTAGTTGTAAAAGTTTTTTTCTAGATTATCTTAAGTGTAGTGTACAATAAAACTTAAAGAAATAAGAAATTTTATTAAACTTATAATGTTAGCAAAATCTCTTAAAAACTAGCTAGCACACAATTTCCATTCCACTCGATAATGTTTTGAAGACTGACAACTTACAGGAAGTTTTTGATATGAGAAACAACATTTAGTATTAGTGATATTCTTGGATGTGTTGTCAGATGGTTTCTTATGAATCCTGATAGCAAAAAGAATCACATCCTTTGTTTATCTTTATAAGCTCGCTTATTCTTGAGAGATTTCACATTCTACTTTGGTTGACAATCGCAATCGTTTCGATTTAAGTGATTATTACTGCTATAACAATTATTGCGATTATAGAGATTTTTGCTGTTACAGCAATTATTGCAATTATCGCTATTGGCACCAAAAAATGCCGTTTTTTGGGCTAGGGTACAGAAGATAACACGATATAATACTAACTTATTGCGTTATATTCATATTTTACAACAACTTTCTGCCACATTTCAATATTGAACTAAGCTTCCTAACCGATGTATTTAAAATTCCATACCTGTCTAGCCAACATACCACTTTTGTCTCCTTTTTTCTCACTGTTTTGCAGTTATATTGTTTCAAAATTGATAATTCCTTTTTAAAAGACCTTGTATGTACTTCCTAGATATAAGGTTGCTCTTCACTTAGATCGAAAAATGTATTCATAGTTTGTTGAAATCCATATTTTTTTGCTTTTCAAAAGTTGTATCACTGAAACTTAATTTTTTTTTTTTTTTGAGTGTCAATTTAATTTCTTTGCAAGGTCTGATAATTTATTTTTTTTCCTCTTCAGAAATGTGAACGAATAGTTTGATGCAGAAATACTACATGAATATTTAGAGCCTTGCAACGCATACAAGGTACAAACTAAAGCCAGAAAACACTGAAATAATTTTTAAACGGATAAAGCTAGATTTGTGAAACAAGTGTCATTGACAAGTAAAGCTTCAAGTTATGGTAATTGAAAATTAATACATTTCTTATGGATCATTTCACATCAAATCAACAAAAAAAAGTATAGTCGAAAAAAACGCATAAGACCTTTAGAATTTGATGATACGGTTTATCTGACCCCCAAATCTCATTTAGTTTTTAAATACATGTCTGCGAAAATAAACTATTTTGACATTTCTTGCTTTAAAAAAAGGTAAAAGGTTTATTTTTTTATTACCTTTTACCTAATTATAAGTATGTTGCATAGGTATAATTTGGTTTCGTTGGAAAGTGCTTAATTTGTTGTATCACACATGTGTGTCTTTAATATTAAAAACTCTACAAATTCTCACATATTTGTAGAGTTTTTATGATAAAAAGTTAGCAATTTGACTTTTGATACTTAACAACTCAAAAAGTGGTATTTTAATATTTTCAAAAAATATAATTTTACTCTAGTAAAAAATCTTATATAACATCAAGTAAAATTTTATACCCTGTTGTTGTTATTGCGGAAAAAAGCAATGGCTCTCATGAATAGAGAATTTTGTAAAGAAATACAATCCAATTTTCTTTTTAAAGTTTTATTCCATCACATATCATTGCGATTCAAAAAGGAAAGTTGTTGAATAGAATTGCTAAATTAACTACCACTTTTTGAGTTGGTGGAAGTCAAAGGACAAATTTTTTAATTGTGATATTAAGAACTCTACAATACCCAAATTAAAGTCCAAACTTAACATTACTCAACGTTATCAAATTTATGTGTCTACAATGATAAGAAAGAAAAGTATGGATCTTTTGTAATGCAAGTGTCAAAATTCGCAAAAAAAAAATCAATTTTCGCAAGCGTGTATTTCAATAACCAAATGAGACTCAGCGAACATTATGTGGAATTTTTTCGTTTCACTATGAATATAACATTTCATAAACTTTCATGACATTCTAAAGAGATAGGGTTGGGAAATGTGCTGAATTAACATAAAATGCCACAGTCTTATGCCATATGAATGAAAATTAAAAATTTTATCTGTTGAACTGCGCTTCTCTTAATCCGTTCACCGAAAAGAATGCCTGGTTAAAGATTATTTATAAACTACCAGAAACAGTATGTAGGTATAAATATTACTTTTCTTATAGGAGGTCTAAATATTATGATTTCATAGTAATAAATGAAATATAGGTTGAGAATGTGTTTACATAATTGACTAGAAGTTTATCTGATAGCTTGTTTAATTTAAAATTATACAGCATTTAAAAGTAAAAAAAAAATTAACCTAATTTTTTATACATAAAAGACATTGATTGCACTCTACTTCGATTACTCCAAACCTGATTGGAAATATAAACTGCAAAAGGTTCAAATTACGGGTTGGATAAAAGAAATTGCTCGTTCTTTGCAGAAAAAAAACCCTAAACAATCTGTAAATTATAATTTTTCCTTCAAATCTGTTCAGCGATCCGTAAAATCGTGCACAACCTCAAAAGAACGATCTCGTTCAATTGTCCAAGAAGGAAAAAGAAATCAGTAGAGGGGGCATGCTTACCTTGAGCTATATCAACGCAGATTCCAAACATCAAAGCACAAATCAGTCCAACCTTCACGGCCATCATATCCAGTACCAGATCCCCCCCCAGTTCAGCTCGAAGATCCGATGAAGTTGGGCAACATTTCCATTTAACAAGCAGTAGGTATCGAACACGGTTCCCCTCTGAGCACAACACAACACTCCACACACTTGTGTCCTCCTCTGGATGTCCTTGAAAAAGCAAATTCTAAAATTCGTCGATTGCTACATCAACATCGTCATCGTCTCTGAGGACACATCCACTGCTGATTCTCCTAAGGATGGTTACGAATCCTCGCTTTCCGAGACGTTCCAGAAGTTGGAAATGTAGGACATGTTTTGGAACCGGTTTCGACACCGTTTATACGACCACACGATCGCTTTGCTTTCGTTTTTGGAATTGTGACCTATTTTTCGATGTTGATATCTAATTTGGAAGGTGTTTTTTTATATACAGAAACGGTCCAATCGAAGTTTTTTTTTGTTTTTGATTGCTCATTCGGAAGTATGTTCGGAAGAGATTAAAATTCTAAATGCGGAAATGGCTGTGAGCGCTGTAAATTGAGAAAGACGTGTAGATCGTGATGAAAGGGTGATGTTACAAACTAAACACGCTTAAGGTTTGATAGGAATTTTAATGTGGATAAGTATATAGAGGAAAATTAGTAATTCCATGATAAGCAACGGAAGATTGAATTGAAGCAAATGAGTTGCATACAAAGTTTTTGAGACTTAAAAAGGTTTTTTTTTTTTTTTTTTTTTTTTTTAATTGAATGGATATTTTTAGATAAAATTCAATTATTATCTTAAAAACTATATTTGAGTTAAATTAAATAATTATATTAAAACTTATTATTGTTTTAAGCTAAATAAAAATAGCTTGTTTTGAATATTTTTCAGAAATCTATTTTAAATGACATTTTTAGATACAATTTAATTTTTATTTTACCAGCCAAATATTATTAATAAAATTACATTTAACTAGATAAAATTATTATATACTTTATATAATATACTAAATTTATTTTCGCTGTAAATTAGAAAAAAAAAGTGACTTATTTTGAATATTATCAAATATTTAATTTAAAAGATAATTAGAGGTGCAGTTTAATTATTATTTAAAAAATTATATTTAATAAATTAAAATAGTTTTATGCATTTAAAACATCCTTTGGTTGAAAAGTTTATAAATATAACTATTTTTAATTTAATTAACAGTTTCAAATAATAATAATAATAATAATTTTTATCATAAAAATTGTATTTATAATTTAAATAAAACAGTGACAGTTTTTTTTTTCTTTCTGTAAAATAAATAAAAAATATTTACAAAGGTGTTTTATTGTATTAGATTGAGGAAGTCTCAAAGGATTCTAAGGAATAAGTTTTGCGGTTTTAACGCATGACTATCAAATTCCGGTTTATTGATGCATTTCTCTTTGTGTTGTGGTTTTGTCCTTGATGGTAAAAGATAGTGTTTATCTATAACCCTCAGTGGCAGCACTCTTGGCCTCTCATTCCAAATACTTCAATGTAAATGAGTAGCTCAACTCTTGCATTCAGGTATCTAGTTTCTATGAGGAATTAATTAGATGTAGCTTGACAGGCCAAAATGTGCCACAATGTGAGTGGGTCCTGTAGTGAAGGAGGTTACGCCTGCTTAAATGTTAAAAAACCAGAAGATCGTTTAATTTACAAAATAAAAAATAATAATAACGTTATACTTCGATGGAATATTTGTGGTAAAATGTCATTTCGATAATCATTAGCTAAAATACTCCACCTGAAATTTTCACCATGTTTTAAATAAAAAATGTATGTCTGTCTCTAAATAAAATAAAATATTTTCTGAAGGGATTGACCAAAGTAACACAAATCCAATGGCCATGGTTTTGTGTTACTTTGGTTCAACACTGGTCTATCCCGATGTGTAGCTACGAATCTTAGGCAATCTCCCCAGTGATGGAGAAAATATACTGGAAGTTTTCAAATGTGGATGCAGAATTTTAAAATTGAAATATAGTGTTGTAAGAAAGGACGAAGGGGTAAAAAATATGTTTTATGTTTTTGACATGCTTATTATTATTATTTTTTAATACATATTTTGGAACGATGCTCGTGATATGGCATGGATTGGCCAATCTTCCTCGAACTCTTCCGACATTGTCCAATACCACTGTGCTACCTGGGGAATAACATGCCACAGCTAGATCAATCAAAGACTACTATACTTAAAAATATTGATATGGTATATATATTAAAACTAAGTATTTAAGAAGTATTAATATATATGAAATATTTTTACTTCAATGATGTAAATCAGGGATATTTATTTTGTAAGTATCGAATATATATATATTAACGATCTGTGTTTAAAAGAAAACTAACGGTTCAATTTCAACAAGACATTTTTTAGATAATTTGATTAAATAAAACATACCAAAATTAAAGTTCTGGTTGTGAAATTGAAAGATTATTTGGGAATATATATTTCCAAAAAGGGTGCGTGGAGAGAAGGAGGAATTCTATTAATTGTACAAGACTCTTCTGGAACAATGAGGTTATGTTGCAATGCAAGACTAGAAATCTTCTTTGAATTGAAACGTGTCTTAATTACATTTTTGTTTTTCAATTTTAAGTTCTCTGTGTGTTACATTTGCTATATAACCGGTTACCCGGTATCATACTATGCAGATTAAGTTAATGAGTTTATTGCACCCATGAGCAATTAACGAACTTAAAAACTCTTCAAGATAATAACATCTAGTTTGGTATCTTTCTGCTTGAACATTCTCAGTCGGATATCTAGCCGCCTTTCGGACTTTCTAATTCCAAAACAGTTTCACAGTGACACAGAGAAAGAGTTCTAGAAATCGCCAATGGGCAAGGTGACCGTCTTCCCGCATTTTTTTATTTACTTGACCAGATGGAATGCGCCATATTCCTTCCTCGTTAGAATGGTAATAAGTCGATGTACGTGTGGAAATTGTCTCAGATTTTTTCATCCTCTTTATTGTGGTTTGGCTTTAGGTGTTTCTTCAGCGCATTTGCTAGCTCCTGCTGTGAGCTTATTACTAGCAATAAAAAAGGTCCTCGATGGCTGATTGGAATGGGTTTGCTTCCTTGTTCGAATAGGAATGAGGCCCGAACGTGGGAAAGTTTAGACGATCGTCGATAATTAAATTTCGTTCTTATGTTGTGTGTATTGTTCAGTATGGATCCAGGAAGTCTGTTTCTCAATTTTGAACTAATTGACTGAATGAAATCTGTCATTAAATAACGTGTCAGGTTTTTGAATATTATTTTGATAGATTTAATATATTTCTAATAATAGTCAGTCACTTACGAAAAACAAATATGCAAAACAACAAATATGCAAAAGTTACTAAAACAAATAGCTACGGAAAACAAACATCTAACTGAATACCCGTGCTTCGTTACGAAATTTTACCATGGTCATTTTATCAATCAAGGGTTATAAATTTTTTCCAAATTTCAGAGTTGTGGATATATTGAAAATGAGGCTTTTAAATAGTCGTCGTTTGGAACATTTAATCCTTTTTCCAGCCTTTCAAGTTGATTAGTCGAGATAGAAAGAGCTTACTTTTTCAATGCGTGTCTTTGTTGACATTTGTATCAAATTTTAGAGTTATGACTACTTTGGAAGTGGGACATGGAATATGCATCTTTTGGAAAGTTTAAAAAAAAAAATTATAACTCATTAAAGATGATTATTCACATCATAATAGCTTACTTTTTTTATGAATGCCATATGCTTGTATACAATTTCAAACTTGTAATTACATTGGATGTGGGATAATGGTATATTTCATATTTGGAATATTTAACCCCTATATAACTCCTTAAAGTTGACTATTCGGGATCGAAAAGCTTACTTTTTCTATTCCTGCGCCAGTGGACATTTATCCTAAATTTCGGACTTGCGGCAAAATTAGAAGTGGGACATTGAGACATTCTCATAGGTAATTCAATAAAATCTTTTGTCATGGTTGGTTTGTAAGCTCCATTACCGATTTTTGTGCAAAATAACGGCTAATCAGACATGGACCTATTGCTTCCTAACTTGTAATCCAAATCATAACAAGCATCCAGGCCTGCTTTGTATCCGGCCTGCTTTGCATGCGAGGTCAGAGTGCTAACTCCATATCCATCAGCTGAGCCTTCCGGTATGGACGAATCTTTTCCTAATTAACTTCTGAGAGATGCCCTTGTAATAATAACCAGTCTATATTATTCCCATACAACTACCACCCTTCACACAATCCCAACTAGTTAAGATGCGCCTTACGACATGTAATTGTCAAAAGGGCTGTTGAAGCAATCAAGGCTCTGAGCACATCACATCAAAAGTATTCGCAATATTTCTCGTATCTCAAAACACGTCTGTGATCTTTCTAATCGGGTCTCTTGACCTGTAACCTGGTTTATTTTTTCTTATGGCTATGTAACAGCTTTGGAACACAATGGCAGAACCGAAAAGAACAATGCAATAACTGAATAAAAGATCTTTAAAAAATATGATTCCAAAGAGAGCCCGCATGCTCAACATTTGTCTTGACAAGAGGATTGGGCTGTTGAAATACTTCGTTTGGATGAGCTTTTGTTTTGCTCACACTAGGAGGTTTTGGACTGACAAATCGATGGACAAAAGGTGCTGATGCTAATTTCACTTGGACGTGCATCATGGCGAGATCTTGCAGAAATAAGTTACAATTTGTTGCCTGATTTCACTATGAAGCAATTTCTAAATGTGTTACAAAGAAGTTTTATAGCGGTGGTTTAATTTTTTTTTTTTAGTTCAATAAAGCTAAGTTCTAGTTCGCTAAACTAAAAAGCTCAATTATAACAGATACTATTACAAAATACACACTTTTCTATTGCAGTACGTTAGATATCGATGCCAAACATGTATAATTTGACAAAATTTTATGTCTGAAATATCTCGGTAAAGTATGACGATATATGATACCAAACCTCTGCCAGTTCACAGTATTTTTATTAACAAAAATATCTCCAAGTTGGCAAGTTTGACATCGAATTCGGTGGAAAATTTTTTAACAGATTATTCAAGTTCCAAACTTGTATCTTTAATTGGAGAGCCAAGATTTTTGTTTTCTATATAATTATTATGGAAGTATTCTTCTGGTTGAACTTTCTTTAGTTAAATTTTATGTAATACTATGAATCTTATTGAGACCTTCAAACTAATATATGAAGCGTGACTTTAACATTTACAGTTTTGGTATTATGAATTACAAATTTACTTCTCGTTGTAACTGATGGTTGCAGTTTGGTATAGGAATTCGTCACGGTGAGATCTTTAATTTGACATATCACACTTATCTGATAGTAAATATCACAATCGTCGTGTATCCTATATTATTTGAAATCAAATATTTTAGAGCGACTCAAGCACGGAATCAAAAACGAGCCTTCTCTAATGATAGGCTAGCATTCTGCATTAAAAACTTCAGTTTACAAAAATATGCTTGGAAATTTCATATTAATGAATTTATATGGTAATGTGCCCATTTATATTTCAATGAAATAATTATACGATTCAGATGAATGCAAGGTGCGTTGGGTAAAAACACAAATGTTGTAGTAAGTTATTGAAGCATGTTAATCATTGAATTGTTTAAAAATCAAGCGTGAGGAATTATTCTATGGCAACATTAAATGTGTTTCATATGCTTAGACTACTGAATTATACGTATCTAAGGGCCATGACAAACCCTTAAAATCTATTGAATGTCATATTTGTTAGCGTCGCAGATTACATGCCTCCCATGTTGTAGCTTTCCAGCAATGGGTTGCCTATCGCCGTGCAAATACTTTTACAGAATCAAAAGCCGATGCTTGTTATGACAACTCTTGACGCATATGTGACGAACTTAGGTTCGTAAATTGATTTGTGAATTCATAATATAAATAAATATGTTATTTAGACTGATAAAATTAATTTACTAAATAATTGTAACGACTTGTTTCCATCAATTGTGACTATAAAAATGTATCTGTCTGAATACAAATACCTTAATGAAGTTTTAGGGAAATTGTATCTTAAAACATCTTTTCCGCTTTACATCAAACACAAAATTTGAAAAATGAAACACTGTTATATTATAAGTATAATATTACTCAAAACAGAAAAAAACTTTTTTGACAGAAAAATTAATATTTCACAAGCGTATGTGTTACAAACTTTTAAAAGAATTTATCCTCAATTTTTCTAGAAATTACATTAATTTACGCTTTCACAAACCCCCAATTCGTGACATTATTCCAGGCACACTTTCAACCTCAAAATTAAAGAAGAGAAATTGCATAAAAAAGCTTCTTCCTCTCCCGTAGCTTTAATACATCATTCTAGAACAATTTTTCCTTCTAACATTTCTTACGTGACATGACATTTCCCCTTTGCTCTCTAATGATACTATTCGACCCTTATTGTTGCTTTAAAAATTAGGATTTGTATTTCTTCGATGGCAACACGCTTCGTTGAAAAACAAGAAATCATTGCTCTAACAGACTTCCGTGCACCTGAGGCTCTGATATTAATTATACAATTAAGGGAATTAATTATTGTTTATAAATGATAACACTGTCTAAAGTGCCTTATAAAGACATTGTAAGAAGCCTATTATATTTATTTTCTACTATCGTTGGATTATTCTACTCATGTTAGTGTGATCAGTTATTACTGGTATTTGAAAACATTAATCAAAATCAGTATTCTATATCGTTGCTTGTAAATATTGATTCATGATATTTATTATTTGTAGATATTTTTACTATATGAAGCTGAAGAATTTCTTTGATTTATAAATTCATTCAAGCCTTTAAAAAATTATCAAAGATAGGAAATTTATATTTTAAACAAGTGCTTTTTTTTTTCTGAAGAAATAAACAATAAGAAAGTATTGTTACACTAGAATTGCAATGTTACATGGGTTAAATTACTATTTAACTGTAATATTCAATTTATGCATAACATTGTGCCACTGTTTCTTTGTTTAGTTTCAATTTTTTAAAAAACTTTTGAGTATATTTTTTTTTGGATCCGTATTTGTAATTTATAGTTTTAGAAAATGATGTATTTTTTAATATTAGCAAAAATTTATATTTTATAGTATCATTAACAAATATGTATTATGAATATTTGTATATGTTTTAATAGAGGACCGGGAACAGTTCTACATTGAAGACTGCTTAGAGGAGTTCCTCAGAGTTAGATACTGAATTCTATTTCTGAGATATTTAAGATTCTTTAGGTTTCCTTAACGTGCTTAAATTTTTGTTCTCTCTTTTTCTATAGTACTGCCATATACATGTATTTTAATACTATCAGAACTTCCTTAAATTTTTGGACTGTTTCTTATTTTTTAATTTTTAATTTCAAAATAATAACGCAATGCACAATTATAAATAAACTATTTGTCAGAGTGGGGAGTTTGATCCTTTAAATTTATACATCCGTTATCAATTTTCGTTTTGTATAAAAGGAAGAAATCATCTTTAGAAAAAAAAAAAAAAAAAAAATCATTATCTAGAAATAATATATAAGATTATATATCAATATAAGATTATATATCAGAACATTTTGACAGGTTTCTCAATAATAGATAACGAGTTTTACTTACCATGTTGTTTTATTTTTAAAACTGAAAATAGGAACGAAAATTACTCTTTTTTCGACCATGAAGGACTTTCAATTCATCAATAGTAGTATAGCATTCATTTTTGCAAAGAGAGAAAGAATATAAACCTTTACCAAGTTTATCGAATGGTATAATAGATTTTCTTGTCAATGTGACAAATAGTCACATATAAACACTAAGTATACATTAACTTCCTCAGTAGTAAAACGTTTTACATCCAAATGGCCGAATAGAAGGCTATGGAAAGAACTAATCATTTATTTTACTTTGAAACAATTATTTTCTTTATCGCCTGAAAGGTTCAAGAAGTTTTTGTTACTTCCTTCTATTTTTAACTAATCGAAGCCGAAGTGTCAGCACGATGTTGAAATCACAAATTACTTTCAGATTGCCCCATCATTAAATATATACTTTCTGTAGAAACTTTAGAGATTGACAATTTTCTTTGTTTGCTTTTGGAATCTGTTTTGCAAGGTATTCTGTTAAGAATACATTGCGTTGGACGTTTTTCTTTCTTTGACTTTGGAATTGTCTTTGAACTTGGATTTTCCCAATCCTTCATGATTATATTGTGCAATGTGATTTTAAACTTAGAAAATTCTTTTCTCACGTTTATGTCACACTGATTTACAATTTCCACGAAAGGAAGATAGTTTTATATTTGTGTGAGATATTTTTGTCGCAGTCCTGAAATTTCAAGTTACAGAATTCAAGTTATTTCTAAAGATATAAAATTATATTAGGCATCAAATTGTAAATATTTAAAATATAAGACTTATGAAAATATAACTCAGGTCATCTAGTGTGATTCGGTTAATAGTTTATATAAAAAAAATAGTTTAATATTGTGTAAGAAGACTGATGATTAGAAGTGCTACATTAGAGGTCGGCGATATATCTATACGACGATATTTTAAAAAAAATATATATATCGATACAAGTCACTGATACATCGATATTTTCAAACATTTTTAGTTTTTTGATGATCGTTTTATAGTTCCATGTGTTTTTTCTATTTTTTTCATTCCCTTTCCAAAAACTTTAAAATTTAAGTTTGGACTTGGCTGAGAGACAGTTAAAATGGCACCCTAACCAAAAAGAAAACATAATGTAATGGAAAGATAAGATCATTTATTACTAGTCATTAACATAGCGCCGTTTCTGTTGCCAACGTGAGCATAGAATTTGCATCTAACTTTAAATATTAAAAACATCTCTATCACCAAAATATGCGGTAAACTAATTGCAAAATTTCTTCTTTAAAAATAAATAAGAATTTATGCATTGACATCCAAATATATTTTATTTATTCTGAGTGATAATATAATTTATTTATTGAAACAATTTTTATAATCTATTTATTGAAACAATTTTTATAATCTATTTATTGAAACAATTTTTATAATCTATTTATTGAAACAATTTTTATAATCTATTTATTGAAACAATTTTTATAATCTATTTATTGAAACAATTTTTATAATCTATTTATTAAAACAATTTTGGTATGAATTTATTAAAAGTAGAAATTTGCCCCGTTTGTGGCAAAATTAAAAATTAAAAAGTAAAAAAAAAAAATCAAAAAAAAAAAAAATCATGTATCGATGTTCTATCGATATATTTTTCTATGCAACGATATAGTATCGATATTTATTTTGAACGATATTTCCGACCTCTCTGCTACATACATATTTATTTAATTACTTTAGAGTTTAGGTACTTTTGATCTTAAAATTAAATTGGAATTCACTGAAGGTCAACTTTTATGAACTATCGTCTGAAGTATAACATCAATGTACAAGAGAAAATTATTACAAATTTAAAATTGGAAATTGCGAAATTTGTTGAAAGTAAACATTTTTCGTTTTCTACTCTAAAATATTTTCTAACTTGATAGCTTAAAATAATACCATGTTCTTAATGATATTTAAAATAATTTTTAAACCACGTTTATTTTTGTGAAGGTACATAGTGTTAGAAGATTCCAGCCCCAAACATTAGGTTTATTTATGAGGAAATGGTTTTTGTTAGAGTAAAAACTATTTCAGAAAAGAAAGACTTGTTGAATAACTTGCTTAGATAAGAAAGAGCTTGAAGAATAAGTATAACTTGAAATAACTTGTTTGAATCACCCATTAAAAATTTTAATTTAAAAAGCAGGGAACCTAGCAGCATCAAATAAATCATTAGAAATAATTTTTAACTTAATTTTGAATCTTGGTGTTTTTATAAAAAGCTTGTATACTTTAAAGACAAAGTTCAACAAGAAAAAGCTATTTAAAAGTAAGGTTCGCAATTCTAGGTTCTTATGTAGATTTGTTACTTTTCTTACATTCATCAAGAGCAAAAATAATCGTTAATCTAGAACTAAAACAAAAAAAATAAAATATTCCAATGTTTCCTGGGACATTGAGGAGAGCACAAAATGTGCATAGTATATGAATTGGTATTCATTTCACTTACATATCCAATAAATTACCCACAGAAACAATTACAGACATTAGGCTCTTTGAATTTAAGACAGTAATATTTCAAAATTACAGGTGTTTATTAGCTACATAAATTAAAGTCTTACGCTTATTAAAAAGTTTCACCATTTAAATGCGTGAAAAAAAATAGAAAAAGTATTATACTCTATTTATAATATAACAATTTATGTTCTATATCCTAATCATATACACTTATTATATGTGTATTTAAATTATATACGTTTGCAAGCAAACGTTTCAACAAAAATAAACAAAATATTCGTGGCTAATTTATCTCCATTTTTCTATCCAGCAAAACAATCCGTTTAAGCCTTCTTTCAAATTGTGTAATCACGTAGTAAAGTGTTACGTGGCACACTTTAATACAGCAGAATTCCGTAACGTAAGAGTGCCCATTAACACCTTGCATTACTTATCATTATGTGAAAATGAATGCGGAATGAGAAGTTTGAAATCAAAGGAATAATGTTTTACGTAGCACTTCGGAATGGTAAATTATAATATTAAAATTTGAATGGAATAGTTATAATTTTATTCATATATATGATCATCTATAGTTTAAAGTTAATATTGTAATTAAAATAATATATTAAAAAAAATGTTTAATAATCATGTAATAATAATAGTATTAGAAAGTAAAACCTTAATTATATAATATAAGCTGTGTTCCTCACACTTTAAAGGATAACAAAATTATATTGTTCCTGATAAAGTACAAATAAATGAAATACGGACATTGGTATATGCTATTACTGTAAAAATACATTTAATATTTGCCTTACCCATAGTGTTTATTTCTTGTACTGTCTTAAAAAAAGCGTAGGTATTCTAAGACTAATTATATGTTTTGGATAGGCTATCATATTATTATTATTTTTTTTTCCAAAGTTTAATGCTTTTGATGGTAAAATAAATAGGCTTCAAAAATATTGTTCGTATTATAATATTTCAGAACTTTTTTGTGTATATGTTACCGTTAGAGTGCATAGTTCAGTTATTTTAGGAAATATATAGCTTTAGCAGGTAACACACATTACACATAAAATTTTAAATCTGGAATGTGGAATTTATGAGTTTGTAAGTGTGCCAGTACTTCTAAATGTAATAGCAATATATTCAACCACACAGATCTAAAAGTAAAAGTTAGAAGAAATATCTCCCTCAAATTTGTTTGAACTTATGCAGGATTATAATAACAATGGTTGATGATAATTGAGATGAATAGAGTTTAGTGAGTGCATCATAAAGTATATCTAAACGTGACTAATTTAGTCTGAGTAAATTTTTCTGCTCTATGATTGCAACTATCTTCATAAAATTATAAATTACACTTTAAATAGATCTTATCTGGCATCATGATTCTCAATTAATTCTTTTTCAAAGATTTAGATATTGCGCTGATTATATGACGTTTTAGTACTTTAAAAGTTATTTAAATTTATATCTGTTTAAAATTATATGTTTTATCTATGCTCCTTATTCATTTTGAAACAGCTTTATACTTAATGTTACAGAAAGCTTTGATTAAGAATGAAATTTTTACTACTTAATTTTGAAGTTTGATTGATCAATGTTGAAAACTAAAATAATCTGGCGTACTTGTCTCAATACATTTGATAAAAATTACTGACATTTTAATTTATATGATAATAATTTGTATAAAATATATTGAGGCTAATATACATCAGATTATTTTATAGTTATTTTATAGTTATAATTTTAGGGACCAGCCTTGAAAACTAAACGTACCCAAAATAAGTAACTAAGTTTAAATTATAAATTTCATTTCATTTCATTTCAGGTTTTTTTTTTTTTATTTATTTTTATATTTTTTTATTTTTAAAGCACAGAACAATTCTCGATGAAGTAGGTAATACCACATTCAGCACGAAAACGGGATATTATAATATTAAATATGAGATTTTTTTTCATAACTTATAATGCATTAACTTATCAAAAATATTCATGTAACATGATAAATTAATGTAAACAATAGCATATAAGTAATTAGTTTCAAAGTTATTTGAATTTTTACAGGACACTACTACGTACGAATAAGTTACAACAAATTGCTTATATTTTCCATCGATACAAAACTGTCGACAAACAAATATAAAACAATAACCAAATTTAATTAAACCAGTAAAACGTGTAACCTATATGGTTATAGGGCAAATTTTAGGTACCAGCCTTAAAAACTAAACTTACCCAAAATAAGTAACTAAGTTTAAAATTATAAATTTCATTTCATTTAATTTTTTTTTTTAATTTTCTTAAATTTTTAATTTTTTTTTTTATTTTAAGCATAGAACAATTCTCGATGAAGTAGGTAATGTCACATTCAGCACGAAAACGGGAGCTTATAATATTAAATATGTGAATTTTTTTCATTAAACTCTTTTTGAACGTTGCCTGTTCATATGAAGATGGTTGTGCAATTTAATAGAATTGAACTTTGAAAAGAAACATGTAGACTATTTAAAATTATATATAAGAATATTGTGTAGCAATATATTTTTAGTTCTCTTTTAGCAAAAGAATCCCTATATAATTTTTACCAACATACACAACTGCAAACGGATGGTGTAGGACATATTTTAAAGCAACTACTTTCAACCAGTAAAAAAAAAAAAAAAAAAAAAAAAAAAAAAAAAAAAGAGTTTTGTAAAAATGTGTATCGATATTGTTGAGATTCTAGAGCGTTATTCAATTAGGAAGAACAAGTTAAAAAATAATCAGACTCACTCAAAAATTCTCAAATAATATATGAAGACATATTCGGTTTAAAGTACTTTCTTGAAGACAGATTTTTTTGCGAATCTGAAACTAATGTGCAAACCTCTCCAGGTGAATAAGTTACTGAATTTAGAAAACGCAGAGTCAAGAAATAATAATTATTAATTCTTGACTCTGCGTTTTCTTTTTGCGTATTTCAACTTAATATTAATATTAAGTTGAAATATACAAACATATTTCAATTAATAATCAGAGAGAAGGACTTTTCTTTGAATTTATGTAAAATATCAACAGGATAAATATAAATATTATGCATACAGGTGAGTAGAAAAATCTTATTAAGCATATACACTTATAAAATAACCAACAGCAAAACAATGCAATGTAAAAAAAGGGCTGCATTTTTCCTTGGGCTTGAGACTAACAAAAACCTTAGCCTGCATGGTTGTCCTTGTTTACTTGAAGATTTAAAAGCAACAAATTTTGACTTTTTCTTTTTTCATATAATTTCGATCCACAACCTTCTACAAAACTTCCACTTTCCCTTGTTTTCAGTCGAGAGTGAAACCCACTCCAGAAAAAAAAGAAACAGCAAATCGAACCCGTTTCGGAGAGAGGGGGAGGTGGCAAGGGCGAAATACGAGACTGGGTGCAGTTTTGCTAAGAAAAAAAGAAAGCGAAGAAAAATCTACCTCGAGGTCAGACACTTTCCTTCGACACCTGGATGACGACATTTTTTGGGCAACCCTCTTCTCACTCTGTAGCAGGAAGTGGAAAATTCGAAAAGAGCTTTCCAACGAACCACCATCACACAAACGAAACGGAATGTGAGCGAGGCGCGCGTACTTTCTTTGTTCTTGCCCCCTTCGTCAAAACACGAGCAGTGGCCTTCACAGGAACACTGCCGAGGATTGGTTTTGGATTCACCGAATGATACAGGTAAGCGTGGATTACCACTCGTACTGGATATTTTCAGAGACTTGTTTAAAAAATAATTGTTCCATGGATATATTGTTTTACCAGTTGATATGTTGTTTATTATTTGTTGCTGATGGCTCGATTTCAGCACATGTTACCAATTTTCATTCCATGTTTTTTGCGTTTTGTTCAATATGTTGATGCTCTGTAAATTTATCCCACGCTAATGGGCCGATTTCAAAACATGTTACAAATTTTCATTCCATGTGTTCGGGAATTGTGTTCTATCTGTTGATATTTTGAAAACTTATTTTACACTATTGAATGATTTCAATACTTATGTTAGCAATTATAATTCCATGCTTAAGTTATTCAATCTGTTGATATTTTATTTATTCTTTGATACTACTGAACAATTTCAGAACTCATGTTATCAGTTTTCATTCTATGTGTATGGTGTATACGGTTTCTCTTCATATTTTAGCTATTGTTAGTGCTTCTAAAGGTTTTAAGTTACCAATTTTTACTCACTGGCCACGTTGTTATACAGCTGCTAGGGTTTCACTTATTTTTAAAAACTGATGGATGATTTAAATATTCATTTTACCAATTTTAAGTCTACATGAATATATTTCATCTGTTAGCATTTAATTTTTTATTTTAATACTGCTGTAAGTTCTCTATGCAACATTAGTAGTCGTTAAAAGTCTTACAATAATTATTTTGAAACAAATTTTGGTAATTCAAACTAACTTTGATTCAGCAGTTTCAAACAATTTTGGGTACTACCGAGTATAATACCCATTTGTTGTTTATGCTAGTGTGCGTTTTTCTAACTTTTTCTCAAGTGTAAGCAAGCAATATCCATTCCACTTACACGTTATCTGAAGGTAGTTAGTTTACTTTTCGATACGGATGAATGATTTCAACAATCATGTTTGGAAATTTCAATACAAGTGTATATTTTTGCTTGATGATATATCCCAATCATTATTTGATACGTCAGAACAAGATGAACTCTCACATCATAATTTTTCACAGCTGTGTATGTTGTCTAACCTCTTAACATTTTATTAGTTCTCAAATGGCTGTTGGTCCGAAGTCATATTACAGACGCATGTGACACTACAGAAAATTCTCCTGCATTATTCACTTATGTACACTGATAGGTAAATTGTTTGGTATAGCGGCTTTTGTAGATTTTTTATACAAGGACACAATCATCTTTTTTTTTTTCAAAAAAAAAAAAAAAAATTACAAAATTTGTATTCAAACGATTTTTGATACTTTGATTATCATACCCATATGTTGCTTATTCAGACTTGCTTCTTTCTCAATTCTTTTTGTATTTAAACAATATCCATCTCATTCCTTCATGTTATATACATAATATGTTGTACTTCAAAGCTTTCTATAGTGACCATTAGACACTTTTTATCTTGGTGTCGAATTGTGTTATATTGAAAATTTAAATATCCATTAGCCAACTATTATGGGAATGGACTTGAATCAGGAAAGTTGTACTACTTTTAATATTTTTAACGAAAAGACTTTTGCAGATTTTTGAATGTCAAACTTTTTGAGTTTACGTGTCAGTGTTTGTGAAGATCCTTTGGGATAGAATATGAATATTTCCCCAATGCATGCAATGATATAAACATTTCTGATAGACAAGTTTCTAATTTTCTTTAATTTGATACATTTACATTATCTTGCAATTGTCTCTGATAGGAAATTAAATACCACAATAGTGAAAAAGTAGCTACGTCTAAAAATAATGGTTCATTCTATTATAATAAAATTTGTTTTGATTTTAAGATATTCCATTATTCGGAGAGGTTATTTTAAAGAATATGAATATAAAAGTAACAAAGTTAAGGCTTATCTGAGACAACTATCTTAACAACTCTCAAACAGATATTGGTTTGTTTCACTTAAAATTTCATTTAAAAAAGTCTAGGTTTAATATGCCGCAATAAAAAAAAAAATTCGTTAAATCGTTGTACCCCAGTTAGAATAAACTTTTAAACAATTGACTTTCAGAAATTCTTTTACTTTCTCCATTTATGCTTGTCGAGATTATTTCATTTTCTTTCTTGATAAAAATTCATATAATCTTAATGATTTATGAGATTATTGATTGAAAACTAAGTCTAGGAAATGCAAAGAGGGAGTTAGAATGATAAATTAAGTATTTACTATTAATTAAGTTTTTAATATGAATATTTAGAAAAACTAATGTAAGATATTTAAACTAAGATTGTGAAAGTTTGTTATTAATAAGAGAACAATATAGTCACCATTAAGAGGATAAAAAACTATTTCTTAATTGAGTTAAATATATTTTTTGAAAAACCCATGCTTAATTATTTTGTCAGGACCATTAAAGTTAATCAAGTAGTTCGAAATAGAAACATTAATCTAATGGGGATGCAATATACCATTTCTAAAGTATAACTTTCTTCTCCTTATGATTCATAGATCCTCAATAATAATAACTAATAGTAGTGGTAATTTGCTATAATATTAATTATTACGCAATAATTGTTTTTATCTCTAAATTGAATTCTTAATTGATGTAAATTTGATGTAGTTAAAAATACCTATACCTGTTTTGTGAGCAAATTTTATTAATTATTATGATGTTCTTTCATCAGAATAAAGTATAACCGTATAATATTTCACGTTGCATAATAAGGTGCAAGAAATTCGCAAAAAATTGGATGTTTAGCAAATGAAAGCATGATTTTTTCCAGGATTCAGACTAATGTTAAGTTAAACAAGTAAATTCGTTTTTCTTGTGACTAAATCCTGTGAATCTCTACTCTAATGAGTTTAACTTATTCTTGCAAACTTCTTCTAGTCTAGTTTCAAAATCTATCAGTTTCTTTATCTTGTACATCACTAAAGGTAGCTAGATCTCAGTTGGAAATGAAAATGATGGTTAATCAACAAGGTCATGGATGGCTTGTTGAAGACTTTTTGCAATTGTTTTATGGAAATTATTTATCTCTGGTTTTTCAGTTTTATCAATGCTGTTGCTTTTACATCTATCAAAATTATTTTAAGTTAATTTTAGGTATCTGCAGTTCATAGATTGCTTGTGGCATTTAAGTCCATTGGATTTATGGTTGGTTGGTTGTTTAAAAAAAAAAAAAAAAAAACCCTCCCCGATGCATGACTTATTGATAAATCGGTTAGTTGGTTGTTTTGGTGTTTTCAGATTATCTGGCACCGTCAGCAACACGAGAGCTATAATGCACCGAAATATTCGTCATTTGACAAGCCAACATACATTTACAAACACCCATGCCTAACACTGGACTCGAACCCGCAACCTCGCTGTCTAGAAGCTAGCACGCTAACCACTATACCGTTTGGTCGTAACATTGGATTTATGAGGAGTCGAACAAAATTAAATATATATTTCTCCTGATTATGAGCCTTTATTCCGTATTTTGTAATTTAGTATTTTAATTAGAATTTATAGTGCTTGGATTAATAAGAACCCCAAGAATTATAATTTGATTCTTTTGGAAAATTTGATTTTAAATATCGTGAAATGAATAAATATGACAACATTATTTTTTGCGTGGGTCTGTAATTTATAAGCCATGTTGAATGAATGTTATCCTAGCTTAGAGCAGATTAATTTAGTAGTTTCTGAACTAAGAGTTCTCAAACTTTAGGTTGGCTTCATTTGGCACACGTAGCTTATATAGAAAAATGTATTACTTATAAAGTAATACAGAATGTAATATTGATTTCAATCTGTGACTTGAACTTTTTTTCTGATAGTTTTTTTATAGAGTAATTCTTCTTATACTCTTTCCATCCTGATCAAAATTTTATTTTTTCTAAAAAGAGTTTAAAAAAGTTTATTTGTGACATTTAAAACATTGTAAACTAAACATTCGCTGATACTCATTTTTATTACAAATAGCCTAAAAGGCTGCATAGCATATGATTCGAAACTATATAATAAGTTACAATAATTTAATAATCAAATGAAACTGATTTAACATAAATGTCATACTCATTTCAAAATTTAATGTCTATAAATAAATATAAAGTAATTATTTCGTGTGATATTATTTCTTGGTTTGAGAATCAGCGTTTTTTATTTGAAAAAAGTTGTTCGAAGTTACAAAAAAGATATTTAACTGTTATTATTTGAGCATATTGGTTTCTTCTTACAGTTAAAACAATTTCCCTTTCATCTTTTTCAGAGTAACAAATAAAATCCTGAAACATTAACATTTACCAACTACCGCGACTTCGCTAACTAATATTATAGTTGTTATGATTCTTAAG
The DNA here is from genome assembly GCA_963978545.1 of Linyphia triangularis. Lineage (NCBI taxonomy): Eukaryota > Metazoa > Arthropoda > Arachnida > Araneae > Linyphiidae > Linyphia > Linyphia triangularis. Next base: position 53,696,224 of record OZ021726.1, read on the forward strand.
TACTCGTTTCGCATCTTTACAAAAGTTTCATACATTTTCAAAACCTTCTTATTCAAGGTCAAAAAAAAAAAAAAAAAAAAAAAAAAAAAAAAAAAAAAAAAATCAATACCAAAATAATTAAAAAAAAAAAAATGCAGGAATTCGATAATATCAATAGAAAAATCTTTTAAACAATACAGTCGCCTTGGTAACGAAAAGTGGGTGTATGTTAAACTACAAATTGTAAATTGAGAAAAAAAAAATTACAATAACTGTGAAAAATTAGTATACCCTGGCAGACTATTTTTTTAATATTTTCGGAATCACGCCAAAAACTTTATTTTAATTTGTAACATATTTTATTCGAAAATCTTGTTTTCATATTTTTAATCTAAGTAAGGTTAAAAATATATAAATAAAGAAATGTCAAATTCTAATTTTTTCCGAACTAAAGTAGCTTCCTCGATAGAGTATGTTACCTTGATAAATACAAATGCAGGTTATTGACATGTTTGTTTTCCACTTTTTCATTTATCACCCGTCCCACGAATATAAAATAAATTCACCCACATCAAACTCATTTTCCTCTCTCAAATATTTTGTGGAGGTGTTTTAACCCTATTAAAGAGTTTTGGGAGTATTAATGATCGTACATTATTTCTAGTTGAAATTGAAATCTAGATACTTTAGTAACAGTTGTCACTTTCTAGTAAAGTAAGATGCAACAAATGAAATATATATATATATATATATATATATATATATATATATATATATATATATATATATATATATATATATATGCGCGTCATTAATGATGTGCGTTTGGTGAACGTATATCCCACAATTTATGAAAAACGATCAGAATATACATTTTTTTGTTATTATATCATTATATTCTATGATAGTTTAGCTTTCAAACAATACTAAACTTTTGAAAATATCCTTAATATTTTTTAAAGGTGCAATCAATTATAGGAAGGAACTACCGCTGTTAAGTACAACGCTTCTAAAACTTTAAACCTGTTTTCTGGCTAACTGTATTTTGATTATGTCACGCTTTATTTAAACAATGATAATTCAACAACAAAATGTTCAAGTATAATTTTTTTATATCATAGTAATCTACATAATATGCTAGATGCTTTGAAACTCAATTATATAAAATTGGTCGTGAAATTGATTTTTTAGTGGTTTTTAAACTTAGAATTCATTGAAAGTATTGATTTTTTTCATGTTTTCAAACAAAATAAATTGTAATAAAAACCCTATTTTACGTAGGAAACATAATTGAGTTTCAAAACATTAAGAATAAGATTTCGAATGGTTTCCAAGAGGAATTGCGTTTCTAAGTAAATTAGAATTTGATATATCATTGTTTAAAAAAGATACTAATTGTCTAATTAAAGCTTAATTAAAAAAAATAAAAATTGCCAAAATTTGAATTTTTTTATTGAATGATTTTAATCATATTCTCTTTAACTAATATAAAAAAGAATTGTATTTTTAAACTCGGAATTTAAAAAAAAAAAATTTCTAGGGTATCGTACACCTTAAAAACAGATCATTTAAAAAAAAAAAAAAAGAAAGTTTTTGAAGTAGACTAGTTCAAACTCCTTGATTGATAATACTTAGATATTTAACTTTCTCTATTCAAGGTTGCAACCAGAAAATTTCTGTGGGCGGAGTTTTACCTAAGTTTGCTTCAGTATTTCACTGTAAAACTACTACAGTATCACTATAGTTTCACAGTACTTCCGTGCAAAACTTTCTCATCCCATATTTGTCGCATGCCATCAATATTTTTGCAGTTTCTTAATCTGTCCCTTACAAAGTTGCAAAATATTAAATGGGTTTTTGTCCAGTTTTCGAGTTGTACAAAACAACCCAACACGGGACAACATTTTATCTGAGTCCCTTATTATCCAAATTTTGTACGTTATAAATGAATGTACATTTTTTCGTTCGTCTAAATTTATTTACTGAAGGAGTAATATTTTAGATTAACAGACAAACACAAATATTAGGCTGATTTTACTATATATTTATGGCGCTTGAAATACAAGGGCATGTAGCACCGATGCCTTTTATCAACTAAAACAACAGTTGAAGCATCCATTCTTTTACATCTCTTTTAAATGACACTTTATATTGAACTTTAGTAGACCAAAAATTAAGCTTAATAATTTTTTGATGATAGGAGATTTACAAATCGTTTATTTATTTCCAAATTCTTTGACGTAATAACTACTTTAGTGTGATATGGTATGATACGGTAGGCAAACTCTGTATGAATAATTGTAGGTTAAAAAATTTATTATTTTGAAATTATTTACAATTTCTAAGTGCTTCTTATTCAATCATTAAAGAAACACCAGGATGTTAGGAATCCTGGAGAGGGGGAGGGGGGGGTCCTGACCCTAACCCCCCTGGTTCCTATCTTATAAAGTAACTTTTTTTTTTATTATTATTTTTTTTAGCTATTACTTTTTCTCTCTTTATACAAAACTAAAACTGATAAATATTTTATCAATTTAATTGTCAAGAACTACGATTTAGACGAATAGTAATTTTACAATTGGCACGTTGTGCTTTTTGTTTGAAATTTAAAATTAATATTTAGAACGGTGAGAGAAAGGAATAGAAGATATTTTGTGATCTTGTGTTGAATGTTAGCTACATTATGTTTCAATTCAAATTCTTGGTTTTGAATTTACGAGGAGGTTTGTCTTTAAATTAGAATTTCAGTTTTGTTTTTATAATAGAGGATATATCTTAAAATAAATTGTTTATTTATGTTGTTTGGTACTTTGTACTCTTGAGCTAAAAATCAAATGCATTAGTTTAATTTCACGTAATTGGTTTTGTATTTGCGGAGAGTGGCAACAAAGGTCTGTTTTAATAATAATTTTTTTTATTGAATTGAATGAAATCAATAATTCTTTATTTGCCTCTTTTTTTACATTAAATTATAATTTATTTAAAAAATAATTTTATTACAATAATTATTATACCAGGTGCTAAATAAGTTAATTAAAGACTTTTCTTACAAAATCTTTAATTAGCTTGGGTTGTTATATTGGATATGCTCTACAACTTAAACGAGGGATGGGATACCCATATCAGAATATCATTTTCAAAGTTCTTAATGAAGGGATAAACGCTTCTGGGAGGATACCGAACTACAACGAACATCCATGCTTAACACGGGATTCGAAACCGGCATCTTTAACATGCGAACCCAGAGCACTAACTCCAGAGTCATCAGATGGGCGGAGGTCTTTGGGCAAAACGCGTAAGCAGTTTAAAACTATAAAAACTTTTCTGAGTTAATGATGGTGTTTTCTAAACATTTTGATGAGCATTAACAAAGTTTTCACTACTTTCTGTTTGTGAAATAATTTCAAAGGGTAAGCATGAAGAATATAGGCAAATTTACAAGTTCGATATATTAAGACAATTGCCACAAAATATCTAATAGATATAATTGAAATAGTTTAAAAGATTACCCTAATACGTACGAATATGTGATCAAATGTAACACACAATATCTCAGAAGTGAGAATCTTTGATGTTTTCATAACTGGCTTTGGTTTACGAATAATAAGTTATTTTGTTTCTAAAATTTGTTGAACATACATTCTTGCATTTCCAAGCTTTTTTTTTAACAACTCACTTCGAAATTGCTGCTAACAAAGTAGCACGGACAATGAAGGCGAAAATGAGCAGAAGCATATGTAGAAGGAGAATAGAAAACTGCTCTTTAAGCACGTAGAGGAAACGTAAGGAATCTTATATCTCTCAGTAGTATAATTCAATATCTAACTATGGTGAACTAAAAAATAAGTAATTCGTCTAAGCCATTTTAAATGAGTTGTTTATTTCGTTATATCTCAGACATTAATTATTCACATTAATTCCATGTTTCTAAGGTTTGAAATTAGTGCTCCAATGTTAAAAACGACTCAAGAAGATTTATAATAAAAATGAAATATAAATAGAAATAACATTTCCATTTTATATAATTAATCATAAAAATTTAGAACTTCTGGGCCAAAACCAAAGCCTAAAGCTTAAAAGTTTAAAACGCAAATAAAGCATTTGTTTGCAACTTACCAAAAGAATTATGGAGATAAACTCACTAAAAAGCCATCGCGATATTGAAAATATTAGCTTAATAATTTATGAGATCCTTCCACCTGTTTTCCTTCTTTTCAACAGAGCATTGATTAAAAAACGTATAAAGGAGTAACTTCCCTCGTGCATATATCGACAAAAGCACCTCATGTCGATGAAAAGACATGGTAGGCCATTTTCCAGAAATGTCAACGATCTGATTATGAAAAGTGCTCTGTAAACAACTTCCATTGATCGAATATTCGACGAAGCGTGCATCTGAAATACGCGCAGTACATTGAGTTTTCCCCATATTCTGAGAATATTCTTAGTGAATAACACTTTGCCTTCTTGAAAAATGTAAAATTCATTGTGATTCAAAACTATCGTTGGAAGAAAAAAAAAACTATTTAGTTGTCAATGGATTTCATAAACATAATTTCTTACTGCAAAAGATTGTGTCGTAGATGTATAATGTAAAGGAACTGAACAGTTTTTAGGAGTATAAATGTTATAAACAAATTTTATGCTCTCATTAAGGAAACTTCTTGTTTTGGGATTGAAAAGTGAGTTTACTGCACTTCACCATGGCTTTCGTGTAAGTTAAAACTCAATTTGGTTTCAGTTTAGTAGATGAAAGCATATCCAGGTTTACTTCAATGATCTGTTTCTAAGAGAAGATGCTAATAACAATGCTTGTGCTATGGTAATGGACTGTATTGAGAAGTCTTTAACTTAATTAGTTCATATTCCAAGCCTCCTCTTTATTTGACGTCATACCACCATGAATACAATCACACCCTAATAAACTGAAGGTAAAGTCCTCAAATCATCGATGGTTAAAATGGTGAAGAATCTGCATTGAACACCGCCGTACTAAAATTATTTTAATCATATTCTGTAAACCTTAAGGCAGCATAATAAACTATATACATTAATTCTCCGAGAAACGTACTAAAAATGGTCAGTATCACTCATCCGAGAGAAAAATTACACTACTTAAAATTCTTTTATTTTTGAGTTTAAGTATGCACAGAATCTCAGACTGTATGAACTTGAAGCTAGAAGAGTTTCACAAGTTATTTTGAATTTATATTGAATTTAAGACTGACTTGCTCAACTCTTACAGCTTAAAGTTCGAAGCATCTGTGATTCTCTGCACACTTTTACTTAAAAACGGATAATTTTGATCCGTGTTACTTTTCTTAAGTGTGTACAATATGAGTTGATTATATTGTTACACATGCTTCCTCGAGGGCTATACTGTACCTGAAAGTTGTCAGAGAATTATTATGACTATGGATGGGAAAAAATAAAAAAAATATTGGATATTTGACAAAAAGTTATGACAAAAAGTTATGACAAAAAGTTGCCCCACATAAAAGACTTAAAATAAATTACTATATACTATCTTCTGTCCAAAGGAATCGTTATTAATAATCAAATTTACTAATTTATAATTACTAAATCCTTACTAATAGTTAATTATTATAATTAGACTAAAAATGGAAAACGACCTAAGTACCAAAAAAAAAATCATCTTTTTTTTTTACGGAAAAATTTCCTAAATAGCAAGCTAAACAAAGTGGAGATCCTCCAAAGTGCGAACCCCAGTAATAATAGTTCAAATTCAATCTGAAGTATGTACTTAAGCATTGCCTTAGGTACAAGAAGCTATCATTTTTCGGCTCTCCTGAAACTTTTTCTTTTTTGGACTTGGGTCATTTTCCATTTCTAATCCTCATTTGTCTTTTAATCATTCCATTCAATTGACATAAAAGATAATTCTTAATCCAAAAAAAAAAATCGTGTTCTTAAACGAATAGTTATGAATGTACAAATCCCTCCTGTAGCCCTACAACACGTATAACGTATTTATCAGGTATGTTTCTCCCCTGGCATAAATGATTTCTTAATTTTATACTAAATTACGTTTCCTTTCCTCCGAAATAAAACTCCTACACTGCTAATCATTCACTGTAGGCATTCATTGCAAACCAAACTAGTTTTCTCTTTTAAGTTTAAAGATAACAAACTGCCCAAATAAAAGCAACTTTCGTAACAGAAATCTCCCTAAGTCTGACAAACTCACACATTTCGGAAACATTACCATATAATTTAAATAAAATAAAATTACTCCTTTTTCTTCAGGTGAAAGATCTCTCCTCAAGATATCCTCTCAGGAGATGGCACGGAATTATTCCACCACCTACATTGCAAATTGTTTATGTTCTCCCATAGTAGGTCGGCGTTCCGATTTTGAGACTGTTACCACATTCTTCTACATTTCTTTGAATCGCTTTCAGGTGCCGTTAATCCTTTTAACTGCCTTCATTAAAAAGTATCTGTGCCATCAAATGGTTGTGTTTAGAAAATTCGGTTTTTTTAGCCCACAGCACAAAGCATCATAACGCAATCTGTTTCTGAAAGTAGTGAAATACGTCATGGTGAGTTTTAGTCTTTTCTCTAGAACATTTCCCCCAACGCTCATAAAATGTTTATATTTTATTTGTTTATTATCAGGGTATGAAGAAACTGAAAAGTTAAGAAAATCATCCAATTCAAAATTAATCAGAATTTAATAGGTTGGTATTTCGTCAGGATTTCAATATTTGGCCCAAATCTTGTTAATGTTTGTGATATACTTTGATGTTGTAACAAAACATTTGTGTGTAATGTTTCTATTAAAAAAAACTCATATTATATTATACAACTTTATGTATTACAATTATAACGAGGCATGTAGCACAAAGTTGTTTCCTAAACCAAAACTTTCGGCAAACTAGATTGTTACCCAACAGAGTTTAATATAACACATTCCATACCGTGTCATCAGGAACATTACGGCAGTTCTATTACCTACTGCCATTTTCACAATTAACACTGAACAACTTCATAAACCTGTATTTGTATCACTGTACTACTTTAATAATAATTATAACATCAATATTTAAGAATGGTATCGTAACATAACATCTTTTAATGAGATCCCCACAACGTAGTAAAATTAACTATACAATTTAATCAAAAACCCTTGTTTGTAAAAGGTATACAACTGTTTTTTACAACGCATCACGTTTCACTACATCGTTTCTTGTTAGCGTATCAATACCGGTATTTTAATGTTGAATGCCACTTGCCAGTTGATATTTTCAGTATATGTGACTAACCCCAGAATTAAACTGAACATAGTTGATTTTAAAGCTCAAAATATCAACATGTCCTACAGAACTTGTATCGGAGGTATTGGAACTGTTAAGATAAAAAAAAAGTATTTGAAAGAATTCGGATTGGAAACATTTTATCAATCGACTTGTAGCCATATTAGAAACATATTTCAGTGTGGTAAAAATTAACTGTTATTGGTTTAATATATAATTATAGAATTATTTTCACTAAGTTCACACCAAGCGATTAATATTGTCAGTACGATAAAGATGTTCGCAACCGCTGGGTCTGGGTTAAATCTCCATTAAGATAAATCTGTTTGTTGTTGTGTCTGTGTAAATGACCCATAAAAGTTATATACTAGAAAATTGACATAACTAAAATTGTATCAGTTTTAAAGCAGAACGAGACAGGGAATGAAATATCGAATTAATAAATTATTAGACTAAATTTTAATACAACACTCTGGTATATGAAAGGCGAACTACAACTAAGTTAATGCTCCTTATCGATAGATCAAAGTTTATTTATTCTTATGATATGGCTATCTTTAATTGTGCTAATTTTCATCCTTGTTCCGCCAGACAAACGATTAAAAGCAAACATGGACAATTAGTATTTTAGCCTAAAAGAGGTAAATATAAAGCAATAATTAAATTGTAAAGCAGTAGGAAGTAAATCTAATATAGATTCCATCCAAACCATTCTTATAGTTAAATTAGTGCATTAGTTTATATCCCATTATATTCAACACTAAGCTAATGTAGTGGGAAGCTAAAACTCTTTTCATCTAAAGTCAACATCCCCAGATTTTCTTTTTAGAGTCTCAAAAAATAATAGTGATAGATATGAGTGGATTGAAATAATAAATTAAATTCTACCTGAATTACACATTTAAAATTGAGTAATTAGTACCATGACAGATGCTTCTGAACCATGCTGTTCCAAAACTTTAAGTCCAGTTTCCTTTGTTATTATATTTCCCCGTCTTTTGAAGTTAGAATCGATATAACTCTAGAACTTATATTATCCTTAGATATATTTCTTTAATTTATCTTTTTAAATTACCGATACGTTAATTTTATAAAATTCTTTTTTTTTTTGGGTGATATATTATTTGAAGTTTTGGAAGAAAACCTTTTTTTTAAAAAATATCTAATGATGTTTAAGAAAAATAAATAAAAAAACAAACATTTATTTTATTATTCCTTATAAGTAATTTAGTAGAAATACATTGTAAATTGAACAATAAGTTTAGAACTTATATTAAAAATAAAAAGTCAAAATTTTAATATAAATTCTTCATTTAACAAATTTAACTAAAATACATCCACCCCAAAAAATTCATAACAATTACTTTAAAATTGGAGATTTTTAATTGTTGTGTCCTATACCCATTTACTCCAAATACTTAAAAACCGGCTGGACTCATATACACACCTGTTTAATTTCTTCGATCCATATATCTTGTTGAAATAATTAAAATTTACAATTAAATCAATTGCAAAGTTAGTTTTTTTTTTTTTTTTTTTTTTTATTTTTTTTTTACTGTCGTTTTTCAAAATAGTTTAGCAGCTTTCAAAGGATTTCCAACCTGCCGTAATTACAAGATTATAATGAAAACAATAATCAATTCAGAAGTTTTTACTACAAATTGGAAATTTGTTGGGCTATTCTATTAGTGTGGCAATAAAACTTGAAAATCTATTAAGGGGTCTTCATACAAGTGCAGATCCATAGGTGAAGGGGTGAGGAGTTGATTGTTCCTTCAACAACAGAAAATGCAAGAAAAAGATAAAGAAAAAAAAGTATTGAAAATAGAGTAAAGAAAAAGGTAGCAAAGTTATAGGACCAGAATACTAAGAAACATATACAACGCACTAATTGTTTTGATACGTCAATAACAGCTAGTCTTAAAATTAAGTAAAACAAATTCTAATAACGTATTCGAAAGTAATTAAGATTATATTAAATGAAAACTTATTGTAAAGAACTTTGAATTTGGATCGGAATTTTTAAAAATTAGAAAGTGTGCGAAGTATAACCTCACCCAAATTTTTTTTTAAAAAGCACATTGCCATAAAAGTGTGAAAGTCCCACCTTACATACTGAATCGCAAACAATGTCATATACGCAATTTGCCCAAATTCGTTGTCCTAAAGGTATTTCCTCCTCCTCTCCCTTCATCCCATTAGAAAGATAATTGAAGCAAACTTCCATGAGAAACTCTTCATAAGTAAGGTAAAATAAGTTCAGCAATCACAAGAAAGTTTACCCACTTCTAAAGATTGCAAAATATTAACCTAGGACTATTGCGTTGAAAGTACAGAGTTATATAATATGGTTGGTTGGTTGAACTCCCGGCTGGAAGTGGAAAGGAAGGACTTTGTGAATTAGCACCTGCCTCCGCGTACATATGTGAGAGAACCACCTCTCTGGAACAGGTTGAAGTAAAAAAAAAAAAAAAAGAACTAATAAAAAAAAAAGGGGGGGGGGGGATATCGAATCATTTCGATGCAGAAGGCTTATATAATATAGAGATGGAATTATTTGATTGATTGAGTTGAGTTGAGATATCTGCACGACTAGTTAGGATGTTTGATCTCAAACGTTACTGAAATGATTAAGATTGGCTATGAAAAAGGATTTGTTGGATTTTCTTGGAAGAGAAAATAGAGGTTTGTAAGATTTAAAGTAACACTGGTGAAACAGATATTGAATCGATGGTTGGAACGTTAAAAGGATGATTGTCAAGAGTTCTTAGGATAGTTTGAATAAAAAACGGGAAATTGTATTGGTTTTGTGTACTACATCTTCAGAAAATTTAAGAATCCAGGTGTAGGCTAATAGAATGATGGGTAGCTTAGATCTTAAAGTGTTCCTTTCAATTCCGGATAGCTTGCATGTTAGAATGATGTGTTCACACGTTTCTTCAACTTGATAAAGATTCGAATGAGATAGAACTAACAACGGGCTATAAACTCTTGTTGATAATATTTTAATTTTGTTTTGTATTAAATTTATAATTTTTTAAAGTAATAATTTGTCCACTTTTTTAATACATTTCAGTAGTTTAATTCAAACTAATATTTTCAAAATAAAAATGATCATAAAACGGGGATAGTTAAAATTTAGAACACGACTTATTAATTCTTACTTATTGGTAAAAATCATGTGGCATCAAATTTTCGAATTCGGAGGGCATGTTTGTTACCCTACAATGGCAATTGGTCACATAATTGGCAATCGACTATAAAATATAACCTATTTAGTTTTAAGTTACAAGTGTCTGCATGAACACCTCCCCCCCTCCCCCTTTATGGGGTAAATTAAAAAAATAATGCATAATCTATTTCTTGTAGTTGTTAGTGAACGCAAATAATTCCTACTAGATTCTTATATCTATGGCTTTGTCCCCTTTGATCTTATGGATGGTAACATCACAGTAACTGCTTTATGCGATAAAAATGAAATTAGCGTTTGTGATTGACTGAACTTTCGAATTTATTTTTTAGAAAGATATCGTGATTGGCTGGATTGATTGTTGCTAGATGCTCCACCTAATTTTGTGAATAAAATCTACTTTTCTAGGATTGGCTTTTACTGTAAGGATTTCATGGCTTTAACTGTAAACGGCTTTTACTGTAAAATGGAATTCTGGTGGTTAAAGAACCATAGATGGGTTAATTGCACAGAAATTTATTCAAATATAATATTCAATCAACTTTTTTAGAAAATGTAGTTGAAAAGAAAGTTCCGTAAGAAATGTCCCCATTCCACCAATGACACATTTGAGTTGCGACGCCTTTTAACCATCGAAAATCGATTTATCACAGCATTAATTCCGTGTATTGCTTTTTTTTGTGTCATCTTCGACTTTCACTGTTATGATTGATCACAACGTTGTGATTAATATTGATGTTGTACGTGAATGTTTCTTTAAATGATGTCGCATTTTGTGTGAAAAAAAAAAATACTAGTTTGCATAACCCTTTTAAAAATAGAGATTAGGGTAAATATAAATCTTAAAAGAAAAAGATCAGAAAAGATAAGTTTGTCTCGAAGTACTACTAACTCAAAATGGATTGTTATTGTTTAACACTGTTAAATTGCGCAATTTTATTTCTCGAATCTTTAATTCAGTAAAAATTACATTTAGTTAACTTTATTTCTTGTAAATACATAATGATATTTTTTATAATAATTTAGTAAAGTATAAAGCTTTAGATACTTTGTCAGAAGGCTAGTTTAAAAATAAATATACAGAACAATTATTTTTGTTGTTTTTTAATTAAGTATATTATACTTATTCTTTTCTTATAGAAAAATTTGCGTTTCAAATAATTTATTTTCAATCTCAAAACTGTTCATTTAGCTTCAAGAAAATATTTAATTCGCAAGTAACAAAACTTTTTGTTGTATTTGCAACTTCAAAATCAGTTCTTTCAATTCACTTGAGAGTAAAAAGCTCTTTTACACAGATGAATAGAACTAGTCGACATCTGAGGCGACACATTATTTTAAGAATTTCTATACCACCTCTATGTGACAGGAAATTGAATCCCGAAGGATTTAACGTACAGCTTACTACATCCAAGATTGTCTTAGTATTCCAGTTTTTATTATATATATATATATAAACTATACATTACACTTACAACTTATTAAAACCGTCTCTCATTAAAATAAGCAATTCTCATTAAAAATAAGCACGATATAGAAATTTACATAAGCCAACAAACACTTGTTGCCAATGTAACGCTTTAATGAACACATCAGATAAAACACTAGACGAAATCGCATTAATTACCCTTGATATTTCTCAATCAACAAGGTTAGATGCACAAAATGAAAAAAACTGCAAAGGAATAATTAAAAAATTGTGTCGACAGATAGAAACACTCAACATTACTTAATCTCCACAAAAAACTGCACTGAGGTGAGACGCCATTCGTAACCATGACAACTGTCAACAACCAAAATATTGGATCTGATGATAGACGCATGCGCAGAGGGGCTTTGGTCAGCAGACGTGGGAGCGCGGTTTTCCAATGGTAGTAATCGTTCTACGGCTGAGTGAGTTTGTGCTGTTGCATCTTGAGAACGATTTGTTGCGCGTGGAATCGTTTGGTTTGACGGAAATTGGATCTTACTACCGTCTGTTCTGGAGTATTTTAAAGTTTGAAAGAGTTTTTATCTTGTGAGTATTTCTTTGAAAATATGTTATTTTTTGCCAGGGTGTATTAATAAGGGATTATTATTGAAATTATCCCATTTAACCGTTTCTTAAAATAAGTCTGAATTTTTTAGGATTGTTAATATTTTTCAGAGAATGGTTTTGCTATAAATATTTTTTCAACAATTGAATAATTAAGACTTGAGAAATGAAAATTTGGTTACTTGTTTGTTCGTTTTAGTACAGGGTGTCCACAGAAAAGTTATTTTAAAATTCCCTGATATTTCCCTGATTATTCCCTGTAACACCCAATTTTTTCCCTGATTATAAGTTATCGACAAAATATAAATAAATAATAAACTTTCAAGTAAAAGAACATTCAAATTCACCATCATAAAGAAAATTACGATGCTTGTACTGTTTATCTTTACACATTTATGACACAAATACCAAATTGCTTCATTTAGTGTAGTGTATGTATAGTGTACCTGTACTGTGCATGTGCAATTATACTTTAAAATCAACTTTTTTTTTCATTACAATCTAATCTCAAGAAAAGAGGACTCTAGTATTATATTTCAGATTTAATAAGCTGTTTTCTTAAGTAAAATTTTAAAAATAAAGTCAAACCATAAATCATGTCAAAATGGATCAAACACACACATTTAACAAATACTCTGTATATTATATTAACTATTTTTATTTTCTGAATACTTGAAATTGTAATCAAATTTCAAAAATCAATAATTACTTTAAAATATTTTCGTAAAGTAAAATTTTTATATTTTATGAATTATATATCAATTTGTGCATTTAAAAAAAAAAAAAAATCTTTAAATGCAGTTGGATTGGGGGAGTTACACTATTTTCATTGGCTTTTTAGTTTGCATAATTTCGTTGTCCAAATTGTTCAACTTCATTATTTGCATTATTTGAAATTTTCTTTTTTGTTTAAGATCAGCTGTAGCCGCTGTTTAAGTACAATACCCAAGCAAAATTTTTACAAAATAAACACATTTTCAACAGACAATTAATTTTAAACAATTATACATAAAAAAAATGCTTTAACTTTAAACTATTACTTACATCGATAGTTAAATGTAAAATTGTTTTTCAAGTTAAAATAAACAATTTTACATTCAATAGCCAATTAAAATTACAATTTTAAATAAGGATACATAATAAAAACTGGGACGATTTGGATTAATTTCTTGTGCAAAATTAAATTAAAATTCTAATCATTCATCATTAATTCAAACCAAACGGTGAAAACGATCCTCACATACACACTAATAACGTACATAGCGGCTTTCACATCAGCGGAAGTCTAGGCGAAGGACACCAAAACGACGTCGCGAATCTCGCCAATAGCTTCAGTTAAAACGGCTTAAATCTAAGGGAAAATTACAGCTACTTCAACGTAAATATCGGTGATAGCGGCCGCCGTACGGGCGCAAATCTCGGCAATTATATTAAACCAACAATCGGCAGAAATGCCCGTACCGGTGCAGGCGAAATGCCCGGTAAGAAGGTTCCGTGATTGTCTGACTTTTAAGTCCAACAAAATTGTAATACAGATTTGTATCGATCTCAGGAATGATCAAAATTTCAATTAAAAAAAAAGTCAAAATTCGAGTTTTAGCTTAACTGTACTATGTCCGACAAATGCAAACCTCTGCAATAACGTCAGTAACTATTATTTTGGAGTAAGACTCGACTAAAATGAGTATCACACAGCAACGTAATAACGGCGATAACGCTCGCCATAATTACAGGAATAACTGCCATTTCATCAGCGTAAAGTTCTGCAAAATGTCTGTAACATACCAATGTAAATAATTCCGATAGAGTCTAACATTACAGAAAAATAAGGGGAGGAGGAGATAATAATTCCATTGGTGGTTTGGGGAAGACTGAACGCATGCAGGTTCCATGATTGTCAGGAAATTTTAATCTCCGAGATCAATGAGAAAATTGTGGGAAAAATTTGATAAGTGGAAAAATAAGAAAAATTCACGAAAGAGGAAAGATCGGTGGAAGCAATCACATCCCTGCATTAAGGCAACAATCGGCAAAAATGACCATCACACCAACGTAAATATCAACGTTAGCATCCAATATATCGATGGAAATCGCTGAAATAGACGCGATTCTATCGACGTCACAATCTACGAAATTGACAATCACAAGCGTAAATCTCGGCGATATAGACAACTATTGAGGCGCAAACCTTGGAATAGTGATTAATAGGGTCTAAAATGAACATCACAAGAATGTAAATCTCGGTGATAGCTCCCTTCTTAGCAGCGAAAATCTCGGCAATAACAAGCTTAACATCAGAGTAATGTTCGGCGAAACTATATAACCACCACACACCAGCATAAATAACAGCGATAGATGCTGGCAATCAGCAAGAAAAGTGGTCATTACATCACAAGTTTGGGGAAGTCTGAAAGTATGTAGGTTCCTTGGTTGTCAGACAAGCAAGTAAACCCAATAAAATTGTAATGCAGTTTTGAATCCGTCTCAGGAATGATGGAAATTTCAACAAAAAATGCTGAAATCCGTGTTTCAGCAGAACTGTACCATGGCTGACAGGTGCAATCTCTGAAATAGCGTCAGTGACACATCACGAAAATGAGCAGCATGCAAGAACGTGTTTCTTGCCCTCTATAATCACGAAAATATCATCCATTTTACCATCGTAAAGTTCAGAAAAATGACCATCAAATACCAACGTAAATAATGCCGATAGACTACTATAATATAAGAGAAAAATGAGGAAGAAATGTAGTCATTCCATCGGCGATTTGAGGCAAATCTAAACGCAAGCAGGTTCAGTGATTATCAGGAAATTTCAATGCGAAAAGTTGCGTGGTCGGTCTTGCGGTCCGAATTTTTGATATTTTTTTTTTTTTTTTTTTTTTTTTAACTTTTTCTAATTTTTTTTCAAATTGATTTTTATATTTTTGGTAGCAAGGTATTTTTAATTGTCAAAATTAAAAGGTTCATTTTAATTTCGGAAAATTCCTTTTAACTTTTTGACAAAATCCCTGATAATTCCCTGATTTTTCCAGAAATTCCGAATTCCCTGACTTTTCCCGATATTCCCGGTTTTCCCGATCTGTGGACACCCTGTAGTACAATGAGTTTGAAGTAGCTGGTAATCTAGCAAAAGAGAATAAATTAGTTGATATGGAGTTGATATTTTTGGAGGGATTTTCTTCGAAACGTTAAAAATGCGCTTGATAACATTTTTGTTGATTTTTAGAATGGTAATTCACTTAAATACAACAAATAAGTGGACTAGATTTTCTAGCTAATTTAAACTAGCTAACATAGATTTTCTAGCTAACATTACAAAAAGAACTAATTTTTTTATTTAGTGCAATCTTTTTTTCTGGAAAAGTGGAAGCAGGGATGCATGTTTGGGTGAAAACAATAAAATGTTAATTCTTGGATAAAAGTGTTAAAGAATGAAATGAATCAATGAAATATTTCTATTTATAAAATTTTGAAATTAAACTTGGTTGCTACTTATTTAAAGGAGCAAACTTATTTTGTTTACAAATAGTTTATCTAGACGAAACACTATTTCTCTAGCATTTTCTATCACCTACTCTTTAATATAAGTGTCTGTCAACATTTCTACGGTGAACTTTTAGACAGATGCAGAATATTAGCCTAGCATATGGGAAGGCTTAAAATTCGCAGTGTCAGTCCTCTAAAAACATTCAATTGAGTTGACACAAGGGCTATTGTGATAAATACAGTTTTGATTCAATTGTTGAGATTACTTGGTGAGAGTTTTTCAGTTTCCACTCTAGACACAAATTGAGGAAGTTCTGAAAGTCTTTCGTACTCTTGACACGCTACTCTTAATAGTATCGATCTTGCTTAAGCGATGTATAGCCCACGTGTTGCTCTTGAACCAGAAAATATCCCCAAACAACCTCTTAAACGAGACTCGCATGCATAGAAATTTCCCCTTGAAAAACGTCCCGCAAGGTATAAAACCCATTAAATTTTTTAATGATTTTACGATGTTTCGGTCCATTACAAACCTGTATATACTTAGAGCCAAGAAAAATCAAATACAGGATGGTCATGATTAACGCTGTAATGGACGCGTTGAGTCTATCAGGCCCAGGGCCAATTCGATCTTTGCCGTTCCAGACGCGTCTCCTACTGGTATAAAATTACTCGATTTAGAATCTTAAGATTACAGATATCCTCAGATCAACCATGCCAAAAGTTCCGGGTTCGAATCCTGGATTAGGCATAGATGTCCGTTGTGGTTCGGAATCCACTTTAAGCTATAGGTCTCGGCCTTATTAGCCCCCATTGTGCATAGAAATAGGTCGTTGAGCGTACAAACCAACCACAGATCAACTTTGTAAACTGTTGAGACCATAGAGAAATTGAGACCATTTACGTTGTTTGATTGTAGGTGTGCTGAAATGATGCGGCGGAGAATGACTTGGTGTTCCCTTATGCCTAAAAACTTCAAAACCAAAAAACCATCTAGTAGGCTATATTTATTTATTTTTTCAGATACCTTTTTTCCATGGTCTTGAATAGTAAGAATACTACATTTTAACAAAATATTGCCTTGTTTCGAAATAGACACAACTTGAAAGTGCGTACATAGTCAGACTGCATGAACTTGAAGCGAATGGCATAAGTCCGTTTCCACTTGAATTCAAGTTGTAAGCAATCTTGTGCCGTTGAACCAACTTCAAGTATATGCAGTCTACGATTCCATACACACTTTGACTCGAAAAGAACTATGAGTTGTGCCACTTTTGAATCAAAGATGCGATATGTTCTATAGAAGTAGCTTAGACGACTTAAAAAAAAACAAGTTTCATGTTGTTCGGCAAATTATAATATAGTAAACAAGTCTGCGATTGAAAAAAAAATGGTCTTGCCAATCGACTGTTTGTTAATATTGTTTGGGTACAACGTGGATCTTGTTTTCTTGTTCATTTAAATTACAAAATAATCCAATCGAAGAATAAAATAGGCAACATGGTAAAAATATTATTGCACGACTTTAAATTAAACTTGACTTTGCACGATCTTTAAATTAAAAATTAACCAATTTTCAGTGCTCATATTTTAAGAATTATATTTAGTGCAATATTACAGAAGATTTAATTTATAATACATGTATATCGTTTTTCTTTTTACAATACCATGTTCAAAACTTTCGCGTGTTTATCCCCCGTTACAAGATACTAAAATAAAAGTTGCATTTTCTAATGGACTGTGGTGCTAAAAATAAAATCAATATCCCAAAGCTAAATTAAACTGCAATTGAGTCACTAACTGCTGTCATAAAACATTTAAAGGAGTTCCAACTCTGAATCACCTTCATTGTGAAAAAAAAAACGCTCACAAAATGCGCTTATTTAAAATGCTTTCGATGCCTAATGAGAGATTGTGTACTATTTTATTACCGAGACTCTTATTTGTTGTCGTTTCCAAACAATGGATGTTTCAGTTCCTTATTGTCTCGAGACATATTTTCTCCATTTATTCAGCGAAATACTCGGCTAATAGCTGTGTTAATTGTGCTCTGATGATAATGGAAGTTGCAAAAAATGCCTTTACAAAACATTTCTCAATGTTACGGCGTGTTCAGTTTACTATTGATAAGAACATATCTTGCTTAGAATTATGGCACACGGGAATTTTAACTTCCAAACTATTACACTTTAAGATAAAAGGTAAACTTGAGTTATTCATATGTTAGCATTTGTTTATAAGAGAAATCGGTTGAAAGGTTCTAAGAGACGGGCAAGGTATGCTTAGAACCATTCGCCTTTCACACCGCTCCACTATAATCTACTTTTAAAATCAAATGGACACGGCTGGCCTTACAATACATTCTACAGCAAGGTCATTGCCAATTGATTATTTATACAGACTCTAAAAGCTGTTTGGATGCATTAAATAGTCCACTGAGCCAAACCCATCCTTTCATTTTAGATATTTTAAAGATTCATAAAACACTTTTAGAGGGATGTTTTAATGTTCTTTTTTGTTGGGTCCCAGGTCATGTGAGGATCATGGGTAAAGAACCCGCAGATTCTGTTGCACGAACTACAAGTGGACCTAGGAGCACTTGGCTCTGCCCTGACGACGCTGTAAAAGCTTGTGACACCTCTCTGTCTCTCACTTGGCAGGCCATGTGGGATTCACAGACGGCTAACAAGCTGCGTTCGTTTCAGCCCTCAATTTCCGGATTCGCCCCATACAGCAATCCCGGGAAAAGGAAAGTGCTCCTGACCCGTCTTTAAATTGGCCACACTCGTTTTACCCATGTGCATTTTCTGCTGGCAGGATGCCCCTACATGCAATGCCTGTGGAGTTTTTCATATTTTAAATGAGTATCCATCTTTTAATCCAATCAGATAGACATTTTAATGTGAACAATCCCCCATTATCATCTCTCCTGAATTCACCCCCTCATAAAAAATCTTTAACTCTTTACTTGAAATTGGTTTTTATCACTTGATTTGATTATTTCGTTTTTTAATCTTTTAACTTTTACAGATCAATATATATTTCTTAAATTTTTTTTAACTTGGTTGATATTTATTAATTTTTTCGGCGCAGTATGGCTCATGAGTTGCCCTTGCGCCAGTAAAGTAAACAACCAACCAACCAAATAGACACGGCAATGGATCTGAGCAGTGATGAAGAGGAAGGGCCAAAAGAAGGCAGCTGTCTTAAAATTTTTTGAAATTTAAGTTATTCTGACGGTAAAATCATGTTTAATTTGAAGGTTACCACCCTGCCTTGGCAATTGCACTATCCCTTAGGGAACCCAATCACCTTCATTGATTCAGAAATATTCTCTTGCCCATTATTGAACTGTCGGTTGAAGTTATCCTGGTTTTCTTATATTCGACACTCAAAATGTTTGTCAGTTTCCTCTTAAAATACCTCCGGTTCTACCTTAATGAATGCTCCGTTGTTTTGGAGCAGTATAGTTCTCGATTTATTTCTTGTTCTATACTAAACTCCAACTTGACATCACTAGACGATAGATCTTCACTGTGCTCATAGGCAGTTAATCCATTTTAGCGGAGTGAAGACATAATTCTCGCCAAACCTTATAGCCTTTTGTTCTCTACAGGGTTGTGGTTAGGCGAACATTATGATTTCACGCCGCAAAATGGATTAAATACCTATGAGCACTGTGACTATCTACCGTCTAGTAATGTCAAGTTAAGTTGAAGTTTAGTATAGGTACCTGAAAAACTTGAAGCTCTTTGTAAATTCGGCGATTAAGGGGTGAGGGGTGGATAAAGGAAGCATTATTTCTTTCTATCTTTGGACTGTGAATTTGTTTGACGGTGATATCATCAAAGTTTTACAGTGGGAAATGATAAATTGTAATATGTTGGTAAAATATTATCAAAAAGTGTTTATCTAAAACTAAGAGGGATATGAAAAGATAGTTAACTGTATTAAAAAAAATCATGTATTTTGTAAGCCTTTCCCTACCGTCGGAAAACCAAAATTTTTACGTCTGATAATAATTGCAATATTATGCATGCTTTAGATAGTGAAAGTGTCTGTCAGCTATCATGTTTTATTTTGGCTTCAGTTTAAGTGATCATTGTGTGGTTATTTAAAATTGTGGAAACTTTAATAATTCTTGCTGTGTATGTTTATTCATTGCCTTCACTCTGCTTTTGCACTGGTTTTAATTTGGATGTTTATCGTGATTGTATTTTAGTTGTGTTTGCATTCGTTTTTAAAAATTAGCTTTCAAAGTAAATGTATTTTAGATGTAAGGTTAATGTTTAATACAAGCTAGTTTTATATTTTGTAAATTTCCTTATCAGTGTCTAAGGCTGGAAAATGACGTTTGTCAGAACAAGTATTTTAAAATGCAATATTTATAAAATTAATTTTTCTATTTAGAAAAGTCGCAATTAAAATATAAGAAATATTCCACTATTTTATATCAATAAAAATGTAGCTCTAAAAGTATGATGTTATTGAAGCATAATGTATTTTACTTTTGTATCAACATTCCTCGGTACATTCTTTAAATATAAAATTTTCATTCCTTAATGTATTAATTACGAAAATATATTTGCTGAGTAAAATGTAGGGCTTAAAAATGTTATCCTATAAAGGCTTTTTAATTTCTAAATTTTAAATGACACCATTTAGTCAATTCATATAAAAGTTTACTGAACTCTGGTTTGAGACTCACCGGTAGGGCGTGAATTTGTGATATTAATATTTAATGCTTTTAATGCAAATAATTTTACGAAGGGAAATTCCAAAAGTTAAGCCCAAATCAATTTTTTTATTGAAATTTAAGAAAGTAACTACATTTCTTTCAAGTAGAAATAAGGCAACGTGTTTTACTGAAATTTTTTTACCATCTTTCAGTTTTTGAACTTTATGGTTAAAATAAATATGTGTGCTAAAATGCATAATAGGATAACCGTAGAAAAATAATTGTTTATACTTAGTGTATATATCTGAAATTTTTAATTTTTTTTATTGTAATTACTAAATCCTTATTTTTCATTTAGGTTTGTTACAATTAATCAATAAGTGTTCCTAAAATCACATGCATGAGATAACATTGAAGAAGTGAGTCATGTTAGATTTTCTTTGTAAAACAATAGTTCCGATGATTATTAACTTGAGTACCTCTGACGTATAACAATACTTGTTTGTTCTAATTTAAGAAGAATTAAGTTATATTTTGAAAATAAAGGCTATAGCAACATAAATTGGGAAAAAAACCTATTTTTTAAAAAATTATTTTTTAAAAAATTGAAAAATACACTTTTATTATTTTTTTCAAATTACGAAGAAACTCCTGTTACTTCTATATCTGATATAGAAAATGTAATGCTTATTTGTAAAATGGCTCTTAATACGGAAATCCAGAAATCATAGGGATGAAGTTGTATGTTTTGGAAATCAAAATATACAATTTTACGACTAAATTATGCTTAAAAAAATACGATACTGTTTCCATAATATGTATAATTTCAAGAGTTTCGAAAGCTAAAATTCGATACCTCAAAATGTTTTTCAAACATGATAGGTATACTATGACATGGTATTTAAACAGTTATTGTGTTTGGCAATGTTATAGTAAAGAACAATTCAGAAATGACAATTGTTCATAAAAAGTAAGCAATTCTAATTATCACTTGAAGTGGAAACTTTTAGTTTTCATGGAAAGTCATTCTTGGATAAATAATGCACAACAATGTTAATCCGAAATTAAAAGTTATTAATTTTTATAAACTTAAAAATCCGTACTTTTTTTTAATAAATATATATATAAATTGAAAAATAAGTCTTTGCGATGAATCTAATTTATGCACTCTTTGTAAAAAAAATATATTTTATGTTGATAAATATAGTTGAGTTTTTAGTGCTCTAGTGTCAAAGGTAGTTTGAACCCACGGATATTCATGGCTATTTTTTAACTTCAAAATTTACGCAAAGTATACCGAAGCTTTTCAAGCCACTGTTTTATACTAGATGATAATTGAAAGTAAACTATCCCGAATGAATATATTTTAGTCCACTAAATAACTTACGAGAAATTAAATTTTGAGCATATACTGGTTACCTATCTTCTAGAATTACTTAAAAATTCCTTATTTACCAATCTTTAATCATGTATTGCCATCTGCCTTAACCCTTGGATTCCGAGATAGATATCTCTAATTGAGTGAACTGCGCAAAAGTTGGATGTTTTCTTTTCTTCTTAGGTAGTATATACACTGTCGAAAGAGTACTTGAAAAATGCCTTCCAAGTAGGTTGTGACAGATTGACAAACGAAATGTTGAAAGTTCTTTCACGTAATGCGAAAGTAATCGTTAAACCATAAATTCGACCCAAATACTTCATATCTACACCTTTTCGACGTTTTCAGTGTTTACCAAAAGCTTAAAAATTCCTTGACAAGTTTGTTATCACTGAGAATTCCGAAAAAGAAAAAAAAAGAGTTGACACTTCAAAATAAACGGAAGAGGGTTAAACGTTTGTATTGAAAAGAGAACGCAGCTTGTCTAAATATAAACTTTTTCAACGATATACTTTAATTTCAAAATTTCGATTTAGATCTTAATATTCTTAGTTGTACCCATCTTTCAAAGTTATAATTAAGTTGCCGTCATATCTAATTCCTTGTTGCACTAATGGGTCAGAGGCAGAATAATAATCTAACATTCAAAATTACTCTGGTTCGATTCCCTGTATGACTTTCTGAAATTTTTCGAAAATGCTCAAGAAATGACGGCGATAGACAGTGATTCTTTACGATACAATTTCGTAAACTAAAAATCTTTGTCGCAGCTTAACCAAGTATGTCATAAAAATCCGTCCAACTAAATTTTATACATATTAGAAACGAAATTCTGGGGTTTTTATCCCTTTGTAAAGCCTCAAGATTGCATTACCACCTTGATAATTGGAATAATTTCAATAGTCCTGATCTTCAGTAATAGATATCTAATTAAAACAAAATAAAAAAGGTATACTTTTATAAATTGATGGACTAAATAGTAAATATAGGAGACGAATATGTATTTTTAAAGCAATACTTTGCTCTTGTATAATTCAAGAGATCTGCCGGCAATCTGAATTATAATACATTAAATTTAAGAAGTTCCCCTTAACGTCCTGTAATGCGTTCTATCATGAAATTTGGATAACTTAACAGACCAAATGTAGTTGTATTAATTCACGACAGTATAGTCCTCGTCTATGTCGTAGCTGTTTCGAAAGAAATTCTATCGAACCAACATCCATTTCAGGAAACGTTGCTGATAGAACAATTTGGGTTTAACGACCCTGTCCTGTCAAAATCCTAAACATTATTCTACAGTTGAGCATAATTCTACAGCCAGCATGTTTATCAAGTAAACATGCTGGCCTATTATATGCTTTTGCCTGACGTGGTAGAGAAGCGATACTGGTGTTGGTTGGTTTGTACGTTTAACGGCCTATTTTTCTGCACATTAACGGTTAATCCGGCCGGGGCCTACAACATAAAGTACTAGACATCGGATTAGGCAAACAAATTTTGGGCATTTGAATGAAACACAAGTTACGAAAGCACCCAGTTACTTCCTTGTTAGCATTCTTTTCTAAACAATACCTTTGTTGGTGAAATTTTAAATCCGACCGATTACCGAATTATACCGAAAGATATAAATGAACATTTTAACATACACAGTGTATATGAAATGCATTATTCAAATACGTGTAAGCCTTGTTCGCCTTGTGTTATCGTATTCACCAAACGCTTTGTTATTTGTCACGAAATCGATTAGTTTTTTCATCTTTACGAATTAAGCTTCAAAGGCATATTTTTCTTTCAGCACTGATGCACATGTGATGGATGATCAACTCCGTGGTTTGTCATGAATAAGTAAAAACACCTCATTGTTGATGAATCAGATTAAGTAACCTGTTTGTGGCGTCGATGAGTGTTATGGGTATACAGTGTTATAAAAAAAGCTGACCGACTTAAAGTAGCTTAAGGTTTTAATTTCAAATATATATTCTCTGAATCTGATTTTTGTTAGATTTCGTATTTTAATTGTATAAAAATTTCAAAATAGGTATAATTGCAGTTGGATAAGCAGGTTTTCTACAGATAGGTTCAAGAAAAAATTATAACTTATCCAAAGCTATTCCACTTTAGAAAAAGGAAAAATAAATCAATTAGAATATAAAAAAAATGTAAGCTCACATTATATAATAACCTAAATAGTTCTGCAACCCATCGTTAGAAATATTGATAATGTTTTTCTGCTTAACTTTTTGGGACAGAAGAAAAATGCTGTACCTGAAATAACATTGGATGGTTTTTTGCAGGCCTAGAAAGTTTTACAATTTTTTTAATTAAAATCAATTAAAGAATAGTGCCTGCGAAATTTTTTTTAATTTTGTAAAACACATAAATACCATGAAAGCATGTTTGAAGTGAGTTATTGTAGTTTAAATATGCAGTAAGGAGAGTAATAAAGAATGCAATTAAAAAAAATTCAAACTCGTATTTATAGTAATTCATTTCGATTGAAATAACTCCGCTTTATATTAATATTAAACACCAGAACGCTATCAAATGACCGCTTTTCAGACTTTAATAAAAATTGTTAAATTCAAGGTTCATTTTTCTTCCTAAAGCCCCAAAAAATAAATGTTTTAATTATTACATGATAGTTAATTTGTGTGTCTGTAATATTTATAATCAACTGGAAAGGAATATAATGTTTATTTGAAAAGCGGTAATTTGTCCGCTATCGGTAGAAACAGATCCGTAGGTTAAGTATTAAGCAAGAACTTATCAAACATATTTTAAATTACTACTGGCTCCAAATAAAATCAAACTCCCAAATCTATATCTACTGAAAGAATTGTAAATCGCCAAAACTTAACTTTAAATTTTGGTAACACTTCTTGATCACATGACAAAATGAATTTGTATTATTTTAACGTATAAATTTTACGTCTTTGGCATAAATTGTAAATACATTTCAAAGCAATCGTTGGGATATAAAATCCTTCTAGTTGTGTGATGAAATAAAATAATTTTTAAGGATGGTAATTCCAAAAGCATTCCTTGGTAAATTTTCAAATAGTATAGTACCTGGAATATTAATTTATTTTCAATTTACACGCCAAAGACATCGACTATCTTAATCTATTTAGTAGTACCCAGTATTTATTGCTCCTGGAAAAAATATATTTGACTTCGTAAAAATATATTGCACAATCCTAGTGGAATACAGTCTGAGAACTTAAAAATTAAATAAAATATTTTTTGTTTAACGTTTTTCCAGCATACAGTGAAATCTGTTATGGTCTATTTTTCCGGGATCGTTCAAAAACTACGTGACAGGTTCATTATTTCCCCTTTAATAACTCAAAATTACAAAATTGTCACCTGAATATTTGACGCATAGTTAAACAATGCAGTAGGACAGCACAAAACTTGTTTAAATAGGGCACACCTTATGAAGCCGTGTTATTATCTTCCTTTTGTTTGGTCTCGTGAAGTTAGACTTGTTAAAGTAACATTGTATCTTGGCGTTTAATCCTCGGCACTAGAGCAGTTAACTGTCTGGGAATTCGACCCTGGATCAAATCCCTGTCGGTAAACCATGGCCATAATGTCTTTGACCACTGCTAGCTTTTGATTACAATCTTTGACACTATTAATCATTAGATTTCCGCTTCAGATATTGATGCCTTGTTATAGCTTTCGATCCTCACAAATGAGAATGCTTGTTAGGAAATGAATTAGACATGGTGATTGGAAAAAATAACATAGAATTTCGACATTTAAGGAAATATTGCTATTCTTCGATAGCTTGTTAAATAGTTTGTGTGATTTATAAAAGTTAATTTTTCCTTAAATACTAGTAAATTGTTCAAAGTCGTAGTATTGCATGCAAAGCAACCATTTCGTGTCTCCCCAACATTTAAAGTTATTTACAGACATCATTTACATAATGTGCCAAACAACGATTTATAAACTTCTAAATATAAAAGTTAATCACAATGAATCTACTTCTGTTTAAAGTCTACGAGAATCTCTTTTAATTTCATAAAAAGTTGGAACACATTTCAGGGAAGTGCTCCGCCCTGACAAAGATCACCAACAGGCCAAATACACCAATAAAGTATCAATGCCGATACGAGTCGGATGTAATGTGGCAAGGCCCATTTCTGATTTCAATATTTTTTTTTCTTGCCGAAATTTTGACGGTCTTTTTTTATCACCTTTATATTTCTTTTTTATAAAAAACAAAAACTCATCCTTTAAAATATTGTTTACTATAAATTGAGGCTTGGAAATAGAAAATTACCTAAGTACCAAATAAATAATTTTTTTTATATATATATGGAATGTCCTCAAGACCAAGCTAAGCCAAAGTGGAAAACGCCCAAAGTGCGAACTCCAGTAACAATAGTTTAAATTTAATCTGGTTCTTAATCATAGCCTTAAGTACCAATGCGAATCTTTTTCACTTTTTGGCTCTCCTGAAAATTTTCTTTTTTGGACTTGGGTAGTTTTCCATTTCCAATCCTCAATTCTTTTCGCACTAACAACTTTTATATTCAATTACATTAAACTTTTACTCCTCGTTTTTCGTGAACTTATATAAACTCGTTTAGACGATTTTATACAGCGTTTTCTTAGTCCTCTTCATGCCCTGTGGCACAAGACCTTCAAATTCTTGCGTCAACTCTGACTGCTTTGTACAGAAGCTTTTGCTTCTGACCATTTCAACATCCAGCATGGTTGGATGGATATTCCGTCCTGGTTACATCCAGGCTGGTCCCTTTCATCTTTCAAAACTTTCCTCCAAGTCAGTTTGGAACTTGCTTTTTTTCCATCGGTGTCAGAGTTGGAGTTCTTTCTACTTGCATTGGGAGAAATACTTGATCAATTCATATCCACTTTGTCGTAGATTTTTACTTTGTTTTATTGGAAAGATAAATGTTAAATATTGTTTAATGCCGAAAAAAATCCCTTGTATTAAAAAAACCCCTGGAAATTATGTAAGCGATTTTGAGCTCAGATAGCTTATTCATAGTGATTGACCTTTGCAAGGAAACATCAATTCCGTGCCACTGACTATTGCCCAACTCTATCCCCCCCCTCTCCAAGTAAAAAACGATAGATTTGTTGTCATGATGATCCTTTGTTATGCTTTGCTAACTTTTATATGCGATTGCAACTTATTTAAGCGAATTACAACTCTGATCGAGTTTTCATAGTGTTGAACCACTATGAAGACAGCCATCGATTTCTTGCCTTTTAATAGCTCCCCCCCCCCAAAAAAAAAAAAATTAAATAATTTAGAATACACCTTCATCAATAAATAATCTTTATGCTAAGTTTCGGATCGATTGGATGATGGCAAGTGGTTATTTAGCCCTCCGTAGATTTTTTTCTCCACTAACAAGCAAAATTGAAGTTAATGTAAAGTATTTAAAATAAATAATAAAAGATCGAATTTCATCAACTGATCGAATTATAGCAGTATAACCCAGGGTATATATGAAGGTTAACTTTACAAGCTTGTCGGGAAAGTAAATTGTAAATGAAATTAAAAAAAAATACAAAACAGTTTTGAATATCTTCCACGTAATTGTTGCGCTTGAAGTGAAGTGTCATTTATAAAATTTGAATTTAAAAAAAAGTTTATCACCTCTTAGTAGTACGTAAGCAAACCTTAACGAAGACTTTCATAAGGTTCCAGATCTTCTCTAAACGGTTTTAGTTCAGTAAATAACTCTTCTGTATTTTCAACTCCGTAATTTAGCTGAAGGAGTGAAACAGATGCGAAAAAAATTTGTCTTAAATTATCACGTTCTCTTGGAATTAAATAGCGTACTCAATGAGAAATTAAGATTTTTATTTTATTGTTAAACAAAGCTTCACTTTCAAAATTTATTTTCAAGTTTTTATTAACTTATTGAAATAGTATGCAATTTCTTAAAAATATAAGAAATTTTATATAGCATGATATCGAAAATGGAGATTATATCAATACTAGAACAGTTTCTTAATTGTCCTCTCTATTTGTAATGGTGTGGTTGAGGTGGAGTGATATGTTTCTGAAAATAACATACAGTAAAACCCAGTTAACGTGAGCCGACCAAACGGTATAGTGGTTAGCGTGCTGGCTTCTAGGCCGCGAGGTTGCGGGTTCGAGTCCCGTGTTAGGCATGGGTGTTTGTAAATGTATGTTGGTTTGTTAAATGACGAAATGTTTCGGCGCATTATAGCCCTCGTGTTGCTGACGGCGCCAGATAATCTGAATACAACCAACCCAGTTAACGTGAAATCGCTTAACAAGAAATTCCGTTTAACGATAAGTAAAAATAGTTCCCCGTACATTAATTTATTTGTTTATCACGAAATTCGGTTAACGTGAACAGTTTCAGCGGCCTCGTCGACTTCATGTTAACGGGATTTGACTGTATATTGGATCCTGCAACTTATCCAAGCTTGAATGTTATCGTGAAATTCAGTACAGAAATTTCTCGGTGTGCAGACAGCCAAGCTTCCCAAAATCTAAATCTGTCATATTCCATTTTCTCAGAATGCCTTTATCGTAATTCCGTATACGACAAATCCATCCAAGATGAATAAGTATTCCCTTCAAATATCAAAAATAAAATATTCCAAACAATCGAAAAACGGTCGCAAGAAACTCAGCTTAGCAGAAAAACATTAACGATTGTCTATTTCCCTGTGTGTGGTATTGCGTGACTTGATTGAACAATGACGCAAGTGTGTCCGCCCCATTCCTTGGACATGGGGTCAGCGAACTCTCAGTAACAGCACCTCATTTTGAGGTGCCGCCTAGGGTTCCCAAGCTGAATACGAAAGTCATTCTTTTATTGAAGATTCTTTAAAAAAAAAAAAATTACAGAAAATCCATCATGGAGTCATGTTCGGTGATATTGCAACAAATCAAGAACGGTTGACGCAATTTCTTGAAGTGTTTGAGATATTCTTTATTTTTTTAAAGGTGAGGTTTGGCGTATTGAAAAAATATTGATTTCTTTGTGTAGTTGCGAAAACATTCAATGTCAAAGTTCAGCAGGAAGTGTGTTTAAGTTTGAGTGGATTAATCTTATTTAGGGTGTGTCTTGAAATCGATTTGTATTTAATGGTTTAAGTCGTTAAGTTATCGGTGTGAAGCGCTGCTTATCCTTAATCGCCTCACACCTCCACAGTTACTATTGATAACCAAAGCTTCAAATTTGCGCTTGATGATATTTGGATGCTTCGAGCCAGAAATTTTGACTAGATAAGAAGAATGTTAACAAAATGCTATTTCATAAATGTTTATTGGTTTTGCTTTAGTAGAACGATTGATATTTTAGGGTGGTTTAAACCAGAGGGCAGAAAACATGGAAATGCACTCGAAATGTAATTTGGAGTAGGAATAAGCGGAATTTTAATAAAGTTTAAAAATACATGCAGCATTTCAATGGTGTAAGTAAATTACTTAGAAAATTCAAAAAAATTAACATGTCAAAGTATTGGTATTTGATAAGATGTCGGACGTCGGTAATGAGTGCTTGTTAGAGTCAAACTGTTGGAAAAAACGAAATCTTCCTTTGATACATTGAAAAGTAATTTTGTACTGAAATGTTTACAATGTTTCTGATAAGAGTTAGCCAAAATGCGTGAAATCTGCGTTAACACGCATTAAAAATCCATTTCACCTCATAGAATTAACCGCATACATGAATTCAAGCATTGGCACATCATGGTTAAAATTTAAAAAATAATCCTCCCATTTATAAAATCAGAGATCATACAAGCGATTTTTCGAAGGGCGGCGATACCTCCCTACCTTTTCTTTGAAAATAGAGCCCTTTTCTGAAAAAAATGTGAAATTTTCGTTTATTTTCCAAAGACAGTTTACAAGGTGTCACCGGCATTTACCCGATAGTTTTTGAGGAACACTAGACGACAAAGTTGTTAATAGTTAGTTTAAGGTTTATAACCATAAAGTGTTTTTAGTAAGCATTTAAAAATCATTCTTCCACACTGATACTCGAAATCGTAATCGAACATCACTGTTACTGTTGCAGTAATTAATTTTGTCAAAAAACTTATTTTGCTTTAGTTTTAAAGAAGTTAGTTTAAAAAATACCCTTTGGATTTTAAAAATACCCCTTAAAATTTAAAGAGGGGGATGAAAATACCCTTTCGAAATATTTAACTGGCAAACACGGTTTCTGTTTAATATCATAACTTCAAAACTATAAGTAGATTATTTAAGTCATTTTTTTAATTGCAATGCATCCAAAATTAATTGAAAACGTTTTGATTTTCATATTTGGAAACTAGAGCAAAATAATTAAGGACCTTGAGAATATTTCTCAGTTCTCATGAAATTGTTCTTGAGGAACATTACCAAACGTAAAACTCAAGGTTCAGGGGCGGAATCCACGCCTACCATGTGAGCCTAGGTTCAATTTCTCGCATGGGAGCTCTTTAATGGCTGGTTTGAAAACTATTAAAACGATCGCGATTGTGTTAGCGGGCCTCTTGTCGATTATAGATTGAATGGTGAGTTTCATGTTTCGGAAGAAATTTCAAGGTTTACTAGAACACAAAAGTATCAGTTTCCCTTCCAAAGTCCTTGACATTCATCCCACTCTCAGTAATGTTTTGGCGCAGTATATTCCACATTATTTATAAAATTTCTAATGAAACAAATCCCAATAACTGGAAGTATTTTATTGAAAAGTAGGTCTTTTTTATTTTAATACAATATTAAATCAAAACAAAAATGGTATACTGCCGTCCAAAGCAAGAAGGCTGCATTTCCACTTTTATTCTTTTATTCGGTTACTTCCTTTTAAACCAATCTGGTATCATTCACTGTACCAAAAAATATAGAAAGTAGCAAGAGCACACCTTTAATGTTGAATAACTATTTTTTCGGTTATCTATTTAAAAAAAAAAAAACTGCATTAATAATTGTTGAGATGTATCCTGCTTTTTTAGTGTGGACCCAGCATTCCATTTTCCCCCAATTCATGCAGTGTGTTGAACCGGCATTTCTAAATTACAATGCACGCATAACGTTCAGAAAATTTTCTAATACGAATCGTAAATTTTTCCACAAAAGAACACGCGACTTTTTTTATCCCTAAGTTCTTTAAGAGTTCGATTGATGAATCACTCTTGTTCAAAAATAATGAAAACAGGTCAGACGGAAGAACGGTTCTTTTTGTCCAAAAACTAGTTAATATTTTGAGCGCTGAATGGCAACTGTACGTGCTTCCAGTTTTTATTAATAAATGCCCTCTTTTAAGTGTTCTAGGGGAGAGAATTATTTTCCTAACTGCAAAGTAATTTCTGCCCCGATCCGTTCAGTATCACGCCGAGTTTTGATTACCATGGTACTGCTGAGATGTAGTTAAGTCTTCGTATTGGTTGTATAAATTGAAGAGTATGGGGAGAACTTATTGTTGTGTTCAGAGCTGTCGGGAATCTTGTGAAACTGAAAAAATAAATTCATTGGGAAAAGAAAAACAACCACCTTCCCTTGTAAGTATGTTGTGTTAACACTTTTTAAATGTGTAATCAAACATTTTTTCTTCCAAATTTTGTAATGCGTTTATGATTTTCGTATATGGAATATTAATTCGATCCAAGTGGGTTAATGTGATGTGCAATTGTTCTTTGAATGTTTTATGTTACCTTTTATTTATTTCTATTGTATAAAAACGTCGTATTGGTGGGTTAATGGCATCGTCAACATGCGTCTTAATCTGAAGAACCTGTTCCTATTTGTGCAGTTGTCTCACCCTTTTTTTTTTAAATATATTAATTCTATTTAGTCTGTTTTTAATGCGACATTGTCTCACATTGTTCCCGAAGTACGAAGTACTTCGCATTCTGGTTACAAAAGGCCATCTTTTAGTACCTGCACAATGGACCATTACATGAAATTGAAATGTCTTAAACGCGATAACGGTAAACCAAAACTTAATCTTTCATTTATATTTATTTTTCTTGTCCGTAAATGTATTTCAGGTTTCATTCTTAAAATGAGGTTGTTACATTGCAAATAGAAATAACTGGGACAACAGATAGATGTTACCCTGTCTCCATCTAGGAAAAAAAATTCTTGTTGGCCATTAGGCTTTTCTTGCGTTTCAAAAAGTCTAGTCAATATAAATGCTTAATGTATAGGAGACACCATCTATTTGTGAATTGCTGTATAGTTGGATAAAAGCTAGTTATAGTATTATTTTTAAGCAGTGATGCTTGTAAACAGCGATCTGAATTGTAGAAAGTTTCTTGTTAGCTTCATTTTCAGATAGTTACAATGTAAAGTATTTTGTATATGTTTAAAGGTATTCTAAACTCATAAATAATTCTCATTATTTCTTCAAAATTTATTTTTGGGAAATAGATACATGTTCCACAAAATTGGAAGAAAAATAAAATAACAAAATATCTACATGGCTCATCATAGTTTAAAAAAACCTGCTAATTAAGAACATAATTATCAACCATATGTAAAATATAAACAATTCTGGAAACTAAAGAAAATTCAAGAATGATCATAACATAATATCCACGTCAAATATTATTTAATTGTTACTAAAACTTATATGCACGATAAAAGATAAAAAAGGTATTAACATGTTTATATTTAAAAATAATATTTTCAGAAAAAAAAAACTTCAGTGTAAACTGAGTGAAGTCTCTTAACAATTTACATATTCTGTAATCCATAATTTGTAATTATTATATTTATAAGATACATTTTTGTAAAAAATAAAACTTTGTACAGCAAAATAATGAATAACATAAACATAAGTCAAAAAGCAAATTGAGCAAATATGCAGTAATTAAAAATTGAGTTTATGAAAAACTTAAAAACCTTGATTGACAGAGAGCATTGCTAGTTTATTTGTGCAACCTTATCTTGTATGTAACTGTCAATTGAGATATGGTGTAGCTCCATATTTGGCATTTGCATTTCTTGGAGTTTCACCTTTCAACAACATTTTATGAAAGGTGGGAGTTTACTTACATGAAGTGGATGAAATGACTGTTCATAAAGTTCAGTCAATTTTCTTGTCGCTTCTTGAATTTGATAGTGCACGCTGGAGCCGGATTTTGTACGACTCGTGATTTAGTTTTTTGCCAAGTGACGTACATTATAGTTATTAAATATATTAGAAAACCCATCTGAAAGTTGACTATACTAGTATAATGCTATTGTTTAACCTGATGCTATAAAAAAATCTCTACGATGCCATTGGTTCATTGAAATTACTATCTTCTAACTGAAGGACAACAGCTCAGAATCTTTCGGGAAGCAAGTAAGCAATATTTTCTTCAAAACACATGTCCCATTCGATCAAAACATGAGTAAGAGGACATGCATAAATTGCGTCACGAGCAGAGGAGGGTGGGAGGGGATTAGTTCAACGTGGTGACTGTGACAGGGGGTTAATTGCTTTCGTAAAGTACTAATTACGCTTCTGTGAAACCAATTTAATAAAGCTGCTTTTTTATATTTAAAATCTGTTTTCTTTTAATCTGCTTTTTTATATTTAAAATTAAAAGCTTTATTAACTTTATTTTGTCTTAGTTAATTTCAAAACTGCAAAATATATTAAATATGAATTTTTATTAAATAGTAGGAACAGGGAAGTCCAAGTGAGTGATTTAAATTACGTACTCCCCCTATAGAGTAGACAGTCATTTTTATCAAACATGAGAAAAAGTTAAGTAACATGTTTAGTTCACACGTGAATTAATCATGATACAAAACTTTCCCACTGGTCATTTTTTTTTTAATATGCTAATGCTATGAGATAACATTATGCTAAAAGTAATAATACTCGTCATCCTCAATATGCTGTTCAATGGAGAATATTGATCCTTCCCTTTAGAGCAGCGTTAGCCACAACGCACCCCGTAGGCCGGATTTGGCCCGCGACAGATTTTTCTGCCGCCTGCGTGCACCACGGAAGATTAAAAAAAAATAATTCACGGTATGGATTTTTTTTACATAATTGCAATCCATCCGAAGTAGTACGTATTAACTACGTATAACAGAGTTCTCCACTACGCGCCTGAAGATAGCATAAGAAGCTTTTAGCAAAGTGGTTTATATCAAGCATAAATACAGAAATAACTTAACTGAATCTTATTTGGACAATTTATTAAAATTGGCTTCAGCAAATACCGAGACAGACATCGACTCTAACATAAAGTAAACTGAACATTTTCGACCGTCATCGTCTCACAATAGATATCGACTTTAACGGAGTCATCTGCAAGTATACAGTTTAAATACTTTTATTAAAAGCTAGGTCAAGTAATATTGTCACGTTGAAACAAAAGATTCACTTTTTTAGATTTAAATTTACTAATAATGAAAATTATTATATTTTAACTGTTTGAAAAAGGAAAACAATTATCAATTGTAATTTTACTAAGATAAAAGAGTCAATATTTTTGTTTAACATTTTTCAGAAATGCTATATATTTTTAATCGATAATAATTAAAGGTACATACATTGGTGTGTCCGGCCCGCGAAAGCTCCAATATAAGTCATTAGGTCAGCCTATAAAAGTTAGTGGCGAACGCTGCTTTGGAGTAAAAGGAGTATTTTTCCATATAAAAATTTCGTTTTAGCTAAACTAAATATATTGTTTTTATAGTAACAGAGTAACTGTCACTAAAAGGCAACTTCTAGTCTTTTACAAACGCCTCTATTGCAGTACAACAGACACAGATAACAAATATGTACAATTTGACAGACAGCAACTGAAAAGTCTTTGCCAACTTTAAAATATGGTAAAATTATTTAAAAAAAAAGAAGTCTGAGTTGTTGTGTTTGATAACAAACTTGATGAGAAAACGTTTTACGTTTCTGTGATTACAAAAGTACTTTGTCTCTTGGTAATTTTTTTTTTTCGTACCTAGCAAGGAAACTGGATCCCATTTGTGCACGATTCAGATTTCGAAATACTTTGGTTGATTTATTGTCCAATGTGAAAACTGGAATAAAAATTGCAAACATAATTTCCCCCTCGAGAGAACACGACACCTCAAAAAGCTGCTTTCTGTAAAATTGTGATTGTTAAAAGAATTAGTGTTTTTCAGATCGATCATAGACGTGTAAAATCTTTAAAAAAGCTTTTATCCAGTAGATGAAGATCGGGACATCGTTAAAAGCTTTCTTTGGAATGTTTAAATAAACCACTTAAAACAAACTAGATTAGGAAATTAATTAGCTTCTTTAGTTATATTTATTTCTTAACCCCTTTATGACAAAGATTCCAATTGTCATCTTTCAAATGTCCAACTTTCCATTAGCTTTTAACATCAAAATTTGTTAACTTCAAATTGTTCTAAAAACTATATTGAGAAACAATTAAACTTTTTTCCATTCCTATAACTAGGGACGGTATTTTATAACTTTTTTAAAAAACAATCACTAATAAAATATATAGTATACAAGTAAGCTTGATACTAGAATCAAAGAAAATTATTCCTCGAAGTAATGTGCTTTCAAGAGAAGAGATTCGTCAGCAGCATGTTAAGAAACTTAATCGAATGGATCTATAGTTAATTAATTTTTAGGGAATTATGAACAAATTAGCATGTTGTGAATAATCGTGTAGATTTAATGATTTTAGTAGTTATTACGAATCCTTTAAGAAATACTGAGTTTGTAAGGATGAGTTTTAATGTAAACGAGTGAAAACAACTGTACGAAGTGTCATAGCTGACTTCCACACATATTTGTGAGCTACCTAACCATTAAAATTTTCATCGTTTACCAGAAAGCATTTATATCGATTACCAGTACTCATAACATGGTTTTCGTACTAACGTTAATAGTTTAACAGAGTATTAAAACTACCGCATCTTCATCTTAACCATATTTTACCTTATAATATCAACGAATATGCTTAATCCTCGCCTTATATCACACTTTTACAGTTTTTTTTCTGATTTCCCGTTTTTACATTTTATTATATCGCTTGCTGGCATTTTGCTTATCTTCCTACAAGCGCGATATATCGAGGGGCTACTGTATTAATTTATCCGAGATAATCCCAGCATCTATGACTTAACGGGTCGAAACTCTATAACTAAACCAAAGGATGATCCATGTGCGTTTCAAAATATATATTCTACAATGTATTTTCACTTTCCGTGAGCATAAACTTTGTTTGTCCTAATTTGTCTCGTCTATTGAGTGATGAGATTGCCTTTGCATTGCTTCAGTGCTTTGCCATACTTTTTCAAAATCATGCATATATTATAAATACATCTTCGTTTTCAAATTTTGTCAAGGTTAAAATTTTAAGTTTCAAATGTTAACTTTTTGTAGAAAACTCGTATAAAGCTATCCAAATCTAATTTTTTATATTCATATCCATTTGAGTAAAACAATTGTTTCCAATTTCAATTTAATGTATAAAGCGTTATTGTACATTTAATTTGCGAAAAATTCATTTATGAATAATGCCATTCTAATAATAGAACTCGACTTTCCCAACAAATACCTCCATATCTGTGAGAATAATTGCCCCGCTATCGATATTTCTATAAGTAAAACAACCCGCATTACCTTGAACGTTGGCCATACCGTGGCACAGAATTTTTATATCAGGCGTCAAAGCGTTTTGTTTATTCTTTCCATGGTAACTGTTTCTATTTTCCCATAGAATTTTTGTGAGTCAAAGCAATTTTTGTTTCAGTCCTGTTATTTTAGTGATTGTTTTAATATAACTAAAAAGGAGAGAGAAATGGTTTGTCAAAAATATATGAAAAAACACAATCTTTTCACAAAATTATTTTTGTCTAACACGATATCACGTGTGTATGACGAGATTTCAATTTTCTATCTTTTCGTATAGTGTGCTGGTATTTAGTTGAATTATCTCATTAGTCATTTATATACATTAAATGCAGTTCAATAAATCGATCATGTATTTTTAGAAACAAAACATGAATGCATTGTATGTTACATTAGTTACGAGTTTGAAATTTAAATATTAATACGTTGAGTGCCAAGTCAACCATCGGTGGCTGACAGTACGCTGTGTAATTTTCCCCCCCCACATCTATTATTTGACATAGTGCCTTTCTTAGTACTTTTTAAAGTGCAGGAAGTCTTAGTTTTTGAAGTACTATTGTTATTTCAATAGATAAAAATATATTATTAAATATACTACGTCCAAAATGCCCTTGTGAAAAATTGCCTACCTAAGAATTTTAAGTCCGAGGTCAGGCAACGCTGCGTTAACGTGTGGAATGAATGTCTATGAGCATTTCATTGTAAAAGTAAATATATTCTACTGAGATAAGAAACTATGGCCCTAATATATTAACAACGCTGTATCGAGTAAATTTCAATTTGTTAGTAGTGCGCTTCGCAATGCTATACCGCACAGCGCTTCTATGCAGCGCGGGTGGCCTGAAGGGGAATTCCTCAAGAGTTCGCATGGGTGCTCAATGTGTTAAAGGGCTAAGTAGTTGTGTATCATAAATAACTTTTGAAAAATCAGATCTTAAAGAGTACATATTTGTATTTTGTATGTAACATCTCTCCTTTATCAGATGTTATCCAAATGCAAACCATATTCAAACAACGATTTTTAAAAATTAAAAACCTCTTCCTTTGTTCTTTAATTGTAACAATTTTTTCATAACTTTATTTCAAAACAAATTACTGAGATAAATTTTTATAGTCAGGTTTGTTGGCTGCATATCTGCAAATAATGTTACTTATAAAATGAATGAGATATTTGATCAACACGTAGACGAAATTATATTTTAGCAGGTAATATTCAAACGTCTTCCACTTGGTGAATACTATTGAGGAGAACAATAAAATTTTCTTCACGGTAATTTGTTTCATGAAAAAACAACAACGAAGGACGTTTTTATATAGGGTTGATTATGATTCCTAAAGTTGAAATTAAGGAACTCTTTGATTTTTGAAAACTAAAACTTCCTGTGGAAAAATTCACGTATTATTTAATACTTTATACTAATTATTTCAATAAGGATACAAATTCATTTTTCATATTTTTTTAATATTGGATTGTTATATCCACACTGGTTAGAGAGGTAAAGTTACACAACGGAATTTCAGCACCTACACAACAAATTAAAAGATCTTAAAATAGGACACAAAAGTGGCGATTCAATCAGACGCGAAATGGAGTATCATTTTAAGAGAGAAGTATTTGTATCGTATGCTTTCCTTCCCGACAGAGGAGTAACATGGCCAACAAAAGTTATATCATAATAGGTAATATCACTGGTAAATATTTCAAACCTCACTATTTGAAATGTTTACTAGTGTAAATAAAGATATCCAACCCATTCAGACATTTCAACTGCCTGAAAATACCCCAATATCAAACATCACAAATGCCTTAAAAATTAAGTCCGAATTCAGTGCCATTTCTGCGTCTTGATTTAAGGCATTTCAATTCCCAGTGATATAATGCAAAAGTTGTGTTGCAACGCTTGCTTTCTTTAGCGTAGCAAAATCCCCCCCTCTCCCCGTATCATTGTAATGTACAGCATAAAGACTACTATAATTAATTTTCAACAGTATCTCACCTCATTCTCGGTGAAAGTGTCCTGTGATGTCGGGACAAGAAAAGGTAGCGAAGTTCGGAATTTTCTTTAATTCACATTATCCTCAACACAGACTTGTTTCAAGAACAACACAGAACTTACAAAACACACATGTCCATCTATCTTAAATTATTAATGACCACACACAGCCGTTCATTTTTTTTTTTTTTTAAAGTGTTCTTACATCATCTAGAACACCCAACAGTCCGCCGCTCGCTGTTCAGTTC
Source organism: Linyphia triangularis (assembly GCA_963978545.1). Lineage (NCBI taxonomy): Eukaryota > Metazoa > Arthropoda > Arachnida > Araneae > Linyphiidae > Linyphia > Linyphia triangularis. The sequence continues at coordinate 53,735,080 of OZ021726.1, forward strand.
AATTGTTCTTTTTTTTTTAAACTCGGGGAAGTCCCTAAAAAAAACATGAGTAAAAGTATTCTTTCAAATGGATGAGCGCCATCTATTTGGAAATGATGAAGTCATTACAGTCCCAACCTTTAGCCAGGAGCATTCACCTCTTTAGACAAGTATGGTTCTTATAATTTCCTTTAAGAAGTCCTAATTTTTAGTTTCTGAAGGTAGGAATCTATCAAGCAAACGAAAATGATCTTCGAAAAGCTTTGTTCACACAATCATCTACAGTTCATGCTTAGCCATCAACCAAATTATTTTCCACCAAATGGTTATGTATAGTTCACATCATAAGATTAATACCTTTATTTTTCTTCAGTATTCCATCGAACTTAGACTACTGCTCGAGTTCAAGGTCTAACTAATATCACACCAACCGAATGCTAAAACAAAAATTAATAAAATTAAGACATGGCAACAAATGTACACCTACGCAAAAGCCCTTGAATGAGTCCTTGAGGGGAATAGGTTTTCGACCAATTAATCAACCATTCGATGGGAAATTTCATTTGGTTGGTGACGTGAATGTTGGTCATGAACTGTGGACGATTGAGCTTTCCGCTGTTGTGGGTCAATGCACAATGGCGGATATCGGTCAAGGTGTCTGTTTCTAGTTAAGACTTACTCACTTTCAATTTGCAATACGCGATCGACTTTTACATACAGGATTATCCAATTGTTAAAAATATCGTTAATTTTTAAAATATGAGCATTTAATTAGAATAGTAGATATGTTCGTAGTATCTTCCTACTTATTAGTTAATTTTTTCATTCGTTAACAAAAAATACCAACTATTATCCGTGGCGTTAAAGCATTTAAATTACTCTAAAAGTTGCATTGTAACTTATACATTATTGATGTCTAAATTATCACACAAATAATTATCACCAAACTGGCTATTTTAAATTATTGAAATTATGTATTAATTAAATTGTGTATTAATGGAAATAGGTATTAATTACTAAAAACGAAAACGGGAAATCACGCCAAGTCATGGTAACTTTAAATGCTTTGACCAGAATTAAGTGTAATTGAAAGTTGTACGATGTTCAACATCCCTAAGTTAAGACTGTTTTTTGGAATGAAGTTTTATCCATTCGTCTAAAGCTACTGTAATAATTTGTTTTCAGTTTGAATAGTTTACCTATCCGTTTTTCGTCGTCAATTTTAGCCTTTTAATTTTGTTAATAAGCCTAATTAAAACAATACTTTTTCTCAATTTTACTTTACAGTAACATAAATTGTTACTCTTAACTTAACAGAATTGATATATCTCATAGGTTAAGTGAGCTAAAATAAATTTATATATCAGATGTTATAGTTGGTGCATACAACGGTCTCTCTCGCCGCTTCTTTCCCGTAAAGTCGTATGGTTCTTACTAATGGTACGTTAATTATAGAGTACAAAGTAGGAAGAAAGAAAGCAATATAGGTTAGTTTCATAAAGTTTGCACCAGAATAAATTTCTTTAGCTGTATTGGTACGTAAAATAAAGTGCACGCTTATCGAAGTTTGACTGTTTTGAATTTTTTTTTTTAAACACATTTATTTTTAAGCTGTTCCAACACTTACGTTTACAATTTTTCTTGTGAAATCAAATGAAATTTCAGCCTTCATAAAATATTGGCTCAAGTAATGATTAAAAAAAAAGATAACCATTCACTGAAAATCCTGTTTCAACTTAGTAGGAACAGCCTACATAAGATTTTGAGACTGCACGGTGGTGAAGAAACGCAGTGGAACTGACAACTAGTTCCTTGATTTTCTGAATCTTTTCGCCTTACCTATAAATCAATCACTATTAAATACTAAACAACGACATGCAACAATCCGACAGTATCAAAGTCGGACACCCTAATCCCTTTTATCAATAACTCTTAATACCCTTTCCGATATATCCAATATGACGAAATGTCCAGTACTGATCCACACAACGTAATCCTGCTAGACGTTGCAGTGGCAGGTGAGCGGAGGTTACATAGATGGCCTTCTGTTCTGTGAATAGCCACCCTATATTTGACCCAGAGGTGAACTCCTTTTTTTAAAATAGGCGGAATCGACGGCCTTGTCCCTTTTCCACAGGAGGCTCTTCTGTACTTTCACTTGGAGATCAGTTCACACCTTGCCGATATCACTCGCATGTGCTGAAGCCGAAGTGTGTAGGATTCCGTTGGATATCTATCGTATAGTGTTGTTCATATAATACCTGTGGATTCTATTGTGTTGTCCTGTTCAATTGTACATTGGTAGCAGAATCGGCTGAAAACGTTTTGCTTGTGGAATATCTACAGTGAATCACTAAATTGTGAAAAGTCTTGTGTAATGTGTGTAGAAATTCGTAGAAGTGTTTGAGAAATTCTTTAATATTTGTCGTAACCACTAAGCTAATATATTAGCTTAAAGATTCATCTATTTAAAGTGATGTTTATAACAACTGCAGCATAACTAAAATTGTGTCCTAGTTTATGAGCCATTTGGATAAAAATATAAGTTGTCCACTTGTTGAAATAATTTGTCAATGCAACTTCATATTTAACTGACTATTTTTAATTATTGTCATTGATAAACACTTTATTTTCAATTTACACTGCCTGCTGTTAAATGTGTTCGTCGTATTACCTGCCTGTGCGTCTGCTGAATTATACCGAAAGTGGGTTAACAATACCTTAAATACGACTGATTTCTACGAGGAAGCCTTGGAAAAGACTTTAAAAAATCTTCATCTTGTAGGATACAACTGTATCTTGATGAATAGTGTGATATTCTAATTTTCATTGAAAGAATACATTTGTTGTCATTTGTAATTTAAAGTTCGGATTATTAATACAAACATTCGAAATTAATGCTAATATCAATGGCTATTCCTTCCACAAGCCACTCAGCTTCTTTCCGGGGTCCTCTACCTGGGGAAGCTAAAGCACATTCTTCCCACCATCGTTCCTATAAGGTAAGAGACAAAGTAGTTCTCTTAGTAAGTAGGGCTTGAAATAATTATTTTGCAACCACAATAACTTCTCATCTTAAATTATGTCAATAAACTAGTAAACGATCTTTTTCCCCCTTAGTTACATGGACTTTGCTTCCACCTTTTTTTATTTGAATGTTACGCCAGTTTATATGTACTCAGAGGGGAGACTGCGAGCTGTATTACAGGTCGAATAGATATTCAAAATATTTGCAGAGAAATTCTATTAGTTCGAGAATATTTTGGCATAGTGGAAAAATTCAGTGTTTTAAAAACAACTTGTAATAGATCAATAAGCAAATATCTCTCCAAATGAACAATCTTTTGTTTTGTGACCTCCGTTTCAATTTTCAACGATAAACCAAATCATGTTTTATGTCACTGTTTTGAAAACCAATGTCGATTCGGCAAGGTTTTTTCGTCATCAATGACGTAAATAACTAATCAATAACTTATCAAACTAACGCCTTTAATTTGGAAGAAATTGATTGACGAATGGGGGGGGGGGGGGATCTTCTGATGCAATTTCTCATTAAAATTTAAAGAAGCGGAGGTTGTCAGAAAAAATCTACTTGTTTATTTAGAGAGGTGGTTAGAATTTTTTTTATTTAATTACTTTAGAAGTAATAATTTTAAAAACATGACTGAAGTTTTTTAAGCGAATCAGGATATTTTTGCACTTTAACACAATTGCAGCATAAGCATTCACGTAAAGATGGTTTCGATGTGCTCAGCTTCTGTGTGCATTTTTTTTATCGAGAGTAATAAAGATAAATTACAGATTTTTTGCTATAGAATTTAAAGTGTTCAATTTTTCTACAACCCAAATTGAAAATAACAGAATAACAGAACTTTCTAAACAAACCTTGGCAATGTGTCGGGTAAAATGAACATTTTCAAATTAACAGAGTGACGTATATTAATCCGGAATTGGCAAAACAATTTTCAATAACTATACAAATATTATTTTAATAATTTAAGGGTCGTTAGTACATTTAAAAATTATGTTGATTTTTTATATGGGTCAAAAAATGTGAATAATCAATTCATTCAATTGGAATTTGAAAAGTAGACAATATATTCACATACCTGTTAACCACTAGGATGCGACAAGTATAAAGCTTAATGCTCGGAACATCTTACGTTAGTCTTTTGATGAAAATGGGTCCTCAACGTGATATTTCCGAAACAACGAAATCGTGTATTTCATCATTGTTTAAAGTTGGAAAGAAACAACAATTTATCTCAGATCAAATGAATGTTTCACAATGTACGGTTTTGAATATGGAAGAACCGGCCAACTAAAATGTAACCAAAGTAAATGCGGTAAAAAACTTGTAACAACTGCCAGAGGTGAACGCAAATTTAAACGAATCGTCAAATATAATCACATGAAAACTGTTTTTTACTTCAAGAAAGAATCTGGAGTTGCCACGTCAAAGTCCACTACACTTACGCGATTGCATAAGTTTGAGTTTTAATCGTGGGTCCCCTAAGTAAAACCAAAGATGAACATGAAGCAGAGGCGTACACGACTCTTTTGGTTCAAGGAGGAAGCTCATCTGTAGTCTAAAACGTAATGCCTTTGATAAATCTTGTTTAAAACGCCAAATCCAAACACTTCGTCGTCAACAAATATTTGAAATAAAAATCAATCTCTGAAAATACTTTCCCTGTCTTGTTGCCCTCAGATGAGCTTCTCTTTTCACCAGGAGAGTCGTGCACGTCTCTCCATCTTTACTTAGGAGACCCGCGATTGAAACAAATTAATGCAATCGCTTAAGTGTAATTAACTTAAGCACAGCTACAGATTCTTTCCAACACTTATTAATGTAAAAAACAGTTTTAAAGCGATTATTTTGGACGATTTGTTTAAATTTGCTTTCATCTCAGGCAGTTGTTACAAGCTCTCTACCACATTTACTTCAGTTGCTTTTTAGTTGACCGGTTGTTCTATATTCCTTTAAAATCTTCGAAACTGTAGGTGTAAAACATTAATTTGATACGAGATAAATTGTTGTTTCTTTCCAGCTTTAAACAATGATAAAATACACGATTTCGTTGTTTCAGAAATATTACATTGACGACCCATTTTCAGCAAAAGAATAACGTAAGATTTTCTCGAGTGTCAAGCTTAATACTTGTCGCAACCTATCAGTTAATAGGTAGGCAAAGATTTTGTCTGCTTTTCAAATTCATATTGAATGAATTGATTATTCTAAATTTTTTACCCATAAAAAAATATCAACATAATTTTTAAATGTGTTAATTACCCTTAAATTGTTAAAATATATGTATAGTTGTTGAAAATTGTTTCGTCAATTCCTGAGTAACATGCGTCACTCCTTTAATTTGCATACTTTCATTTTAACCGACGTTTTTTTCAGAAGAGGTGATTATTAGTTGATAAGATAAATTATGATAATAATTGAAAGCGTATTTGTATTTTTTTTATGGAAAATTATACTTGGCAAATATTCCAGTAAAATATTTTTTCTATTTGAGTATCTCTATTGATTTTAATCGATCTAAAATTTAGAAGATGTACGGATGTTTTAAGGCAAAATTTCTTTTGGAGGTTACTAAGAGGAATGTTTCTTTTAAGTAGAATTATTAAAGATTACCTCTCAAATTGAACGTTAAAAATACATACCAGAAAATGTCTAATATTTACTTTTTAATTTAGTGTATTCTACAAATTAGTGCAGTGTGTTATTAATTAGTATTACGTAATGAGCTTTGAAAAGTGAAAATTTACTACTGTAAAAAAAAGCTTTAAAGAAATAAAACAATATACGAGACTAATCCATTTATAGCTTTAAGAGAATATTTTCTAATACTTTCATTTTTTTTATTCTAGCTTCCCAGGATGGTGGAAGGATTCGCCAAAGTCGTGAAGTATGCGCTTTTTCTCGCCAACTGTATCATTCTGGTAAGTTATTGTTCTGCTATGGCAATTACCTAATTGCTAAATTTAGGTAAACTTTCATTTTCTTATAATTTTAATCCTATGCATATTGGAATAAGAAGTTATATTTGTTACATTAAAAAGCACTTTTTTCACCACTGAAACTTTTCCATCAAATAGACATTATACTTAGAATGTGGAGTTTTTAAAAGATATGTCCCTTTTGTGAAACTTATCCACTTAGTTAACAAAAAGCTCATAATAACTCAGCTACTGTAAAATCCAAATTAAAATGACTAAGTAATTTAAAAACTTTTACTCATTTATAAAACGTGTTGAAGTGTTAAAAATGGTGAAGTTACAATACAGTTGATTCGAAGGCGAGACTGGTAGTGTAGACACACTAACGTGATGAAACTAATCAACAAAATAAGCTTTTTGTATAAAGGGCATATTATATATATAATTTTTAATATTGATTTGATCGTATTTTTAGCTCCCAAAATTTTAAATTTCATTTATTTTAGTTCTGTTTTTGGCATATAGATGGCGACACCACAAATTAGAAAAGAGGACTTTCTGGAAAGTATACCCACAACACCCCCACTAAATGAAATATTACGCCAAATCCTCTTGAAACAAAGATAATGCTGATTTTCTTAGAAAATGCTGATTGCTTAATTTTTATCGTCGTTTGCACGTATGCACTTTCTACAAAGTGGATCAAATAACTCTTGTACAAAATAAGAGCCTGTTCCGTATGAGACACCTATGTCCGTACAAAAACCCTCCTCGGCAACTTAAGTTAAATCATGCTCTTTTAAGCTGTGTGGAATGTCATTATCCCAATAATCTTTCTAAAATTCTTAATTCACGTATAAACTTTACAGTCTGAAGTTTCCTTAATGAAATGACCGAATCAATTGTCAAACTGCCGGGAGAGTTTTTTTTATCATTCCTTTCGAACAAAATGTATATTCCGGATGATTCCCTTTTAAGTCCTTACTTGCATAGCGGACTATTCTATGCTGTTGATATGTGGAACTGTGCTTTTTTCAATATATTTGTGTTCTCTCAGATATGTGGCATCGCGGTGTTCAGCGTGGGCGTGTGGACGCTGGCCGACAAGTCCTTTATGGAGCGTCTCCTTGGGACTGACCTGTACGTGTCCTCCGCATCTATCCTCATCGCCACCGGAGTCATCGTCACCATCATCTCCTTCCTTGGATGCTTCGGGGCCATCAAGGAGATAAAATGCATGCTCCTCACGGTAACTCATTTCCCTTTACTCTCGTATAAATTTAACTTGTAAGCTAAACTCTTTAGTCATGAGCAGTATCTTCGCCAACTTATTACTCCAGACTGCTCGATTAGGGATGTGCGATGTCCCGTTTAGTGTGCACATCTACAAGTTAGCATTCTAGTGCATGTTTTTCTTCTTTTTAATGAAAACGTGTTTTTTTTTTCTTCTTTTTTTTCTTCTTGGACCGCTGAAAAAAATATACAAAAATTTCCTAAATGATTATTTATTTAATTAAATAATTAAAACCATCGTGTATCATAAATGCAACATGTGCTAATTAAGTTTTTTTGCTCTAAGATTTCTTCCCGATAAGCTGATTAGCATACTATACTATGCATTAGATTAAGAGGAGACTGCAATTTTTGGATCTCATCGAACATCATTCTGAATTTTATTTAGAAATTGGAAAAAAAGTTAGTAGATTACGATTCCACTGGTCTGCCGTGGCAAAAGTGGCCTAAACTGGTCAAATATCGACTTGTAATAAGTTGCATTAAATCCAATTGCCAAATGCGCTATAACTTGCCAAATAATTGGCATTTTTTTTTTGGTAACCCTCACTCTTTAATTTTCAATTAAGAAGGTTGCAGACGTTTCGAATGTGTGGGGATGGCTTACTTACATCTTTCACAAATGAGCCAAATTACGTCCCCGAGGACGTAACTGATGTCGCCAATTTGGCTTTCTTTTAAAAGATACAAGTTTTCCGAGGCAGAGATCAGAAATCGTTTGCGCTTTTTCTCACTGAAAATCAAAATGCAGTGGGGGCTGCCAGACGAAAAAGTTTGTTCTCTTTTTGGCAAGTTATGAGATATTTGGCAATCGGATTTTAGTTCAACTCAATCCAAGTCTATTTTATATCAGTTTCGGCCATTTTTGCCAAGGCAGACCAGTGGATTCGTAATCTACTCACTTTTCTCTAATTTCTATAAAAAATTTAGAATGATGTTCGATGGGGTCCAAAAATTGCAGTCGCCTCTCGGACTATTAAGCCCTTCTGTCTTTCAACCTTCCAGTCACACTGATGGTTCTTGTACATGGCTATAGTTTTATTAATGATATCAGATTTACTAACTAGTTCTAATACTAATTAGAAAACGCATTTTGTGTTTTGAAAACGTTTAATTTAAGCATAGGTTACTAGTTCATAACTGAACCAGTGTTTCAGTTTCCTGTAACACAAGATTTGTTTTTCTACTATGAAAAAAGAATTACCTGATGGCTGTGGAATTACCGTTCTTTCATCGCATGTCAAATGTGCCGGTTGCAAATTATAGGTAGAATTAGAAAGATGTCATCTTAATGGTTTAGTATTCACATTAAATTACAACTTCTGGTTTGTCATTATAGAGCAGAAAAATGTCGTCAAACCTACAAAATAAATGTGCAACCTTAATTTCGTTTGATATTTTCTGTTAGTAAATAGTCTGTTCTAGCTACCATATTCTGCAAGAATTACAGGGTTACTGTAAAAGAGTCATTCCCGCCTGGACGTGTGTCATGTGACCAGGGAGGCACACATAGAACATTTATAGAGTTAGCATAAAACTTGAATAGTTTGTGGTTATTTTCATATATCAATCATATTTGTAACTATGACACTTTTGAATAAATCGGGTTTTGAAAATGATTCTTTTGTAGTAATCCTGTACTTTGGAAACCAATCCCTACTACTGTAAGCTTAAACTTTTAACGATTGCTTATTTTGATGTATTAGTTAGTGGTTGTAACTAACGATGAATTTTTTATTCGGTACTTTTTGTATTAGGTGATATTAAAGGAATATTTGGATAGTTTAAGGAGTAATTTCGCGTTGCAACCTTTTATTTCTCAATATCAGAGTGACCATTAGCAATACTTTTTTTTAATAAAGTCATTAAAATTGTCTTTTCATAGTATGATGTCTTGATATAATCTTGATATAAAACGATGTAATTTCTCTCTTTAATCATGAGAAAATGCAAGAATTAATGAAACTAGTAAATAATAAAAATTGTGCAGGAGCATTTTTAGATTTAGCAATCTACCTTTTACAATTTATATAATTCGAATTTTTCTAGATTAATGGAATTTATTAAGTGTTGGAAAATACATTTTCTTAATATGTTACTTCACTCAGCTTTTATTTGGAAATTTTTAAAATAGTGCCATTATCATCAATATAATTTGAGGAGCTGGAAAACAAAACCAGACTTGTCCACAAACTTTCTTTCAGGAGAGGTCAAAATCAGCTGTTATATAAAGGTTGTATTCTTATCGTATTTTTATACAATTATTTTGATCCAAAATAGTTCGGTGGCAAATAAGAGTGGGTTCGAGGAAGGCGAAAAAATGTGACATTGTGTGGACAAGAATAGTTTTGCTCGCCGGATCCTCACTTATTACATTGCTAAATATCCAAGTTTTTGAACATATAACAATCTTTACAATTTCTTTTTTTAGTTTTTCATCATTTTATTCATGATTTTCATCATCATGTTGGTCGGTGGAATTTTGGGATACGTCTTCAGGAATGAGGTATAACAATTTTATTAATGTTCACATAAACTACTTTTTCCAAGTTTTGCATGTGTGTGTATCCAAGTATAAAATTATCTTTTATTATTTCGCCTAAATAAGCCCACTGGAGATTTTTATTCATGTATTGCACTTTCGATCGTTGTTAAAGCATTCAAATGTTGCAGGTAGAAAAGCAGATGCAACAAGAAATGATAATGACCATTCCTCTGTACCAGAATGAAACTGCTGTCACGGATGCGTGGGATTCAGTACAAGAATACGTAAGTGTAAAATATTTAGAAGTGATTTTGTTTGGGGAAAATATGAATATAATGAATCTTTTGTTCTCAGATACTCCGTTATCTGTAATTAAAAAAAACTAATTGTATGTGTCTTTGTTGAAAAACGATACTTTTTTTTAAAACATTTCTGTTTAAACTGCTTTCGACTCTCAAATGTTCATGAATTATCGATTTATCAAAGCTATTGTTACTTTTATACCGGCCTGTAAAACTAATCTGTTCTGACTTTGTTGAGGACTAGTAGCTTAAACAATTTAATTTAAAAACATAACTAGGATTGTTAAATAGTTGAGAATAAGTATTAGAATAGGTCAGTTAGACGAAAGATACTGAATCGATAAGATCAAAAATAGTTGCAAAACAATGTATAGAATTTTATTTCACTCGGTAATAGTTTTTACAATGAATTGTTATAGAAGAGTTTTATAATTTTTAAACCAGCGTAGTTTCATTTGTTAAAATGTATCCTAAATCCCTTTTTACTTTACTTCAAGTTTTGCCTACATGATGATTGTGCAAATTAGTGCTCTGGCCAAATAATGCACATGCCAAAAAATTTTGAATTTTGGGATGGGCAATTAAGCATGGATGTTCGTCGTGGTTCGGAATCCACGTTAGACTGTAAGTACAATCTGATTAACCATTACTGTACCCAAAAATAGGTCTATAAGCATACAAATAAACTAGCCAATCAAATTCCAGATACGTTCGAATAATGTACGTGAAACACTATAAAACCATCTAACTGAATTTTTTTAAATCTGTTTTCAAAAAGTAGTAAGCACTTATGATAGCTTGCATACCGCTTGTTGCGAAATTTTGTTTAGCATTGCTAAAAGTATTTTTCTGACGTCTGCAATAGTCACAATTCGGTGGAACCCGTGGACCCTGTAATAGTTGAGGAATTGATGGTTTACTTTCAAGGACTGAAAACTTACGAATTATACTCAGCAGATTTTATTTATAATGAAAAACAGTCCAAAATGTAATAAATAATGCACATAAAGCATTCATTTCGGAAGCAGGATTGATTCCATGAAACATTTCAAAAATTGTAATTGATTTAGACTTCTACTGATCAGAAACTACGAACACTTTTTGAACAAGTCTTTGAAAAAAAAATAATGCCAAAATCTTAGCATTCTTCTTTGAACAAAAATAAAAAAAGTTGTATCGATAACTGTACCAAGAAAATTGTATATATTATTTCACCAAGAAAATTATACCAAATCCATCATGCCACTAACCACGTTACTGTTTTTCTCTACTCAAATATTTTCAGTTTATAGTTTTTCTTGGAATTTTTTTTAAAGTGCCGTGTTTAATTTTGGAGTACCATTGATTTACAATTGCTAAAACTATTGTATAAAATACATCGATAAAAAAATTGGTAACCTTAAAATTGAATTGGCAATCAACATCTGGTAACGTTAATTCCAGTGCATAATAGAGCCCGAATAACTTCAAGGAAGCATAATATTTCCCTCGTTCACCTCGGGATCTATCCATTCGTGGGCTCGATATTATTATTTTAAAGTGAGTATGAACTGTAGCGATCATGGCAGATGGGTTGCGTTGGTTGTCGAGATCCCAGGTGAGTTTCGAGGATTTTTTTTAAAATTCAAGTCTCAAAGATGGGAGAGTTTCTCCCCTTAAAAGAATGTTCCGAAGACATTTCCCCTACACACAGATATCTTTTTAACGATACTCCGGCGCACTTCAGTTCTCATGTTTAGCTTTTTCAACAGTAAATCCCCAACACAGGCAACATCCGGACCAGTATAACCCAAAGAGTTCTGGTGCAAAGATTGGACTTACAGCGGGTACTTTCACGTAGAGTGATTTAAGGAATAAAAAGTCTTCGTAGTGTTAATGAACATGAATGGTGTCATATTTCTATATTACGGTTTATAATATAGTGTTTACCACACACTTCTCTATCAGTGCAGGTAAAGCCGTTAGCCTTCACATATGGCTCTTACTCCAGAAAATATCCAAACCAACCAAACTTCGGTTTCTTAACAATCCAAGAGCCTTTCAATGTTTCACAACTTAAAGTGGAACATTTGTAATAATAACTTCTTTATAAGGTTAGTTTTTTATGGTAAAATACCATACAAAAAGAGTTAAATTAACTCTGATTTTTACTGTGCGCATAGCTGATTTTACAAATAGGTATGAATGATAAATGTTCATTTGTTCGCATATTCCATTCTGTGTGTTTAATGTCTTTTGTTTAGTTTAAGTGCTGTGGCTTGACCACTGAGTTCGAGCCCGGGTATGATGTGTGGCGCAAGAAGAATCGCAAGTTCGCCGGCAGGGACAACCAGGTGCCCGCATCCTGTTGCAAGAAGAAGGATCAGACTTCTATTCGAAACTGTCAATCGAACCCAGGGAGTGGGGCGTACGAAGACGTGAGTACACCATCACTAATTTAATTTTGATTGCGTAGACAAAGTTGAACTGTTATATTAGAGTTCAGTACATTGAAGGATAACACTTGTTAAGTTAGCGGTTTTAATTGCTGGGTTTAATATTCAGAATGGATTTCATTACAGTATGACAAGTTAGTTTTGATTAACACATTTAAAAGTCTTGGAGAATATCATGTTTTAAAAACTATTATGCTGCAATCCGGCCTTAATTTTTATTTCTTTTTATTTCTGCGGAAAAATACTGTGTCATTGATCGGAGTAAAATGTGTTTTTTTCTTTTAGGGATGTTACGATAGAATGAGAGATTTCGTCAAGAATCATGCTTTGATTTTGGGAGGAATTGGAATCGGAATATCATGCGTTTTGGTGAGAAAAAATATAAAGCACTTATCTTTTTTCACTTATTGTCTTCTAGCTGCATGGCACCACGCCAACGTTGCTCTGGATCTTGTAATAGACAAATATTAGATGAATGCTTGGATTTGTGAATGAAATGAATATTTTGAAAATGTTCGGGTGTTTATATTAACATTAGTAATGTTATTTAGAGTCGAGAAATTCAAGTATCAAGCGAATAAAATTAAGCTTTTTCATGAAGGATAAAAAGGACTTTTACGAATCCAATAAACCCACACTGACTTTGTGTAAAAAATATATATCGCGTATTATGCATCATATACCCGATTTAATTCTCCATTTTTTGGCACGGATATCGATTAACCCAGCTCGGTAAGCGATTACTTTTGGGAATTATAAAGGGTAGTAAATCATTTGAATGCAAAAATTAAATGTTATGAATTTTCGTATAGCCCGGTGTCTCTATATACAGAGAATATATCTGCGGGTGGGTAATTTTTTTAACAAATCAGCATTTTTATTTTAATCTAAAAAAAAAGATATTGCATTGAAATCGACACAAGGAAGGCCGGTGTCTGTTTTAGTTAAAAAAAAAAAAAACTGTATCATTATCCCTTTCTTTCTCTTAAAGTTTTGATACAATGGACAATTCCCGCATTTGTTAAAAACAAGTGAAATTAGTATATATTTATGAAGAATTTCTTTCTAATTACAAATATTTAAATAAAAGTTTTTAAAAAAATTAGTTATTTAAATATTAAGAAAAGAAAATGCCCCAAAACCGAGCCAAAACCAGTCCGATCAAAACAGTCAACAAAATTCGTGACGTAAGGAAATCCTATCGTTTCTATGGTTATCGTGAGGTTTCTGCCAAACAGTTGCTTTGAAATATTTGGCGTTGGTAGATCATTGCCACATTCCGTACAGTTTGGCGTGATTTGCGAGAAACTTGCAAATCTGGTTTCCGCTGCAGCATTTCAAGCCAAGATGTTTGCGAAGCCGTGACGTAACATTCAATGCCAGCCGAATATATCGATGGCCGAATGAGTCGTTTTCTAGCCAACGTCGAACAAGGTAATTTTGATTGCAAATTAAAAAAAAAGAAAAAGCGCATTCAGCAGAATTTTTTTTTGTTTATGGTCTTTTCGAAACATTTAGAATTTAATAATAAAAAAAAATGCTGGAATTGTCCATTTAAAATCTATTGAATCAATATGAACCACGTAGGTTTTTTTTTGTTGGTATTTTGACAAATCCAGATTATAGAAAACACAATTTCATTCTGATATTTTGTAGCTAGAGTGTTGAAATTAAAAATGTTGATATGTTCATTACAAGAAAATCGATTCCATAAATTTTAACCAGTATAGAGGAAGGCCGGACATTGCTACTTGGACGTCTGGACGGCGGTAGTTTTTTCACCTCAGTATTTGTTACAAGTATTTACACATTTTGATAGTTTTGATGTGACAAATTTTTAGTTTTAACCTACCTTTTATTACTGAAATTATGTATCCAACTAATTTGTATTTACTACTTCGCAATACTGCTAGTCTAATAATGAGAGTTTATAATATAAATTGCAAGAATGGAACTAAACATTTTAAATTTTTACTTTTTTTTTATAGATTGTCGGCATGATGCTGTCCTGCGCATTATTCCTCATGATAAACTGAAAATATCGGCTTGGAACTTCAAAAGAAACTGTAAATACATTTTTAAGAGTGCGTCATTTCATTCGCTGATGAAATGAGTTTAGCCCAAGGAACCTTCTATCTTTAAAATGTCAATGGCCAACAGGGTTATTTATGCATCCCTTATGTTTCAAGTACTATTTTTATTGTGTATATTAGTAGTCTGACGTTTCTATTCAAAGTATTTTCTTTGATTTTATCTCTGCAATGTACGGATTCAATGCATGACCTTTCATGTCATTGAAAAACTTGCACAACAAAATGTTCTAATTTTCTTCGGCCACTGGAATTGAAAAGAACAATTATTTAAGAAATAATTGTTTTTATTAAGTAATATCAACTTATTTATTTTATGATTATTACGTTGACTTTTCATGAATGATCTAAATGTTTTTGTTCATATAAAGTATAATACAATTTAGATTAAATGTTTGAAAAACCTTTAAACAAAATTTATGAATGGCTGGTTAACATAATCAATTGCTTTTGTATTTTAATATTTTTAATTCTAAATATATCGTATTTTGTGAACTTGTTTTGTAATTTGTTGTGACTGTAAATTTTATGGTTATTTTACAATCATTTCATATCCCAAGTTTAGATTTTTATGTACAAATTTAGTATATTTACTTGTATTGATGTGGAAAATGGAAATGACGTTCTGTTGGGTCATCAGCAAATGCTTCGTTAAGTATTACAGTATTATTTTTATAGAAGTATATTTCGACCATTCGAGAAGGTATTTAATTTTTGTATGTCTAGAACTTTCTAAACAATACGTAATTCTTTATTTTGGATAGAAAGCTAAATTTAATGAATTTTTAATTTGTATATTTTCCAATCTTAATCGCTTTGTTTTATATTCTAGATATTTTATAAAAGTATTTTCTCGTGTACAAGCTTAAAGCAATTAATTTACGCATAATTTTCCCAAATTGTATATAATTAGCATTTTAGATTTTTGATGTCTTTAAAATTGTTGTGTGTGTGAATTTACCTTTCTGAATTGAACAGGATGTGTAATAAACTATTTATTTGTAATGTTGTCATACCATTTCTTTCCAACGTTGCAAACGCCATAAGAATTCAACAAACCATTCATGTTTCATTGAAAGAATCTAGACTGGTAATTCTCACCACTGGAGAGAGAAGGAGGAAACCTATTAGATTCCATACAATGAAATCAGTTATATTTATATTGTAGTTACACAACTTACGGATACAATTACAGCAATAAATAGACATTAAAGAAAAAACGGTGCTCTTCTGTTAAACGGGTATCGGATAAAAATCGCAAATTGCACAGATATCTCATTCAAACTAATAACTTTAAAATACTTTATAATTCCTATAATAAACTATTATAGGATTGCTATAGCAATCCTATAACAAACAGTAAATATTTAGGATTGGTGATACATTTACGCATTAAAACTTGTAAACATTTAGGGTTGGCGTCGACTGGTACCCGTCTAACGGAAACGTAACGAAAAAATATACTTTTAAAATTAATATTTACTCATTGGTAAAATATACGATAAATAATATGATAGCAGATGCTTCAACCCTAAAATACAGGTACTGAAGAACGTTTAGATGAATTGCTACTGCATGGATGCTGGCAAGATTATTTGCATGGGGGTGCAGACCCGTTTTATTGGGTGCTAATCAACTTTTCGTCAGTCATATATCTGACGACATAAATTAATCGATATTTTTTTTGACATTTTAATTGAAGGCGTCTTCTCACTTTAGGCACCTCGAAAATAGGCTATTTTCGCGATTTTTTTTCGAGGATTTTTGCAAACAATTATGGGATAAAATGGATCCTATATAATAAACACATCTTTCAAGTACAAGAATTTTTTTTTTAATTTTTTCGAACAATTATTATAATAAAACAGTAGCCGTGTAGAAATGTAATGTTCGTGGCTTGTTGATGAAATTTCGGAAACTATCCGGCCGATTGTCATGAAATTTGAATGACATATTCTTCATAGTTATGGCTATAGCGCATATCATCAGATTTTTGAAATTTTGATTTGAAGTATTTTTTTTACAAAAAACTGCAAAAAAACACACGTATTTTTTTTACTTTTTCGAAAAACTTGCGCCATTTTGTTATTTTCGCGAATATCAAAAATCTGATGATATGCGCTATAGCCAAAACTATGAAGAATATGTCATTCAAATTTCATGTCAATCGGCCGGATAGTTTCCGAAATTTCATCAACAAGCCACGAACATTACATTTCTACACGGGTTTTTCGATGCTACTGTTTTATTATAATAATTGTTCAAAAAAATAAAAAAATTTTGTACTTGAAAGATGTGTTTATTATATAGGATCCATTTTATCCCATAATTGTTTGCAAAAATCCTCGAAAAAAAATCGCGAAAATAGCCTATTTTCGAGGTGCCTAAAGTGAGAAGACGCCTGAATGGAAAATTGTTTAACATCTAAAACTTTTCAGTTTAAATTAATAATTACAAATCTTAAAAATAAAAGTCACGGAATTTATTGATATTAGTTAAAATACTGAATCAAAATTACTGCCTCAAAAGAATATTTTAGATGTAGTTGTACAACAAAAATTATTAGGTATGCAAATTACAACCAATATAAATTTAGAACATATTTGCATGGACAAGCATTGAAAACGGGAAAATACTTTCTATTTCGTATATGTCAAAATCAAATCTTGCATCTGTTTCCCGAAGTAATTATTTCCTGGTCTTCTAAAATTTAATGCAAATATATTTGTGATCGTGAAATTGAGCGAAGGATTAATAAGCCTGGGTTTCATAAAAGTCGAGAAAACGTTCAAGAGTCCGAATCGGACATATCCTCTGATTGCATCTAATGAAAACTTGTTTATTCAAACTAATCTTTTTTTTCTTTCACTGGTAATCTCTATTAAACCTGTTCATGTAAAAGTCATGTCATTAAATACTGGGCACAATCAGAGGAGGATCTCGTGAACCGTTTATGGCATCTGTGCTCTGATAAAATATAAAAAAGGCATAAAGAGATTTTTTATTTTAAGTTAGGAATCCGAGAGTACAAAAATAAAACAAAAATTTTAGTATTGCAGTAACCCCTTGTTATATTGTGACTCAATATATGGCGCATTCGGATGTAACGTGCTTTTGCTATGTAGTGACTACAACAACGATGGATATTACTATTATCAGTATTAGCATTATTATTAACATTATTATTTAGGCAGGTTTTTGTCCAAGAAATTTGATTGTTTAATTTTTCAAATATCTACGTATAAATTAAAAAACGTATATTTACTTTATGAATACAAAAATATGAGTAACGTAGTAAAAGGTACGCAAAATAAATTAACGTGTAAGTGCTTTGGATATAAAATTAAACGGTAGGTGGAATTTTTCTGTCTTTATTATTTATTCTATTATTGTGCATGATTTTTCTCCTAAGTTACTTTATAAAGGGCATATTTCATAAATTAAATTTTTAACTTTTATTATATCGCTCGATATATCGCGCATTTGGATATTGCGTGCATTTTTCTTGTCCTCCGATAGTCGCAATATATCGATGGACTACTGGATTGTTTTCTGTCAAAAAAAGTTTTCCGAATTTTTTTGCTTTTCGCTAAGCGTTTTATAACATCCTGACTTTAAAAAAAGTGGCCTAGAAAAAATGTCTATCTATGCGTACGTGGTCAGCATAACTTCCAAACAAGCTGACCTAAGATTTTCAAATTTGGTGTACCATGGGACCTACCATTAAGGTTTTCATCAAATTGGGTTTACGCATAAGGTAGCTGCCATTGGAAAAAAAAAATGTTTCCAGTAATTGCTAAAAAAACCGGCTCTAACTATTTAAATCAAAATCGTTGTGATAATGCCTCTTAAGGTGTTCTAAACATCCCTCCCTCCTAAATTCCAGTAAAAATGCTATCAAGGCATAAATAGTTTGAAAAAGAATGTCTCCCACTCAGACTTCTAATTCTTGAGCATTTTCTTCATCTTTGATGACTGTTTCTTCTCTGTTTCACTCTTTCTTTCCTTATCGCAAAGAATAGTGTAAGAAAGGCCCATATAAGAATTATCACTAAACTGGTAATTTTTTCTAAATTAATGATCAAAATATAAAAACAAATAATTACATCAATCCACGTCAGTATAATAAGTTGTGCGATGCTCCACGCTCATGGTTTTTATACAAATAGCCCGTTTAACTTTGTCGTCATTGTTCTTGTATGTTTTTGGAATGAAGATTGCATGTGTTCATGCTCAAGTGTTTCCTTAATGTGAAAAACATCTTTATTTTTCATTTTTATTCCAGTCAATCATCAGATAATTTGATTTTTGATGTTACTCCCTTATTTTTTTTTTCAAAAGTATTCATGCCTGAATGGACAAAATGCGGTTTATTTAATGGCCAAATCCATTCTGGTCAACGTCTCATATATACCTGTTTGCTAATGGAAGTGGTCCCAAAATATTAATGTGCTATGTATCTAGTGGTATATCTCCTTTTACAACATTCTTTTTCTCCCACGCTTCCTACATTTTGTGAAGATAAAATACTTATACTTACAATTTTCATTGAAACATAGCAATTTTTACTTCAGTTGCACTTTGATTAATATTGAATGGAATCTCATATAAAAGGTTGGCGTCCACTATCTCTGAGCAGAGTGGAGTGGATTAGATTAGAGCCAATAACAAGGCTGCCAACGTCTACTGTAGCACGAGGCTCGTGCTACAATGGACGTTGATAGCCTTGTAATTGGATCTAATTTAATCCACTCCGCTCTGCTCTGCTCTGCCAGCGATAGTGGACGCCAAGCTATATGGTTCTTAAAAGTAGTTTCTTTCCATATTTCATAATGGTTGCCAAAAGTTGAAAAGAAAAAAGAACAAAAACTCTCAGTTTTTTTTCCTTGGAATGAAAGTAGAAAGAAATGTGTTTCGATTTCAACATTTTTTATAAATTGCTTATCCCAAAAGTTTGTTTTGTTTTGAAACCACCGACTGTCTATTTCTGCCACTTATAAAGTGCTTAACACAGCCAAATATGTCTCGTAATTTTGAGCATCTAGAAGAATACGAGATCGAAATCTTCTAGTGTAAACCCCTCTCTCCAACCCCACCACACCAACGAAAGGACATTGAGGCCACGACAGATTTAATGTGCACCAGCCCCCATTAGGTACACACCGATATTTGGCGCACGGAGGCCCGAACCCACAACCCTCCGGTTATGAGCTCGATACTCTACCGCAAGGGTATCGGGAGCCCCCCAAAAGTTGCAAACAATTTATGTTTTTTTTAATAAACAATTATTTGAAAAAAATTACTAAAATATATTATGTAAAATGTATTAAATAAATATGTTGTGCTATTTGGAAGACTATATTTTTATTGAATTAATATCCACGTTCACCCAGGAGGAATAGTTCAGAAACCCATTACCCCCTTTTTTTATAAAGCAGGCGGGTTCTCCAGCAAGCATATTTTCTGCGTTACTTTTATGTTTAACGCAAAAAACCCCAAGTCATCAATCGAAAAATAACTGCATTTAAATGTCAGGAGATCGTAGTCTGTACTTTTTGTAAGTGAAGAAGTGATAGACATCAAGTCTTAGTCAAAGGAAATCATTGTAACTCTTGATCAGAACATCACAGTCCGGAAGTCATAGTATAGCAAATTCATAGTCAAGAAGTCATAGTATGTTAAGTCCGGAAGTCATAAACGGTACGTTATGTCAAACAGTGATAGCCATCAGGTCTTGGAAAGTCATAGTCAGGCAATCTTAATCAGGAAGTAATTGTCCTGAAGTCGTAATTAGTAAGTCGTAGTTAAGAAGTCATAGGTAGGTAAGTAAAAAATCGTTTATATCATAAGCCTTTTTAGCAGGTAAAGCAACAGAGAATGCGGTTGGAAACAAAGAACTTAAAGCGTTTCTTCCCTTTGGTCTTTTTCCTGTCATCCACCAAACGGTGGATGGTTAGGGTGCTAGCTTCTAGACTGCGAGGTTGCGGGTTCGAGTCCCGTGTTAGGCATGGGTGTTTGTAAATGTATGTTGGCTTGTCTAATGACGAAAGTTTCGGCGCATTATAGCTCTCGTGTTGCTGACGGCGCCAGATAATCTGAAAACAACCAACCAACCTGTCATCCACCAACTTAATTACTGGTGTCGGCGATTAGTTGGATTAACAGTTATTGGTGGTACTGCACCAGCTGATGAATAGAGAGACTTCTTCTGGTCTTCCTGCCAGCATGCCAGAATATGTCAATATAGGAACGACAGCTGAATTCTGCTCTGCAAGTGCCTCCAATTATGTTTCTTCTTGAATTGTTTCCAGCGTTGAATCGTATGTGAGCTTGGTAATTACTCCTTGAGTTGGAAACTCCATTTTATATCAATCAAAAATACACGTTTTATACCAGCAGTATCAATTATTTCGAGACAAATCGATAAACGTCAGATTACCTCAAGATTTTTGTCTTAACTGAATAAAACCTCTGTTAAAATTAACTTTCGTACCTTTTCATGGTTACAGCTTTGTTTTAGAAAATTCGTTATTGAAAAGATATCGAAAGAGTTTTATAGAGCAACTAGGGGGCTCTTCCCCCTGCTCGCAAACGCTCGCCAACCCCCTGGAATCCCCTTGGTTCGCTTCGCGAACCGGGCTCGTTCTGCTCACCTCAAAGTGAGGCATTTAAAATATGCCCTAGCAAAAAGCTCTTTCAGCTGTATAATTAAAAAAAAAAATCATTGAAAAGTGATATTGTGCCATGAAACTGAGAAAACGTTTTATTATTTATGAATAGCTACAATACTTGCCACGTCATTATCCTACTGCTTATGTCGAGACGCGTTAAGCAGGGATGGTGTGGCAACGGAGTAAAAAGTTCTTGGAAAACAACAAAAATAAACAGTATCGTACATATATTTAAAAAAGATCGATTATTTCATTGAACAATTAAAATTTACGCACTGGTTTCATATGAAGCACCAAAATAATTAAAGTTGCACATCGAAATTTCTTAACGAAGCAATATAAGCAATAACATGTTTACTTAATCTTTTTTGCGATACTTATTATGCTTTATTTCGATGGCTTTCAATTCGTAATAGCTGAATTTGAACTGATTAGCAATTAATCTAGTATCAGATTTAATGCACAATGTCTCTTGGGGACATTTTGAAAGTTGGCGATTTGGAGCTGAATGCAACCCGGAAACTTAGTATTCCGGCAATCCTTGTGACTGTTTGGATTTGGCCACACGTCTTTTTGACGCCATTTTCGGATTGGGCCACACAACCATTCATTCAATTCAATTCACATTCACTCCATTTTCAATTTAACGACTTTTTTAAAAACCTTATATTCATTCCAGACCATAGTTCCAGATACATTTTGCATGTATTTATTCTTGCATCATCGTAAATATTAAATAAATACGATTTAAATAGACAATAATTCGTATCAGTATAATAAGCAAAACCAAAAAATATCGTGATTTTAAGTTGTTAGCAGTTGCCAGATGATGGACGTATTAATCAAATTTCAAACAATATATTTTCAAAAGGTATATTGTGATTGGCTGGATTGTTGAATTTGGGAATTCATGCATAAAGACAATTTAGAAGATTTGTGATTGGATGCTTGAAGTCGTTGCCATTCTGCTCACAGAAATACAGCCGAATTTAGGCGGCACGCAAGAGAATTATATATATAGATATTATAAAAAACTTAATTTTACAGCAATTTAATGAGCTACTTTTCAAAATACGCTATGGATAACAACAATGGCTTTATTTCCTTATTGACAAATTTTATTCCGTCTGTAATAATTTCTTGAAGTTTTGGAGTCACAAAAATTAACTAACATTGATAAAAAAATTTAAATAAAATTTAACCGATGACCACAATGATTTATAATAGGAGGGGGGCACAACTGACTACTCAATAGAAAAAACAAACTAGCGGTGTGAAACATCGTACAACTGTCAATTACACTACATTACTGACTCGGATTTGCGTTATTTGCCGTTTTTATGTTTTCATCATACATTTATAAAAAATTACCTCTTTGGCGATAATATTTATATAGATCTTAAAAAAAATATATTCAAACGGACGATTGGGGCAGTATATTTTTCGATGATTCTTACATGATCCTTTTTTGCAGAGGAGAGGAGAAACAAAGGAGAGGAGAAAAAGGCTGTTGATGAGCGATGCTCCAGGAAAGAGAATTCTGTGTTGAAGACACTCGTTTTTTATTTTTCTTACGCCTTTATAACATTTTTACGGAGATTTCGGAGGTGGGGATGTTCAGAACCCTTTAAGAGACAATACCACAGCGATTTCAATCAAACTGTTAGAGCCGTTTTTAGCTATTACTGAAAACATGATTTTTTCATGTTTTGCGCATGCAAATCCTTAATGATAGATCCATGGCCACCACTAATCTGTACATCAAATTTGAACATCGTAGGTCAATTCAAACGGGATATATGGGGCTCACGTACACAAACTGAGAATTTTTTTTTCTATACCTCTTTTCTTGAAGTCAGGATTAGAAATTTACAACCAGAAATTATTTCACAACAAGGTCATCCTACTATTCCATAATTCCATATCCCCCCCCCCCCCCAGACACTAACAACTTTAATTTTTAAAAGTTTCAATTCAGTAAAAACTAAAAACACGCCAAGAACTATAAAGAAATGCTACAAAACTAGAGTTATTGGGACATTAATTATTTTATTCAAAAAGGAAGTAGAAAAATCAGAGGTGGTGTAACAATTAAAAAAATACCATAATCTTCAAACAAAATTTAAACCATAATAATGCAAATATTGGTACTCTATTTCTATTACGTTTTGCGGTGAGATAAATCGAAATTAAAAAAAGCTTATAGATTTCTTTTTTGATTCGGATTTTTTAAAGATTTTAATATTCAAAATATAGGGAGGTGCAAGTGCACCCCCTTGCACCCTTTTGTCAGGGTCCATAAATTGTTTGGTCGTACAATAGATTTTCTCAGTATGAAGAAATATCTTAGAAATGTCGCCCTTTAAATGTTTTTGTTTGTTTGTTTGTTTGTTTGTTTGTTTGTTTGTTTGTTTGTTTGTTTGTTTGTTTGTTTGTTTGTTTGTTTGTTTGTTTGCTTGTTTGTTTGTTTGTTTGTTTGTTTGTTTAAAATAACAGATTGTGATTTCGATTTTAATTTGGAAACTTCTTTTCCCACTCGTTTCATGGAGAGGGAGTGTTAATATAAGTCACGGAGCTTGAGTAGTGTTCGGTCGGATACAAAGTAATTAAAGATATAGTTTTAATTTTAAAAATATTATTGTATTGAAATCAGGAGCATTCTTATAATTGTTCGTACTCTTCTACAGGGCTTGTATAAAAATTAAAACTTTAAAACTAAATTACTTATGCTTATTTCCTTTTTTTTTTTTTTATTTATTTTTTTTTAAACTTTTTAAAATTGTTTTTATTATTTTGCACCTAATTTTTAGCATTTTTACTACACTGATGCTCTATTTTTATTAGCAAAATAAATAAAACACCTGGACAATTCTTTTGGGATACGCTATAGTAGAGTAACAGTTCCAGGACAAACCTATAGGGACATTGAAGTAAATTTGCTATTGCAAGTCATTATCAATCATGGTGTTTTCAGATTATCTGGCCCCGTCAGCAACACGAGGGCTATAATGCGCCGAAACATTCGTCATTTGACTAGCCAACATGCATTTACAAACACCCATGCCTGACACGGGACTCGAACCCGCAACCTCGTGGTCTAGAAACTATAGTATGCTAACCACTATATCGTTTGGTCGGCGGAAAGAAAACGAGTGGGCTGTTTCGGAAAAATCTTTCTTGAAAAGGAATTTTGAACTATAATTGCTCTTTGAATGCAAATGTTTTTGAGGGGCATCAGAAGGCACATTTTTTTTCTTGAGGTTTTTAGCGCATCACAATGTTTAAAAAGTTATCTACAAAACGATTTAACTTGGTGGGCAATGCTCTGAACCGAAATATTTTTCGAATGTTTTTTCATACAGATGTACTTTTTTCTCAGGATCTACTCAATATTTTGCTTTGAAAATTTTCCCTGGTACATATTGTATTTTTACACAAGAAGACACATGCTTTCACAGAAATGTTAATTAGGTTTTTTTTTTTTTTTTTTAATTACTAACTATGTTTATTTTAGAAAATTTTATAAAAATATTTCAAAACTTCATAAATCTTAAACAAAATGTTATTTTTTCAAAAGCATAAGTCAATCTATGTAAAAGAGTTTTAATAGGAGTGGTACAAAATTTTAAACCAATGCTATAAGTAGATGTTGAGAAAAAGGTACATAAAAAAGGCCTTTTTAAGATGGACTAAATAGAGCCTTCCGACTCCTTTAAATGTCACTATCATGCTGGGAACCGGGAGAAAATTTAAGAGACACTTGACAAAATACGTTAAAAACGTAGTCAAATTTTAATAACTAAAGATATATAACTTAAATAAAAAGTAAAATCATGAAATATCAATAGTAGTTTATGGCCTGGTTAGAATTTAAATAAATTCAATACTTCAATATTCTGTTCCCATTCAATAAAAGCTTTAATATGCTCTCAATTTATTTAATGTTGCCTATTATTACTCCCATTGCTTTTTTATAGAACTTTGCGACGTCATTTACGTAGTGCCTATAACTCCTTTTTCAGGAATTGTCATCAACTGAAGTGAAATAAGCATTTGTTTACTATCGCCTCCCATCATTTGCTGATCGTTCTCTATTTTTATGTTTTATTATTTCAATACCGGTTTTTCTAGCATTACAAAAACGCCTCTGCTCTTTATTTGTTTATTATAAAGTTCATCTGTTCGTTCAATGTTCGTAATTGTAGTGTCACACCTGTTTTTTTTCTCAGTCACATGAAAAGATTTAGATTTTTAAGTTTTATACACATAATGTTTTCGTAAAGCAGTAAGTATTTGCAATTGGTTTTCAAGTACAATTTTTGTTTTTATTTTATAAAATGCGTTGCTATGGTGCGGTTATTGACTTATGTTTTGTTGGGCAAATTTGCTAAAGTTATTCAAAACAATGTGTCACATTGAATAACACTTTGTAAGAAATTGCTATTGTTAAGAGATTTCTAAGATTAATATTCTCTTTTAGATTTTAAAATTAATGACGTCTCATTTTCGCCGTACGGAGGTCATTCCACCTTGAGAGGTAAACCTATTCATTTGTTACATTAAGAGTTATTGGTTGTCAACATTTTTATTTTGGCCATCAATAATGTATTTTATTGAAAATTTAAGGTTTATCTTTAGTTAGATTAAATAAAAATATATACTTTTACTGCTGTTGAAATTTAGAAATTAGAATTAAACTTGGTAACTAAAATTTTGAATTGCTTGCTTGTGTGACAAACAACCTGCTATATTTTCATTATATTAAATTGACCTTTAAAACCAGTGTTTCTCATCAGTGTAAGAAAATTTACTAAGTTTTTATGCAACCACTTCTGAAACTGCCTAAATTTATGAAACAGGGTATGTTTTTAAATTTGAATTATTTACTGCCTTTTAAAGCTACATCACTACTAACCTGTTATCTCAGTAAATGTGATTTTTTAACTTTTTGAAACTTTTTTTTATAAATGTGTTATAAAAAATTCAATTATGATGTTTATTTTTTATTATTACCCGATACTTTGTAATGTGCAATACCATCAAAATTTTATTGTAATGACCATTGTTCTCCGTTGTTTTAATGTTTCTATATAGTGGTTTGGGTGCTTGGGATGAGTTTACAATTTAAAATTAAAAATGCTCTATGAAATGCCATATTTTTAAAAAAATTGTCAGAATTTTATAAAAGGAAGCTGAACTGGACAAGTTTGCATGTCAAAATCATTGAATCAAATCAGATAAGCAAGTTTTTCTTATTTGTTTCACCTAACACTTATTAAACTGAAAAATAGCAGACTAAATATAAAGCTTTAACACATAGAATTGAAAATTCTTATTACATATAATTGATGGGTACTAGATAAAACCACCAAATTGCATCAATAACTCATCCAAACCAAAAACCTTCAAATCATTTATTATTCCTATAACAAATCGTTATAGGTTGCTATAGCAACTCTATGACAAACGGTTGATTCACATTTACGTCAAGGGATCCTATTGTTTCTATGGTTATCGTGAGATTTCTGGGTTGAAATATTTGGCGCTGGTAAACCATTGCCATATCACATACATGTTGGCGTGATTTGCAAGAAACTTGCAAAACTGGAAACATTTGAAGCCAAGATGTTTGGGATCTCTAAATTGCTCAATGAATCGTTTTCTTGCCAACGTCTCACAAGGAAATTTTGATTGCAAATTGAAAAAAAGGAAAAGCGCATTAAGCAGACATTTTTGTGTTTATGGCCTTTTCGAAACATTTAGAATGTAATAAAAAAATTTTAAAAAAAATTCGGGAATGGTCCATTGGTACCTGTCTCATGGAAGAATTCCAATTGATGTATTGGCCTCATTTGGGGAAATTTTCAAAACATTTTAATTATGATGCAGATATTTTAATATGAATATTTGTATACTACCCAGCCAAATTTTTGATTAATAATAATTTTTTTCTAATTATAACAAGCAATCTTTTTTATTAAAGGTTAGTTTGAATGACACATCATGTTCTTCTTCCCCCCCCCCCCCAAGAATCAAATTTTTGTTGTTGTTGTTGTTTCTAATCTCCCTTTTGTCTGACGAAGTCAGACAATATCAGTGAAGCCATTGACATTAATGAAGTCTGACACTAGCAAGTTACAACAACAACAAATTTTTATTTAGAAGAGAAAGTTTAAACAACCTGATGAAATATTCAATTTACATTTGTTGAAAAGTACATTGGTTTGTTTGTGACGATTCTGGGCAAAATTATAGTAAAGCATAAATAACACTTTGTTCGTTGAACAAAACAACTTTGGAATTTGCTAGGGCTGCAGTATTGACTAGATCACTATATTCACCAACTGGTATTCAGAAACTTAAAGACCTTCCAGGTCTCAATAGTTTAAGGTCTGAATGTTCCTAACGACAGTCCTGTTTAGCCACTATTGTACTAAATTGTATATTTACTAATTTATTTTGTAAATTGCATTTACAAAACAAACAAATGTTGCAGAATATTGTTATCATGTACTTCTTTTGGAACAGATTACTTTTACTGAAAGTGAATACAACTTGACCCATATAGTGATAAATCAGGGTGATAAAAATTAAATAGAAGAATAAAGAAAGTGATAATAAAAAAAGGAAAATAATTCAAAACTTAGAATATTACAATTATGTATTTAGTTAAAGCCTTCAATGAGGAACTATTTCACATCAAAAAGTAACATTGTAGTTGTAGAAAAAATTTTAATTATAAAATTACATTTTTAAAATTTTATCTAGTCTTTATGTCAAAATTATTATTATTGCTTTATAAAAGGACAATATTTTTGTGTTGTGAAAAATTATATTCCCATTCTATATTTCTGTGTTTTTATCTTTCTTGTCTTCAAAATTAATCACAAGCAGTGTTGCTAGGCTCTTTTTTATTTTTTAAATTGATACAAGTGTGGAATAGAGTTCCTCTTAGTGTTTTGGCAAATTTTATTTTAATGCCAAGAAGAAATATTTCAAAAATGACTGACATCCAAAACAAACAAAAGAACTTGCATCATGTGTTCTGTTATAACTAAATTAAAAAACTTCTGTTTCTCACAATAAAGGTAACACATAAAAAAAAAAAATCTTTTAATCAACCCACCAAGAATAAGACTCTTTACCTACCTTTTCTTTATATATATAAAAAAAGTATTTTACCAAAAATAACAAACCCTTGTAAAAGTGTAGAATTGCCACCAAAGCCAATCCAAGGGGTACCCTCTTCTACAAGGAAACCTTTTTATCATTAAACTTCAACTTTGTTGTCTTCTTCGAAAACATATCACAATGTAACATGCTGTTTATATTGTTTTGTGTGGTTATTTTCTAATGAACCAGAGTGAAACAGAATGCTTTTAAAAGTTATTACAATTTTTTTTTTTTTTTTATGAATTTAAGGGAAAATGGGATACTCGTGTGTTACTTGCTTTTCTGCATAAATCATGATGCATTTTCGCTTTTAAATAACAAGAAAAGAATATGTAGAAGTAGCATTGCAGTTCCTCTAAAATTTCTCCCTTGAGACATCCTTCTTTTTGCAAAACATAAGCCTTTGATTACACCTCCATCCTTAATTCAAAATATTGTACATATCTATCACTTGTAGAAACTTGCACCTTCCATGTTACTTTTATTGTCATGATTAATAAATACTTTTCTTTGCTTTTCTTAATACTTTTAACTGTTTCTTAAAAATTATTTAGAAAAATTGTCTTAGTTAAGTTTAGTAATATAGGTTTTTAATATTTTTAAATGAAATTGAATTCCTTGAAGCGAGGAAGAAAAATTATTGTACTGCCGATCAACATTCAAATGAAATGCATCAAAAGTAACCATAAAACAGGCACACATTTTTTTTATTATGCTTGGTATTGCAAATTTTGTTATTTGATTAAGCAATATTTCTTTAGTTATATCAATGTTTTGTGATCTTAGGTTTCACGTACTACCTATGATATGTATTTGAGAATTGTAATACTCTTTGTAATTTACAACTTATGAAAAGATAAAATAAGAAAATTTAGATGTGAAAATATGTAGGTTATAAAAAGTTTAACAATTGTCTGTAGGCCCAATCTCGGTAAAAATTTAATTGTTTTCTGTCAAGTTTGACCAAAAAAAGTACTCTCCATCTGGTATAATGCATCCCTGTGCGCAGCTGTAAAATATTTGTAAACAACTTTTAAAGTCATTTTGCCGAATGCTCTTCAATTCTGACTTATTTTTCTTGATGTCTTCGACATCCTCAAACTTTGTTCCTTCAGCAAAATTTTCTGTTTCAGAAACCATGAAAAAGTCTGCAGGTGTTAAGTCGGGAAAGTGTAGAGGATGATTCATCGGCATGACAAGATTTACCGGGCATTGTCATGCAAAAGAAGTCAACTCTGTCGAAAATGAGGTTTTTTCATGCGAATTCGTTGTCAAAGTCAGACAAAAGCTTCTATTTAAAACTTCCCTGTGACTGTTTTGCAAGTGAAATAAATTCATGATAAATGAGCAAGGTTTGAGGATGTTGAAGACATGAGGAAAACCATGCTGTAAAAATTGAAGAGCATTTCAAAAGAGGACTTTGAAAATTGTTTCCAAAAAGTTGTTTACATCTGACCACAAAAGTTCATTATGGCTAATGAAGATTACTTTGAAATACATTAAATGAGTATTTAATTTACATAATATGTTCAGAAGTTATTAGATCGGTCCTGGAATTACTAGCTTCGCCTGTATAGAAATTATGTATTGTAAATTTGATGGATTTTATATAAAGCAAGATTTAAATAATACATCGTTCCTCTTTTGAGCTCTTCAATTATGAAATGAAAATTCTTTCCCTCTTATTTATCCTTTCAATTTTTAAAAAAAACATTTGTAGAAACTCTCTTGCATAATGTATTTTTTTAATCTACTTTTTAAAAAAAAATTCTTCATGCTTATTTATGTAAGAAACACATAATTTTTTTGACTAAGTGTTTTTGCAAATACTATTTTTTATGTTTGATCGCAGTCTAAAAGTAAAACCTTAAAAAAATTCTTTCTAAAAATGCCCTACTCATGTTCAGTGGGCAGAATTCCCTGCTAGCACACTATCAACCTTTTGCAGTCTCTCTTTTAAAGCAAGTAGAAACTTCATTGTTTGTAGTAGGTATTCTCATGCCAAGTTCCTGGTTATCTGATAGATTTTTATGGGTTTTCTCCCATTCAAGACAGAAATGGGGGGGGGGGGTTCCCTTTCAACGATCTTTCATAATTGACTCCCTCTTCGGACATGGACATTGATCTTACGATGTTCCCTCATTGTATAGCCCTTGTGTACTTCTACCACAAGAAAATTCCCAATACAACCAATCCTTCAAGAGACATTTTACATTATTGCCGGACTAAACTTCTATTTGCTTTTTCTGTTTTAACCATTGTTCTTGTGTGTATGTGGCTGTCTAATGTGTTTATTTCTATTGCAGGTTTATGAAGTCTGCTATCTTCTTCCTGCTAACTTCTTTTTAACTTTCACATCTGTCATAACTAACATTTATTGAAAATCTTGTTGCAATAAAATCTATTATTCACATGAATAGTGCTTTCTTAAATCATTTGTTAAAGAGTTATCATTGTATGATAATTTATAACGTGTATATATTGTCTTTGTTTAGCAGAACCAGCTAGTGATCATTTTAGGAAGGCATTTGGGATTTAGGGTAATTTTAGATATCTATAGTTGATAGAAACTGTTAGTGTTTAAAAATTCTGGATAAAAACGATTGTATATTAAATGTTCATTATTAGTCAAAAAAGTTATTACTTGGACATTTGTCAATCCTTTTTATTGCTTTTTTCCAAGAGGCAGCCAATTTGAACTATGAAAATATACCTTATTTGTATTCTTTCGACAAGATGTACTTTATTGGCAGAGGACGTTATTAGTGGTGTCTTTTATTGAAATACGTATGTATCGTTAATTAGCTTATAACAAGCATCTTGTTTGAAAAAAATATAAATTTTTTTCATAATTCAACTTGATATCTTGTTCCTAAAATTCAACGGGAATGCATTAATTGGTTATTCATTTTATATAGAATTACTAATTACAATATTAGGATGTCTCAAATGGCTGCCAATGGTCATCAGCTGATGGACACTTGAAAAACCAGAATTGATTAGAGACAGTTAAAATAATCCATATCTTGAAAGATCAAATTATATTTTGTCTGAAAATATGTTTTTAGAGTAATGTAAATTAATGACAGAACAGTTAGAATAACTTTCGTACCTTACATATTTTCTAATAAATAAAGCCTGAATTAAAATGTGATTTATAAACAGTTGAAACAAATTAAATATCTATTAGACTGAGTTAGGCATCAAATAGGAGTAGCCAATCTTCAGAGTTTAATATTTCGTTATTTTTGCTTTATTACATGCAGCAAATCAATTAAATTCTAATCAATTACATTGGCAAATCATAGTTCTTTCATTTGATTTTTTTTTAGTTATTTGCTTTAAAACATTTCATATATACTGACTTTTCGTCATTTTATCCATACTCCAAACCAAAATTAACAAAACATATCTAAACTCTTTATTGAAGAAAATTATTTATTGGAGTTTAAAAAAATGTAATATATGTGTAAGGAATAATATTTACAGTTAAAATATCTAAATTTTGCTTTTAAATTAATCAGAAGTCTTTCTGACTCTTTAAATGTATTTAAAATGCAAAATTAAAAATCAAGAATAAATAGAAAAATGGTTAGAACGCTCACACACCGAGTGTTCCGTCCTCTATTTCTTATCTAACTCGATTTTTTTTTATGATGCAATCACTGGGAAGGGTTAGTGACCGGGTATTTTCATATAAATACTAAATTATTTTCCTGATACCCTAACATTTCTATTCTGTCAGATGAGATCATTCAAATTTATAACTTTCCATCAATTTTTACAGTTTTTTTTTTTTTTTTTTTTTTTTTTTTTTTTTTTTAAATTTCAAGTTTGATTTCAAAATTATATTTAGAGATAGGCGAAGTTTCCTATTAGTTGAGACTTTATTCGGATATTTCTTTGTAAAATAATCCTTGATTAAAGAAACATGCATTCATAAAGTCTCCGGATGAAAGAGTTTGTACCAGCGCTTTTTTTTAAAGTAGAAACAAGTTCAAAACCAACCTCCGTCATTCTCGAATCTTTTTTTTTTTTTTTTCTACGCTCCACCTGTGCAGTGTAGAGTGAAGGTAAGCCCGTATTACAATTTCTAAGGGTAGAAAACTATCTAACAAATCTCCATTTATGTTAATGTTTGGTTCGTGTATTTTTTTTATACATCAACGTGGTCGCAAGTGTATGAACGACTAAACAAAAATGTTCTTAATTACTTTTTTTCTTCTTTAAACATAAGTGTTATAAATTTCAATAATGCATAAAATAGTGGGAGGAATTCGTGAAGAGATAGTATGTTTATCATATTTAATTTATATATACAAATATTAGAATTTTTGTTGTATACAGTCGCTGGTAAAGGTAATTGTTCAATAACTTAAATGATTCCTCAGGTCAATTAGCGAAAAAATAGTATTCTATCTTTAAAATTGAGCGAATTAGTTCGAATTCAAAATTGAATAGGCCATGTGTTTATTTAGAAATGAAAATTCATATGCTGCTGATAGCAATGTTAGAAAAATCCATTTCTGATGTTTTCTGTTTTAAACGTTAAATTAGAAACTTTC
Source organism: Linyphia triangularis (assembly GCA_963978545.1). Taxonomy (NCBI): domain Eukaryota; kingdom Metazoa; phylum Arthropoda; class Arachnida; order Araneae; family Linyphiidae; genus Linyphia; species Linyphia triangularis. The sequence goes on from OZ021726.1 coordinate 53,768,022, forward strand.
TGTTCAATAAGATTTTCTTTCCATGATTTTTTACATGTAAATAACTTTTGATCTGAAAATTGAAATAACCAAATTTTCTTCGTCATATTACACTTCCTAAGTGAATGTAAGTCACTTTTTTGTATATGTTCTATTTTCTCCAATTTTAAAGAAAGAAGGAGGTTTTTTTTCCATCGATGTGATTTGACCTCGGGAATATACTTGTAAAAGACCTTTGCTCCTACAAGGGTTGCATTATAAAATTCTTTAACATTTCCAATATATTATCCATGAAAACCGCGCTATCTTTTTATGATTCTTTATCTAATTTTGAGATTTTTTTTTTTTTTTTTGCAATTGTCACTGATGGCCTTATCTCTAATAGTTACAGAAATATACCCCATAGCAATATTTGGAACATCCATTAAATCACTGGATACTCGAATTGATGAGAAGGGAGCACAAATTGGATATTTTTGATAAAATAAATGCCTTGAGAGTCTTCCTCCGCATGGTCAAATTTAAATTCACTACTTATTTTTAAAACAGCTCAAATGGTTTAATTCTTATAGACTTTGTACAGATACAGTAAAAATAAAGTAATTTGTCACATTGTAATATCATATGATTTGGAGGAAAAGGAAGTTTCTATACTGCCAAATATAAATTTGTATATTTTGACGTGTATTTTAACTGAATGAACTGTAGATACTGCAGGTTTGAAAATTATGTGTGTGTATATAAAATAAATATTTAGATTGAAAGATATTTTTTTAGGCTTTTATAAAGTTTTTTTAACATTATTAATTTATTGCTTTTTGAAATAACTTTTTCAAATCAACTTTAAAATCTCATTTCGGTAAAAAAAATCTGTATATTTCTCTAAATTTATGAAACATGTAACATAGTAGAAATTTTTTTTTGGATGTGTGAATCAACAAATAAAATATGCAGTGTGTCCATGATTAAACTGATACTGTTTAGAGACTGTAGAAGGTAGATATCAACAGATCTTCATAAAGATTTGCATACTTAATACTGAAACCATGAGATAATGATCTTTAAAATAAAATCTTTATTGTATAATCTTTATAGTCTACTGTATATTCCGGTCTGGATAAAATTTTACGCATTTTATGTTTGAAACTAGTGGAAAGCTAACTGGGTGCATTGTATTTTGAAAATCACCCTCTGTCTAATCCCTGAAGAGAATGGTAATAACTTTCAGACAACTGGCCGTACTTGAACTGGGATGTACCGAGCAACCTTGCCTCTTGAACTAGTAAATAATTGACAAATTCGCATTTTTCGCAAATGATGTCTTAAGGGCAATGTATCCAAAACTTTCTTGGATTTCTTTTTCAGTCTAAAACTTAATTCACAACTTTCCTGGTGAGGTTCATCGTGTAAAGTTTGTTTGCTTCTGAATAAGTCATAAAATGCAATATTTCTAGTACAAATATGTTAACTAATATTTTTTTTTCTTACGATATAATTTCTCTGAAGATAAATACGTTACTGGCATTGCCTGAAAGTCGGCATTCTACAGAGTACCTAGGCAATTAGTAGAAAGCCGGGCGTTTTTAGGCGAAGTATGAAACGATTAAAAATTCACGTATTTCTATTGAATAATTTTTTTAAAATAAAAGTTTGCGAATGGAACACTTTCATTATTTTTCCAAAATAAAATTTGTATTTTTGATAGATCACGTCTTTTAAATAGTCTTTTCGTGACCTTTTTTCATACTTTGTCTAAATAGCTTTTGTCATTCTGTAGAAGGCCAAGGTATTATATGCAATGCCAGTGGAAAGTATATGATATCATATTTTACACTTTGTCCGTAACATTTACACTAAATTTCATGGTTCTTTAGAAACGGTCTACAGCTTTCTAAACGGTTGCTGCTTTTTTGTAGCACCCTTCCTAATAACTTAAAGAGAAATCTTTATTTTGAGAATTTAAACTCTCCTCATTTCCGGTATTATGATCAAGATGTACATGTAATGCCTTCATGAAGAGACACTCTCGGAACTGCTTCAATAGTTTTTGTGGTTCGAGACAGGAAGTTTGATGAAACAGGTGAAAAGTGACACTCCATTGATGTAGTACTCACTCACATCTAAGTCAAGGACCAGGTGTTTCTGTTGGACGTAGTTGATTGTGTTTAAGGTATTTTTTCCGCCTTGCTGCTTCAATAGCTTACTACTTTGTTCGCACTTACATTTTTCGAATGTGGACATTCATCAAATGGTGACAGGTTTTGACAAGGAAAAGAATACACAAATTTGGGGGAGGGGTTCTTGTGAGTGATTTGATAAAAGAAAGGATTTCAGTTTTAGTTCAAAGATCAATTGATTAAATTGCATTAACGCGTGAAAATACTTTTTTTTTTCGTCTGACGACTTACACAATCGACTGCCTTTTTTCCCCCTAAATTTAAAAATTCTCAATGCATCTTAGCTTGTCTATGATTTTTCAACTAAACCCTTTCGACAAAAAGTTCATCATTATTTCAAACACTAATAAAAAAAAGGTTATAAGAATTGCCTAGTTGCAAAAGGAGTAGTAGCATAAAAAAGATCGACAAAAATAACATCTATATTTTTTTTCTTCGTAATTGCCTGTTCTAGAAAATGTACATAAAAAAATATTGACACAAAATTGTACCCTTTAGTTATGGATTTTTAAAAATCTAGTTTTGTTAGGTTAGGAATAAAGTGTAAATTTAAAACGTTTATTTTCTGAAAGATAATTAAAAAGGGTTATTCTTGCAACAGCAAGACATTTGTCTTCTCGAAGTATGTGATATTTTTAAGACGGCAACAGAAAACAGAATCCTAGCTTCTAAATGGTAATTGTGTTCAGCATCAAACAATATAATATACAAAATCTTTGACAGCTTAAATGAAAGTTATTTTGTCGGTTGCATTAAATTCTTATTCACGACTTACCGTCTGAAGATCATATCTTAATATCCAAGACTAGCTAGGTTCCAACCCCTTCGGTGATTAATTGGTTTTATGCATTCGATTTTTCATAAAGACAGTTTTTTTTTTATATTATGAAGCTAAATTCCCACTCAGATCAAAGAATCATGAAACTTCTTTTCCTTGAAATTCCTCAAAACTTGATGTACAACGTACATGACTTAGACGCAAATACATCTTTGATAAAATTCAAAGAATTACCTTTAAGTATTCGATATCCATCAAAATTAAACATGAATTGTTTCTTCTGATTGGTCTGTCACCGCAATTTCCTGTATTTTATGGAGAAATCTGGCTTAAGCTGACATAAGGTCTTACAACTGCGTCAACATTTTCTTCCACTTCCCTTTACCGGGTTTAGAGAGAAAGAAGTTGTTCTTCTCAATCTGTTGGTATTATTAGATTAATTATAGTGAAATACGTATTCCCAAGAAACCCTGGTAATGTTTTGTATTTAACTAAAATATGTGAATGCATTTCTTTAATATAAATGTATATTTTTAAAATGTTTCCTGACATAAAATTTCTTTTTAAAAATGCTTGTTTTGATTCCTGTTTATGAATAATTGTAATTGAAATGTGTAATAGTAATTGCATGTTTTTAATTTAAATAATTTATTCAGTAAAAGTGATTGAATTCATTTTGCATGTAATTTAATTTATTTAGTTTTTATTATATTTTTTATTTAGTTTTGTTTTTTGCTGTATCTATTGATTATATTTTAATTGCAGGTTGACTCTTTTAAGTTTGAAGAGTTTTTGTTGCCACAATGTAAAGGTTTTCTATATGTCCCTTAACATAACCAATCTAACAATTTTTTTTATTTAAAGAATTTATACATATATTCTAAATTTAAATTTTCATTGAAATAACTTACTAAACCATTAAAGTTCTTTTTATGATATTTAACTTCAAAAGCCTTTTGTTCAATTAATAAAAGTTTAATAAGCCAACAAAATATTCGTGAACTAACAAAATGAAATTGAAAGGCAATTAGTATCTTTAAATGAATAAAAATTGTAACAAAAATAGTCTAAAAATTGTAATATTTGGATTCAAACAGTTTAACTGTAACGAAATTTGTTTTTCGTAATATAATGATATACTTATGTGTATACGATTTCAGATCAAATTTAAAAGCATTCGTTAACAATGCTTGCATTTAAAATGTATTGCAAAATAAGAAAAATAATCTAACACCCATTGTAAAAAGTTCATTAAATTCATTATTTTAATCTCTCTACAAAAATTTATCAAACTGAATAATGAAAGAAAACAAACAGGTTTATTAAAATAAAGATTGAATCAACACTTAAGAAGTTTTTTTAGCAGAATAAACTGATCCCTTTTTCTTCGAAACAAAAAAATAAAGAGACATCTTTATTCAGTTAATTACTCGCTTTCCCCTTATAAATGAGTTTTAATAAACCTCCCACACAGAAAACTTCTTTTTTACCCAACAACCGGCGATATGGATGAGCAATGACCCATTCCAGTGGGTCGCGACCCGCCCCAGTGACTACAATGAGCAACAAGACTTTTCTCGACGAAGTCCGATTCAACGGATGGCGATTCTGGCGTCTCGATCCACCTTCCGTCCCCGACCACGAGTTCTCGTCTGTCCTCCGCGCAGACGACACCATGAGCAGACATCCCTATGGCAATCATCACCATGGCAACGGCTTCCATCGTCAGCCCACCCACACCCGCAGTGGACTCTCCCACCGCCAAGCATGCTCGAAAATCGATTCTAGAGAAGAGGCAAACCCGTACGGGTGTCGGCTTCTTAGCAGTCGCCCACCACCAACACAAACAACAGCATACGATTATGGAAGTTGGAATGAGGAGGATGCATTCGAAGAGTGGAACGGGCACGTGAACTTCCAAGAGATGGGCAACCTCAGCAGCCAGCCTGGAGAGAAAAAGGGGAAAGGTAGTGCAGCTAAAGATGCCGAGAACAAGAAGTTTCGGTTTGGCGGGAAAGGGGAGGCCAAACAGAAAGGCCAACCTAAGCAGAAGAATCTTCAACAGCAGCAGCAACAGCAACCCGAGTTCGATACAGTTGGCCAGAAGATGGGTGTCGAGCACACACCCAGTCCCGGCAGTTCCATGTCCAGTTCTGTGTACATGGACACTCACAGTCATCTTCCCACCCCCAACCACGACGATGATGACAGCATCCAGGAAGGCGATTCTCAGATCTTGGATGAAGCTACGGCTACACTCCAGGATGCTTCTCCTGGAAGTATGAGTGATGTCACTGTCTTCGACGATGAGAGCAGACAGGATATGATTTGTAATGTCCTCAAGCGACCGACTGCCCAGTCCCTCCCGAACACGCCGGACACCCTCTCTGACACTAACTTCTCCACGATGACCATCTACGACCCTCGCTACAGGTATGGACTGGTTGCTTAAAAAACAACAACTTGTTTTTCCTCAGTTAACAAAGCAGTTGTTTCTTCAAACTTATTTTCCCTCAGTTAATTTTTTAAACAAAAATATTATTCTTTGATGTGTTAAGAGCGCCATCTATAGGATATTTTTATTCTCTCTCCACCTTATTTAATACTAAAGTATCGCAACACTAATAGTCACAAATATGTCTCAGGATACAAGCTATTATACAATATAATAAAACACAATATAAACTATTAATGCTCCAATTCGTAAAAGTGTCAATGATTTTACAATTCTGAGAAACTGAAACTTAAAATTAGAGTCAGTTTTTAAACACAGTTTATTTTTCATCTTCATCCATTAAAAAATCTAACTAAATAACAAAACCGGCAGGTTTATTTGGTACACTGAGTATAAACCGACACCCAATTTCTTTAAACGCGTTGTTACTTGAAAACATACATTGTTACTTGAAAATATACAAAAATGCAACACACTTTTAATGCGTACTAAACACGTCCCAAATATTTCTTTACTTAGTAATTGATCCATACCTCATCTTTAATTGATAATTTGCACACACACATGTTGTAACTTAGAACTTTCATATGCAAGTTCATCTATTTTATAACTATCACAGTTACACATTCCTGCTAATGATCACGTAAATTTGCAGGTCCCATGATGCGACAGAATCTTCTTCCTACTCCAGTGGCGGTCGCGAATTGTCCACTAGTTCCTCCAGCAGTAGCATGGACATCCATGAACTGAGCAACAACCTACGAGAGTTTCACTACAGGGGTCGAGGGTCATTGGATTCTGGGTCTTCCACCCTTCCCTTCACTTTAACCCAGCACAGAAAGGTGGTGCTTCCACCCCACAAGTTCGCTGGACCACCTTCCTCAGGTACCACCTTGCAGAATGGAAAGTCTGCCATGTCTGGATCTGAAGAATGTCTGAGACCTGTGAATTTGTATGGGACCACTGGAAGTGGGGGTGAACCGTGCCAGTCGTCCCCTAACAGGAGACATTCTTCGTATGGGGATGTGCCTCCCCTGGATGGAAATGTCCTCAGGAAGGTGGCATCCTTGACGCTGGATAAGGCCACTATTGACTCGAAGGTCAACAGGCCAAAGTTCGTTCCGGAGAAGTTAGACTTTAGCCTGTACGAAAAATTTGAAGGTAAGCTAAGATTTTGGTGCTTTTCTCGTTTCATTTCATTTCTGCATTGAGCAGTTAATTGAAATTTTTTTTAAATTTGGCCTGTATACAGTATCTCAGCCATAAAAATTCCGACAGCGCGAAAAATGTACAAATTTCAGGGACATTTAAATCTAGTAAATAACTTGTTTAAAATTAGAAAAATACCAAATTGAAAAGATTCTTTAAAAGAATTCCAATGTAGGAAGCAATGACTTTCATATTAAAATTCTGCACTTATGTATGACAAATTTCTATAGATTAAACTGTCATTTATTGTATTTTTTCGAATAGTTATAAAAGAAATTCATAATTGTATTTAAGACCCCAAACTACATTGTTGTTCTATTACAATGTCTCCTCCGTACTAATTTTTGAAAGTTTCTATTTTAATAGGATAAATTTAAAAAAGGGATTTTGTTTTGCATTTATTTAGTAAACTTTAAAGACGTTCGTTTTCCAACTTTTAGCGTCTTTATCAAATTTTTCCTGAGAATTTTTAGAGCCGTTTTTTAGCAATAAAAAAAACCCCTTAAATTTTCAATGCCAGCTACCTCTGCGCATGCGTAACTTTGACGAAAACTTTAGGGAAAGACCCCATGCCTATCAGTGACCCGTAGACAAAAGCATCGTGGGTCAACCTGTTCGGGAGTTATGCTGACTGCGGTCAAACATTTTTTCTAAACCATTTTTTTGGACTCACAGGACTTTCCAATGTGGAAATAGGGGAGAGGGGGGACCGATTTTTGTTGTTGTTTGACCTTATTTAACTATTATTGAAAGTAAAAATAAAACTCGGTAGGAAGGGATATCAAACAAGCCATAAAGAGATTTCAATAAAAAGATGCGCTTAGTTAAGAAACCTTATAAGTCGCGAAACGAAACCCAACGAGATCACCACTTGAGAGGGAGTTCTATTTCTATTCTAACCTATTTTTAATTGGGTTTTGAGTATTTAGTTAGATTTAACTATTAGTTTGCATTTTAGAGTGAAAACAAAAATAAGTTAATTTTCTGTGCTGTCTACTTTATGACTTATGACATTAATTTTTTTTTACAAAGCTCCTAAAATTTTATCTAGTAAAGCAAATTTATCACGACTTCGAATTACAACCCTCAAAAATTATAAAGGGTGTAAAATGTTCCAAATGTAGAATACCGCAATACGTTATTTCTCATAAAGCCACTATTCCTTAAATTAGTGCAAATGTTCCCAAAGCTGTAAAAAGTAAAACTGTAAAATATTTTAAATGTGGAATATTACAATGTATTACTTCCCATAAAACCAGGATACTGATGATACTTCATCGATATCTTCTATTATTTAATTCTGACTACTCCACAGCACGTTACGATTATCATCGGTTTAATTATAGTTACGATGTGCAAAATTAATGACAGAATTCTTTACTTTTGTTTTAAAAACTATCTAGAAAGAGGTAACAGTTTTCATTAACCTTTCAGTCATCGCGAAAAGGTTACCAAGTTTTGTAATCGATCTGGGGTAACAGGTGATTAACAGGTCTTTTTATCCAGCTACTGGTTACCAAACTTTTTTTTTCCCGGATAAATGCATTAACGTGATTTATAGCTAGGCTTGAAAATGCTTGAATAATTTTCTTTCTAAAAAACTCACAAGTAATGGCCTATTCATTAAAATTTTTTATTGATTTAATTTATGTTTTAAGGGGTAATTTTTGTCTTCAAAATGTTAAAGTACTTTTAGAGCTGACGTTTTTGACAATCTATATCAATTTTGAAAATATACTTAACTTTTTTCTCTCAAGATTAACAGATTTTGTTGTTGTTGTTGTTCTCCTCTTTATGATTCTTTTCCGGAAGATCATTTTTGGAAATTGTCGTTATTAGAAAATTTTGAAGATCTTATACTTTTTAACAAATTGTTCTTAGTTTTTGATACAACTCTTGAATGAACACAAATTTACTTCCAAGAATTTTTTTTCCTAATAATTATCTGTGTGTAATAACACTCTAGGGGACTGATATAACACCATTATTGTATTTTCATAGTTTTCCGTCTTTTTTTAAATCTTTTATATTAATTTTGATTTTGTTTATTTGTGTGTATGTGGCAGACAAATCTGTGGAGGGATAATTATCCCACTTGCCATCATCTAATAGATCTGAAACTTAGCTGATAGATGCGTTGTCGATGAGAATGTGTTATATCAAATTTTTGGGCTATTTTTAAAAGGCTGCTTTTACACTATTACCTCTTCGAATGACTAATTAATCCATTTGCTATCTTAAATCATGCTGAAACTTGGCAGATAAACGCGTTGTTGATGATAATGCATTTTAACAAGTTTTGGGATACAGAATCCATGGTTTTTTTCGTAGTGGTAAAACACTATGAAAAGTCGATCGGTACTATTGAAAATCTCTTAAATAATTTTCAATTGCACATAAAATTATGCTATGCATCTAAAAGATTTACATTAAAAAATTTGTTTTTATGGGTTACATTTTTAAAATGTGTGTTTTAAATCTTATGCATTTTAGACACCACCCTTTTCATAATTATACTGATTAAACCCTATTAAATGATCTTGATACCAGAACTATCTCAACGTGAAGCTATGATGCTTAGTTTTTGCGTGTAATTCTTTTCTGTATGATTTTTGACAAACCAAATATGTAGCATGTAACAGAGTGGCCACAGAACCTGGAAATCAGGGAAATGTCAGAGAACTTTCTGATTCTGGAAAAAATCATGGAAATGTCAAGAACTTTTTTAAAGTTTCACGAAAATCAGAGAAAATTGCTATCATTGTTTTGAAGGTACGTTTCCCGTTCATCCGTATTTTGGCGCCATTTACCTCTGAAAATTGTGGCGGTTACCATTAGAATTTTAATGTTACGTATTAATTTTATGTGATACATGTTCTATTGTGTCTACATATCTGGAAAACTTGGAAAAGTTAGGGAAATTTGAAAAAAGTTTGCCGTGAAATCTGAGAAGTTTTTAGAGATCTACCAGAGGAACCAAGGAATTTTTTTAGAAATCTGGCAGGGAAATCAGGGAATTATAAGGGAACTTTTTTGCCTGAATTTTGTGACCACCCTGAATAAATTGTTCCACAATAAGATGTATACGTGTTTGAAGGAAGAAAACCGGGATGGCACTAAGTCATCTTACTTCATGAGCGGAGATTGTGTAATCGAAAAAAATGTCCCCTCCCTTATATTACTTTTAACATATAAACTAGAAGCTGAAGTCTATCTCTATATTGTATTTAGAGCTCAATCCTATCCATCAAATATTAAGGTAGTCTAATGGACCTGTGTGCAGCCTGCGTATTTAAGGTTTCTTAGAGGAGTTACATTTTTTTGAAGTTCATCAGAATTAAATGTTCTATTCTATTGCTGGAGATTGTAATGGAACTTGATTTGGAGAGCAGAACTCGGCACGGCATGTCTCGTGTAGCTGGTCGGTCTGATGATAAATCGTATCCCGTACATCCATGAGTATCCAATTGAGCTTTTTCTTAACATTTATGTTCGATTTATTATTAAATAATGAAGGAAATTGTTTAAAGTGGAGAACAACATCTTTAAAACTGTAATATATTTATTGTAATTTAAGTACGATCTGAGTAGAAGGGTTATTGCCCGACTGAGTCGACTCCGAGTAGTAATCTCTCTCATAGAGTAACAATTAACACAATGTGCAGTTGTAAATTAAGTATTCGTCAGAAGTAGTGCTCTTAGCCTTTAAGTTATTGATAAATGAGAGTTTGATAATTTATTCAATCATTATCAATCAATTAAAATTGATAGCAAATAGAAAAAATTACAGCATTGTTTGTGTTTTACTTTTATAAAATAGTTGGCCGTCTCTGCAACGTATTTTTAATGTTTTCACTGTTCACAAAAGTTTACATTTTATGTATGAATTGGGTGAAAGTCATTAACTTATAAATGCTAAATATTATGAATAATAAAGTGGTTGAGTGAATAATTAAATTAGAATAACACATTTCACTTAGATTTATTCCGAGGAAAAAAATGGTTAAGGTGTATGAACTAGAAATTATTTGTCAAACTCTGTACTTTTTTTTATATATATAGTTAACCAGTGGTAGAAGTGAGGAAAAAAATATGTGGAGAGAGATGCCCAAGAGTTGGTGACAAATATGCCCCCCCCCCCCCTCTCAACGATACATTTTTATAATTTCGTAACTTATAATAAAAATATTAATTAGTAAGGAAATAATTTATACTTCCTAACACTAACATTGATTAAGGGTCGAAAATTTATTATTATTTTAATGAATATTCTACGACTTAGTTTTTTACTTTGAAGTAAGAGATAAAGGGAAGTAATAATTACACATTATATACATAACTGTTTATTTAGATTTAAATAGTGCTTCAAATGTGCATACTTTCATGAAATTAAATTAATAGGTAACTCTAAAACTTTTTTTTAAAAATACAGTATTTTTTTTTTCTTTTTTCTTTGTAGAAATTTAAAATTAAAAGGAAGTTTCTCCAAAGTTAAAAGTTGACCAAATGTTCACAGTATTTGTTAATAAAAATACTTGTATCTTTATACAAAATAGTATAATACGTTTTTATAATAGTGTGATATACATGTACCATATTTTTTTTTTTTTTTTACATTTGAAAACTTTAACTCACTTTTTCTCAGTGTCACTGTTAAAGTTAATTTTTTTTACTAGTTTTTAGAAGGAATGAGTGTTTTTAAAAGTGGGGGGATAGATTTCAGTGGATTTAGAAGTGGGGGAGGCATGGGTATTTTCTTGAAAAGTGGAGGGACGCGTCACCCCGCGTCTACCCACACTTCTAGCACTGTAGTTAACAAAAGGTATACTTTTTCATATTGTTCCTCAAATTGTGGATCACCATCCACTGGCTGATTGTGACCCAATTTTCGGAGGGTCGTTAAATATTATTGATTTCTCCAACTTTCTTTAAATTGTTCTCTTAAAATATTAAAATCATTAAATTTTATGATTTTTTAAGAACTTGAATTTTTTTTTTTTTTTTTTAATTGCATTTTTGTAATAGTTTATCAATAAATGTCAGAAAGAATACAATTTTAAGTTTGATGACTTTTGCTAATAACATAAAGCCTTCAATGTCTAACTTAAAATAGTTCAATAGTGATATTAAATTAATTAAATTCCTAATATTTTTTTGTACGTAGGATTAAAATGTGGCAAGTTTTCGAAATGTTAAAAAAAATTCTACTCTTCTAAGTAAAATTAATGCCAACTTTAAATTAATTGCAACATTTTCTTTTAAACTTACCATTGCAAAATTTAACTTAATTATTAATAGGGATTCAGTCTTGAAAAATAATTGCGACTTTCAACTTGCATTCATTCACTAAAAAAAACCTACCATATTTAGTTACCTAAGACTCGTCAAAATTGAACCCCTGACACTTTTAATCATAAAATAAATCATTCTAATAAAAGATTAAAAAAATGTGCTTCCCAATTTCTGCATTTGGGAAAATTGGAAGGTAAATAACCCCCAAAACCTCCATTTTAGTCCATGAAGTAAATTATTAAAAAAGCTGCAAATTCCTGTGTGTATTGATTATCATTTTTTTATGGCTGAACAACAATTAGTTCCTACCAATTAAAAAGTAATCTTATTTTATACTCAAGCTCGACAAAGTTCATATTCACTTTGAAGTAAAGTTAAGTAGGCAGGGTTCCAACGGTCATTAAAAGTGCTTAATATTTTTTAAACTTGTTTTCCAGACGTTGTTTTCCTTAGAAGTACGTGAAAATGCTTAAAGGTCCTTAAAAGTAATTGAAAATGCTTAGAGGTTCTTAAAAGTACTTGATTTTTTCTCTGATTCAAAATTTTCTTGTCTATTTGTATTACGCATGCATCAATTTGTACATCGTTTGGATCATATTTGCTGATGTTTGGAGTAGAAATTAAATGGTTTTAGTAACACTCTGTACTCTATGAGATGAATATGCAGGAGATTAGTTTTATGTTTTGAAAACTGAAAGATCAAAACCCATCATCAAAGTCTGTCTATAAGGCAAAATGCAAATTGTGTATGAAAGATTTTGTTATTAACGCTCTGGGTAAAGCAGCTGTAAAGTCACACATTAAAGACCTGATGCGTGAAAATAAACTCTCAAAGGTCCTTAAAAAATATTATTTAGGTCCTTAAAAGGTCTTGAAAAGTCATTGATTTTCATTTTATTGTTTCAATGGGAACCCTGGTAGGTGTCTAAAAGATGCCTCTCTCCCCTCCCCCTTTTAATTTCAGTGGATAATAATCAAAAGTAGAAACTGTTCTGTACAACTCGAGGATATTGTGGTGAAATTCTCTTAACCTATTTTAACATTCTAAAAGACGCAATTATAAAACGCTGATGTAACAATTTTTTTTTTATTTACCATCCTCGTTACAAAATGTTGGGCCTGAACCCAAACATTGTATGCCATTAAGGCCAATACAATTTGCAGCTCAACAGACTGCGGCTCTCCTGGTCGGAACCTAAGAGATCTCTCCTTCTTCCACGCAAGGCAGTGAAGTACTTTTCAAGTGGCTGGCCATCTGGGTTGGTTGGTTGGTTGTATTCAGATTATCTGGCGCCGTCAGCAACACGAGGGCTATAATGCGCCGAAACATTTGTCATTAGACAAGCCAACATACATTTACAAACACTCATGCCTAACACGTGACTCGAACCCGCAACCTCGTGGTCTAGAAGCTAGCACGCTAACCACTATACCGTTTGGTCGGCCTGGCCATCTGGGAAACATTCATGATAGATAAAGGAAATAAAAATTTAAAAACCCAGTTTAGAAAAAAAAATATGAAGTTTTTTTTTAAGTGTATTTTAGTTATGGCAATTGGATTACCTATTTTATATTAAAATAGGTTTTTTTATTTTAAAAATTTGAATTTGTGTAAAATTATAATTTTTTTTACAGAAGTCTAAAATTTATCATAATTCAATTTGCAATTTTTTATGCTAATTTATTCATGAGTATCAATAAGATGAATTTTTCTTAATCATAATTAGATTTTTTTTAAAAAGACGAGTTTTAACTCCAAAACTTAAAGTAATATTTCACCAATTTTTTTAAAGAATTCTGAAAAAATTTCAAATTTATACATCTTTATAATTCCAAAGGACAAATCGAAGAAATATATTTAAAAGAAATGCCAGTAAAAATTTTCTCGCTTTTATGATATACAGTTCTAAAAATCTCAAAAGACGTGGGAAATACATCCCCAAATATACTTTTATAATATACAGTTCTAAAAATCTCAAAAGACGTGGGAAATAAATCACCAAAAAAACTGGACTTGGAATAGAATGGTTGAAAAGTAACTGTCATGGTGCTAATTCAGGGTGGATACAAAATTCAAGAAAAAAAGTTCCCTGAATAATTACCCGATTTCTCTGATAGATTTCTAAAAAAATTCCCTAATTTTATGGCAAACTTTTTTTTTCAAATTTTCCTAACTTTTTCAGATTTTCTTAATGTGTAAAAACCTTGATCAAATATAACATGTATGCTGAAGAGGTTATTCGCCAACTTTTTAAAAATAGTTTTGGTGGTGATGAAAAGTTTAAATTATTCTGTAATATTAAATTTTTAACGGTTACCACCACCATTTCCAGGGTGAATGGTGCCAAAATACGGATGAACGTAAAACATACCTACAAAACAATGATAGAAAATTTCCCTGATTTATTTGGAATGTAAAAGAATTGCCTGACATTTCCCTGATTTTTTCCAAAATCAAAAAGCTCCCTGACCTTTCCCTGATTTCCAGGTTTTTTGGCCACTCTGTAATTATTCAATATTAAAATTGTAATTTAGGTTAAATTTAATGTATGATATCTTTCAACTCAGATCAAGCAGTATGATTTTTTAAAACAATAAAAAATGCGAAAATTATCCAATCTATAACCCTCTTAATAAGTATAGCTATTAGAGGTCGGAAATATCGATCAAAATAAATATCGATATTATATCGTTGCATAGAAAAAAATATCGATATATCGATACATGGTTCTTTTAAAATTTTGCAAGAAACAAAGTTTTTCGGGGCAAATTTCTACTTTTCATGATTACTTTTTTGTAAGGTGAGTACTTTTTCAACTGAAATGGATTTATTACAAAAAAAAAAGTTATATTTTCTCTTAATTGGTGCAGTGATTTTAAGTAGAATTTATATAATTTTCAATAGCTTTTAAGTGTAGGGCAAAATATTGATTATTGGTGATATTTTAACTGTCTCTCAGCCACGTTCAAACTTTAGTTTTGAAATTTTTGAAAAGGGAATAAAGAAAATCGAAAAAACACATGGAACTACAAAACGATCATCAAAAAACTAAAAATGTTTAAAAATATCGATATATCAGTGCCTTTTATCGATATTTTTAATATCAATATTTTTAATATCAATATTTTTTTAGAAATATCGATAAAAATATCGTAGTATCGATATATCTCCGACCTCTAATAGCTATCCATGCATACGAATGATAAAAAAAATCATACATTATTTTAAAAATAAATTAACTTTTCAATTCCTCAAACCATCCAAGTACTTACATGCCTAGTGTACGGTCACGGAACGTTTGGCGTTTGAGTTCACACACTTGACGAATTTTTACTTAGTTTGTATGATTTCTTCCCTTTTTTTTTAATTCGCTTGTAAATTTAAAATAATGAACAAAAAAGAATCAACGATACGAAAATACTCTTTAAATTTCGACAGTGTTAAGCTGAAATAAACATAGTTGCATGATTTTCTAATGCGTATAGAAAAGTGTTGTGATTAAAGTATAATTTTCATCATAAACAATATTTATAAATATAATCCCAGGTAGCCTTTTACAACTTAAGTTTCAAAACAATATCAATAACTCGAAGCATTTCTCTTTTAAAAATGCATTAAAAAGATTTTGAAATCTTACAAAACTGAAGAATTTATTTTTTTCTTTTTTTTAAATTTAGTTTTGTTGTTAGAAAACTTTTCTTTGTAGTTCTTGAAAAGATAAAGGGCATTCTTCTTTCCGACATGAAAAGAAGTTTTACCAAACACGTCCAATAAAAATTGTTTTCGGGTTCTTTTTAATGTCATAATTTTCTTGAAATCCTTTTACTACATTCCGGTTTTATTTGATTTCTTCGCAGGGAACTTTACTTCTAAAAATACCTACATTCTCTTTTAAACTTACTGACGAGCATTGTTTTTTAACTTTAACTTGAAAATGATCCCCTCTTGAAACGGTTTTATTTAGAGCGAAGTGTAATGTTATCACTTTCTAGTAAATTAGTTTCTTATCATGGCTACGATAGCATTTGTTTCAATTTTAAATTAAACACGTACACATTTTTCGAAATTAAATAAAAAAAAATTATTGCTTCGAGCTCTTCTTTTTGCCCCGGTTATTTGTTGGTCAGATGTTTGTTGCCTTAAGCCGGATTTACACGCTACCAGTCGGGCCTACCAGTTTTATGTTTTGAAAACTGAAAGATCAAAACCCATCATCAAAGTCTGTCTATAAGGCAAAATGCAAATTGTGTATGAAAGATTTTGTTATTAACGCTCTGGGTAAAGCAGCTGTAAAGTCACACATTAAAGACCTGATGCGTGAAAATAAACTCTCAAAGGTCCTTAAAAAATATTATTTAGGTCCTTAAAAGGTCTTGAAAAGTCATTGATTTTCATTTTATTGTTTCAATGGGAACCCTGGTAGGTGTCTAAAAGATGCCTCTCTCCCCTCCCCCTTTTAATTTCAGTGGATAATAATCAAAAGTAGAAACTGTTCTGTACAACTCGAGGATATTGTGGTGAAATTCTCTTAACCTATTTTAACATTCTAAAAGACGCAATTATAAAACGCTGATGTAACAATTTTTTTTTTATTTACCATCCTCGTTACAAAATGTTGGGCCTGAACCCAAACATTGTATGCCATTAAGGCCAATACAATTTGCAGCTCAACAGACTGCGGCTCTCCTGGTCGGAACCTAAGAGATCTCTCCTTCTTCCACGCAAGGCAGTGAAGTACTTTTCAAGTGGCTGGCCATCTGGGTTGGTTGGTTGGTTGTATTCAGATTATCTGGCGCCGTCAGCAACACGAGGGCTATAATGCGCCGAAACATTTGTCATTAGACAAGCCAACATACATTTACAAACACTCATGCCTAACACGTGACTCGAACCCGCAACCTCGTGGTCTAGAAGCTAGCACGCTAACCACTATACCGTTTGGTCGGCCTGGCCATCTGGGAAACATTCATGATAGATAAAGGAAATAAAAATTTAAAAACCCAGTGTAGAAAAAAAAATATGAAGTTTTTTTTTAAGTGTATTTTAGTTATGGCAATTGGATTACCTATTTTATATTAAAATAGGTTTTTTTATTTTAAAAATTTGAATTTGTGTAAAATTATAATTTTTTTTACAGAAGTCTAAAATTTATCATAATTCAATTTGCAATTTTTTATGCTAATTTATTCATAAGTATCAATAAGATGAATTTTTCTTAATCATAATTAGATTTTTTTTAAAAAGACGAGTTTTAACTCCAAAACTTAAAGTAATATTTCACCAATTTTTTTAAAGAATTCTGAAAAAATTTCAAATTTATACATCTTTATAATTCCAAAGGACAAATCGAAGAAATATATTTAAAAGAAATGCCAGTAAAAATTTTCTCGCTTTTATGATATACAGTTCTAAAAATCTCAAAAGACGTGGGAAATACATCCCCAAATAAACTTTTATAATATACAGTTCTAAAAATCTCAAAAGACGTGGGAAATAAATCACCAAAAAAACTGGACTTGGAATAGAATGGTTGAAAAGCAACTGTCATGGTGCTAATTCAGGGTGGATACAAAATTCAAGAAAAAAAGTTCCCTGAATAATTACCCGATTTCTCTGATAGATTTCTAAAAAAATTCCCTAATTTTATGGCAAACTTTTTTTTCCAAATTTTCCTAACTTTTTCAGATTTTATTAATGTGTAAAAACCTTGATCAAATATAACATGTATGCTGAAGAGGTTATTCGCCAACTTTTTAAAAATAGTTTTGGTGGTGATGAAAAGTTTAAATTATTCTGTAATATTAAATTTTTAACGGTTACCACCACCATTTCCAGGGTGAATGGTGCCAAAATACGGATGAACGTAAAACATACCTACAAAACAATGATAGAAAATTTCCCTGATTTATTTGGAATTTAAAATAATTGCCTGACATTTCCCTGATTTTTTCCAAAATCAAAAAGCTCCCTGACCTTTCCCTGATTTCCAGGTTTTTTGGTAACTCTGTAATTATTCAATATTAAAATTGTAATTTAGGTTAAATTTAATGTATGATATCTTTCAACTCAGATCACGCAGTATGATTTTTTAAAACAATAAAAATTGCGAAAATTATCCAATCTATAACCCTCTTAATAAGTATAGCTATTAGAGGTCGGAAATATCGATCAAAATAAATATCGATACTATATCGTTGCATAGAAAAAAATATCGATATATCGATACATGATTCTTTTAAAATTTTGCAAGAAACAAAGGCCGACCAAACGGTATAGTGGTTAGCGTGCTGGCTTCTAGACCGCGAGGTTGCGGGTTCGAGTCCCGTGTAGGCATGGGTGTTTGTAAATGTATGTTGGTTTGTTAAATGACGAAATGTTTCGGCGCATTATAGCCCTCGTGTTGCTGACGGCGCCAGATAATCTGAATACAACCAACCAACCAAGAAACAAAGTTTTTCGGGGCAAATTTCTACTTTTCATGATTACTTTTTTGTAAGGTGAGTACTTTTTCAACTGAAATGGATTTATTACAAAAAAAAAAGTTATATTTTCTCTTAATTGGTGCAGTGATTTTAAGTAGAATTTATATAATTTTCAATAGCTTTTAAGTGTAGGGCAAAATATTGATTATTGGTGATATTTTAACTGTCTCTCAGCCACGTTCAAACTTTAGTTTTGAAATTTTTGAAAAGGGAATAAAGAAAATCGAAAAAACACATGGAACTACAAAACGATCATCAAAAAACTAAAAATGTTTAAAAATATCGATATATCAGTGCCTTTTATCGATATATTTAATATCAATATTTTTTTAGAAATATCGATAAAAATATCGTAGTATCGATATATCTCCGACCTCTAATAGCTATCCATGCATACGAATGATAAAAAAAATCATACATTATTTTAAAAATAAATTAACTTTTCAATTCCTCAACCCATCCAAGTACTTACATGCCTAGTGTACGGTCACGGAACGTTTGGCGTGTGAGTTCACACACTTGACGAATTTTTACTTAGTTTGTATGATTTCTTCCCTTTTTTTTTAATTCGCTTGTAAATTTAAAATAATGAACAAAAAAGAATCAACGATACGAAAATACTCTTTAAATTTCGACAGTGTTAAGCTGAAATAAACATAGTTGCATGATTTTCTAATGCGTATAGAAAAGTGTTGTGATTAAAGTATAATTTTCATCATAAACAATATTTATAAATATAATCCCAGGTTGCCTTTTACAACTTAAGTTTCAAAACAATATCAATAACTCGAAGCATTTCTCTTTTAAAAATGCATTAAAAAGATTTTGAAATCTTACAAAACTGAAGAAATGATTTTTTTCTTTTTTTTAAATTTAGTTTTGTTGTTAGAAAACTTTTCTTTGTAGTTCTTGAAAAGATAAAGGGCATTCTTCTTTCCGACATGAAAAGAAGTTTTACCAAACACGTCCAATAAAAATTGTTTTCGGGTTCTTTTTAATGTCATAATTTTCTTGAAATCCTTTTACTACATTCCGGTTTTATTTGATTTCTTCGCAGGGAACTTTACTTCTAAAAATACCTACATTCTCTTTTAAACTTACTGACGAGCATTGTTTTTTAACTTTAACTTGAACTTGGAAATGATCCCTTCTTGAAACGGTTTTATTTAAAGCGAAATGTAATGTTATCACTTTCTAGTAAATTAGTTTCTTATCATGGCTACGATAGCATTTGTTTCAATTTTAAATTAAACACGTACACATTTTTCGAAATTAAATAAAAAATTTTATTGCTTCGAGCCCTTCTTTTTGCCCCGGTTATTTGTTGGTCAGATGTTTGTTGCCTTAAGCCGGATTTACACGCTACCAGTCGGGCCTCCAGTTTAGATCGCCAGTTCTGTGACGTCAGCTAGGTGACCGCTGCGCTGTCTATCGTTGATCACGGGAGAGCTCATGTGATTTGTTGATCGGAGTCGCCGGCTCCAGTAAATAGAAAATGTTTGGTTTACTGGAACCAGTAGCCGGGTGACATCATATGACGTCACTGACTGGTGATCTAAACTGGAACCTCGACTGGTATCGTATAAATCCGGCTTTACCAACTCGATTACCAAAACTCATTTTCTAAAAAATAGAAAATCTTATTTTTTAAATTGATATTCAAAATCGTTTGGCAGACGTTATTATTATTATTATTTTTTTTTTAATTCTTCCGTGAAAATTCGAATGAAAACACTTATTTTTAAATACTTACCTCAAATATGTTAGAACAGAACAGAATATTATTAGCATTGATATTTGTAATTTACTTTTATTTATATTTATAATTTACTACCTAGTAGCTCCATGCTCAGCTTGAATATTTAAGAAGGCTTAAAGGAATTACTTTTTGGAAGTTTATCAAACTTAGAAATTGTATTATATTGATGAGAGATAGGTTTCCTCAACGTGCTTATATTCCGGTTTTCTCTTTTCTTAAGTGATGCCCTCTATGGTATACTATCATAACCTCCTATTTTCCTTTTTATTTTTCCTATTTGATTTTTTAAATTTCTATTTTCAAACAAATAATACAATGTGAATAAATTATTTGTCAGAAGCTGTGGTCTGAGCCTTTAAATTGGTATATCATTTTTCAATTTTGGTTTTATATAAAGAAAGGGATAATTTGGAAAGTCAGGGTAGAAAATGGGATCATCCACTATTCAGAAATAATATATAATATCAGAAATTAAATAATATGCATATTTTATTTTTAATTAAGAAGAGTACTATCATTGCCCGTTTTGAAGCAATGTCACTTAAGTTAGAACGAATAGGTTAATGTTTGAGTAAGTTTATGTTAATTATTTTCGAAGGTAATATCAATCTGGGATGTTATTGATTTGTTATAGTTGTAAACATAAAAAAAAGACCCAATTTGTTTAATTAACTATTCCAAAACGAATAATTTAATAATTTAAATGCCTGTGCAATGTTAATATTTAAATTATTTAATGCGTAATTATCTAGTTCCGCTCAGTTGATGAAGCACATTTATAATAATGGAACTACATTTCCATGACGGATGTCATGAAATGAAAATGTTGATTACTGCTGAACTAAAAATGTTTTTGGAAAAGCCAATTTACTTGATTGAGCAGTAACATCCTTCCGCAAATTGACTGAAAAAAAAAAATCAATATGCAATAGAAACCCAACCTTACGTCGGCCTTTACATCATTTTCCCTGCATGAAGGGTTATTTCTCCCATGGGTCCTGACGATTTGGTGCTTCTAATAGTAATACTTCTCCTCTCTCCAATGTTTCGGGCCCATATTTTTCTAACGGAGTACATCTTCATTGATTTATTTTATCACTTCTCTATTCTTACTCACTAAGATTTTCATTTCTAAATTGGATTTTTTTGTTAGCAATTAATAAGAAAGCATTGAATTTTTCAGGTATATTTTGTGACATTTATTTAACAGGACATTTTTTTTCTCGAAACTTCTATTATCCGTAATGATTGTGATTAAGATTTATTATTGAATGTGCTATCCAGTGTTTGAGGTTAACAGCATTTCGTAGGATTGAAATGTTTTGTCAAGTAGTCCGATTTCTGTTTGCCTAAAACGTAGCCTTTTCAATTGTTTTAAATGCTGAGATAACTAAACTTAATCTGATTACCTAAATGCTACCAAATATTAAATGATTTCCGAAAAATTCAATCAATATAAGCTTTTTTAAAAAGAGGAAAACTTCAAGCTTTCATCATGAATAAAATATCAACTGTTTTAAAATAGTATTTTTACTATCATTATACGGGTTATGGTATATTTTTGGACTATTTTTTATTAATTAAAAAAAAAAATCTCTTTAGTTAATCCTATGATTTGTGACTAATCTGAATGGATCTCGAACTATGTTCTAAGCATTTTTAAATAACATCGACGAAATCGGGAAAATTACTATACACAAAATTTCTCCTTTGAAGTTGAACATAATTTATTTTCTATTTACATCTGATGAATTTTTAGTATACCCTAAATTTTTTCAGAACATGGAGTGGCTTTTTAAAACACTTTTTTAATGTTTTAAAATTTGATTTTTTTTTCTTACTCAACACTCAGCTTAGGCACTCTGTCGATCCTTCTCTAATAAAATCCTTTATCCCCAAATTTCCCGAATTTCTTGATATTTTTTATAATCCATTCTTAGTAGCATCACAACTTAACGGTGGTAGTCACTAAATATTCGGTTTCAATAGCTTTAACGAAAAGCACTAAGTATCTTAATAATATATTAAAACATATCTCCTTCCATATTTGATACGCCATCCTTCCATATAATTTATACAAGATTTTAGAAAAGAATTTCAGAAGGAAAAAAATAGTTGTGAAAGAATTGCGTTTTGATGGTACTTAAATTATCCGCTATGACTTAACTCATCGTCCGGTAACATTTAAAACTATTTTCAAGGTCTATCAACAAATTCATTTTTCTATTCCAGTCACGTTAATCACATGAGAAGACCCGTCCCACATTACCTCCTTTGTATACTTTTTTGTGCCTCTCTGCTTGTTTAGTTCCTGCATGACTCACTTTGCCTCATTTGTTAAGTTCTTTTGGGTGGAAACTAACAGCATTTATTGCAAAGCAACATTTTCCGAATTGCTGCAGAGGCACTGAGTGAGTTATTTTTTCTGTAAAATTTTTTTGAGGGTGCGTAAAAAGTTCGTTGATTAATTGATTCAATTTGTTATTTGATGTAATGTTTTTTTTTGTGTGTGTGTGTACTTGCTTATATTAAACCCGTTTTGTTCCCGATTTATGAGTTGGTACAGCTAATTTTTCACGCTTACCTTAAATAGTTTGACTTTTTTACGATTTGGTACGTGAATGGGACATACTTCAACGTTGATTTCAATTACCTATTTAAAAAGTCTATTAATATCTATCTTAACTACTCTATCAGTAATTTTATTTTTTAATTTTAAAAAATTGTTTACATGTACATTAAATTTTATTAATATTTGTAAACTGATAAGAATTTTTTTTGTGAAATATGATTTTTCAATTTGCTTCGCCATTATCGCTTAAAATCAGGGGCATACTGGGGCATAAAATCGGCCCGGTGATATTTCGTTTATGCAGGCCAAATTTTAAATACTTTTATCATTAATAAAATTTTAGTAATTTTTGTTAACGATAAAATAATTCCTAGATGTAGTTAAATAATTAAATATAATAATGAGAAAAAAAATATTTATTATTTAATTTTAACAATTTAATTGCTATGATAGTTGGTTTAATTAAATAAAATTTACCTTCTACTTATATATCTACTTTGAGTGAACTTGGTTTCTATAAATCATTGATTTATTTAGTCAGAAATTTGCTTGTTAAATTTGTTGTTTAATGAAAATTAGCAATATATAAATCTCAGTGCATTTATTTTCTAAATACAATATAATCTATAAAGCTAAAATAATGGAAAATTTTAAGCAATTTTTAATGTACAAACTATATACCTCAACTAAAGTAATAGTTCAATAATAGTTAATAGTTCTATGTGGGAATGATCAACATTTGAATGCATTGTACTTTTTAAAAAAATTTTAAGAAAGGGAGTACTGAGATTGAAAAACAAATTGATAAACTAAAAAAAAAGTCTGTACCGGACCAGCCTTTTTTCCCCTTTCAGACATTGACCGGCTCGGTGATTGCACCAGACAACCTTATGGCCAGTACGCCCCTGCTTCAGATTGGTTTTTAACTTACTTTTCCGTTATTTACACTGAAATTCTATAGTAATAGAACTGCGTAATTGAGTGGACAACAACTGTTTTTAATAGATTATATTAAATTAGCATTCAAGAGGTTGCATATTTGTTACCTCTGACCTTAGTAAATTAACATTTGTTATTTCTGAAATTACTTTAAGGAGGACGGTACTCTGTGTTAAAACGGGTAATATTTATCTGATGGGTTTCATATATTATTTAGGTACACGTATTTATATGAAATCTACTGAGTTGATGGAAGTAACTCACCAGCATTATGACTCTCTCGTATTTGCGTTTTACAGTATATCTGGAAGCTAAACATTTTTTACGGTTAGTAGTTAGTTATTTTAGTTAGTGAAACTCCTTAATCCCATGTCTCTAATCCATGATTACTAATCATTTTTTAAACTAGTTATTGGTGTACTAATAAGTAATAAATACCGAAAAGAAAAGAAGTGAAATCCCAAGTAAAACATGTCTTAAAAGGCCCCAAGTTCTTCATACAATAGCAATTGCCTTGAAAAGTATTGAGATCTAAAATTCAGCCGAGTTTCACGGTGTTGTAAATTACTGGTAATGAAAATTAGTGAGATTTTAAACAAGAGATTTTCTTGTTAAAACTCAATCTTCATATGCCTAAATATCCAGTTGCAAAAATTTTTGTGATTCTTGGCCTCTAATTATTCTAGAGCACTTATGTGTTGTGTTATTTTTTTGTAACTGAATATTTAGTCCTATGGAGGTTGAATTTTAACAAGAAGAAAGAAAATCTCTTATTTAAAATCTCACTAATTTTATTGCTAGTAATTTACAATAACTTTAAACTTGGTTGTATTTTAGATCTAATCTCAACACTTCTTAATACTTTTTATGGTCATAGCTATTGCATGAAGAACATGGCGTCCTTTTACAGATATGGTTTTTTTTGGGGGGGGGGGGGAGATTTACCTTTTTTAAATCACTAAGTCCTGAAATTGTTACTATTCATTCCTTATGTATTTTTATTCACTTAAGTGCGATTTCATTATTTTTTCAAAAACAATTTTGTTTCAAAAGCTTAATTTTGTTAAGAAATTTAAAGTAATCTTGAAAATTATTATTATTATTTTAACTGACATGAATAAATTAGTATGACATATTACTTCAATAGAATACTGTATCTAGAAATAGATTACACTTAGGCTTTGTATGAAAGATATTTTGAGAAAAATATACCTGATATCTAACACATTACCATAACAGGTATATAGGCCCTAGAAAGTTACTGGGAAATCATCAGACATACGAATTTGTTTTATCAATAGTTAGTGATTATCTAAAGGATACATCTTAAATGCGAATTGACAATGAGCAATCGTTTCTTCATTTAACCTTTAAATTGCTTTTGACATTGTATCCGTTCAAGTTTCTTTGCATTCGTCGCCAGCTTACATAATTTTCTGTGTGGGCCGACTAAAGCATCGTTCAAAAGTTGTTTTGACTCACTTCCAGATTATTTAGGTGATAACGTTTTCGATTACCGTTCTGATTTGTGCAAAGGAAAGGACCGACTTCTTAAACTACCGACTGTTTTCCTAATTATTTGAGCTACTGTTTTATCGGCATTCAATCACTTCTGTCTAAAGCGCAGGGGAAATTGTTTTCTTATCAATAAACAAATACGAATGGACTTTACATTTAATTTGCGAGGTAAGATTTGGAATTTTATGTTTCGTCGCGGAACTTTTGCACGTGGCAAGTTTTTGTTTCAGAGTTTTGGTTCGTCATTTAAAATTGTGTTATGGTTCTTTAATCTTACTTGACATTTTTAAGCATTATATTCGTCAATATTGAGATTGAGAACCTTACTTATTATCCAAACTTCGGTAGAGAAATTGTTTTTAAATCCTTTATATTAACTTCGATTCCGGGTGTATGTATGTTTGTTGATGGGAGCGAAATCTGCGAAGGCCTAATTAACACCCTTGCCGTCATCCAATCGGGCTGAAACTTGGTAGATAGATTCGATGTCAATGTATTCTATCAAATTTTGGGGTTGTTACTGTCACTAAAAGGTCGCTTTTACGAAATACTAATAAACCAACTTGCCGTCATACAATCGCATTAAAAAAGCATTAAACCGACCATTGTTGAAACTCTTTCCTGTTGCCAATTTTTTTTAATAAATAAATAAAAAAAATTCTTGAATCAGAATAAATAAATAATGTTTTGATGTGAGAGTATGAATTCACGTTCATTTTAAATAAATAAATTTTGAAATGTAGCTTGCCTCCCATTTTGCTGATAGAAATGTTTTTGATATCGACGCTGTGTTAATGAATTTAAAAATTTGCAATGCATATAAAGGATTTTTAAAAACTCTTGTTTTTATGGATTATATTATTTTGCTCACTAATAAACTATTTTTATTTATTTGAAGTATCTTTGGCTTGATGCATTATGATACCTCCTTTGAAAGGTTCTTAATTGAGATTTGTACAATGAATCCATTTATCTGTCTTACTGAAGTTAGCATTCTAGCGTATTTATAAACTAGCACTGGAAATTACAACCAGAAAACCATGTGTGTAGTATGCACAACTAAATTTCTATATGACCTCTCCGATATTCGTTAGTAATACTATAACAAAAATATATAATCTTTAACTTCCGACACAAATTTTTCGGAAATGACACGCATAGTAACTGTGTGGTTAATTTTTAACTTGATTCCAACTGTCAGATTTTTGCAGTCTTGGTAAAGAATTTTTTTCACTATAAGTGTTGCTACATTTACTACCTAATATATTTATTGCTGTAAAACGTCGACTAAATTCGCCAAGTGGCAATAGTTTTGTTCGAAATAACTTATTAGTCGGAAAATTAATATTTTATTCATATTTGGATATTTAATATGATCACATTTAAGTTTTCTTCGTATTTTTCTCTTTCGAAAATGAAATTCATGGGAAAAGGGTAATAGTCAATAAACATTTGTAAACTATGCAGTTTAATTTCTGGCTAGATTAGTAGATATTTTATAAAGTGTTTACCGTAAAAAGAAACTATTAAAAAAAGCTCTTGGAATTACATTCATTGCATACTTTTTCTCTAGTAGTTACGGATTTCTTTCTATTTTTTTTCCCTCTCATATAAAAAAAATTTAGGGACTTTGTGTTATATTTCTTTATTGAAATTTCTTCAAACTTTTTGTTGCTTATTGTATCTTTCGGGTAGCTTCAGGGCCCTTCTATGAATCTTTTTATTTACATCTTATAATCGTCTAAAAACCTACTTATTTTAAATACGTCTTAAGGAGCGTTTAAAATGTCTTAAATATCCTGTTAAATGCCATTAAAGTTAGGGTCATTCCACGTCAAATCAACTCACTTTTTGCGAAAATTCAACCTCGCCATCTCAGATTTTGATAAAATTTGGCAGAAAGTTTACATATATGTAGACTTGAAAAAATGCAAAATATCATTGAAATCTATCTACTCGTTTTGAAAATACAACTATTTAAAAAATTAAAATTTAGCCGAAAATCACCACTTTTGACATGTTTTCAAATTGTCATAACTGGTTGTCTATTTAAGCTATAGGGATGGTTCGGATGCCAATTTTTATCAATATGTATGACCTTTAATACGATATATAGCACAGTTGCGATTTTTTTTTTTTTTTTTTTTTTTTTTTTTTTTTGAAATTTGAATTTTGAAAAAACGCTTCTTCAAATTTTTTGAAAAATTCTAAAATTTAGTTTATATTAATGTTTAATGATCAACAAAGTTTTGGAAGTGGGATGCTAATGAGTTCATAGATAAAAAAAAATTAATGAGCACTTCGTGAAAATTCGGGCTTAAATAGGAAGGACAAATTCTCATAACTAGTTCTCTTAGAGAGATATTTTAAGTGCCAATTTTCAGCATTTTTGTGGCCGTTAAAATGATTTGTAACACAATTATAATTTCAATTTTTGAGGGGGCAGTGCTGTTGTTTTCAGCAAAACCATCTTTCTACAGATTTTTTTTATTAAGGTGGGAAATAATTTTTTCGGGATTCTTTCATTCTCTATGTGAGTATCACACTGTAAACACATGTTTTCAGATGACCGAACAGTTTAAGTCTTTTTCCCAACTTGAATTTCTATTGAACATCGAATACTGCTTTTATTGTTTGTGAAGTTAAAAATCTGTCTGAAAAGGATGAACACAGCTGTAGTAAAACATGGCGCAGAGTAAAGAATTCTTAACATTGCAGTGTTTTAATCCTTTTTAGTAACATAACCATATTATTAGAGACAAAAAATAAGTAATGAAATGTACAATGTTACTGATCGGATGCGTATTTTGTTTTCTAAAATGCCTAAGACAGCCAAAATTTATGTTATTCGTAGAAAAGAAGTTAGTGAACATCAACACCAGAACTCAAGTTCAGAATCTGATAAAGATCCCAATTTTACTGCATACCAGAAGTAATCAAGACACTCTCTAAACACTTCATTGCAAGAGCTAGGAGAATTTCCATTGGATAGAAAAAAAATCAAATCTAAAAATTATGCCGGCAAAATAGGCACACACACAAAAAAAAAATGATTAGGCAGGAAGAACACTCTTTTAGTGTCGGATAAAAATTCTCTGAAATTGGTGAAGATCGAGAGGAATCATTTTTAAAAATCTTAATGTCAATTTTTTAAAAGCTACTAGTAGAAACGAAAAAATAATGATTTTATCTTGCCTACCTGAAAACGGGGAATAAGAAAAATAATATTTAAGGCTTAAACTACAAGGTACGGCAATAAAAAGATCTACTTAAAGAAAAAGGAATTTTGGAAAGTCCTAACCCCAAACTATGAAAAAATCTTTCTAAAGAAATGGTTGAAAATAGTCATGAGTTTCACAAGAATGATGAAGTCAGTAGAGCTATGCCAAGTGATAAAGACTGTATAAGTGTTCTAAACCAAATGGAAACAAATAAAAAATTTCGAAAAGACTAATTTTATGCAACCTTAAAGAGGCATACTTATTATTCTAAGACAAATTTCCAAAAATGAAATAGGGTTTTCAAAATTTGCTGAGCTTCGACCAAAGAACTGTTGGTATTTTAGCAGGTTCAAGTTGAACAAACACAGTATCTGTTTGCACAACACATCACAATGTAAAACTAATGATTGAAATGCCAAATTAGGGGTATTAACAAATGAACTAAAAACTTACAAAGATTGAATTTCCATAATGATATGCAATCCATCGTCAATTGAGTGCAATATGAGGTGGTAATGACGAAATACGAGGCATTCTCGAAACATCTTTTGAAGAAAATCTGATAGAAAAATTGATATTCGGCAATGGATTTCAGTTGGTAGATGTATTTAGGGACTTTGCAAAAATCATCAACTGATTTTATAGATTTATTTTGCAGCAAATTGACACTCCTAGTCAAACATGACTTTATTGCAAAACAACAGACATCTTGCGTGATTCATGTTAAAGAAAATTTAGAAGAATCTGAATTTGCAGTGACTCTTGATTTCTCAGAAAATTGTAGTACGGTTGTGCAAGATGAGGCTCAAAGTTATCACTGGATATCACTTTTATGTCATTCTTGCTGATATTTTATAAGCCTGAATTTTAACAAAGTGTTCGTCGAATAGTTTTTACGTATGAAACTTTTTCCATTCCTCTACTAAACTTTGTAGATCATTAAATATTGGTATAATCTAATTATTAGAATATTTTGAAAATTATTATTTTTAAACGCATTTTTAAAAAAATTTAAATTTGGAATTAAATTTTTAAAAATTAAATCACAATTGTGTTACATATCATTTTCAAGGCCATAAAAATGCTAAAATTTCACACCTGAATGATCGCTATAGCTTAGCTTGAAAACCAATTATGAAAATTTTTCCTTCCTATTTATAAGCTTGAATTTTAACGTAGTGCTTATTATTTTTTTTTATCTATGAACCCATTAGCATCCCACTCTGAAACTTTGTTGATCCTTAACCCATTAGTATAAACTGAACTTTAGAATTTCTGGAAGACGCGTTTTTTTTTGTTTTTTTTTAAAGCAGTTTTATAGCAGTGGTATGTGAAGATGTTTTAAAATAAAATATAATGTTCTATAAAAATTCATATTAAAAAAATTAAATTTGAGCTGAGGCACGGGACAAGTGAAAGGACTCGAATTTCCCTGACCTTGTGCAAAATTTTCCTTATTATATTCTTTGTAATTGATGTTAAATTTCTTTTTCTTATTTTTCTTGAATTTCTTGCTTTTCGAAACGCATATTTGTTTGCTCTCTTTCACATAAATCACTATTAAATATTATTTTCCAATTAATCACTCCTTTTAATTCGTATTTACTACAACGAAGTAAAACGGGTCGTTTGGCCTTTCTCGATTCGATCGTTCACTTTACATATTAGGGTTACCATGCGATTAGCCTGCTAAAAATTGACTTAAGTACAATAAACAGCTATAATGCTCATTGATTTTCAGTTTTTTTTATGTTTTCCGACCATTTCACGAAGTACCCGGGTTATAATTATCGAAACGAACATCACATAGTGACTAAATTACGTGACAACATATCGATTTTTCTTCTATACGTTTATTGTTTCTTCTATACGTTTATTGATTTGCACTACAACATATTTCTTAACGGAATATCTTTGAAGCATCATCCTATGTTTGATTTGATTTCGTTCTGCAACTCAAAATTGTCTCCAATGCGTTTAATAAAAATCATTGTACAACATATTTTGATAAAAAAAATAAATTCCTACGTCTGTTCATAAGTTGCATTTCGATAATCAAACACTGAAACCTCGCAACTTAAAAATCCTACTGCTGCATTCTACACTCCAATTTAAGAAGTTTCATAAGGGAGAAAGTGCGATGTTAGATACTAGGTATCACTACACTCTGCAGTTTGGCAGTTTTTAACTGGCACCCGGCTAACGGAATTGTACTAGTAGTTTTTCTGAATTTTTTTTATGCCAATAGAAATTAATAAATTTCAGATTACGAAATTTCGCTGTTTTGTTATCGATATACACTGCTGTCAGTAAAATGTATTTGGCTGTCAGTAATATTACATGACGATGAAAAGTCCTTAATGAAATTCTCCAAATTCATTTTGGTGCTAACTTCAATAACGACCATTACATTAAATTGTTTGATAAAATGTAAAGAGGAAAAAAAGATGTTCCTATTTGTATAGAGACATGGCTAATGTACTCTTTTTTATTTCAGGACAAATGCTTATCCATTGGCTTTGCTCAGCGTTTCCTGATGACCATTATTTGCGCTTCCTACTCTCCAAGCAAGATCTCAAAATCCTTGCTGCACAGTTTTGTACAAATCTTCTTGCTGCAGGTGTTTTACGACAAATCGAAGACGAAAATGCTCCTCTTGCCAACTTATTTCGGGTAACTCTAAATTTGTGCCCAAATTATTTTTATTAACTTTTTCAATTATTTTTTAAGTGAACTCACTAGATCATTTGAGTGCACAACTCGTCCATTAATTCCTAAACACAACCAGAATATTTAAACATAATCAAATTATGTAAAAAAAGTAAATTTCAAGAAAAAGTAAGGAGAGAAGTTTAAAAATATGTTTTATATGCCTTTACAATTTTTGTTTAAAAGAACATAAATAAAGTTGGTAAAGAACTTGTCCTTCTTTTCTTAATTTGAAATTTTGTTGTAAAACATTTGAAAAATATTGGGGAATATCAAAGAATCTGAGATTAGTATTTATCAAATTGATTTGTGTTCGATAAATCATCTTGGCTTTAAAATAACTAATTTAAGTGTTTTTATTCGAATTCTTGTAAGTATTTATGCTAATTCCAAAAATATAGGCTGTTCTTAGCTACCAGCTACCTTAATTGCTTGACAAAGAATGCAGTTGACCATCTTTGTTTTATCTTGCATATAATTATTTTCAAAGTATCATTTATCTTGCATATAATTATGAATAAAAATTATCAAATTTAATTAAATCAATTTATTTGTTCTTAGTTTGTTTTAATTTTAATCTGCTTAGCTTTGCTCCCAAAGTCTTATATCAATGCTTAACTTTAAAGAAATTAATAGGAACTCATGCTTATGAAAGAAAAGTCTGAAATTATTTAAAGTTAAACTATATATTGAGCAATATTTTTACCCTAATGTTTATTGACTTATTTTCCAGGTATTATTTTGTTCTTAATAATAGTTTGATGTTATCTTTTTTATGGTGTTACAGCCTTTACTATACTCAACACACATTAAGTCAAAAAAAATTTAATTAAAACTAAACTCATTAAACAGCTATTTAAGGATAGTTAAGTGTCATATTGCACTGCCAGTTACTCAATTGCTATTGATTTTAACAGTTGAGTCACTTCTCCACTAGAAGTTAAAGTTGTTTCTATGTAGATCTTTTTAAAGGCTCTGTCTACTTTGGATGCATGAAAAAAACGCTATTTTCAATAATTTTTTTTTTTTAAGAATACTGTTACGTTTATTGATATAAAACTTGTTAGGCTTAACAAAAACATTCGTAAATTTAAAAAAAAAAAAAAATTGATTCTAACCACTTTTTTTAGTGTGTAAATGCCAGGGAAACAGGAGTCTTCAAAAAGTAGGTAGGTGTGCGCTGTTGAAAAAATCCGAACAACGGCCCATCTGAAACAAAAAAAATGTAATGGTTTTAGGTTTAGTGTAACAGTGGCTATATCCCGTACCTCTAATACTAATTTATATGCAAAAATAACAAAATGGTGGACAAAAATAAATAAATTAAAAAACATGTTTTTTGTCAAAAAAAAAATAGTAAAATTTAAATTTTGCAATAATTCTGGTACGAGATATAGCGAAAAGTGTACAGAATATGTGGTTAAAATTTCATGAGGATCCATTCAGGATGGATCCATGAGGATGTTCAGTAGTTTCTGAGATTTTTTCAACAAGCGCACACCTACCTACTTTTTGAGGACTCCTGTTTACTTGGCATTTTCACACTAAAAAGTGGTTAAAATCAATAATATTTTATTTTTTTTAAATTTGCGAATGTTTTATTATACCTAATAAGTTTTTTATCAATAAACATAAGAGTATTCTTTAAAAAAAATTAATAAAAATAGCGTTTTTTTCATGCATCCAAAGTAGACAGAGCTCTTAAGTTAATCTAGTACAGTAAACATTCTTTAAAGTCAAAATTTAAGTTACTTATCACTTTAAAAACAACAATAAAGGTTTTAATTTGTAGATTACATTATAGTCTATGTTTTCTTATTCTCGTCCATCTCCACATAAAAAAAATCAAACACTTCTTCTTTTAAAACTGAATTGGATACAACTGAATATTTTAAACAACTCTTACAATGAAGCACTTTAATTTAATAGTTGTCAATACTATGGACCAATAAGAAAGACTTGTTTCGATTGTACAACATGCCTCAAATGAATGGTTAAATGTAAAAAGGAAACATGTCATCAAGTTTTCAATTGGACATGATCTCTTTTTACATTTAGCGATTCAAACTAAAGTGAATTTCTCAGAAATATGTCTCGTCAATGAAATTCCAAATAAACAAAACATTTTATGCATTTCTGATCAACAATGAAAAAGGGAACGCATAAGAGAAAAGCTTTGTAGGGTTGCCAAGGGCAACTTTCACGTCACTTGGGTGATTGCATTCAACTTATCGTGATTTAGTAAACTGAACATTTCAAAGGTGCCAACAGTTGCTTTTGACATGCGACTGGGTGTGTTTACTTGTCTGAGAGGACTTGATGGTGCTTGAATTCAATTCTTAATTCTAAATGTCTTCTTCCCAAGTCCTTTTGGAGTAATGTAAAATGCACAATAAGTTTATGATTTGCCTCAAATGTCTTAAGTGTTTATTTGTTTGATAAAATCCCAAGAAAGGTAATTGTGTCTAAAATCCTTAAGAAATTGAGCCTTATTTTTTTTTCTAAAGTCCATAAACACAGATTTCTTGAAATGGAAAATTTCTTTAATGTATTTTTATTAATTGGGATAGACTAAAATTTTCATAAGCTAATAAATCTTGTCAAAAATCATTTTATTGAATTGACATTAACAGGAAGCTTCATCAGAGGCAAATAGCTAAATATTAAAATAACTTCAAAAGTCATAACCTTCATCAAGTGTCAACTTGGGATAATTTTCCTTAACTGATCTTTCACCTAAGTTTAATTAAAAAAAAGAGTAAATTTCTAGGTGCTCAATATTTTTTGATAGGTGTTTTTCTTTCTTTAAGGAATGAATAAATCAATAGTTTATATTTGTTCTTTATTGTTACATATTTTAAAGCCATCTAATTTTTTGTTCCTGTTAAACTCGTAGATATATATCTAATTCGCTATAAATTTAACTTTTCTAGATACTTTGCCTTGAAATATTTCTAATAAATATTAAATGTATTATTGAATTCGTCAATTTTAGGCCAAAACATTTAGAATTTTTTAATTTTTAACTGAGAAATTAATTATTAACTGACTAAGGTGCTTTTTTCTTAGATTTGAACCTAACACATCCAACCATTTTAATTCATTAACATTATTTGATGTAAAGAAGTGGAACCACAAATGCCAAAATACAGTGTTTTTTATTTTATTAATATAAAATACATTTGCAGAAATCACAATAGAAACAAACCCATGAATATTTGACTTAATGTTTCTCTTTAGCCAGATTTAATGTATTACTGGACCCATTCAGAGTCCCGGACAACTCAGGCTCCACCTCCTGGGAAATTGTCTCCAACAGTGTGGCCCACATCCACCATATCTGAAGCTCCTGAAAATAGAACTGGTCAACTATTTTCTGAATCTGGTATGTTGGGATGTTATTTAACTGGTTAATGAACTACAGTTTTTTTTTATATGAGCTTATGTAATAGTTGTATAAAACCTTTTGCATCAATTACTTGAAGGACTTGAAAGACTATAGTAATAAATGTGTAAAAATAATAAAATTTATAATCTTTTCCAAATTAAAAAGCAGTTTCAAATATCAATATCTATAAATTAAAATTATAAGTTTTTTTTATTTATTTATTATTTTAATCATTTATTATTATTTTAATCATTTATTATTATTTTAATCATTTATTACTATTTTAAATCATTTCTTATTTGTTTCATATCGAGATTAGTTCATAAATATTTAAAAGCATAGTTCTGCTCAAGTTTTTTAAGTTTTTAAAATAAGTTGCCTGATCGAGGAAGTGCCATTCAATAAGAACTTTAGTGAAAGATCTTGCAGTTAAAGTTAAAACATTTAAATATTTTTTTTTTATTTGAATGAAATAACACACTAATTGAAGTACGTTTTGCCATTTATATATTTCACTGAACATATTGCCTGAAAAGAATCATACCTACTAATATTTTTTTTTCTGTAATCCGACTTTTAACAGTTTCAAGTTTATTTTATTTATGAGATGCTTTTGCAAGTTGAATTTTCTTAATCACCATTGTTAAAAAATATCTTAAAATATTTTTCAAATTCTTTTATGCTTATTTTCAAATTAATCTAAAATTATTTTTAATAATTGCATTTTTAATCTCTATACCAAGACTTTAATAATATGGGGAATTCAATAAGATATACACAGTACAAAATTTGAGAAACCTGTACTCAATGGAAATTATTCAAGTGGTTCAGCTTTAGAACCAGATGTATCTAAAAACTAAATTTAAATCTAAAAATCTAATATAACCCTTTTTTGTTGGTTTACTTACCTATAATAATTCACTGTTACTTGCATACAAAAATCATTTTGGATTACTTAGACATCATATTCTACCATTACTTCAGTTTATTTTACCTACTATTAACCTCAAATGAGTTATTATTAAAAAACAATATTTTCTACAGAGATGCAGAACATGATCTTGAACCTGAAAAAAGAACACAGGGACACCATCGATAGAATCCAAGTATGCAAACTAAACTTTTCTAATTTTCCTCCACAACAAGCAAAATATACAATTTAACACATAACATTTTGCAGAAAGAGAGAGAAATTGCGCTCTTCAACCTACGTGGGGAACAGGCCTCTAAGATGAATGAATACGAGAAAAAAGTTGGTCGTCTCCAGCGAGAAGTCGAGAAATACCAGACCCTTGCAGCCATCGAGGAATTGACAAGGAAAGCCAAACGAGACATTGATGCAAGTCCTCTCTCACCATCATGTGATCTCAAATCTTTTCTCATGACAACTTCAGATCCAATTCCTGAATCTCTTATCCCTAAATCAAGGTATAGCCAGACTGAACCTTTTTACCTGACATCTGTTGCTGCTCAGACGGAAGCATTGACTTTTAGAGATTCTGCGTCATCACCAGTTAAGGAATTACTGGTTGGACTGGGACAAAAGTCTGTGAAACCGCTTGTTCAAACTGTCCAGCCGCTTGTGCAGCACACTGATTCGAACCAGGAAGATGTGCCAGTGATTGAAATGGCGATACCTCCTGAAGATGGGATGGTTAAAGGGACTGAGACTGTAATTGAGTCGCCACAAGATCCTGTGTCAAGCATTCCTCCACCTCCTCCCCCACCTCCACCATCTTTGTATATTGCAGTTGAAGGTAAGAAGATAAATTTTTATCTAACTTTTTCTAATTCAGTACTGTAGATATTAATCAGATATTTGAACACAACTATTTTAAAAATGTTGGATATTACATGTTGTTAAGAAAATTGTAATTCACCAAAGGTTCGTGCCTGAATGACTGCCGAATTTTTTTTTATGTTGTTTTATTGCTTGAAAGTGATATACATGACTTGAATGTACTTCTGTACTCAAACTTAATAAAAGAAATATAAAGTTTAGTTATTTATATTGACAGTAATTCTTATATACATAAATTAATGTTAAAATTCAACTTTGATCCAAATTTTGCCAAAAACAAAAGCTTATGTTTGTTTCATTCTACCTAATATTTTACTACAGACATAACATTTTGTTTTATATATGTATGATATTTTTAAGATATTTTTTGTTTATAATTAAACTTTGAAAAAAAAAAAGTGTTTTGTTTTTTCAATGAATTCAATACTACCTCTAAAATTAAACTCTACTTGTCTTTTTAGAAGGTGCTGGAACACCCTCTTTGACATCATCATCAGCCTCCAGTTCATATGCTCCACCTCCACACCCATCTCCACTTCCTCCCCTAACAGCCCCATCATCACCTCTACCGCCATTAGGCAGCATTCAATCTCCTGTTCCTCTTCCTCCCATTGGCGGTATTGCCCCACCCCCACCTCCCCCTCCCCCACAGTGTAGTGGAATTCCTCCTCCTCCACCACTACCACCATGCAGTGGTATTCCTCCTCCTCCACCACTACCACCATGTAGTGGAATACGTCCACCTCCACCTTTACCATATAGTGGAATACGTCCACCTCCACCTTTACCATATAGTGGAATTCCACCCCCTCCTCCACCACCATTACCATTTGGAGGAATGCCTCCACCTCCTCCTCCACCACCACCATGTGGTGGGATGCCCCCTCCACCACCACCATTACCAGGTGCAATGCCCCCACCTCCTCCACCACCACCACCAGGTGCTTTGTTCCCAGGTGGTGCCACGACAGCTGCTGGCGGTGTTCCTGCATCTCCATCCCCATTGCCTCCACCTCCTATAGGTGGTTGGTATGGAGCTTACCAAACCGGTGAGGAATTGCACTTTTTTAAATAAAAAAAAACTAATCCACTTCTGAAATCTAATATCAATTTGATTTTTTTTCAGCCCGCAAACAACCAGTAAGTCCGAAAGTGCCAA
Source organism: Linyphia triangularis (assembly GCA_963978545.1). NCBI lineage: Eukaryota > Metazoa > Arthropoda > Arachnida > Araneae > Linyphiidae > Linyphia > Linyphia triangularis. The sequence continues at coordinate 53,805,461 of OZ021726.1, forward strand.
TGAAACCACTGTATTGGACTCGAATACAAGTCCAAGATCCACCTCAACCACTTCCAGAATCAGAGTATGCATACCTATCCTATGTAATGTTCTATTTCAAAAATGCTTTATTTTTACAAAACTGTGTATTATGCAATACCAAAAGAATGCATCCTAAGTAAAAGTAAAGTAAAATATTTTGTATTTCAAGCTGCATTTTTTATAAAAAAAAATTGTTTTATTTTTTTTAAAAAAACATGTATTTTTTTATTTATATTTTGTTATATGCTATACTAACTGTGTTTCTAAACAAAGAAATTGTCTGTACATAAATGTTAGATGAAGTACAATACAAAATTTGAGTCTAATGTGTGTTAACCATCTGTAAAAATTAAATTATCCTTAGAAAAAAGTGTGAACCAAATTAGTTCAGTATATCTTGAGTTGCATTTTATATATATGTAGAGATTAAATTAAATGCATATTGATAGTTTTTAACAATTCTCAATCTGTTCATACTATTTTATTAAAATGGAGAGAAGTAGACTTCATAAAAAGTTTTTTAATAAATTTTAATCATAAAATTGATAAAAACAAAATTTAATGTTTTCACTTTTGAATAATTAAAAAAAATTTCCTCCGTTAGGAATAAGAGCTGTTTGTGGCAAAAGCTTGAGGAAGCTGTGCCAGCTGACCTTGATGAATTTGCAGAACTCTTTTCTCGACAAACACGTGAAAGGAAACCCACTTCAAAAGTCAAAACGAAAGATAAATCTAAAGAGGTATGAAATTCACTTCGGAAAACAACTTTGGAGACTAGTTTAAATTATAAATTTACTGTATCTGAAATATATTTATATAAATTGTTGTATGTACTACTCAAAAGTGATTCCAAATGAGCCTGATGAAATTAGTGATACATGTCTGCCTTTATTTCAGTGAAGAAAAAGAAAATTTGGATTTTATTATCAGAATCCACTATTGAGATTTAAACTATTAATTACTTTTTACTAAATAATGTATTTTCGAAATTTTGATTATATTTTTATTCATATAGCTTTTTACTATTTTGATACATTTCAAATGTTAAGTTTTATAATTATGTTTTTTATATCCTGAAATTTTTTTTATGAAATATATTTAGGTTGCTAAACTGTTAGACCAAAAAAGATCTCAGAATGTTGGAATTTTAATATCTAGTCTTCGCATTGAAATTTCTGATGTGGAAAATGGTAAAAATCTGTTTTATTATTTTTTAATATATATATTGTGTTTACACTAGTTTTATATCATAAATCTTTTACATAATTTCTTTTGGATATTTTGTGTGTATTGTTTTCTTGTATCACAAATTAAATTTTATATATTACTTTTTATAGCTGTATACAACTTTGATACCTCTAGTTTGGACTTGGATGCTCTTCAAGCTATTTATGAAATAGTAAGAATATTTTTCCTCTTAAACATTTTGATACTTTTGAATATCATACAATTTAAAAGTGTTTTCATTATTTATAGTATAATTTAAGTCAACATTAATAAGTACTTTTCCAAAACTTATAAAAAACACTTTTTTTATAAACATCTTAAATTCATTTTCGGAATTTAAAAAAATTCAAGTATCTGATGAAAGTTTTTATAAATATGATATGTTTAAAACCTGGATTGTATTTTCTATTTAGGAATTACTATAATGTCTTCTATTCTGTCCTTATTTTATGAGTGAAATATTTATTGTTGCAGAGGCCTACCCCTGAAGAATTGCAGTTGATTAAAAGTCATCTAGAACTGAAAAATGACATTCCTTTAGACAAACCAGAACAGTTAGTACATTATAATACTTTTTTTTTTTACTGCTGAATAGATTGAAACAAAAATTATGTTAACAGAAAAATGGTGTATCATTTAAAACTTTATAGAAAGCAGATATATATATTAATTATTAAATTTTTGGCGACAATAAGCCAAAAAAAAAAAAAAAAAAAAATGCAGTTCAAGTTTATTCAGTCACAAGTTTGAATGCCATATTTCATAAGTGCTTACATTTTTATGTCATTCGTCAAAAATGCTTAAAAACTTATAATAAGGGATACCATAAAATGGGTACTTGTAAAACCAAAATAGCTCTAAAACCCTATTCACTAAAAAAATAAAGTTTTGTAACTAAAACATTTTACCTATCAAAAATAAACTATTTTTATCACTCAAAAGTTGTTTAATTTTTGTTGCCTTATACTAATATTATGTGTTGCAGATTTCTCTATGACCTGGCTCAAATTCCAGAATATGCAGATCGTGTGTCTTGTATTATGTTTCACGCAGCTTTCACAGAAACTATATCTTCAATTGAAAATCGACTCAATAATCTCAAAATGACAGCTGAGGTTAGTAATTTATGATTGTTGTACATATGGAAATCAATTTTAATATGCATTAAAATAAATTTAATATTTAACCTGGCCTGTGCATTTTAAGCCATATCATTTGTTTTCTATGTCTATATTTTTTTAACTTAGAGAAAATAAGATTTTATCGCCTATTTTTATGTTTATAATATTTATGAATCACTGTAAATTTTAACATTGGACAAACAAATGTAGATATGGTAACTTACATTTTTTTGAAATTATTTTGAAAAAGAAAAACTTATTTTTAAAACATAGTAAAAATATCCTAGTCATAAATATCATTTATAGATTTTTAATGCAAAAAATTGTGATTGTCGTTTTTATTATAGATGATTATTGTTAAGATAATGAATAATTTAGATAATAAAAACTTAGAATAGACTTGAAAAACATTTGTTTAGTGAACAGTTAGAATTTCTGATTATTTGCATAAATAATGTTTACATTTTAATTAAACTTTTTTCAGTTTTTAATGACTGATGCTGACATTCAAAAAGTTTTTGGTATCATTTTAGCATTTGGAAATTATATGAATGGTGGTAAGTAATTTAACTTTAAAAAAGAAGAATGTGTGTGTAAAATTAAACTTCAAAATGCTAAATAATAATAATAAAAAAAAAATATTTAAGGTGAATATGATTAAATATTTTCATTTTCTTTTTTAAAAGAGCGTTTTTATTATTTAAGACTGTTAATATATTATTTTTTATTTTTTTAAATAAAATACTAGCGTGTGTTATATTCTTGTATATACATCAGTTTTTCTGTTTTATGATGTTTTTTTTTATGTTTATATTAACTGCCTAACACAACATTAATATGAGTTTTCATTTTAACAAATGTCTAAATGCTTAAAGTAGTCTTTATTGCCAATTATATTGGCACAAATGGCTCTTAATTACCCAGTGTTGCCAAGTGCAATTGATATCTCTCTTGCGCTTTAATCCGATTAAAAAGAAACACAGTAACTCTTTATTATAACCTTATTTTACTTTTAAAAATTTGGAATGTAATAAAGGTTGATATTTTAATAATTTTTACATTATTATCAGCACTTTGTAAAGAATAAAATATCTAATTTTAGCTATTTAAATATAAATTTATATTTATTTAGTAGGTGTCCATTATCTAGAAAATTCAGTTAGGTTCCCAAATAGATGTGAACCAAACTAAATTCAAATCCTCATGAATTATATTATCTATTAAATGATTATCACTTTTAGAATCATTTTCACCCTAGGCAACAGAAATAGAGGCCAAGCTGATGGATTTGGTTTAGAAATATTGCCAAAACTCAAAGATGTCAAGAGCAAGGTAAGATTAAAAATCTTATTTTTAAGCAATCTTCTCTCTAATAACTAATAAATTTTAGTCAATCACAAAAAAGAAATTGGATTTATGACAAATTCCCCTACTCTTTCCGACACATAATTTAAGTGTATACTCATAAACCATTTCATTCAGAAGTGTAATCTGTGCCATTTGAAGTAACTTCTTGGTAATAGGCTCTTAATGAAAAGGCTGTCTCATCTTTTGCAGGATAATTCTCTGACGCTGCTGCATTACATAGTGAGGAATTATGTAAAGTTGTATCAAAAGGTTAGTCAATGTTTTAGTAATAAATTATACATATTTTTATATTTAAAATGTGTTGTTTGTAACCAGCTTTCATGCAATAAGTTTGTAGCTATTGCCTATAATCTTTTTATTTTATCTCGTTTAAGTAATACACATAATGTCTTTTCATAGGACTGTTCATTAGATAAAGCAAAGCTGCCTGTTCCTGAACCTAGTGATGCCGAGAGAGCAAGCTTGGTAAACTTTGATGATATTACCAGTGACCTTAAAAAATTATATTCACAAATCAAAAGTTAGTAAATTTTTTTTTCCTTAAGTATGCATATGATTGATATACTTAGTTCCTGGTTTTAGAATGAAAATTTTAAACCTCTAAAACAATATATTTTATTTCTTTCATTGTATATAAATGACTTGTATTTTTTTTCTACTTCAGGCTGTGAAGCAAAAGTTCAAAAAGTATTAAGCTCATCTGACGAAGAACATCAACAGCCATTTAAAGATAAAATGGATGCTTTCTTAACCAAAGGTAATATATGTTGTATGATGAAGGGGTAAAAGTGAAAGAGGCCAATTAAATGGACAGCAGGTTTATTCGTGCAAAAGATAGAAATAGGTTCTTAAACCTAAACTAGGAGAGGCTACTTCCACGTCCGTTCACCTCCACTCCTTCAATCATATTCTCTCTCTCTGGCGACGAAGTCGCCGCTAGGGGATTACATAAGCAGCGCCCTCTACATCAATGGAGATAAGACATATATATATATATGTAATTATTATACTAGTCCTTCTATTGTACATACTATAACTATATAAATTTATGATTATTTTTCATACAATATATGTAAAGTAACTGTAATAATCATTTTACATTGTTGTGTAAGTTATTAAACGTATTTAACATAATGTGTTTAAGTTATAGTGGAAATGTAGGTTTGAAATATTGATTATTTAGAGGTAAAGGCCATTGAAAGACTTTCTTTGTTTTATTTAACCTTTTTTTTGCTTTATTGAATTCTGTAAGAGAAAAAAAGCAGTTAATAAAAACAAGTTGGGTCACAGACTAATTTCAGGGCTGCCACTGGCGACTAAAAAGGCTCCTAAAGCGACTATTTTAGTGACCAGGCGACTATGGTGACTATTTTAGTGAAAAAAGGGCCTAAAATGACTATTTTAAGCAAAACCTTCAACTATTTTTGGGCTAAGGCTACTATTTTTTAAAAGAAGTAGATACTCTCTGATATTAGGACGAGAAAAAATCGGCACTAAGGTACTAACGCAGTTTTGTAAAAATAGCGATATTTTTATGGGAGGGGGGAGTGAACTCTACCCAAATAGGTGTTAATTTTAGTTCATGTTCGCAGATCAAGTGGTAACCTCGTTTTTCCGACATTAGTATCTTAGTATCTTCCTGGTAATCACACACACTCAATTATTATTTTCACCTAACTGTTAGGTTCCAATGTTTTATCTTTCGGAGTGCATGGCGCAACAACATACACTATTATATTCTCAAATATCAAATTATTTTGCCTTTATTTACTTTACTTGACAAGAATGAATTAGGGAAATTTGCCTTGAACACCTGAAGAAAATGCCATTACTATGGACAGCTTCCTTAACCTGTTATTTTTTAATTGAAATCTTATATCTGTTTAAATTGAAATGTACAATTAGCAATTGAGGGTTGCCATGTTACCAATGGAGTATTACTTTGGCGCAACTTGAATGGCTTAGTAATGTAATCGTAAATCATCTTCTCTTGTTAAGAAAGTCGCCTAACATGGAAAAGGTCATTGCATTAATATTTAAGTACAAAAAGCCCTTGTTATTTTCCTACATCAATCAAAGGAGTAAAGTGTATGACATTTTGGGACTAAACATCACTAAATGTAAGCAATGCTCCGAAGTGAAAGTTACTTATTGTGTGTGAAAGGGAGACAATACTTGTGAAAAGCAAGCTTTTGTTTCTTAACATACAGATAAGTACATGAAATCTACACTAAAAATCACACATAGTGTAATTTGCAGATGTGTTGATTTCAGTTTTTTTTGGCCAAAATTTCCAGAGATCGATGCAAATCCGCATTAAAATTTCAAGGGGGTGCATGTGTGTACTTGCTTACAAGTCTTTTCTCCACAGACCCTTGCCTGCATTCAGAATTCCAAAATCTCCGGTGGAATGACTACTTTTATCGCTGCTTCCTCTAATGTCTGTCTCTATCATCAATATTTATGTTAGTGTGTGATTGTTCATTTCATTGAGTATTACGCCGATGTAATGGCCGCCATTGCCGGTTTTTGGGCTTATATGCTGGGCGATCACAGAGATTTATGTTTTTGTGATGGTTAATTTCGCCGCATATTATGCTGATGTAATAGACCATTGCGAGATCTACTCCGTTATGATGGACACTATCGCTAATATTTACATTCTTGTAATGATAATTTTCACCAAGTATTACTTTGATGTAGTAGACTTTATCGCTGAGATTTGTGTCGGTATGAAAGGCACCATCACCAATATTTACATTGGAGTGATAGTAATTTTCATCAAAAATTAAGTTGATTTGACGGTTTAACAGCTGTATTTTCGATATTTGTACTGCTGTTTTGGTTCTGATGTTATAAATGATTTGCATTCTTGTATTGAGTGTTTTTACCAAGGCTTCCGTTGGTGTTATATGACATTATGTTCATGATTTGTGCTGGTGTGATGATCGATTTCACTGTGTAGTTCAATTAATGCAGAATGGCTAAAATTTCAATATTGTTTCTAAATTTATAACTACTAATAACTTAAATTTTGAAGCAATTTATTTAATTGCTTTGAATGTAGCTTACAAAACTGGGCTTAATTAAATTTGTCCGTCATTTTCGATATAGTATAATTGTTTAAACATTAAACATTTTGAAAGAAGTAATCGTTATTAAGTTATGAAAAGCGAGGCTACTATATACAATGTCTGAGTCTACTATTTTGGCTACTATTTTCAATGTCTAAGGCTACTAAAGCAACTATTTTTAAGGCTTATAGTGAGTGGCAGCCCTATAATTTTGTCAAAGACTCATATTAAAATAAAAAATATCATAAAACTGAAGGAAGATAAAATGTGGCCAAGGAAAATAAAATTATTGATTTCAACCAGATTTAAAAAATTCATAAAAGTGTGTGGCTAAAAGATAATCACTTTAATGCAGTTTGAAGAATTTTCTGCTGAAGATGATTAGAATTGCAAATAGGAATATAGTAAACTCTTTTCTCTTCATCTAACCTATACATTATATGTTTACACTAATGAAAACTTTTTCATTCTGTGTTAATTTTCTGTTTTAAACAAAATGTTATTTTGTTCTTCAACAGCTTATGCAGAACATAAGGAACAAGAAGAAAATATTGAAGAGTGTAAAGCTAAGTATGTATTTTTAAACAGTTGAATCGATATAAATAAGAATTTTAAGTTTGTTTTTAATTCCTTATAAATAAATGAAAAATTGAGCCGAAATAATTACAATTTCTTCTTGCATCTCTTTGGGAAATATTTTATGTTTTTTAATAAGTTTTAAATGCAATGTCTCCTTATTTATTATTCAATAATGCTCAGTTAAATATACTTTATACATACATACTCGCATAATAATCACATACATACTCTCATGGTAAAATGAGCCCACATTATTAAAATGTCTCCTGCATACTAAAAAAAAAAATTGTAATTTGAAGTTAATATCTTTATTAAAACATAGCTTTTGGTAACAAATAAAACTAGAGCGAAAAATGTTAGATGTGTGATGTCAAGATTACATTTATAAATGTAAAAAGAGTGGATAATGAAAACACAATTTAAGATATAAAAAAAAAAGGGGGGAGGAATGTGGGAAATATATTACAGTGCTGGTAAATTTTGAAAGTGGTAATGTATTGCTTATCAGCAGACTTAAAGATCTGCAACAAGAAAAAAAGTTTTTTTTGGAGAATTCTCTAAGACTGCGAGCTTTAACTTAATCCAAAGTAAAACAAAAATAATGAACATGAAGTTGAAAGTCCCCAAGTAGAAGTTATAGAAGGATTCAAATTTCTTCCAACAACAGTGAATAAGAAGGTTGGGACTTATACAGTGTAGTATATTATCATCACAGTTGCAACACTGATTTAACTACTGACGTTTTGGCAACAAAAATGGATGTTTTACCGTTGTAAAATCACTGCTATGTGTATAGTCAGAGCTTATGTGTTATTAATGTTGAATAAAGCTTAATTTAGAATAAGATTCTGTTACTGTTAATTCAACTCACATTACAATTTATTCAACGTTAAACTTTACTGTTTCAAAATACTTGGATACGATGGATCGGCTCTTAAAATCGCAAAATTTGGGCCAAATTTCTTACGTGAAGTTCTCAACTTAACAGAAACTAGTAAGTTCTCGCTTCTATGTAATTACATATCTTCGAATGTGTTTCTTCTTATTAATGATTCCATGAATTATGATGATGCAATCGTTGTTTTGGACTCTATCTGTGTTACGAAACGAAATTTTCGCACGACATTGTCTAGCTTCACAAATGCAAGAAACAGGCGAGTCTGTTACTGAATTTTTACAAACCCTCCAGCAGCTTAGCAAGAATTGTAATTTTAAAGCAATGACTGCCAATCAGTACATGAGAGAGTTCATCAGAGACTCCTTCATCCGAGGTTTAAGAAATCCCCGTATCAGAGAGCGTTTGTTGGAAAATTCTACTATTACTTTGGAAAATACTTTCAATAAAGCTAGGGCGTTGGAACTAGCTGAATCCCACTCAGCATCGTACATGAATGTCTCTCATCATCCCGTGGCTGCCACTGTTATCTTACAGTATTTTTGAGGATACTCATCCAGCTGCAGCTATGCAGCTTCAATCTGGAAAGTGCTTCTTTTGTGGAAATGATCGCCACGTAAGAAGTTTATGCCCTGCCAAAGAGGTACTGTGTAGAAGATGTGGAAAAAGGGACACTATCAAAGAGTTTGTAAATCTAAACCACAGCGTGTCTCCCATAACCCTGCTGCATCAGTCCACACCTTAGCCACAGTGTCGGTCTGGCCTACTTGTCTACAAAAGTCTAACTAAAATACAAATTAATGGGATTGAATTGAATGTTCTTATCGACACTGGTAGTTCTCTTAGCTTCATAAATGAATGTTTCGTTAAAAGATGTAATGTAAAAGTGAACACAGCATCTCTCCGAAGAGTATTAGGTATGTTTGCTCAAAACTGCCTTTGGATACCAGTATTCTCAAAGAAGATACACCTATTGCTATCAAACCATCAGTTCCCAATTTCAGAGAAGGCTGTAAATGCATTCAACAGCTTAAAGTCAGATATAGCCAAAGCATCATTAGCTGCAATAGATGATGCCATACCATTCAGAGTTTAGACTGAACTGATGCATCTAAGTTTGCTATAGGAGCAACTCTCAGTCAAGCTGGTCGACCCATAACGTTTTTTCCAGAACACTAAACAAGTCTGAAATTAACCATTCATCTGTTGAGAAAGAAGCATATGCTATTGTGGAATCTTTGCGCTTCTGGCGACATTACCTGATTAGTAGACCTATTGAAGTATTTACCGATCAAAGGTCTGTCTCATTCATGTTCGACAAACGTCATTTTAGCAAAATCACAAATGAAAAGATTATGCACTGGAAACTAGAATTGTTATGCTACAAGTTCGATATCATCTACCGCCCTGGAAGGGGCCGTTCAAATATTATGTAAGCACCTGGGGGGGGGGGGGGAGGGGGATAGCGATTTGCTTATTTTTGTTGACAAGGGGGGGAAAGGGTATGAGTGATGTTTACGTAAGCATTTAATAATCCCTTTATTTCTAAAAAAAAATTGAAACTTACAAAAAATTTCACTTTTGTACACCGAGTTCTAGGATAGGCGACTTTCCATTCAAATCGATCTAAGGGATTTAAACTTACGCCACATAAAAGTGACGTACTCTGCCTTCAGCCAATTACAATCAAACATTGATGATGCAAAATACTGCAGTTTCAAAATGAATAAAGGGGATTCCCCTCTTTTGGGTGTTTGGAGGCGTGAATCCTACATTAAACCTTACTTATGTGACAGACAATTTTTGTTTTTGTTTCGCTTGGCGACTGGCGGGCGCCTAAGATGGAACAGTAGTTGGTTTAAGGTTCAAGATTCCGAATTGAGTTGTGTTTTGAACAAGTTTCTTTTTCCACTGCAATCCTTCTTGAACTTTTTGAAGATTAAGCAAATATAGTTGCTCAGCTTTCTGTTTGCTTTAAAAAAAACAACAACATATGTCTTCATTTCGTGAAATTTTATATAAAAAGCTGTTTGAAGCTTTTAAAAAGTCTACATCAAACAAACCCTTGAAAGATATTCAGGATATAAATAATGAGGTATGGCGCCATTTTAAAAATGACGAAGAACTAGAAGTGTTGGTGTTAAAAAGAATCGAAGAAGAGTTGCGAAAGGCAACTAGAAAAAAAACCCTTCTCCTTGATTATTTTATAAAGGTAATTATAAACAATTTATTCATAATATGTTAAGATAAATTTATGTTAAGTATATTTTATCAGAACTTTTTATATTCACCTTGGTTTTGACTATTTACATATTTTGAAAAATGTAGCGAAAACTGAAATAAGTATAGTATACTAGATTTGGTAATACGTAATTGTGTTAAAATTGACATCTTCTTTCTTTAATTATACAGATAATTTATAAATAATTTACAGAAAATGCCATATGACTATTTTTGTCCGTCCATCAAATCACAATTGTCTGCAAGGACTTGTGGGAAATGTGGTTTGTACCACGCTTCACTAAAATCGACAATTCGTCATAAGAAAATTGTTCATGGCGAAAATAGCCAGAGAGCTTGCCTAGTTCGGCCTATGAGAATTGCTGCTCGTCGAGCAAATGAACTGATGTGCGTCATCAATTATGTAGAAGTCATGGAAGATACTGAGTGGATAAGCGAAGAGGAAGTTTGCCCAGATTCCTTGTGCGAAACAAGTGATGAAGCAATAACATCAGATGCCAGAAACCCTATAATTTCAGACATTAAAAACTGGCTAGAGCAACCCTGGATAACATCTGACTAGATAGACTTAATTGATTATGAAAATTACATTTATGTGCCATTAAAATTGTGATAAACTTAACATTTAAAAAAAATTTAAAATATTTTTTTTTTCCCTTTTAAGGCGAGTTAAAGTTCATTATTTGCATTGAATCCTAACTTTTTTTTAAGATTATTAACGTTACAAAAAAAAAAAAAAAAAAAAAAAGAGCAGGGGGGGGGGGGGTACCGTATGCTTACGTAATTATAGAGGGGGGGGGGTATGCGATTTGCTTATTTTTGCTGACAAGGGGGGGAGGGGGTCAAAAATTACCAAAAACATGCTTACGTAATATTTGAACGACCCCGAAGTGAAAATGCTACTGCATAAATGAGAGTTAGAATTTCAAAAGCAAAAAAATTATTTTTAAAAATTAAATATTTTAAACTTAATTATGGCAATAAAGTAACTTAATGTTTGATGTAAAATTCTATTTAATTCTTTAGTAAATATCTTCTGCATAGAATCAACTTTTGGTGTAGTAAGCTAATGGTTTCATGCGCAAAAGGCCATGAAAAAGGACTGTGGATAAGATTTTTTTTTATTGTTCTAAAACATAACTTTGGTAAATCAAAGTTTAAATAAGAAATCAAAAGTTAAGCTATAGCTGAATCACAGCTTTTAATATTGTTGTATATTTAATTTGAACCAGTCCAAAAATTCTCTAATACACTGATTTCAAAAATCTTGATAGTGTCTGCCTATCCCTCTAGAAACTCTACCTTCCCTAATTCTGAAAATACTGCATCAATTTTAATGCTATTTAAAAGGTGCATGCAATCAATGATTTTAATACCACTCAAAAAGTGCATGCAATATAGGAGTATTTAGGTCCTAATAAAATTCAGGTATGTGTAAGGGTGTAGAAGCACAGAAATTATGATATTTGATTCTTATAGCCAATGTAGGATGTTTGTCATGAGAATGGTTGGCTAAAACAATTTATTACAAGTACAATATAACTCCAATAATGACCTCTATTGAAGTTATACTAATGCTTTCATATGTGAAAAATGTTTCATATGTTCCTATAAATTAGATTCATTATTAATGTAGGGCAGTTGTGTCAGTGTTGTATTAGTAGTTTTTGTATGTCTTTATCACACTTAGCTTTATTCTGCTTAAAGATTGAATTTTTTTAGTTGTAACACTTTTCATTGTTGTGTAGAGTGTTTTGATTCTAAAAGATATATATTTAAATATATAGTAGATGTATTTAATTAAAATTGTATTTATTTTACACATTTTAATGCTAGGTTCAATGAAACAATGGAATTCTTCAGTTGGAAAGCAAAATCAGGCAACCCATCTGAATGGCCACAAGAATTTTTTAGCTACTGGAGGGTTTTCTGCAATGATTTTAAAGATATCTGGAAGAAAGAAATACACAGAAAAGCCAAAGAAGAGTAAGTTTTTGAAAATAAATCTAAATATTTTAAAAATATTAATATATTTGATGGAATGCTTTAAAGAAAATACTCTGTGCTTTTTATTTCATTCAAGCAAGAGAGTTAAATTGCAAGTGCAACTTTTATTGTATGGTTTATTATGTTTAATAAAACTTTTTTTGTGTATTTAAAAATGCAGAAATATTGATGGTAGCAAAAGAATTACATATTAACTTAATAAACTTGTGAGACAAATTATTTAAGCCAATAGATTCTGAATTGTATACCTAATTTTAAAACTATTTACTTAAAGAATGTATTGCTTATTATAAAGTTTAGCATGAAGCAAATAAAATGTAGTATATTAAAACACAGAACCAATTTATGTAAAAGACCACAAGAATTTTTTTATCCAAGATGTACATCCTTCTTTAATACTATTTGCTCTGAAATATTTTAGGCCGACCAAACGGTATAGTGGTTAGCGTGCTAGCTTCTAGACCGCGAGGTTGCGGGTTCGAGTCCCGTGTTAGGCATGGGTGTTTGTAAATGTATGTTGGCTTGTCTAATGACGAAAGTTTCGGCGCATTATAGCCCTCGTGTTGCTGACGGCGCCAGATAATCTGAAAACAACCAACTGAAATATTTTAGTCACAGAAATATTATCATTGTCATACTAAAAATAATCAATGAACTTAGAGTAATTTTTATCTCAGATTTTCGGAACTAAATGAAATTTTTAAAACTATAAAAACTTGTTTAATTGTTTTACTTTCTCCTATTTCTTAGTATATAAAATTAATAAGTACTTTGGTGAAAGAATTTATTTCAGTATGTATCACTTGCCTTACTACAATTATAGTTTTTGCTGTGATTGTCATCTATATAGATTTGGTCTAAAACTAATTTAAAGGTTTATCAAATATATGTAAATAATACATTTCAGTTCAAATTTAAAATTATATTTCAGGCTTGAAAGAACTCGGAAAAAACTGCAAGATCTTAAAGAAGAAAGAAGAGCCAATGTTGTTAAAGTCAAAGATAAACCTTTTGGACTTGTAAGTTTCTTAAATCTTAAATTGCTAAATTTTTATTTCAGAACAGTGCCTTTTTAAACCTGTAAAGGTTGAGGTACACTGCTGAGTCGTGATTAAACTTTTAATAATTTGCAAAAAGTTTATTTTTTTAATGCACAAATTAAAAATTCCTAGAAATTTTTAAAATGTTGTCTATTTAATGATAGTTTAATTGAGAGGTTTTTTTCCCTCCATTTTGTCAGACAATAACTGTTGTTGTACTTCTGTTTTCTAACAAATCTTCTTAGCGCTGCACAAAAATATTAAAATAAACTTTTTTTTAAAAATATTGCAATTGTATAAATGCAGATATTAGTTGAATAATAGATGTTAATGTTTTTTTGTTGTTTTTTTTGTAAAAAACTTCCTTCCTTAACTAAAAAACGTTTTTTTATTTGCATAAACAACTTAAAATTTGCTATTGAATTAAAATATAAATTCATTAGAACAATAAGCAACATTATGATTATTTTTCTTTGGATGAAATACTTTTGACATATCCTTTCATGAACTCTATAGAACTTAGTATTGTTACATTTCAACACTACAATAGACTTCAGTCGCGGTGCTGGTACTCGGGAGAGTCACCCCCATTCATAAGTCATACATTTCAACAATCAACTAGTGTCACTGAAAAATTAAGTGCATTAAGTAAAACACAAAGTTTCATTCCATATTAAATTAACATAATAATATAACCCATAAAAACAAAGCTTTTAATAAAAATCCTTTTTATACATATTCAATTGTTACTTTCATTACCATAGTGCCAGGGCCGCCGACAAGGGGGGGGGGGGGGGACAAAACAGTGCACATTATAAGGGCACGCCTTGTCAAGAAGGGCTGCAATTTCTTGTTAAAGTAATCTTGAAAATAAGAATTTTACTAAAAAAGTTTAAATTTATAGGATTCATATTACGAAACAAAAAGGCAAAAGATACCGAAAATTCTTTTGCAAACGACCCCTAAATCCAGTCTTTTTTTTAACACTGTCCCAAGAATGTAAACCACAACGCAGACCACAACCTAAATGGACTATGGGAATGAGAAGTGACTGAAATAATTTTTAATAAGGGTCTTTGGAATGTGTTGAAATATGTTGAGAGTCTCCTTTTAAATTTGTTTTTCTTTATGGGGCAAGGGGGCAAGTTTTTTTTTTACTGCCCTCCAAACAGTGATGCCTCATTGTAGATGACCTTGAACACATTTTTAATTACAAGGTTTGCTATTCGACAATTTCTTGTAAAAGTAACCCAGGACCCCCACTTCTTATCTGCCAAAAAGTTATAAAAATTGGGGGGGGGGGGTGGCGGCATGTGTAGGGAGATGGGAAGAGGAGGGGTGAAAGAATGACAAGAGTGTAGGATGACCCCCGGAAATGCTGTCCCCTTTTCTTCTGCGGGACTTAGTTAACTGGCCACAGTTTGGAAAAAAAGTCACTGACATCAGAAATCGGAAGATGCGAAAGAACCATGTCCAACTTTTGCTTTTGTGTGATAACACAGTGAAAAGGTATGCCAATTTGTTTTACATGCTATAAACTTAAACACTCTAGAAATAGTATAAAACTATGTAGAGGTCTTGCATAATAGAATAGCGAAACTCGTTATATAAAAAAGCAAAAAAAAAACAACAGTTTTTTTAAATACTCTTCTTTAATAGTCGAATGAAATTGACAAACTAATTTATTTTTTACAGTAATTTGAAACTTAAGTACAAATGTTGCAATATCATGACAAATTTTTACCTCAACATGCTTTTAAATTCCATTTCTTTATGTTGTGCAGTGTGCTTAAACACTTCTTTTAATTTCTTTAATTTAACTTGTTGAATTTTGTATTTATAGAAACTAGTTTTTCACATCAAATTTAAACATAATTTATGGTTTGAAATAGCGCATTCTGATTGTCCTGTATTTTGACTGAGAAAGTACCAGGGGGTGCTGACTTTAAGTTGGTATTTAAGAACAGTGTTACCTAGTCAATCCTACTAATTTCTCTTATTCTTTGCGTTTTCTTGATTTTTCTGGTTTTAAATTATGCAGTAAGTTTATAATGAGTTTACCTCGACAAAAAATAAATTTAATACCATTATTGCTTCAGTTTATTCTTAGATTGAATTAATCAGAAATTTTAGAACCACATATATCCATCAGAAAAACTGCATACGGCTCCAGAGCCGCCGTCTAATATCCCCAGTTGTATATGCTTCTCTAATTAAAAATACCACCCCATTTCAAAACTAATAACTGTGGGGATATTTCCTTTTTAGTTTGAACCGTAGTATGTATAAATGGGCAAGGGGGGGGGGGGGTATGGGGTCTCAAAGTGCAGTTGCATAGAGGATAGAGGCCCGAAAAACTTCTCGATGGCCTTGCATAGAGCCATTCTGTTTTCTGTGTATGCTTGATGTTTGTATCTAATTTTGAATATTAAAAACATCTTTATCAGCAAAATATACGGCAAACTACATTTCAACATTTAATTTGTTAAAAAAGAATATGAATCGATGCATTCACGTCCAAATATCTTTTATTTATTTTAGTATGCTACGTTGAATTAACTGCACTGCACAACACTCCATACAAAATTTATGCATTCATGTCTTTTATTTATTCTGATTAAAATAATTTTGGCAACAGGCGAGATTTATTAGTAATTCAAAACGATTAGAGAAATGTGTGTAAAAGCAACCTTTTAGTGATGGCCCTCAAAACTTGATAGAATGCATTGTCATCGACATAGAATCTATCTGGCATGTTTCAACCGTATTAGATGACACCAAGTGGGTTAATTATACTTCTGCAGATTTGCCCAGAAGCCATACACAAACAAAATTGCAGTTAATATAAAAGATTTACAAATTTGCATTTTTGATTTAGAATTCAGTGAAATTTTTTCAATGTGTTTATTTTTTCTTACAGAAAGCTAAGTTAGCCAAGAAAGGAATGCTACTTAAAGATTCTACAATGGATTCTTGAAAATATCCTAGACCATTCTTGTAGATAGATACCCCATCATGAAGTGCCTACATTTTGTTGCCCAGTAAACTCGAACGAGTTTTCATTTGTACTAGAATACATCATAATATTTTTTTGATAAATCACATTTTTGGAGGAAAAAAATATCATTGTATCAATTAACTTTTAATGTTTACAAATTACTTTAAATTTGTAGCTCTTTTCATTCTTCATTTTTTCCCCCCTTAAGAGCAGAAATGAAAGTCTTATGATTTGTTTTTAATATACTGTTTGTAAAATCGCTTTAATTTTTGATCGGAGAATTTTGTATTTTTAAGCAATTTTATAACACATGTGATCAAACTGTGCAATAATTAATATGTAATGGTATGTTTCCTTGAGATAACGTTTTATTTTATTCCCAAGCCGTACATAAATAAAACACTTTGAATGCTTTTCCTAAGCATTATCTAGAAATTTTGTTATTTCTATTTGTTTCTACTTTGAAAAAGTATAAAATTTTTTATAAAAAACTAAAATTGTGCTTTAAAAGCACATTATATTGCAGTTAATTATTTTAAATTTAGAATTTGTTAAACTATGAAATTACATTTTATAAATGTAATGTAATTTTTACTACTCTCAAACATGTAGCCATGATAGTAAGTATAAAAATAATATCCAAACTGCACAGAAACATTCGAAACACTATCTGTTTCAGATTTAGGCAGCTATTTCTCTTGAATTTGACATTGTTCTCACCAATCATTTTTCTCATCAATCTGCATGTTCATTTCCAGAGCAATTCTCAAACTTTGCATTTAAAAGAAAATTGTTAACAAATTTCTGATATTAATCACATCTTTGTTTATGGATTTGCTTGGTGTTCCAGTAAATTTTAAAATGCATTTAAGTGTATCAAGATAAATGAAATCAACAACGCATTTAAATTTAGCCTGATAACACATAATTGTGTTCTCCAAATTTATTTATATAATATTTCTGTGTGTAGAAAATATTGAGTAGTGGTATATAACAGTATGCTCATATAGAGTTATATGCTCAAATGTAGTATATTCTGTAAGTTAATTTGACTTGCATATCAATATATTACAATCTTGTTCATGTTGTAGTGTAAAAACAAAGTTGTATTTTGAGGTTATACTTAAGAAAGTAGATAAATACTTCAATATCAAAATATTTTCCTATTCATATTGTTAATTTCCTTTATGCTAACATTACGGATTTCATTATATTCATTTCCATGTTGTAGTCTTGCTTCATTTAAACAAAACAAAAAAATATTATTGAAGAGAAATAATTTACAATGAAGATTGATTCAGGCCAATTGTAGACTAGTATTTATATAAAATGTTGTGTCCATGTTGATTGTTATTTTCTGCAGGATTCAGAAAATTTTGTTTTCTTTTTCAATGAAATACTGCTATAAAAGGTATTTCAATTGAATAACAAGTATATTAGTTGAAAAATTGTATATGTTTAGCATATGCCATCAGCATTCCAGAATCCGAATCAGCAGAATTCTGTTTTTCCATTAATTATTGTTGTACCGTAATTAAAAAGCATTCCTATTATAGCAAATGTTATAAAAGTTTTTCTTCCTAACTTTTATCAGTTATTTTAGTAACTGAACTTAGATCGTTGCTTTGTATTATTGATTTTGTAAAATAAAGAGTTTCTTTTTTGTTTATTTTTAAAAGACTAATTGAAGTTCAGAAAAAGCCTTTTGCAATATAACAGTAATTTCTAGAACATGATTCTCGTAAACAATTTGTTAAATTTACACAGTTTTAGTTTATAGAAACTGGGGTTAAAAATAGTTTAATTCTCACAACTACAGTCTTCAAGTATTACATGATAGCACCAGAATATTATAAATATTGATGTGCAATTTTAATTTTAGGAGGTATACTTTTATGTGTAAAATAACAGCACTATTGCTTGCCTTCATATTTTGAGCTTAGAAGGTAAAGTGCAGATCTTTACGATATTTTTTACTTTTTAGAGCATGCACCATGTTCAATATCAAAGTATAAAATCCACCATTGTTGCACATAGTGTTGAGCCTATGTTCCATAGTAATCAAACATATTTTGTATGATCTAATAGTTATTGGATGGTATTTACAAATAATATAGTGATGTATTAGGACATATCATGTATCCTTTAATATATTTTTAAGTTTCATAAAAGTTTTCCTGATTTTTTTTTTTTTTCTTAAATTTCTTTTCTAAATACTACTTGAAATTATGTTATGATAAAAGTATGTATATATGTCTGACTATTTTGTATTTTCTTATAGTAGGTCTGTTTTTATATTGAATGTTATAAGAATATGTTAATGTTTGTATATTAATCAATTTCATTTGTAAAATAAAAATTTACACAAACTATAATTTATGTTATACTACTATGTTATTCATTGATTGTCTAAATTATTTATTTGGTTTCTATTATAGTTCCTAGCCACTGTGAAATTTTTCACATTTTTAAATGGTCTAGAAATCATATAACTTTTCTATAAATAAAATTGATTTATATTCTATAAGAGTAAAATTATTTCTAGATTGTTTTATTACATTTTATTATATTCTATTACAAATATTTGCATAACTATTATCTTTTACACAAGGAATGTGAAGTAGGCTACTTAATAAATTATTGAATTAGTTATGAAACTTTTATAGATTGATTTTAGAAAAGTCGTGTGGAAGTATTGATGTATATTTTGTGTGATTGTCATTAATGCATATGTATTTTATGACAAAATTATAAACAAAATCTAAATGAATGTGAAATATTTTTCACTTAGTCTTAACTCTGATTGTGCTATTTTAAATACCGAATAAAAATGTTTCTATTATATATCATTTAAATTCAATGCAATTATAAAATATGACAAGTATAATTTGTCAATTCTTCTATGCTTAAGGGGAAAATATGTTGTTTCCTCAAAATGTTATTCAAAATTATGCCTAATTATGAGTTTGATAATAAACAAAACATTAAGAAGTATTTTCAAATATGTCTGATAAAATAAAATGTCCGATACTTTTTTTTATATAAATTGTACTCTTTAAAGGCTGATTTACTTGATTAGGTTTTAAAATTATGAAACAAAATTCTAAATGTAGATATTTTTAAGTAATATTGTTTGATTTCATTAAAATCAAAAGTTTAAGGTGCGCAATGTAATAAGATGTCATTTTATAAATAATTTTAATATATATTTGTTTATCTGCATTTTATTTCTTCTTTCATGACCTTAAAATTGCTAATTTTATTTTCCACAAAGCCGAATAACATTTTCTTGTTAGCAAATATAGTTGTTTTATCATGATAAAGCAATATATCTATTATAATGTTGAATTTGTCTTTCATAACAGTGAAACATGATCATTGAGCAATTCTTTCTTGTATTGATGCTGTAAATTTGAATTACATATCATTATCTTAAAAATATTTTTAAGTTGAATTAAGTTTTCAAGTTACATATTCTTTCCTTATCACATTTATGTTAAGTATTCCTATATTCGAAATTAGTGTTCTGTGAATGGGTTAATAACCTCAGGGACAGCCGTTTCCTCATTGTGCACTTTTTCACTTCACCATTAATTTATCTCGATGTCTCTGACTGAAGAATGGTTGTTATCGTTCAATTATAAAAATATACAGTTTTCTTTCGGCAAGATTTGTGATATTCTATGTAGAGATAATGTTAATTTGTTTGTGTAATTAAAAAATCCTTATATACGTTTGACTAGTTATTCAATTATTGAACTACAGAAAAATACAGAAATATGTGTCACTGATTTTGCACTTAAAACAATCTTTGGTACTTAGATATTATCCCTTCGACCGCTGGAGAGACAAAAAAGTTTTCCAAACAAATTTCCTTAGTTTGTCAAAACGGGAGACCATGCCCGGTCAGACGCGCTGCTGAAGTATTCCATGAAAGGGCCCCAACGTTGGTCCGAGCCAACAGGATCTCCGAGGGAGCCAATCAGTTTGAACCTTTTGTTCAATAGCAAAAGTTCACTTATGGTCGGCCGAATAATACGTAAGTACCCAATCTTCTAGCCTACAATACAATGAGCAGATGCAATGTTAACCAGCTATAATTAGTTATTTCAATTAACCATATGTATACATAAAGTAATTAAAGTATAGGATTCGGTAAGAAAAAAAATCGATTCCCCCCACTCCACGTTTTGGAATATCCCAATTTCAAAAAAGTGATCTAGAAAAAATTTGTGTCTGCGGACAGCATAACTCCCGAAAAATATTACCTACGATGTTCAAATTTGGTGATGGTACAGGAACCTACCATCAAGGTTTTCGTCAAAATCGCCCATGCGCATAATGCAGCTGCCATTGAAAAAAATCATGTTTTTCTGTAATTGCTAAAAAACGGCTCTAACGATTTTGTTCAAAATCGCTGGTAATGCCTCTTAAGGTGTTATAAACGTCCCCACCGCCGAAATTCCCGTAAAAATGCTTTAATGGCGTAAAAAGTTGGAAAATCAAATGCCCTTAACTCAGAGTTCTCTTTCCTTGAGCATACCTCATCAACGATCGTTTTGTTCTTCTCTCCCCAGTTTCAGTTATAAGGATTATATCAGAATTGTTGAAAAGTATATCGCCAAATTCATCACTTAGGCGGTTTTTTTTTTTTGTTTTGTTTTGTTGTTGTTGTTGAAAGATCCATACAAGAATTATCGCAAAAAATATCGCCTGAGTGGCCACTTATGCTATAGAAATGATGAAAATATAAAAACGGTAAATGACACAAATCCACGTCAATATTATAGTGTAATTGAAAGTTGTGCGATGTTTTATAAGCATTGGGTATCTTTAGTTTTGAACTGCCCCAGTGATTACGCTGTGGGTGCTTTTTGAGCAAAATATTTAAGAACTTTCTTAAACGCTAAAATTAGAAAGTGTGGTTTAACATTTTTCCTGAGGACCTTTTGATACAAAATTTTCAAAATTTTGCTATCTCAAATTTAGTTATCAACCTAAAAGAACAAGCAAGCTGAAGGGTGAAAGTATTTTTCCAGTTGATATTTGGTATAAAATAGCATTATATTCAAAAATTAATAGTAATTTTATTATAAAAGTGCTTTGACAAATAACTCATCATGAGTGAGGGAAATTGTAATCATTTTAGCATTTTGTTAAAATGAAAATTGTGATTTTAGCTTTTTTGCTGAAGAAATTTTGTACCCCAGCTTAAACACTGATCTCTCTATTAAGTGCGTATGACATACAGTAGGTAAAAATATCTTACAATATTATATCCAAATTAGATTGGGAAAAATTGCCTATCTGAGAATTTCGAATGAATCTGACACATAAACACTGTATGTAGGAAAAGTGAGGAACGTTTTCTTTCATTCCATTGGGTTTCCCCCACTATACATGATTCTCTTACGACTTCATGAATAAAGCGATTTGTTTTTTAAAATCAAAGTAAGTTTATGATCAGATTGTAGAGGAGGCAACTTAGTTAAAAAAGCGACCTCAACTCAAGCACAAAATTGATTTTCCAATTGGATGACTAATTTGTAGAATGTACTGAAAAAAATCATAGGCATTAAATTAAGAAATTTTAGTCAGAAGAGATCCAGTAAAAATCAAAAAGGAGTTATAGTAGTACACAATCTGTTTAACGATGAATTTTAATTTTAAAAATTATAAAATATGTTTTAATACTTACACAACATATACAAATACTAATACACATTTACATTATATTATTGCTATAGAAATCAGAAGGTTTCCATTTTCTTGAGCGTTTATCTCTAAACATATTTTATGGGCCAATTCTGTAGAAAACATTTGAGAAACCTTCACCCTTGGATTGAAATTTGGAATATTAAAATTTATTTTACTCCATTTATTTCTATCTGGATGGGAATGGTAAGGTATTTCAGCTACCGGCCAAACTACCGCATCTAATTCCTTAAGAAATGACTCGTTTTGTTCGTATTTGTTGCTACTACATACCACTGTGAACAGTTCCCAAAAATATTTTGTCATAATTTTATTATGGCTATAATTATACTAAATGAAACTGACCCAGTATTTTTCAAATCAATATTTTACATACTAACCCTCGATTATATTTGACATTTTGTTTGTACTTCCAACCGAGCAAAAAGTCCAAATTTCCCGTTTTGGATTTTTCACGTTGAATAACATTTTAATCACCGAATAGGAGCCAAAAATAAAAAAATAAAAATAGAATAATCACAGTGTGATGTATTGATTTGGTTGTATATCAATTTATTTTGCGCAAGCACCAAACTGTGCCAGCGTGGCATATTGAGCATATACAAACTGTTAAAAATATTAAAAATTTTACAGGTGATATTTTCATGTTTCTTTCTTCATATATGTTTCCTCATCTTACTGAAACCGAGGAATGCGATACTCTTACTAATTTTCTGGCAATTTGAACAAACAAAAGAAAATTTAAATTTTCAATTGATAAGAATCACGTTAAAAAAAATGCCTATACTAGTAAAATACTTAAACAGACAAAATACGCACAATTGATGCATGAGATATAACTAGCTGCGTGGCTCCGCGTTACGGAGACCCATCGATGTATAGGCTCCAGCTTGTGGCGCCTCGCGAACAGGCTAGCTTTGTTCGCCGAAAGGTTCATTGTTAGGCAAACACAGCTCGCTTCGCTTGCTGAAAAGTTCATTGCACATAAGCACAGGATCGCTTCTCTCGTTGAAATGTTCATTGCTACGCGAGCACACAGACTCGCTTGCTCGTGAAAGGTTCATCGCTGCGCGAGTATAAACTCGCTAAGAAATTAATTGTTACGTAAAACTTATTACCACTCCCCCTTCCTATCGAATACAATACCACGATCCCTTCCCCTCTTCTGAGAATATTTTAACATTGTGCCTGTCAAAAGTCCAATTAAAAGGCCAAAACTACTTATATTGAAAAATTTCGGAGCTGTTCGTCAATTAGAAGTCGCTTTGTACAAATTTAAATTAAAAACAAAAAAAAAAAATTAAGACTTCAACATTTTGTTTGTCAAAAGTCCAATTAGATGGCCGAAACTACATATGTTGAAAATTTCAGAGCTATAGCCCTACTAATAGCCGTTTCGTAATAAAATTAATTAAAAAAACTAATTAAAATATTAATATTATGTTTTTCAAAAGTCCAATTAAAAGGTCAAAACTACTTATGTTGAAAATTTCAGAGCTGTAGCCCTATTAGAAGTCGTTTCGTAAAAAAAATATTCCTAAAGATTTTTTTTTTTACTTAAATTAATATCAAAATTGGATAGACTAATAACATCAAGTTTGAAATCAGATCTTTTATCATAGACACCAATATGTTATCCTTGTCTTCCTTAATTTTAAAATTCAAGTCCAAATACTGTGCTCTTTTATTACAATCATTAGCTTTTCAACACCAATTCTTTAGGATAATTATCAATAACAGCTTCAAGTTCATTACAATTAAAAACCAATAAATCATCTATACATCTAAAGCCACCCATATAATTCTTTTTTAAAAAACCCCTTTCAAACATATGCAAAAGCACTAGAAAAAATATTACCCATAGGAATATACCCTTATTCGGTCTGAAAAAATCAATTCCATTGTAAACATATTTAAAAAAAATATTGAATTAAGCTCGATCCAATCCCTCTTATCAAAATTCGAATCCCCAAGAAAAATTTCAAAAATATCATTGCAAATGTCAATAAGATTAACATACGGAATACTGGTGGATAAGTTTTAAAAGTCGAAAGTATGGACAAAATCAATTTTGTTATTTCTAACAAAATCAAAAACTTCTTTATTGTTGTTAATCAAAAAATGTCTTTCAGATCCCTTGATTTTATTCAAAACAAACTTAAATTTAATTTTTTTTTTTACTTAGAATACTGTTATAACAATTAGTACTACATGTAACAAATCTAAATTTCGGAGGCATAATTTTATATGTAAAAGTTTTTTCAAACAGATAATGTTAGATGAATATAATAGTAACAATACTTATGATAGAATTGGTTTTACCAAAAGAGAACTTGACAATAGACTTTTGGCTTTCAGTAAAAAAAGACACAAGTTTAAGGTTAATAGCTTGAAATATCCATATCTCTTTCCAACGATTAAATTTCATAAGAGACCTCCGAAATTTAGAAAACGAGTGGTTAGCAGGCTAGCTTTTAGGCCGCGAGGTTGCGGGTTCGAGTCCCGTGTTAGGCATGGGTGTTTGTAAATGTATATTGGCTTGTCTAATGACGAATGTTTCGGCGCATTATTGCCTTCGTGTTGCTGAAGACGCCAGATAATCTGAAAACAACCAACCAACCGAAATTTAGATTTGTTGCATGCAGTTCTAATTGTTATAACAGTATTCTAAGTAAAAAAAATCAAAATTGATTTTATCCATACTTTTAAAATTTGTTCACCTTTATTCCGCATGTTAATCTAATTGACATTTGCAATGATATTTTTGAAATTTATCCCCGAGATTCAAATTTAGTTCGTTGATTGGTTGGTTGAATTTTCCTGGCGCAAGGGCAACTCTAGGGCCAAACTGCAATTCGAATTTCGATAAGGGGGATTGGATCGAGCTTTGCAAATTCAATATTCTTGAAAATTATGTTTACAATGGAATTGACTTTATCAGACAAAATAAGGGTATTTCTATGGGTAATAGTTTTTCTAGTGCTTTTGCGGACATTTATTTACGTATGTTTGAAAGGGATTTTCTAAAAAAGAATGATGTGGCTGGATTTAGATATATAGATGATTTATTGGTTTTTAATTGTAATGAGCTTGGAGCTGTTGTTGATATTTATCCTAAAGAATTGGTGCCGACAAAAACTAATGATTTTAACAAAAGAGCACAGTATTTGGACTTGGATTTTAAAATTAAGGCAGATTATGTTAACATTATTGTCTATGATAAAAGATCCGATTTCAAATTTGATTTTATTAGTCTATGGAATTTTTATAGTAATTTAAGTAAAAAAATCTTTAGGAAAATCTTTTTTTCTCAATTTCATAGACTAATTGGCATTAACAATAATAAGAATGATTTGGATAGTGCATTGAAAATGTTTAGAAACAATTTAAGAATAAATGCATTTCCAAGATATTTTTGTAATTTTAATGTTTTTTTGGTCTATACGTCCATATTTCGGGCGATATTGAAATTCCGAGTTAAATAGCCCTAACTGGTACTTGGTCTTCAATATAGATGGCGATTTTGTTTTTCTTTAAGTGCGAAGCTATTTTGTTTTTCGAAAGTGCGGGATTGTTTTTTTTTTTTTTTTTGTTTTTTTTCGGGATATTAGTGCGGTTTGATGAAAGTCATGTAGAAGGTTACTATTTCTGCCTAGATAGGTTTGTTGCTGTTTTTGGTAAGATATATGTTAATTTTTATACATTTATCTGACTTGCTGCCTTGCAACAGGATACGACGGGGTACGAGGATGGATTGGTAATTTATTACTGATCTATTCTTCAGAAACGCATCCCCGAAATCCTGGCTGGGTTCGAACCCCTTGATAACGAGATCCAGTCGGGATTTCTTAACTTTTCAATCTTTTACTTAATGTAACTTTTACAATTTTCTATTTTTAAATTTGATGTATAGATTTCAGCATTCTATTTTCATGCAGCATTGCGCTAAAGATGAATTTTCAAAGTTGTTACAGTTTTTCAGCAAGACAATAGTTTTGTACTTCACTTTTATATTTAGCTTTCGGGACCAACTGGTGCACAATTAACCAAAAAAGCTGCAATTTTTAACTGAAAAGCCATTTCCGAACTATTAACCAAAGGGCTACAAAGGAATCGAATCCATGTTACACCAAACAGCAAATCCATCAGACGGGCAGCCAAATAATACCACAAGGTTAAAAAAAAAAAAATACATGTACAAAAAGGATAACCAAATACAAAGTTTACGCTCATATTTGTTATTCGAGTTTAGATCTACTCAACAATCTCTCAATATAAATCCATCTTTTAAAACTATTTACTACAGTAGAATTTATGATGTAGTCCAACAGATTGTTTAATTTATCAACCGCTCTATTGCGTTATAATTTTACGTTAAAATGCGGTTTATTTAACTTGTATACTTTACCTTCCGTATGTATTCCAGACCAAAAAAAGTCGACCAGACGGCATAGTGGTTAGCGTGCTAGCTTCTAGACCGAGAGGTTGCGGATTCGAGTCCCGTGTAAGGCATGGGTGTTTGTAAATATATGTTAGCTTGTCAAATGACGAATGTTTCGGCGCATTATAGCCCTCGTGTTGCTGACGGCGCCAGATAATCTGAAAACAACCAAACAACCAGGCCAAAAAGAACCCGACATCGGTATGGACTAAACAAATTGGATAAGATAATGTTTGAAATATTTTTTCTCACAATTTGCCGTGAGTATAGTGGTTAGTTAACAAACGTCAGAATTAATCTAAATGAACTTAATTTCGTGCATAAGTTAAAGCGTTGCAATAACTCAAAGTCGTAACTTGAAATGATATTTATTCATGAACAATAGGTATTTAGACAACACATTTCCTCAAAGCACGCTTAGTTAAGTCAGTGCTGACATCCATAGATTAAAAGCAAAATAAATATATCATAAAGATATCATAGAACAACTAATAAATCATATTGACACTTTTGATTACTATACAGTATAAAAACTGGCTGAGCATTTGAATCAAGAAATTTCACTTACTGGCATATCAGGGTCAGGAAAATGGCAAACTCATGTGCACGTCATTGCGTCCGATAAAAATGCATATCTCTCTCAGGCATCACCACTTGACCGACTTGCTATCTCCCCAATTTCCTTCTGTCTCTTACGATCCCCCTCATAATTACATCAAAACTTCTCTCTCTACGCCATTGGAGCGGCTCGAATCCTTTATGGAATCGCCAACTCTTATTTGACCAATTGGCCAAACCCCTGTTTAAATATTCCCCCAAAAGCTTCGGACAGAAACTTAAGGGGCTATGCACTTGTTGCAGTTTTAAACAGACCCCTTAATACAATTTGTAAAATGTCTGTGGATATACAGCATGACACAATTGTACATGTTAGTTAAACGACATTACTATGGGCATTAACTTAAATTTTGTTAGTTACAGGGTTATTCAGAATTCGCTCCCGTGTTTCGAAGCGCTATAGTAAAAAAACTAAGACTAATACAGCAAATAAGAACATTTGAAAGAATATAGAAAAAATTCAAGTTTTATTTACATAGTTTACAGGTGTTCTATGTGTGAACCCTTGGTCACATAGCATACATCAATGCGATAGTCCTATTCCTGCCGAAAAGTCGAATGTTTCGGCGCATTATATCCCTCGTGTTGCTGACGGCGCCAGATAATTTGAAAACAACCAACCAACCTGCCGAAAAGTCCAGTCCTTGCTTCGAAACCCGGGAGGGAATTCTGAATAAACTTGTACTTTGAATGAAGCACATTCAATCTGCTACCGATTTAATTCATCAATTTGGTACATTGTGTACAAGTATCCCAAAGAAATTAAACGCGGCCTCTTGGCGGCAACCATTAGATTTCATAACTTTCTCTGGTTGACCATTTTACTTAGCGGGTTTCTTTACAACGTCTAGCTGTTTTGGGGTATTATTAAATTTTTTTTTAGTTTATTACATTTGAGACAGATAAAATACGGTCGATGGATGTTTTAGCGCCAATAACCATACCGTCGCTCCAAACTAAAAATTGAATAAACAACAATAGATTCACATTGCGCGATCGGGTTTTGTTTTTGATTTCCTGAGGGTGAATGGACCTGATCTAGTGGAGATGAGAAACAACAACACAGATTCATATAACGACTCTCGATATTGAGAACGACAATACATATCAAGAGGCAATACTGTAGAGGGATTTAAGTTTTCAATCAAAATCCGTTTTGTTTTCTTTAAGTAGAAATCCTCCTTACCACGCCAAGAAAAAGTGTCCATTCTTTTAATTAAAAGTATGTACCCTACTAGTTACCTTTAAAACAAGCAAATATATGTACAAAAAATAAATAGTAATAAAAAGTGAGTACGATGTAAATTTGCACTTGTTTTATACATGAAATAAATTGAGGATTACCAGCTTTACTTACGAATAGATATAAAAAATTACGTTTTCAACACGATCACTTTAAGTTCGAAAAATAACATATATACTAACATTTTGCGAGAAACTTAGGCAAACCTCGGTGGCACAGTCTAGCGATCAAAACATACGTGGTACAAAATCAACCAGGCCCAGGAACTTTATTTTAAAATGAAGGTGGTTTTTTTTAACTCAAAGTTAAAACGTGTTTTCAGAGCTTTAATAACAGTTCAATTTAATAGAAAAAATAACTTATACATTAGGGTTATTCAAAAATATTTGGGTAAAATTTTTTTTTTTACCTAGAGAACAAGACACCCCCTAATTTTTTTTACATCTACCCATATAAATGTTCTAGCAAAATTTCAGAATCCTACTCCAATTAAAAGATGGTGCTCAATGAACAGTAAAATTTCGTATTTTGTGCGTTTTTGGGTATTTGTAGTGGATTTGGTAATAAGTATAATTGAAAGCAATTTTCTTAAAGAAAGTTTTTATTTATACCATAATTAATTTAAAAAAAAAATAAGTTAGTAAAAGTTTATGAAATAATTAAACTGTAGAGGGCTCTACCCCTGCTCACAAACGCTCGTTAATCCCCCGTGCTACTCCATTATCTTTTTAAATTCTGATAAAATTGCCCCTATAAATTAGGCGGTATAAAATCCTGAAAAGCATTCAAAATAAGCTATTAATACACCTAAATACGAAATGAATAATTAGTGTGGTGTTATGTAGATCAGTAGTGGTGTTTATTTCATCCTTTAACCAAGCATTACAGTAACACTTGGCTGCATTTTTTGTAAGCCGAAAATGGTCGATCGGAAATTATCTAAATACCAAAATATAATTTCAAATCATAAAATTATCACTCAATAAATAGTGGACTAGCGAGTATAAATAGTTTCTAACTTTCAGCTGTATTCAAAGTTTCTAAATGTATAGCTGTACTTAATGAACATTTTCAAACGACACTCAATCTCCTACCAAGAACAACATCTAATTGAAATCAATCGAATGAATAGTTAATAACATCTAAAAAAATATGGGTTGGGTATGGAAATTGTAAACAACATAAATCGTGTAGATCAGCGTCAGCCATTAGGCGGCCCGCGGGCCGGATTCGGCCCGCGACAGCTTTTTCTCCGGCCCGCCAGCAGTACAGAAGAGCAAAAATCAAAGTTTGCTTAAATAATTTCAATTTGTCTACAATAGTATGCGTTTACTACCAAAAACCGCGTTTCCCATTAAGTGGCCCGCATCAGTAAGTCTGAAAAATCCTTCTTTTTTTCTTTTTTTTTCTTTTGGTCCTGAGACTGCCAGAAAAAATAAAAAAAGCAATAGTTTGAATTATTACCAATGACGCATTCCTTCGCATTGCTTAGTTTTATACTTATGATACCCCACCCCCTCGATTCGTGAATGGCACAATTCGATTTCTGCTTTTCTGAATGTGATGGGCAGGAGTTGGGTGTTTTAATGCATCTCTTTTGTTTTGACGTGACAAGAAGTATCGTGATCTCTATGACTCCAGTGCAAAAATGGCGCTGAAGACTAGTTTTAAACACAAAGTAGATAGAGAAGAGCGGACCAGCCGTTATCGTCTCGAAATTAACATCGACTAAAATTGAAGATCCAGAATGAGTTTATGTCAAGTCACATTGTAATATTGTCACTAAAGATTAACTTCTTTTATGACTTTGATTTACGATGTAAAGAATTTTTTTTTTAATTATTTGAAACAAGAATCAAATATGAATTGTTATTTTAATAATATAAAAAAGTTAAATTATTGTTTCAGTTTTCAAAATTGTTTTATATTGTTGAATCTTTAGTAATTATCACATTTCTAACATTGAACATATGTAGTAAAGCAATACGTATTTATTGGCGTATTCGGTCTAAATCTGCGGCCCGCGGAAAGTTCCAGCATAAGTCATGCTGCCCGTCTCTAAAAGACAGTGGCGAACGCTGGTGTAGATGGTGCCATTCAGATTATCGTAACCCACTGTCATTGTAGAGACATGTTCGATAACGAAACATTGAAAAATTACCATATCAAAAGTTCTTTTTGTAAGTAAAAAGTAAATATCAAGAGTTCTTTTTGTTACAAATTCTCCAAGACTGGCGTCATCTTTCAACATTTTTAATAGCTCGCACCCTTTTATATTTCTGGAATCTTTTGAGTTATTCATATCTGAAATACTTTTTAATTTTTCCTTTGTGTAATTCTAAGTGAAAATATGGCTTAACCAACCAATTCATTTGAAAGATACCACATAAGCTTTTCCAGCGGCGATTCCAATTTTAAAATCCATTATCTTATACTTTTTAACGTTTTTGCACAAGTTCAGGTCACCACCAGAAAAAAGTGGGGCTTCTATCCATGTCTTTACTGTACAAAAAAGCATTGAACTGTACAAATAGCTGGAGCTGCATTTCTTCTCTCTATTAGTTATACGAAAACCATCTTGCTGGTCTCTGAATAGAAGGATTTAAAAAAGTACAGGAGTTTAGCTATCCACTGTGCGTAATGAATTGATGAAACTGCTCTGCAATTGATTTTCTCTGGTATATTGCCCAAAACGATTACTTTCAACTCGATTACTTCTTTATAATCTTCTCTAACTATTATAGATTTATACACAGATGAAAGAAAGGCTACAGTTGAAACTTTAAACTTTTTAACGTCTGTTTTCAGTTATAAACCCTGAAAGTTTGTTTGTGCAATTCTTTTTCAAACGGCTTTAAATCTGTTGAAGAGAGAAACCTCTGTGAAACATGATGGTCCATAGCACAACTAAAATAACTTTGCCAATATTAATTACATGACATGGTGTCAACAGGCTAGCCACAATAGTTCACGTCCGATTTTTTCTCCAAATTAATGCATGCCTCTTATACACAAGCAATAGTCATACTTGTAGTATAAAAACTTTATCCAAATTTAATTCTCAACTTGCCATTGTCTAGCATAAAAACAGTTTTTGGAAATATATTTCGCTGTTAAGAAGTTTTTCAATACCATCTCTCGAAACATATAGAGACAAACGGTCAATCTTTCTTAATCCAAAAGGTTTTAGCAGAAGTTTGCCGTTCCAATGAAGGGCTACAGGACAGTCAGATTTGAATTTACCCATTGCTTAATTCAGCGTATTCTTTTCTAGGTTTTTTGACCTCTCTTTAAAGAGGAAACGCTCGAGGAACATGCCCCAAAGCTGCGACTACTGGAACAATCAAACGAAATGCTTCACGATCATACGCTGTTTTTGATAATATGGATGTTGCCAGATACAGTATATAACTGTTGCCAAACTATATTACATGTATTTAAAACCCATAAAAACTTATTTTTTGTGAAAATGTAGCCATGCGTTCTTATCAACATAAAACTAGAAAATTATGCGAAATTACAAAAAAGTACAAAAACAGGGGTCAAAGTGACAAAATAAGAATATATAGGATTTTTTCAAAAAAAATATAGGACAATATAAAACATCAAATAACTGCACACAGTTGCTACTGAACTTCAAAATTAACTCGTTATACATTTATATACTCGTTATATTGAATTTAAGAGAATAGAAAACACATCTTTAAAAAAAAGAAATCGCCTGATCCTGAATACGTGATCCGTTATTGCCTCAATATTCCATCAATAAATCAAGTTTTATTAATTACATTATTTGCAATCATGAGTCTTTTGCTTCCAGCATTTTTAACTGTTCCAATTTCTTTAAGTATTTTCTTTTTATCCCTGTTTGCAGTCTTTTGTTGATTCAGATTTACTGTCCAGTGTCGACTGGATTGGCGGCGAAAAGTGGGAGATTTATCGCCGAATGTGGTGAACCTGGCACTTGGTTTTAAAGCAACCCTAGTGATCGTTTGGATTTGTCAACACAACGTATTGACGAAATTTTCAATTTTGGCGACTTTTATGAAAAAATCGTGGCTAATATTCCGAATCCGGTACGAATTCTGCACCAAGGCGATTTTCGCTAAAAAATGGCAGCCCTGCCATTTTTTAAGAGCAAGATAACTAACTGCCTATGGTTGCCATAATTTGGTGGTTTGATGTAAACAATTCGTGGCGCAGAATCCGTACAGAATTCGGAATAAAAAAAATCTCCACTCGACATCATACAGTAAATCTTAACCCTTTTGTTTCCTTCATCAATTATTGACTGAGCACTCAAAATGTTCTTTAGTAGTCCTGCAAATTAATCCCAAGTTGTTTTTATCCGTTTTTCCTGAGGCAGAGTTTTGTTGTTGCATCTCTCTCTGCATTATGGCCAATTAATTTATTACGTTGGAGGAGAAATCAGATCAGAAATTCCAAACCGATTGTTATGGAAATGTTCTCATGTACTCATGTTTACAACTCCCGCCGGTCCAGTAGAGTTGAGTTGTAGGTTATGCAGCACGTGACGTCACAAGAGATAAAACGCGGCGCCGTCGTTACAAACATCGTTTTTGTCAGGTATTTTTCAACTACGATCGCGCCAAAGAATCCGAAATATTAAAAATGGCAACAAAAGGGCGCCGTTATTACAAATTCGAAGAAAATATAGATCGAATCAATGTAGAAATATAGGATATATAGGACAATTGTAAAATATAGGACAATATAGGACGTTTTTACCGATTTTAAAAAATATATAGGATTTATAGGACATATAGGACGTCTGCGACCCCTGCAAAAAGGAATGGTCATTGAGCGCCGTCTTCTTATAGGAGTAAGAAGCTAAAATTTTAGGAGAATAATACTATGGGTAAATGTAAAAAAATTAGGGGGGTGTCTTGGTCTGTAGCTGAAAAAAAAAGTTTTTTGAACCACCCTATTATACATATTTCTAATTATACTGCTTTAATAATTCAACTCCAAGTCATTTCTGGAAATTAGACAAAAAGATATTCGAAATCCGTTGGACAGTACGCACTAAATCATACAATAGGCACTTCCTCTAATCAAGTTGAGAATAAAAAAATAAAAAAAAACCGGCCAAAATTTATCGAATCGTTGTACTGTAGACATTGCTCAAGTTTTTGTCACAATCTAAAGATTCAGTATAGCAAAACTCCGGTGACTTTGGCGATTTTTTAAAGGAATTTTTTGGTATGTCCCCTTGTTCAATATTAACAATTATGTAGTAATTTTTGTAAACTCTTCCGGAGCAACACAATGATAAAAAAAAAAAATAAGTGTTCTACATATAATAGGAGCTGAGCTAGAATGTCGAAAACCAGCCTAAGCTTGGTCAACATAATACTTTCACGTTCTGCCGCTTTGACATCGGACTTTTCGTGGAAACACTGCTAGATATCTAACTCTTAGATATCTAACTAGAAAGTTCACAGAGTATCATTGAACTCCTTCTATTGCATTTTTTTAGAGCTACGAGAACGGCCAACTGACAACCCGACAATAACGTAAGATTCTGGGTTTGGGCTCCGTTCTGGGCTTCCTTATTTTTTTTTAATTTTCATTATTATTTTTTTTTTTTTTTTTTTTTAATTTGTAACACTTTTACTGTAGAATTGGAGTTGTACGATTGCTGTCCAATTGAAGTTATTAATATTTTTAGAATCTTTGAATTTCGGCACCGAGAAAATTCTTCAAACATTAATAAATTTAGTCATAAGTAATATAATCCCAATAGTATACGTTTCTTTCACTTCATCTTTTAAATTTATCGCAGGAATCGCCTTAACTTGCTTAGTTATTTTGTAATGAATTTGTTAGCATGAATAAATCGATGCGTTATCTATCAAGTACATCGCTGCTTTTATTGAGGTTTGAATGCACTTCCATTGTACTACACTATTCGATCCAATAAGCCCATGGGCGTTATGGCACGGACCACAAAAGATCTTTTACAAAAGCAGAAAATCATAAATAAAACGATGCCGATTTCAATTCAAGAGAGGCGCCCACACCGATAAAAATTTGAGAAGTTGAGCAGTTGTTACTTTGTTCCTCATAAACAATGAATCCAACCTCAGACTGATACTCAAAATCAAACATTGATACAACTTCACTCAGATTAAAAATGGCTTATGGGAAATATAGTTTAGTTTACATGATTAAGCTATCAGGATTAGAGGTCGGAAATATCGATCAAAATAAAAATCGATACTATATCGTTGCTTAGAAAAAAATATCGATACATGATTTTTTTTGTTATTTGATTTTCAATTTTGCCAGAAACAAAGTTTTTCGGGGCAAATTTCTACTTTTCATGAATTCATGCCAAAATTGTTTTAATAAATAAATTATAAAAATTGCTTTCGTAAATAATTATATTATCAATCAGAATAAATAAAATACATTTGGATGTAAATGTATAAATTCACATTTCTTTTTAAAGAAGAAATTTTGAAAAGTTGTTTACCGCATATTTTACTGATAGAGATGTTTTTAATATTTAAAATTAGATGCAAATTCCAGGCACACGTTGGCAACAGAAATGGCGCTATGTTAATGACTACTAATAAATGATCTTATCTTTCCAATACGTTATGTTTTCTTTTTGGTTAGGGTGCCATTTTAACTGTCTCTCAGCCAAGTCTAAACTTTAGTTTTGAAGTTTTTGAAAAGGGTATAAAGAAAATTGAAAAAATACATGAAATTACAAAACGATCATTAAAAAACTAAAAATATTTGAAAATATCGATATATCGGTGACTTGTATCGATATTTAAAAAAAAAATATTGATAAAAATATCATCGTATCGATACATCGCCGACCTCTAATCAAGATCATTATCCCTCCTTTATTCACAAACTGAAGTCTTTACAATGTTCTCAAATTATTAAAATACAAAATGAATGTAGGGATACAAGATTTTTTTTTTTTATATATATAGTTTCTTTCGAAGTTTTCTAATGGACAAAAAAAAATTTAATACGAACATTTTTATACATTTTAAAGAAACCTTAACCCTAAGAATTTCTAAGGGCATATCAAACAAAAATAGTTTCCAAATACTTAATCAACACAGTACGGCCTATGCCTTGTGCACCTGAAAATAAAAGTAACCAACTAAGTGTCTAAATATTTTATAAGGGATTTTAAAATCGTTAAGTGAAAATAAGGAATTTTTAATAACCGTACGAAATGTACAGTTTTAAATTGAATGTTTTTCTGGTTATTTGATAACACCAAGAAACCTGCACAGCTTCCATCATCTTAGCTAAATTACTGAAAAATTTAGTTAATTTTTTTCTCTATTATATAAGCACGCGTAAATTTGGGAGACTGTTTAGCTTTATTATAAGTTCTTATTTCAGAAAACATCGTGTATTAAAAAATGGGTTTCATAACTTGTAAAATAGATGGATTATGAAATGCGAAACAGTATCCAAGCCACCAAGATTGAACAAAATTAGTTTTCTATCTACTTCTACATAAACTTTAAAATGTGTTAGAAATTTATATTTATTCACTGCTGGATACTTTTGAATCATGGCCTTCTTAGAAGAGTTTCCTATCTGTAGTCCATCATAGAAACTTTACCTAATTTACACAAAGGCGAACAAGGTACTTACCTTAACCCACTTTCATAAATAAGCAAATAATATCATTCCTTAAAGTTCAAGAAAATGTACAAATAATAAATTAACACATCGTGAAATACAAAGAATAATTAACAATTTATTTTACATTTGACGCTGTACAAAGTATTTACAAAATGCATAAACATGCTGATCATTAATAAATTAAACATTACAAATAATGATGATTTTTTTAAACTTTTTAAAAAGTAATTTTTGGATTGGTTGATAGGGAAATATTTTTGATTGAAAAGTGATATTACTAATTTTGTATTGTATTACTTACAGATCAAACGCTCAAAAATTTAAACCATGTTTAACAAAATATAAATTATTAAGAATATTTGGTACAGTATAAAATGTGAAAATAATTATTATAAATTAATAAATTACATTATCAGTAAATATAAAGAGACGAACATTTTGATAGTGTTTTGCAACATTTTATATAAGAAGATAGTTTCGAATTTTTATTATCTTTACTTTATTTGAATTAACTCAATTTTGCATCAACCTACATTTTTTAACATCTCACAATACTAGCTTCAAATACGGATATAAAATTCCGACTATTTAAACGCAGGAACAAAAAGGACATCATATTCAACAGAGTTTTAAACTCTCTCCCTACTTGTTGAAAAATACTAGATTTTTTAAAAAAATATTGTACACTAAAAATATTCTATAGCAATTTCAAAAGTAAAGTAAAAATAATTTTAATATATTTTTATAAGTAGTTATTGACTTATTTATATACAAATAAATCCTAAACTTTCAGATATATATCTATATATTTTGGTAAGATGCTTTAAAACATAAGAAACATTTCGTTTAACACGCAACTTATCACTGAACTAACAAGGAGTCACCAAATAATTGAATCGAATATAACGGAAAAGGTCCAACTTAAAAATTGTCCAAAATCATATTTTTATATAATTTTTTTTTAATTTTCTTAAATTCTACTTGTTAATATTACTGAAGCAAATTACTTTATTGGTGGAGTCGTGTTTTGTTCCATAATGGTCACTAAGGATGGGGGTGAGACCATAGGCGATCCAATTCACGAAAACTTCAAATCGAGCCCAGAAGGTCATAATAGTAGAGGTTCACACCTAACCCAAGAGGTTTTGGAGTTCGAACAGATTTCAAGTCGTATCCCATATAGCACACATCCTCCCAAAGAAGTCCTTCGTAGTCCCGGGAAATTCCTAGAGACTTCCTAGGGACATCCCTGACAGGATGTGTGCTATACGGGTATCTATTTCCTAACTTTAATTGAAGGCTGAGTCAAGACTCAAAATATCAACAGTTCTGAAAACTATTAGCCAAGTTCCTTCTATTTTTTGAAATGCTAAATTCTTCAGATACGCTTTTCACGACTAACATCTTTCAGCTAAGTTCTTTTACATATTTGATTTTTAAGTAGAAGTAATACGTTTTCTATTTTTGGGGCACTCTTTGCCGGCTACGTGATTTTTCGGAAGCTCTGTTCCAAACACCAACCTTAAGATAGTATATTCCGCAGACGATTTATCACCTTCCCATGGATTTTGTCTTGTTGCTATCGTACCAGCCATTATCTTCCTAAAGGACGCCACACTGATGAGGGACGATTATCAGACCACTTCACTTTATATCAAAGTAGATTTGATGCGAACAAAGCGTTGTCTTTAAACGAAATAAAAAAACAAATCGGAACACCCAACAATTTATCTTATTTACCTCGCTTTCAGCAAGGCACACGTCACCTATTGTAGTTACTGGTGGATTCTAAACTATGGGTTTACAATTCCTGTATTCCATTCGGCAGATCTTAGAACATTTAACAGATAACTACAAGTCAAAGATAAATAAGTATTATTGATGCTAGATTGCGAGCACGCGTTTCTTTTGTGTTTTACCCCTAAACTTAAAACTAAGAACAGGCAAATAGACGCCGGCGGCTCTCTTTTACGCTTGTGTTCTTATTAGAACAATGTCAACAAGTTATGTTTTCGATGAGTTCGTTCAATCGAATTAGCAAACAAACAACACACGCGTTTTGAGAAAACAATGAAATGTACTTGTAGAGCTATCCGGTCATTGAATTGGTTTTATAATTCGTGTTTTTTTATTTATTTTTTTTTATTATTTTTTTTCAATGAAAAAATGCCAATATGGATTTAAAGGTACAATTAAGACATAAGTTGATTGGACAGTTTTAAACGGGAAAAAATTATTAAGCAAAACTATCATACCATGACTCATTCAGATTTTTTTTCGGAAATTGAAGTGTTCTCAAATGAAGCGTTCCATGAACGCCGATCATCTTGGCAAGCTTGAATAAGCGACTTTTTTGTAGCTTGAAGAATATCTAGTCGATATTTAATTTTTTTTCATACGTGTTGGACAGGAAAATACATACTACGTCTTTTACCACGTAGCAAGAATCGGATTACCGACTTGACATTCGGCAAACTACAAAGAGGGTCTATGTCGAAGTTTACTAAGGTAATTTTTTAATACATAAGACTAAATAAGTGCACCTTCAATTTACGAAAAAAAATATTTCTATTAATCAGTATAGTTTGCGCAGTGTAATTATTAATTTTATACTCGCAAGACTTTTTTGAAAACTATATCTTGACTTGTTTATCTTCTTTCAAAGAATTCTCAATCTAGGATAATTCTAGCATTACACATATACCATTCAATTAGGGAAAATATAATTTTACTACTACGCATACGAATCAATTGACATTTTTTAATGAAATACACAGATTTCTATAAA
The DNA here is from genome assembly GCA_963978545.1 of Linyphia triangularis. NCBI lineage: Eukaryota > Metazoa > Arthropoda > Arachnida > Araneae > Linyphiidae > Linyphia > Linyphia triangularis. Next base: position 53,844,484 of record OZ021726.1, read on the forward strand.
TTATATAGATATTTAAATATCTTCATTGGTTTGACTTTTCATAACTAATACTTTCAATGCAAAATAAATGGTACATAAAGATAATTTTCAAAAAAAATATTAAAAAAATTTTAATACTATTTTCTCGATTGATTCACAAATTTACTTTCACGTGACTTATTTTTCCTTTTATATTTTCAAACGTAAAAGAAACATTATTTTATAATAGGCATTTTGAATCCAATAGTTTTACAGGAATGTGGTAATATTTACGAAAATTCATAAATAATAATATTTATATATCTTCTTATATAAAGTATTCTGCTACGATTCTACTACAAATGTTCACAGCACTTGAGTAAAAGTACTTGCCCTCTGGTCAGAGAAGAAGGCAAGTAATCATTTGCGACAAAAGGGAATTCAAGGTCTTTATATGTTAGTGTGTCTTCACATTCCCTGTTGAGATATAAATATCAGTTTTAAAAATTCTCTGACGGAGCACATTTCTAAGTGTCGTATTATTCAAAAAGCATAACTTGACCTACAATAATATTTTTCAGATCTAAAAGTGCCTGGTTCAAAGGCACATTGGACATACATTTCTACAAACGCATGGACGGAGGGTAGAAGTAATTATGCAATTAAGTATAACGTGGACACCAAACGTAATATTAGAGTTAAATTTGGTTCAAGAACAGTTTAGAAACTATCATCAAGATACAAAAAAAAAAAAAAAAAATGTAATTGACAGTTAAACTTTTGATTTATAAAAGAGAATTATTGGAAAATGAAATATATTTCGTAAAAAAAAAATTACTTTTCCCTATCTATTTCAACTAGCACATGATTTAAAAATTAATGATATAACATTGGATAATTACTTTTACGTTCATAAACATTAATTTTTTTAACTTATTGGAATTTCATGAAAAAGCAGATAACAAAGATCTTTAAAAAACACTTAGTCCGAAATGTATAAAATTTCTATAAAAATCTTTTAATTTTAAAAGGGAAAATATATCCCCCTCAATTCCCAATAAACATCTTCCTTAAAATTTAATTTGAAAAATGGGTTCAAGTAAAACTAAGTACTTTTTCCAAGTGTTAATAGAAACAAACCTCACGTATAGATCATTGTAAATTTAAACCTTTTTAAAAAGCCCTAAGTAAGCCAAGACCAGAATTGTGTGTCTTATCATTGATTTACACGAATATTCTTCGCGTCCTTCCTCAAAAACTCAACATTCTTGTCCATCTCCTTGGCATCCGCCGCAATGCAGCGACACGCTTCAACCTTTAGTATGGTCTTCTGCACCACCTTTGGCCTTCCAGGAGGACAATCAAGTGTGACATTGACCCACCTGAGCCGATGGGGCTTGCAGAAGGAACACGACTGAAATGCCACTTTGCTGCTTCCCTTCTCGGACTGCGGGATGAAGAAAGAGTTGCATTGTCCATAGCACAAGTTGTTCCGGACCACCTTCGAGCAACGGCCGGACGTTACGTTCTGATCGAACCGAATGGTCCGGCACCAGTCTTTCTTCACCTCACCCGCTTTGAAGATCACGTGTCCCGGACCGTCCGACTTGAGAAGGAAGCGGTCCCGACGCCGCCCCGTCAAGTGGTCCTTGCTGTCCCTCGTCTTCAAGAGAAGTTTGTGACGTCGCCGCCAACGGTGGTCCGGGTTTGGCGACGACCGCTGGCGACGCCGCTTCGGGATCCGGCTCAATTCATCAATGGAATATGCCACTTCATTCATATCCGCCTGCTCCAAGTGGACGGTAGTATCGAAAATACGCTCAACCACTTCAGAACCGTCATCGATTACGTCACTGTGAGTGGTCTCGTCGTGGTCGGTGACGTCAACGGAAACGTCACCATGAATGGTCCTGTCAGGGTTGGCGAGAATTATGCTGTTGGAGTCGACGATCGAGCTGCCGCCAACTGACACATAATCATCATCTAGTCGAGACAAGAGAGAATCATTGCTGTCACCATCAATAGGATGTGTGTTATAATTAAACCTACTTAAGAAGACAGCACTCGAGTCGATGGGGCTGTCGGAAGGTGTGATTTGGCGAGTTTTTTTTCCCTCGCCAAATTTGGCCATAGTCCTCAGATCCGCGGAATGTATGGAATGGTGTGAGGATGTCCTGTTGTTGGAGGATGATGGATGGAGAGTGCTCTGTCCCTGGCTCGGTGGTCTGCAGATGAAAGGGGTGACGTAAAATACGAGGATGAGGAGCAGGACGCGGATGAGATTTTCGAGCCGGGGCTGCGAGTCGGGTCTGGTCTTCATCTCAGATAGCAAAGCCTTAAAAGAGAAAAGATTTGAGTACTAAGAATCAGTTTTCAAATAACTTTCTCGTATTATGTTTAAAGTCAATAAAAATATGTATAGGGATTCCATAATTGATTTCTAAAAAATGCCCTGATTTTGCGGCAAACTAATTTTTCTAGAAATAAAGATCAAACAAAACATTTATGCCAAAGAGATAATACGCCATTTTTTAAAAAAAAAATAGTTTTGGAAGTAATGAAAAGTTAAAATTATATTGTAACATGAAACTTCTAACGATTACCACGATTCTCCGGGAAAATGACGCCGAAATACGGATGAACGGGAAAACGTACCTTCAAAGCAATAGTAAAACTCCCCGATTTTTGCGAAGTTTGAAAAAAATTCCCTGGCATTTCCCTGATTTTTTTTTCAGAATCAGAAAGCTCTCTGACATTTCCCTGACTTCCAGGTTTAGTGGCTACTATGATTATAGTTAATATGCAGAGATTTCTATGTAACTTACTATATTTGGAAGACGATTATGTTGAACGCCTAAATATTGATAATGTCCTTAGCCATTTCTTTATATAAATTACGCCTCTCACTAATTATTCATTTTGCTTCCACAATTTTGCAGTTGATTGTTTTAATCCTCTAATTCAAAACGATGGGTAGTCCCACTCACATCAATAAATTACGTGTTATTTTTAACATCATTGAAATGTAAAAGTCATAATAAATAATTATAAAAATGAAACTCCTCTACTTGATAATTCAAATTAATAGAAAAGGAAATTTTCATAGAACTTCAATTCATTCAAATAGAGGAGAGTGGAGACGAAAGAGATGAGGATTGTTTCTTTTTAGCTATGAATTGAACATAAATTACGCATCTCACTAATTGTTCATTTTGCTTCCACAATTTTGCAGCTGATTGTTTTCATCCTTTTCTTCAAAACGATGGGTAGTCCCGCTCACATCATTAAATTACGTGTTATTTTTAACATCATTGAAAATGTAAAAGTCATAATAAGTCATCATAAAAAAGAAACTCCTCTACTTGATAATTCAAATTAATAGAAAAGGAAATTTTTATAGAACTTCAATTCATTCAAATAGTAGAGAGTGGAGACGAAAGAGATGAGGATTGTTTCTTTTTAGCTGTGAATTGAACATAAATTACGCATCTCACTAATTGTTCATTTTGCTTCCACAATTTTGCAGCTGATTGTTTTAATCCTCTCCTTCAAAACGATGGGTAGTTCCGCTCACATCAATAAATTACGTGTTATTTTTAACATCATTGAAATGTAAAAGTCATAATAAGTCATCATAAAAAAGAAACTCCTCTACTTGATAATTCAAATTAATAGAAAAGGAAATTTTTATAGAACTTCAATTCATTCAAATAGTAGAGAGTGGAGACGAAAGAGATGAGGATTGTTTCTTTTTAGCTGTGAATTGAACATAAATTACGCATCTCACTAATTGTTCATTTTGCTTCCACAATTTTGCAGCTGATTGTTTTAATCCTCTCCTTCAAAACGATGGGTAGTCCCACTCACATCAATAAATTGCGTGTTATTTTTAACATCATTGAAATGTAAAAGTCATAATAAGTCATCATAAAAAAGAAACTCCTCTACTTGATAATTCAAATTAATAGAAAAGGAAATTTTCATAGAACTTCAATTCATTCAAATAGAGGAGAGTGGAGACGAAAGAGATGAGGATTGTTTCTTTTTAGCTGTGAATTGAACATAAATTACGCATCTCACTAATTGTTCATTTTGCTTCCACAATTTTGCAGCTGATTGTTTTCATCCTTTCCTTCAAAACGATGGGTAGTCCCGCTCACAGCATTAAATTACGTGTTATTTTTAACATCATCGAAATTTTTTTATTGAAGAATTCACAAAAATTTTAGTCTTGAACATGTCGCAATATACGATTCAAAATCAACGCATGTAAATACATAAAAAGGAGAATGGTATAAAAAGAAAATAGATGAAATAAACTACTGCTATGAGTAAGTACCCTTAAATCTAATTGATTTTAAAACTAAAAGTAAAAAAGGGCAATTCCAAATTTTTATTCCACCTAAAACGATAAAAAAAAATAAAAAAATTATCATTTTTAAAATTTGCAAGTAGCTTTGGAAGTTAGAACCTGTCTCACGTGTTGTTTACATATGATAACAAAAGTAAGAGATTAACTACATGTCAAAGAAAAAAATTCTAATTTATCAGTCAACTTTAGAGTGAGTCACATTATAAAAGAAACAGAATAATTCGTTTGAAGTTATTTATTTTCTTTTGTCGTAAGATTTTTTGTATACTTTTTAAATTGTCGTTGAATTACATCCTTTTTTTTGTCCACAATAACCTGATATTTCAATAATAGGATTTATCCCTTTTTTATACATTATTGGAACTGTGGTCTATGTATCCTATTTTCGAAATAACGGTTTTCTAATTTAAAAAAACTTTTTATCACTTAGTTTTATATTATTATACAGGATCCACATAAATGAACATCCTAACTTTTCAGAAATATTAAAAGAAAACAAAAACAAAGCACAACGTTGTTGTTCATCAGAAATCAAAAATTACACATGACAGTTCACGAAGATGGTGAATGCGTTTTGTGCAATGTCACATGAGAAAAATTTCGACCGATTTTTTCCCCATGAGAATACTCTTAATGGGATTATTTACTGGGATGTTATTAGAGATTTGGTTGTTACCACAGTTAAAAAAATAAACTGGTGATTTCATTTTACAGCAGATTGGGGCAGTACCCCTATTGCCACTTACTGTGCACATGAGTTTTTAAATAAAAAATTGCCGCAAATTGGATTGGTCACCGATTACCCTAAAACCTTTCTCTTCATAAATGGTCTCGCAGCTCAAATATCACTCCGTGCGATTTTTTTACAGGGTTTCTGCCAAAATAAAATGTCACAAATCCATGACTTTCCCAGACTGAAACAAATAATTTTCCATGACTCAAAAATACACACAAAAAATAAAAAAATAAAAGATAATAATAATAGTAATAGTAATAATAATAAAAATAATAATAACAAAAATAATAATAATAATAACCTACATGGATTTTACTAACACGAACGTAGTAAGTAAATCAATGTACCATAAAATGATTTTTGTAAATTTTGCTTTAAATAAAGTAAAAAAATCATTGTTTCAGTAACTTCCAAATCGGAAGAAAAAGGGACAAATAACTTTCCATTCTTTGATTTTTCAGTTTTAAAAAAGCTAATCAATCTTTAATAATAAAGAATTTTTTAAAGAAAGAATATATCAAAAGTAATAAATTATATGATCAAAAATCAAATGTTTTGATATCAACAATGCAAAACAGAAGAAAAAGAGACGGAATTTAAAAAAAAAAAAAAAAAATGTAAACACAAGCTTATCAAAACTGCTCATTTCAGCTATCCTATTATGAAATTTTTTTTCATTTATGTCACCTTACTCGTGTGCTATCACAAATTTGGAGTTCAGAAATGTTTTCATTGGCCGCGGTTTTTTACTGTGACCGTTGTTTCTGTTAAAACGTAAATAAAAACATAGATGAATTTTCGATGAGCTGAATAGTCACCATTGCGTTTATAACGTCACAGTTACGTGTTTTTATTTAAATGTTTAGAAATCCATGAAATTCACTGTATTTCCATGACTTATGGCCATTTTTTTGCTCAAAATCATAACTTTCCATAACAAAATTTATCCAATGTTCAAATTCTTGACTTTCCATGACATTTCCTGACTTTCCATATGCGCGGAAACTCTGTTTTTACTGGGCTTACATCAAACATCAAGTTTTTGTTTCAACTCTACTAACTGTCGTTGACAAACTTAAGACGCACATATCTACAGCTTTTCAAAACGTTACACCAGACATGTTGAAAAGAATTTGGAATGCATTTCCGTACCACCTTGACATCGTTTTTACTTCTGGAGGGGCTCATATTGAACACTTTTAACCATATTGAATTGAAACTTTCAACTGTTAAATTTGATTTCCGACGAACAACAAGGTTGTACTAATTATTATTATTATTTTTTTTTAAGAATATTCATTTATATACTCCTTGTATTATATTAACATTGGTATAGTTACCTCCTCCTCAAAAGGGATCGTCAACTTGTAGCTGTTCCTCAAGCCATTCATTTGCCAAAATATCTATGAAGTATCATTTTAAAATATATGGAATTTTAAACCGGGTATAACAAAATTGAAAAAATAAAAATATTGACGAAATTTGGGAGGGGAATTAGTGGTTATTTTTATTACATTTTAAGAAATTCAGGAGTGAAAACAATCAAAATGTAAAAAAGAAAAAAGTGTACGCAACGTTTTTTTTTTTTTTTTTAATTATAAATATAGCTGAATAAGAATATATTTGTGTACTAATACATGTACAGAACAGTGGAGCAGCCAGAAATTTTTTCTAATTGGTGTTTTTGGCAAGTTTAGTCTAATAAAGAGAAAAATAAAAGAGGATAAAAAAGAGACGAAAGATTTTCATCCCTGGAAATTGTTACATGTTGGATTTGAAAAGTTTTAAAAAAATAAACAAAAAGTCACTAATTATTTTCTCTTAAATTTTATTAACGGCATTTTTACTACTGTTATAGGTGGTATATAACTTTTTTTTAACTCTTTCGGGCTCAATGGAGATATACGTTCCGGGGATCAGATGTCACTCATTATTATCGAAATAAATCCCATTTTTACATGGCTTTTGTTTTCAATAATAATTATAGCCATTTAAAATTTTTTGCATAAACTCTTTTTGTGAGATATATATCGTCAAAATTGTATTTAACAACGGGATATATAATCCTATCAGCATTAAATTAAAGATTATATATTGTACAGTCAAATCCCGTTAAAGCGAAACCGCTTAAAACATCCCGTTAAAGGCAAAGTTAAGGCAGTTCTCTAACTTAAAATTAACGTTAATTTATTCGTTTAATTCGGTTAACGAGAACAATTTTGGTGGCCCCATCGACTTCGCGTTAACGGGGTTCGACTGTAATTGTGTTTATGAAAAATATACGGTTATTATTAAAATATCGTAGACAATTGGGACAAATCGACCCAGTCGACTATAATAATGGAACACATTATATCAGGTGATTTCTAGGTCAAGGGAAAATCTTTGAACTGATAGCATACTTCTTTAGGCATTTGGTCCATGAAACAGGCAATTTTCTATACAATATACAATTTTCGGCCGACTGTAATCCCTCTTAAACGAGGAAAAATATACGCGGTTTTCCTTGCGTAACACCGCACACAAGGATGAACCGTAGAAGTGGTTTCACTGCGTATGAAGTAACAGAACAGTGAAAAATGGAAAAAGTAGAGGTACAGTGTAGGCTTTTCAAATGCATCGTCTGTCGCGGGACAACCCCGATTGAGGACAAATAGATTAAAAAACCAGCGAAGTACTACAACTAGTTAGTTCCGGGCAAGAAAATTTCCCATAAAATATATGAGGTCCGGCACATCCATATGAGCTTTTTACTTTAAATTACCCACATGTATACAGTAGGTAATGAAAGTATAGTATTCGGTCCAAAAAAAAAAAAATCGTTTTTTTTTTTTTTTTTTTTTTTTGTATTTCTCCACGTTTTGAAACTTTCCGATTTCAAAACAACGATCTAGAAAAAATGCATGCCAGTGTGTACGTGGTCAGCATAACTCCCAAACAAATTGACCAACGTTGTTCAAATTTGGTGCGAGGGTTGATGATGCACAAGGACCTACCTTTAAGGTTTTCGTCAAAGTCGCGCAAGCGCAGAAGGTAGCTGCCATTGAAAAAATCATATTTTTCAATTATTGCTAAAAAACGGATCTAGTGACTTTGATAAAAATCGCTGTGGTAATGCTTCTTAAGGTGTTCTAAACATCCCCACCTCCGAAATTCCTGTAAAAATGCTTTAATGGCGTAAAAAGTTGAAAAACGAATGCCTTTAACGCAGAGTTCTCCTTCCTCGAGCATACCTCATCAACGATCGTTTTTTCTTCTGTTTCACTCAAAAGAAAGGATAATATTAAGAGTGATAGAAAAGTATACCGCCAAAATCTATTTGCCTAACTGGCCTTTTCTAAATGAATGATGAAAATATTAAAACAGTAAATGACACAAATTGACATCAGTATTATAGTGTAATTGAAAGTTGTATGATGTTCCACACCCCTAGTTTAAACAACTTTGAGGGCATCTCATTAAATAACCAAATCTTCTTTTATTCTGAAATTTTCGCAGTAGAATATTTGGATATTTTTATATACTTTAACACAAGTTTTTTTAGTATTTTTAGGAATCTCCAATTTTTTTTTTTTTTTTTTTTTAATATGTTTAAAAACATTGCAATGGATTTTAGACGAATTATTATTATTATTATTATATTTTTTTAAGTATGTTTTTTATCGTTTGTTCCTTGTACTTAAAGTTCTTAAATACATTAGAGAAACAGGTATAACCATTGAAGCATTTACATCAAATATACCTTGAGTTGTATGGCCCCCAAACTTGAAAAAACAATATTTGGAAAAATTCGGCTGTGAAGTTAAAAAAAAAAACCATGATTTATATACCTTTGTGTTTACTTAAAAAAATTATTAAAAATACTTCTGAATAAGGTATAATTACAAATGAGGCATCATTTTCAGGGATGAGAATTCCCAAAGACCCAAAAGACTGAAATCATACGCGAACAAAAAATTTGCACCATACTTAATATGCGAAACATGTTTTAAGAAATAAATTATCAAAAAATTTTACACAATGAAAAAATTACATAAAAAATAATTCAATTATTAATTACTATTATTCAGTAAGTAATAAAAAAGAAAAAAATATTAAATTAATAAATCATTTACATAAAAGTTTAATTAACAAATAAGTTTAATACATCATCAAGACCATCAAAAATCTAAAATTAGCTATTAAAAAAACATTCACGACCTGAACATTAAAGAGATGCAACATTCACCCAAAAGAGGTATGAGAAGAATTATATTTAATAACCTTTTGATAAAAATTAGTAACTAAAAAAGCATGTTTCATGGATTTAAAGGCTCATCCCAAAAAATGTTCAAGGACCTCTCCCGCAATCCTCACCCACACTATTCACGGACATAGTGGCAATCACATCAGTGGAAGTCTAGGCGAATGACATCAAAACGGCGTTGCAAATCTCGGCAATAGCTGCTTTAAAACGGCTTTGACCTAGGTGAAAATTATCACTACTCTAACTTAAATAACGGCGATAGCGGCCACCATACCGGCGCAAATCTCGTCAATCATATTAAAGAATTAATCACCAAATTGACCATCACACCATCGTAAGCACCCAATATATCAGTGGAAATCTCCGCAATAGAGACGATTATATCGACGTCACATTCTACAAAATTTACAATCATAACCAGTGCAGGGCTGTCACTGACTATAAGCTTGAAAAATAGTTTCTTTAGTAGCCTCAGACGTTAAAAATAGTAGCCAAAATAGTAGGCTGAGACATTGAAAATAGTAGCCAAAATAGTAGCCTCAGGTTTCATAACTTAAAAACGACTTCTCGTCGACAACGATCTTCCTCTTGTGTCGATGGTTCTAAGTGTTCAAAATTTCATCAAGATTGTAATAAAACTATTGATTTGTATAAAAAAGAACACTGAGGCACTCTTCTTTATATATAAAGATCATTGTGCCTTTCACTTCAAAATATTTAGAGTGTCAGTTACTAAATTAACACTACATCCCGTACGGTAAAAGACAACACATACATCGTACAAAACAAAGGTACCTAAAAAAAACAAAAAAAAAACTGAACTTCATGCAAAATTGACGATAAATATCAAACGGCAAAAAACGTAAATTTTCATAAGATTTTTAAAGTCAAACTTTTTGAAAAAAAAGAAAAAAGTTTCATGTCTAAACAAGTTTACTATATTGAGAATAACATGTTAAAATTTAAACCCAGTTTTCTAATTTTTTGTAAATTACATTGAAATTAATTAAACGAATTGCTGCAACAATTACAAATTATTTATAAACTTAACTAAGAGAGAGAGTAATATTAAAATTTTAGTCATTCTGCATCGATTGACCTAAACGGTGAAATCAATTTTCACACAGGCAAAAATGCCGCCGGACATAACGTCGATCACATCAACGAAAGTCTTTCTAAAAGTACCCATTAAAACCACACAAATCTTGGAGATTGCGGTTATAACATCAGCTCCAAAATGATGGCAAAAGCAACTGTTAATTGTTAAATCCAAAATCATCAAAAGCAACTGTTAAATCAGCATAACCTTTGACGACCTATTACTACAAAGTAAAACGCTCCTCTCCTCGGCAATAGTCTATTACATCAATGTTATACTTGACAAAAATGACCATCACAATAACGTAAATCTCAGCAAACGTAAGCCCGCAAAACGTCTCAAATCTCGGAAATACCGACCATTACACCAGCGTAACACTTAATAAAAAAGATCCTCACACACTTACGTAAATAATGGTTATAGAGACTAACATTATAGGAAACCGTGATAAAAGTGCTCATGTAATACATACACCACTTTGAAATTTTAATACGGATTTGTATTGATCAGAAAATTTCGGCCAAAAAAGCTGAAATCTGCATTTTAGCGGAACTGTACTATCAGTGATTTTTAATGGCTATTTCTTTTTCTGTAAGAAACTAAAGCTTGCTTTTCGCAACGGAGTTGTTTCACACAGAACAGGCATTAAAAAACCCTTCTATTTCTTAAAGTTTGGTACTTGTGATTGATTTCTTTCGAAAACGGAAGATTTCTTTTCTTTGACGGAATTTTCGAAAAGAAAAGTAAAAATTTGCAGAGCAGGAAAAAATGGAAATCCGCGGGGGAAAAAAAGCGGAAGTTCCAAGATAAAAAATGACGAAAAGACGAATTTTCTCCAAAATTACAAAAAATCGGAAATCCACCAAAAAAAGGACGAATATCCTCCCTGCATTTTAAAGAGAAGAATTTAAATTTAAATATAAACAATAATAAACTCAAAATCGATACTTTGAAAGTATCCATGTGCTTGACTCTATGATTGTACTTTGTAACAGTTTAACCACAGTCACAAAAGAGCTACGACTGGTTAAGATTATGACTGGAAAAATTTAAAGTTTTAAATTTTGAAACAATTAAAGTTTTTAATATTACACACAAAAAACAAGTTATAGATGTAATAACTTCAGAATTAATAACTGGAAAATTATTGAGATCGTAAATGAATCATTTACAGATTATTCGCACATGGTAACTTGGCCTGTTTATTAAAAGTATTGACGTTGTTTGTTCTCATTTGAAAATAAAAATGATATAAATTGATAAAAAAGGATACGTATTGCTAAAAGGTAATGAAATATATTTTTAAAGATATATTTATTTTAAATATTATTTTAAATTTTACCAACCAGTTTGTTAGTCGAAAATAGGATTTCGCATAAAACTGGATTTTTTTTTTTTTTTTTTTTTTTTTTTTTATGCTTTACATATTACTGGTAAGGGGATTGATCCTAAGTTTTTATGTAAAATATTTTCCATCAAACATCAGTGCTGTTTATTTAAAAAATATGAAAATGATAAGTAAATATGCATTTAAAACATCTCCGTGTTTGCCTAGTTGAGTTAAAATCTGGTTAAAATATTTTTTTCGAATTTACAAGTGGGATGCATGGAAAATAACTGATAAGCTTTTACAATTTAAACATTATTTATTCAACACGAAATTAAAGGGTTCCGCGGTAGTATATTTTTGTGCATCTAGCGAGATTGTCAAATTCATTGCAATACTAAAAACTTCCATAAATGCAACTTTTGAGTGAGTTCACTTAAAAAAAATGCTTTTATCAATAAACTGCGTATTATTCAAGCAAATAGAATTTGCCCGAAACTTAAAGAAAAAATAGTATTCAAAGTAATCAATATTAAAAAGTATACATATCGCTTTCTAAATTTAAATTTCAGATATTTCGAATATCTTATCGCACATTCAACAAGGAGAGAAGCTTCCATCGTATTTTACGATCATCTTTTAGATTCAGAGCCACAACTATCTTAACGCGTGTTTTTTATTTGAAACTCTTTAGCAGCCTTTCCAACTGCAAGAAGAATTTAGTTATCGATGTACTTGAGTCAATTACTACTTCTCATACCAAATCGTATTAACAGATATTTTCCCAAGATATTTTTTAAAAATGTTTATTACAAATGTAATTGAGCCTGACACAAAAGTGTAGGAAGGTTTTTCAACTTTTTTGTATTTTTTTCAACTCCCTATAGTTTATATATAGTATGTGATGGTTGCAATTAAAATTATTTTAACACATTTTCGATTGTCATGGATTCATAAACAGAGAATGTATTCTTTCAAAGTTTATTCATTTGTGAGAAGAAGGCGTATTTACTTTTTAAAATTAAATGGGAAAATATTCAAGCTTCAAATGTCAGGATTTTATCACGTGTGCTTTTTAACTGTAGTTTGTTGTCTTATCCCCTCTGCTATTGGAACCCATTAATTTCCTCCAAAGTAGTAAATAATATTATTTTTAGACTTTTAAGAAAAAATCACTTTGCTAGCGTTTCGTATACATTCCTGAAAAAGTAGTCAGATAAATTCGACCAGATAAACTTCTCATCACAAAATGACTGAATAATATTTTAGAAAGAAAAAGCGAGTTTATGATTCCATCTATAGGGATGAATAGAATAATGTGATGTACAGTGTTTTGGTAAAACGATTACAAAATTTATAGTGTTAGGTTGTATAATTTTCAATTCCGGTTTTTGCTTCTCAGCTTCTCATTGGAAGTTTATAAGATAAAACATTTAACAATGTTGTAAAACTTTTTTGTATCTCATGGATATTGAATCGCATTATGGTACTCAAATATTTTAGTTAGCCTAAATTGTCAATCTAAACTTAGTAATATTATGAAACAACATGTTACATGTTTCGAAAAATTACTTATGAATTGTGCCAACGTACAAATACATAACATAAATGTTAGTTATTTGTTCTTAACACACACGAATTAAATTAATTATATCCTGCGATTTCAATAAAGCATTTGGTGAATAAAGGTTTTCTTAGCAATGCTAATTATTGATTGAGTCCTATCAAATAATTTGACATAACTATTTATTTCTAAAAATGACCGCATTTTAAGGTTCAGACAGCTTTTGAAAAGTAAAACATTAATAGTTTTTAAGGACTTTTAAATGACCTTTGAAATTTTTTAATTACCTCTTCTCTCTCATCGTTTTCCTACACATAAATACACATAACATTGATGAATAACATAGATAACAATTTAAATACAAAACTACTAATTGTTTATCTATGTTTTTGACTAAACATAGATAATTTAAATAACACTTGCATAGAATTTTATTCACAACTTAGATTAGGAACTTTTTGAGAAATAGGAAAATCAAATTTGGACAGAAGGGAAAAAAAATTTCCTAATTGAAAATTAAGGACTTTAAGGGCTCTTATATAATTACCTATAAAAAATAAGTAGTTCTTAACGACTTTCAAGGACAGTGCGAACCCCTGTTATTTCTGAAAAGTAAATACTTATAACAATAAAACGTAAAATCGCAGGACGTAGTATTATTAATAGTACATCATATTAAAAAACATGTAATCATGAGAGTATAATGTGATATGATCTACGAAAACATACAAACAATTAAACAACAAAAAGTAACTTGCCAAAAAAATAATGCCCCCATAGCACACAAGAAATTTCTTGAGACCACCCCATTTCCAATTTTAACACATTATTAGCACTATAAAGCAAATACTAAAAAAATCCGCTCAATACTTTCCAAGACTATTTGCAGAACATTTTTCAAATGTAATTTTAAATATTTAGTCACCCTTATATGGTTCAAAAGAAGTTTAACTTTCCAAATAAGAAATATTCCAATGTTCTATTTTCCATAAGGCCAGGTAAAATTTCGTAACCAAGCATGGAAATTCAGCTAGCCTATCCATAAAAAACTGAATAATTTTTCAATGTAAAAAGATAATTCCTATTCTAACGAAGTGTTTTGAACATCAAAACTGTAAATTAAAGATGAACAAAGCTCTTTTGGAGCAGAGCATTATATTTATGAAAGTCTAATATCAAGTTCAAGCAATATTTATTAATTTTATAACGAAGTATCTAATTACAAAATTTTTAAATTTTATTTTATATTACAATATGGGAAGAAATGTTAAAACATAGTTTTAGATGAGGAGAAACCAAATTAAATTAAAAAAATCTTTAGAAAATACTACTGTAGAAAAAGATTTTTAAGTAACATTCCATCTCTTTCTATTACATACTAAAAGAAAATAATTTATACGGATTAGTTTATGTATTAACTTAGTAGTTATGTAGTGAGGAACATATTCCCACCACCAGACAAAATTACTTATCCTGTGTTAGGATAAAACTCATGACTAGATAATGGTTTTAATCAAGAAGATAATAATGATATTCCGAGGATGTTTTTTTTCTTTTTTTTTTTTTTCGTGCTGTTTCAATTAGACGTATACTATAGACTTGAATTATCTCAATAATCTTAAGAATGTAAATAGCATGGGAATGCAAATAGCAAATGCGTTGGCATCGTTGAATACATAATGTTGTTTAACATTGGGTGTCTAGTATTAGAAGTCAAATATCTTTAATTGATAAAAAGGGAAATTATATTTGCACAAGGTATATATTATGAAAGCGGCAAAAGGGAATTAGCATAGAAATTTTAAGCATGAACTAGTAATAGGTAAAATATTTTTAAAAATCAGAAAAATTTCAGTGAGCTAATTCTATAAAGGCTTCATTTTAATATAATTTTTACTTTCAATTACCCATATGCATACATACATACATAGGGTAATGAAACATTTCGATTTTTTTTGCATTTCTCCACGTTTTGAAACATCCTGATTTCAATAAATAGAACTAGGGATGTGGAACATCGCACAACTTTCAATTACCCTATAATACTGACGTGGATTTGTGTCATTTAGATTTTGTATAGTTTCATCCTTCATTTAGAATAAATGGCCTGTTTGGCCATATTTGCGATGTACTTTTCGATAATCCTTATATTATCCTTTATTATAAGCGAAACTGAAAGGCGAAGAAAAAACGATCGTTGATGAGGTATGCTCAAGGAAAGAGAACTCTGTGTTGAAGGCATTCATTTTTTCACTTTTTACGCCATTAAAATATTTTTACGGAATTTCGGAGGTGGAGATGTTTAGAACACCTTAAGAGGCATTACCACAGCGATTTTTATCAAAATCGTTAGAGCCATTTTTTAGCAATCATTGAAAAACTTGATTTTTTCAATGGTAGCTACCTTATGCGCATGCGCGATTATGACGAAAACCTTAATGGTAGGTCCCAAGGACACCACTAGCCCTCATACCAAATATGAACATGGTAGGTCAATTAGTTATGCTGACAACAGACAGACATTTTTTCTAGATCACTTTTTCGAAATCAAGATGTTCCAAAACGTCGAGTAATGCAGAAACAAAAATCGAAAGAAAAAAAAATGTATGTCTGTGTGTGTATATGGTAAGCATAACTCCCGAACAAATGGATCTACGATGTTCAAATTTGGTGTGCGGGTTTGTGATGGCACAGGGACCTACTATTAAGGTTTTCTTCAAAATCGCGCATGTGCATAAGGTAACTGTCATTGAAAAAATCTTGTTTTTCAGCAATTGCTAAAAAACGACACTAATGATTTTTTTTTTTTTTTTTTTTTCAAAATCACTGTGGTAATGCCTTTTAAAGTGTTCTAAACGTCCCCACCTCCGAAATTCCAGTATAAGTGCCCTAATGGCGTAAAAAGTTATAAAACAAACGCCTTTAACACATAGTTCTCTTTCCTTGAGCATACCTCATAAACGATCGTTTTTTCTTCTCTCCCAAGTTTCAGTTATAAGAGTCATCGAAAAGTATATCGCCAAAATCATCATTCCCCCTCCCCTTTTCTTAAAAAAAAAAGAAGAAGAAAAAAAGAGCCATACAAGAATTATCCCCAAAAATATCACCAAACTGGCCATTTTTTCTAACTGAATGTTGAAAACATAAAAACGGTAAATGACACAAATTGACATCAGTATTATAATGTAATTGAAAGTTGTGCGATGTTCCACATCCCTAGTTTTGAATGAAATGCGCAAGTTTTGGCGGGAAAAAAATTAACGTTATCTGCACATAAAATATGTCTCCATAGATTTATCCGATTGTAGTCAGAGGTTTACATTTTCAAAAAGTCGTTTCTGGTTCTCTGGAAAGAAATTTGTATTGACACATATGAAATAATTTCTAACGAAACACAAATAAATAAAAATAGTTAAGTTAAAGTTATGCAAAATAAAATACTTTTAGCCAGTATATTTGTGCTATGTATGTTGCGTTTGTGGACAAATCAAAGACAAATTTTTAAAATTGACCCGTCAAAATTTGAAAAAGAAAAAAAAAATCTTTTTTAACAGATTAAAATAATGTTTTTTAACTGTAACTTTATTGAGTCTAAAAAAATAGGTTTGGCTTAAACATCTACTTAACTTAATCCAACCAACAACACTTTTCTAAGGAGTGCAAGAAGATTAAATATATAAAATATATTTAGAAATATTTTTGGGATGAAAATAAAGCTGCCAAAAAAGTCTAAATATTTATCACTTTCTTTTTGATTTGGATCAGAACTCCGATATTTTGTCTGGGTTAATTCGAATGCAAAATTGAAATGCCTTCATTATATCAGCCACATATAATTATAAAAATTTGCACTGCTGTAAACGATAATGACAGTATTCTAGAACAAAATTGAGTGTAATTTACTAGGTAGCTCAGAATTCTGTGTGTGTTCTAAATAAGAACGTTTGTAATGCCACCAATTTATTTTCAAAACTATAACAACGTAATTTATCATTATTAAGATTTTAGATATGAAATAAATAATGGAAATGCACTATGGGGGGGGGGGGGGGAGTACAATAATTATTTATATAATATGTAATATTCCTAAAAGAAAGAATCGGACAAAAAGACATTTCTTTCAGCCGATGCTTACGGTTCAGTCGTTCAGGCGCCAGGACAAGTATGCTTATTCTACTATCTATCATGTGAATGGAATATATTGATTTTTTTATTATTTTTTTTTAAATTTTTTTTTTACATTAACTCTTTTTCGTGAATAATTTTGTTTCAAGGAATAAAAACTTTTAATTTTCAATAGTAGGCCTATTCTATGCAGCTGAAGATATAATTTCGTGTTACTTCGAAACTGAAAAAAATTTCACAACGCACAAAACATAAAATTTTTTGAAGGCCTTAAAGGGAGTCAGTCTGTCCTGCCCCTTTACACATAATGCTTCATTAGTTGGGTCCGAAGTATTACCTTAACATATGGATATTTTTAAATCGGGTATAATAACAGTAACTAAAAATCATTAAAAGATTTAAGAAAAATAACCGATTTTTTTCTTTTCTTTCCAGGAACCCTAAAAGGACTCAGTACCCCATATACAAGTAATGTTACATGACCTATTTTCGATGTATATTTTTTTGGAAAGTTCATAACAAATGAGTTTGAAACTAGTATACAGGAAAATTAGATCTTATGTCAGAAACGGAGAATCAATAATAGATATGGGTTGGTTGTATTCAGATTATCTGGCGCCGTCAGCAACACGAGGGCTATAATACGCCAAAACATTCGTCATTAGACAAGCCAACATACATTTACAAACACCCATGCCTAAAACGGGACTCGAACCCGCAACCTCGTGGTCGAGAAGCTAGCATGCTAACCACTATACCGTTTGGTCGGCTAATAGATATGGGAAATTGGGTAAAAATATTATCTAAATCTTTTAACAGAATTTTATTTAATCCTCCAAATTTATAGATAAAAAAAAAAAAAACTCTTTATACAAAGATTAAGAGTTTTAAAAAAAAATTATTATGAAAATAACAGGACATTTTCTAACTTCAATTTAATCTGTAGGTTTTATATTATTACTAAATAAGTAATTAATGACATTAATTATCATCATGAATTAGTAATAAAAGGTACATTGAAGTTTTAAATATCACGTTTAAAGAAAATCGAGATTAAAGGTCTAATCTTTTATAGTTAATGAGTGGTTGTTTGCTTTTTTTAAACAAAATATAGCACACTTCTAATTTAAAGAGAAACTTAAGTTATAAACAAATGATAAGATAAAAAAAAAAAAAAAAAAAAAAAAAAAAAAAAATATGAAATAAGAATCAAAAAGTGTTTTTTTTTTTTTTTTTTTAATTCTTAGGGTACTGGGTCCCCTTTCAAAAAGATTTAATAAGCTATCTTACACAGGGTTACCACTCAAATTGCAGAATGAAAATCAATGACTTTCCAATTACCTTTAAGGACCTAAATAATGTTTTTAAGGACCTTTGAAAATTTATTTTCAGGCATCATGTCCATATATAAATTTTTAATAAAGTACATTCGACTAAAAAAATTACAAGTTGGTGGATGCGTAATACAAATGTAAGAGAATTCTGATACGGGGCAGATAAATGGCGGTCACACGAAAATAGCAAGTCCGAGTCGTATTTTTACAACTTTTGCAGTTGTGCACACAACATTCGCAAAAATTAAGGACTTTAAATTTTACCCTCTAAGCATTTTCAAGGACTTTAAAGAAGCTCGAAGCATTTTTAAGCACTTTCAAGGCCTTGAAAACAAATTAAAAAATATAAAGCACTTTTAATGACTTTCAATGACCGTGGGAACCCTGAAACAGAAACTTTTTAAAAAGTCATAAAAAGTCCACAAGTTAAGTTTCTCTTCAAATATTGTTAAAGATCTTTTATTACCAATGTTTTAAAACAATATTAAGTCAAGTAGTATAACCAAATAAATCAAGCATTATGTCTAAAAAACAAGGAAATACTGACGACCCCTCAACTTTAATGAATAAATTGTTAGTCTACAAAACATTCAATAAATAATTATTTAAAATTATAAAATATTTTGGCTTTTAGTGATGAAACTCCCTAAATTAATAATTCGTTGACTTTTGAAGTATATTAAGTTTTTAGGTCTGCATAAAATTTTACCATCTTTGTAAGATAATGAATGTATTAATGGTTATACAATAATTAGAATTCCGCGATTAGTTAATGATCATATAATATAGTAAATTATTCTGCCCTTAGTGATAAAACGCCCAGTGTAAAAGAAAAATGAGACCAATGGACTTTTAACTAAAAATAAATTATTTTAAATCATTTATCACAACGTAGAATAATAATAATACATAATCTCTGTAAGATAATAGAAAGAAAGTTTCTTAATTCTCAGCAGAGATGGGGGGTGTAACTAGGTTACTATAGCAGCCTCCAATTGCAAGTAGACGACAAAACAGGCGTCTTCTTTTTCGGGCTATCGTTGAAATCTAGAAAAAATATTCTCTTTGTTTCAGAGTAGAACGGTTCTCAGAAGTTAGGCTTAATTGTGCCGAAATCAGATCGGGATGATAAAGAATGGGAAAAACATTAGCGGTGTTTACTGAATCTTACTTGCCATCTATGCAACCTTTAAGATAAATGTGGAAAATATTCTAATCAGTGAAAATGTTGTTTTGTTATCTGGTCTTTTGTGGAAAATTAGAGTAACATTTTGGTCAATTAAGAAGCCATTTTTAGAATTTGAGGTTTGTTACAAGTGTAATGAAATGTAGTTCGCGTCCAAAGGTGCCTAACGAAAAATAACGAAACGATACAACTTACTATCTAGTAAGTGGAAATATTTACATTAAAAAGTTTTAATACAGTATTACAATATATATATATATATATATATATATATATATATATATATATATATATATATATATATATATATATATATATATATATATATATATATATATATATATATATATATATATATATATATATAGTTTATATATATTCATATATAGTTTATATATATTTCAAATATGATTATATATATATATATATATATATATATATATATATATATAATAAAAAATTATAGTTTGATTAGGGAATTAATAGAATTCAAAACTTCAGGACATCAGCTAAACAAGATATTTGGGATAAAACAAACAATTCATTTTAATCATATTTTAAATATTTATGATTTTTTTTAAACTATATTTAGTTGAATATATTTGCAAGTATAGACTTCATTAACCTACAATAATATAGAAAACAATGGCATTATAAATTTAAAATAATAAATCTGCGGCTGAGTATTAAATAAT
This sequence comes from Linyphia triangularis, assembly GCA_963978545.1. Taxonomy (NCBI): domain Eukaryota; kingdom Metazoa; phylum Arthropoda; class Arachnida; order Araneae; family Linyphiidae; genus Linyphia; species Linyphia triangularis. Next base: position 53,865,126 of record OZ021726.1, read on the forward strand.
TTAATCAATTTAAGACCTTGCATACAACCTCCTAGAAAAAATGGTTTTAGTTACATTTTAATTTCTGTTAACTTACTTGTGTTTAATAAAAAGTTAAAGCAATATAACAGTATTAGAATCCATTTATCAAGAAATATCCCTACTCTTATTGTTAAAAAAAATCGTAACCCAATAATTTTTTATTGCAAGAAGCGCATAATTTTAAATTACACTAAAATACTGGTCACTACATTTAAATTTGGCTTCAATCGGTACAATTTGCCGTATTCGTTTTCAGATTTTATGTATTAAAAAAGTAGTTACTTTTTACATTTCATTGCCACTTTTGTCATTTAAAAAAAGAACAATATGGCATTGAGGGCAAAAAACACCACCGAAATGGCGAAATGTTTTACGAAAACTATTGCATTATCCTAACATGTAAGTGAAACAGAGGAGAAAGTCTCTGATGAGCAATGCTGAAGGGAAGAAAACTATGTTAAAGACATTCGTTCTTCAAATTTTTACGCCTTTATCAGATTCCTACAGGAATTTCGGAGGTGGGGGTATTTAGAACACCTAAAACGGCATTTCCACAGTGATTTTGATCAAAATCGTTACGGTTGTTTTAAATTGTTAAAGTCTTTTTTTAGCAACTGATTTAAAACATATGTTGTAGTTTTCAATGGTACTGCACAAGCGCAGTTTTAACGAAACCCATGGTTATCACTAAACCCTATGCAAAAGTTGAACATCGTAGGTCAATAAGTACATTTTTTCTAGATCACTCGGTACGTTCCAAAACGTGTAAAAATGCACACAAAAGATCCGATTTTTTTTAACCGAATGCAATACTTTCATTATCCTATATTAAGATATGATAAATAGAAAGTAAAAACGGTTTACTTAAAACTCATAAATAAATGTCATTCAATTTTCAGCCGTACGTACTAAAATTTCTAGTACTATTTCCATCCCATTGTTATTTTATTTTTACTGATAAAATATTTTTCAACTCAAACTTTGATAAAATTATTTAAACGCGATATTTTTAAATTGTAAGTTATAGCAAATATTTTCTAATTTTGGATCTTATAGTATACAAACACTTAAACTAACAAAACAACTTTCTAGTTAGATAATACATTTTAGTTGCATTCTTCACAGGAAATGTAGGAAAGCCGGCATTGCATAAAATATCTTGGCATTTTCAGGTTAAGAATGAAACAATTAACACCTCACACAAATCCTATACAACTATACATATTCTATGGAATGCCAGATGACAAACAGGCAAAGTATGAAATATATCTCTGATTCGAAGGGTAATTCAAAATGGTTATTCAAGCCTTCCACGTTCTGCAATAAGTCGGCTAATATTAATGTCTGATTTTACATATTAAAATTTTATTTTCTATAATAAGAAAGGCTTAAGTTTTGCAGTTATTATTCTACAGAATGCTGAAGTTCATACAATTCTGGTAACATACATATCAAAGATAAGTTGATTTATTAAAAATAAAGAATTGTGTAGTCCTAATAAACTGTTTAATTTAAGATGTAAATTTTTTTTCCAACTAGCTTCTTTAATTGCAACTTAAAAAGCCAAATACATTTTATTGATGATTTTTTTAAAAGTCACGCACGTTTTGTTGCATAGTATAAACTTTTCATCAAAAACGGGAAAATTGTTCAAATAACAAATTGAAGAAGAGGATTGAAAATACATTCCGATAAAAAAATAAACACTCATTTATAACAACACGGAATTTCCTCTTTTTTTCCCGACATTACTACTCAAGAGCACAAATCGAAATTAGTTCAGAATTTGTAACTAAGAGTACACAAATTTTTTACATAATTAATTATAGGTAAACTTAATAAAATCCCATATTTCCAGTGTAACAACACACAACCATGATCATCATTCCAATTCACGCTTATCCGACAGCAGTACCAATAATACAACGTTTGTATAATTGATGATGTAAATATAGTAATGTATATTAAATAAAATAGAAATTGTTACTAGCAATCAAATGCAAATGTTTTAGTTAAAATTTAACAGGAATGTTATATCTTAACATTGCTTTTGAAAAAACTTTCGATTTCGTTTTACAAAAATACGAGGAAAAAAATTTGAATCGAAGATATGATTAAACATTTTAAAACTATACTAAGTTTTTCAATCTTTAATAAATTTAATTCACAGCCTATTTTATGAACGGTAAGATTTCCAGGCTAATTTAAAGTTTTAATTACACGTAAATTTTTTTTGTATTAAAACTTATAAGCGGATAAATAGATTTATATCGTCCTAAACTGTTTGATTTCATCGTCCATTACTATGTGATACGTTTGCGGCATCTTTGAATTACCAAGTTAACTGTTATATTATAAACATTAACTATTAAGATAAAATTGTAATTATTCAATCTTAATAAATGTTAAACTTAATGAAGTGACAATAATACAATAGAAATGTTGGTAAATAGAAGTGAAGAAAATCAATTTTATAAGTAAAGGGAGTTCTATAAATTTGATGCAGTAGGAGTAATCATCACGTGACAAGAGATTGACACTGTAATGTGGTTTCTTTCAAGTGTAATAATCATTAATTAAACAATTGCAATGGAAATTACAAAAGCTAACAATTTATCAGGAATATTGGAGTTGGAAATATTTTAGTACACGTTTATATATCGTATTTGAAATGATAATTCAATTTGAAAGGATTTTTTGTAACTAATTTATACATAACATTCATCCGATGACATCGGAGATTAATAATAAATATATCAAAAACATTATTGACTAGATTTTTGAAAATCATGTTGTATCAGCTTAATTACTTTTGGCATAAAAATACTATTGCAATCCCTTTAAAAAATGACTGTTTAAATTGTAAGTTTGTGTAGACGGTGCTAATAAATAACTAATCCTAATGACTTCCAAAAATGTATTGTTATATTTATATAAATCTTATCAATATGCGGGCAAATTAATATCGGTAGAATATTTCTCAAAAATGTAACAAATGAATATAAATAAAAGATATAAACAACTTACTTTATATCACGCTGATCCAACTCCATTATTTTCCAAAAATTCCACAAACTGCCGATAAACACAAAATGCAAGAAACCAACCTCAAACATAGTCAGTTCACGTATTCTTAACATGCACAAAATTGTTCATCGTAACCCACGAAAAATTATGTTGAAAAAGGTGTTTTTCTCAAAAGATAAAACAGCGTTTTTATTCCACATTCCCGTTGTACTTAAGTCCAAAATTCCCTCCGAGTTCTCTTGGTATCAGTAACTATACCGGTGACCGGCATCACAACTGCTAAGTTGGAACGATTACCACATAGATGGCAGAAATAAGTCTCCAACCCAATATTACACCCTTCGAAGACGATAGGGAAAAACGGCCACATAGTCAGATTGAGCGACCTTGGCGACGAATGAGATGTCGCCAACAATGGGATAAATAATCTCTTTGTTTTCGAAAGCGACACTTGGAAATAAGTGTTTTATGGGAGAAATAATAGCACGTAGTAAAATAGGCAGAATTTGTGTTTCCGATTTTGATACAAATAGAAACTTAACCGTTCTGATTATACAGTGTGTACCCATGCGCGTAACCCATGGCAAAATTTTGGAATTACGTATAGGAATTATTGGCAGTCAATGAACTTATCAGTAAAATACAAATTTTGTTTCATGAATGAGTGTTTTTGGTTTATCAATGAATGCTAAAGAGAACAATTTTTCGTTTTCATTTTTTTACTTCCATGTTTTGTACCCATTTCCGTTTCCTCTTGTTATTTCAAATATTATTTATTTCATCTACTATCTGAGATTTAATATCGTGATTTACGTCAAAATTGCCTTGGATGACAGATATACTGTCTCGTAATTTTGCACATTGTAAGAAAATGTCTTAGTAATTGTTTTGGGTTGTGAAGATATTTGTATCACTTCCTGTTTAGGAGTCAGACTTCTTTCGAGATGGTTTTCATTTCATAAAGCTTGTTTTGAAAAAAAAAAGTCTTAAAAGAGATTTCTATTGGTATGGAACAGTGAGGGCATGAATACTACTTGAATGCCCTAAACATAACAAAGTAGAGGGCAGAATTAAATGACTAAAGTATTTCATAATTCGCCAAGAAGTTCTCAAAATGTCTCTTGGAAGTCGCATTTGTAAACATCTTCCATAACATAAACTACATTTATTTAAATTCTGTAATAGTTTGATAAAATATAAAAAAGAAAAAATAACGACCTACAGCGAAAAGTTATGGAAATTCTCATAAGTCTCAAAGTTAAAGGATTTTTATAAGGTAAGAAAATCTGAAAAAAATAATAATAAAAAAGAAACACTAAGTATCTTACCTTCAAATTTTCTTAATTAACTATTCTTACTGGTGTTATACCTGGTAAATATTTAACGTGCTTTAAAAGAATAAATCGCCAACAGGAAACATTCCAGGAATCGCAACATAATTTCCTGTTTTTTTATTCAATTAGAATAAAAAATATACAGCCAGAGGTCGGGGGTAAGAAAGGGTACTGTACCATACCAAGTACTTTTTTTTCGCACGTACGATTATAATGAAATACTTGTTGCGACCTGAGCCCTCTGGTTATCTTTATACCAAGTTTTAACGTTATTGTAGGACAGTGTCATTGCTGTTGATATATTCGTTTGTTTTCCACTTTTGTAGAGGTGATCCATTGATTTTAACAAGCATAAAGTTTGCCACGTGCGAAATTATTTGTCACGATCTCGATTGTGATACAATAATGTTCATGTGGCTAAATTTAGCATTCTGAAGATCTTACCGGAATGACCTTACATCAATAGCATTAGATCTTCAGAAACTCTTCGCCCGCAATTGTCCAGAAAATATTGATATTCAGACAAGTGTGCACACAGTGAACTGATCTCATACTCACCAGTGATAGAAGTAAGGGGGGAAAAAGTGGGATGTGCCCAAAAGTTGGTGACAAGTGCACCCCCCCCCCCCCTTTCAACGATTAAAAATATTAACTAGGAAGGAAATAATTTTTACGACCCAACACTAACTTTGAACAATGGTTGAAAATTTATTATTTTAATGAATAATCTGCGACTTAATTTTTTTTCTTGGAAGTAAGAGATAAAGTGAAGTAATAATTCAATATTACATACATAACTGTTTATTTAGATTTAAATAATGCTTCTAAATGTGCATACTTTCATATTAAATTATAAGAGATCTTTAAAACTTTTTTTTTTAATAGCTTGTCTTTATATGAAAGAATAGAAATTTAACTTAAAATTTCTCTAAAGCTAAAAGTTGACCAAGCGTAACAGTATTTGTTAATAAAAATACTTATATCTTATAAGAAGAAGTTTAATACATATTTATAGTAGTATGATATATACCATTTTATTTTTACATTTGAAAAGTTTAAATAACTTTTTCTCAGTGTCACTACATTTAATGATTAATGTTATTTTTCCTTAGTAGTTTTTAGACGGATTGAGTGTTTTGAAAAGTACGGGGGGGGGGGGGGGGTGAATTTCAGTGGTTTTAGAAGTGGGGGAACGCATGGGTATATTTTCTTGAAAAGTGAGGGGACGCGTCACCCCGCGTCCACCCACACTTCTAGCACTGATACCTACCAAAACCTGAACTCATTTTACCTGATCAGCTGAAAGCTCAGAAACAATGCTCTCTTTGACAGTAGTAACAAAATTATCAATTTTCAAGCGACTCCTAATAACAATAAATAAATCTTAAAAATGCTTCAGAATAGGTTCTCAAAAAAGTACTGGTACGACATACCGACCCCTGGTTGGAACCACAACAAAGAATTATTATAGATGATCAGTATCCAGTCCAATTCCGTCTTTTGATGTTTTGTGATGGAGCTGATGTGAATACACATCTCCTGTGTTTTTTTTTTTTTTATCGAACGACTAGATGCTTGTAATTTCGTTGCTGTTGAGGCAGGACGACTGGCAAGTCGTCCTTTACTGACTCTTATTTGAGCAAAATGCGTTTGCTAATGCTGTTTACAGAATGGCATAAATCTTTGTGAAGAATATAAGGATATTTTTTGTAATCCAGTATCTTCTTTCCTTTGAGAAAAAAGCTCACTACAATATAGATATAGGGTCATTGAAAACAAATTTCCAGATTTCAAAACCGCGTATTACGTGAAATAATCGACACCTAAACACATAACTCTTGGGTGAAAATATTAAAAAAAAAATGTCCTAAGTTTCAATAGTAATTCACTCGTTCTGCATGTCAAAGTAATAATCAATCTATTGCCACATCTTTCAAAGCATGTAATGATTGCCTTTTCGAATTTATGGGATTAGACGTTTTAAGTGGCCCAGATATGTGATCTGTTTACTGAATCACAATGTTCTAAATATATCCCTGGAATTAGAAATCCAGCGGGGGAGTGATCAGTGTTTTGAGAAGGTCACGGAATGCCACCTGGTCCAATCCCTGAATTGGACAACTTCTTGGGATTGAAGCATAGATTGGGAAACATATTGCAAGGCAGAGTTAAAACATGTTCTTTAACTACATTTCCTGATAAAAATGACAAGAATATGTTAAACAGCATCTCCGTCATACGGTTTTGAAATTTGGGTATTCTTTTTTTAAAATTCTGTAAGTATCGCACAGCATAAAGAAGCGCACATCTTACTTACATTTTCTCAAGAATTTTTTCTCGTCCCTCATCACAAGAAGTTGACAGTTTTTCATGCTCTTAATAAATGTGTACTTCAATATTTAGAACTAAATCTGTTTTGATACTCCACAACTGTTTGGTTGCAGTTGAAAAATTGCTTTGAAATATAACAGCTTACTTAAGAAATGGTTGTTTAGCGCATCAAGGCTATCACTGCTATCTCGTCTCGACACAAAGATGTATCGTTATTTGAAACTGTCTGTATTATTCTCAAACATTCAATCTTAAACAAACGTTTTCAAAAATTAGACTAATGATTATCGTGAATTAAAATCGAAAGATATCCTCTAAACAAAGCTAGCTGAATAAAGTTCTGACTGAAAAGAGAAAGGATCTCTTAAAAAAGTATACTGTACACCAGGTTAACTTGGGAAATGACAGGGTGACTGTGGGATATCGCGAGATTTTCGGTTTTTGAATGTCAAGCCAACATCACTGCTTTATGAATCGTTATCTCATTACTACTACTGCCTAGTTTGGTATAGAATACTACCTCGTGGCAAACATTTAAATCTGTAGTTGTACCGACGTCCAACGGTAATCCATATTGTTTTAATACCGTTGTTATGGTTTTATAATCGTGTTAAAACTTTCATTCCCTTTGAAAAACTAAAAACATTTCACTACCGTCAGTACATTATAAGTTCATTATTTGACATCTATTTCGAGGGTTTCTTATTACTTTCATTTTGTAATTAAATCAATAGCCTCAACGTTGTAAATTTTCAGCACTCAGTGGGGTAACATTGGAACACCCAAATAGGCTTACTGCGCCAGAAAAAACAAAGAAGGGATAGCATTAAGTATGTAAGCAACAGCAGCGAAAGTACTAGTATTACAATTTCACTACAATATTCTGAAGAGAGCGAAACTTTCAGAGATTTGGACGAGCAGCCCACTCCATTAACGCCTCTCTCACAATCACAAGTTTCCTCCAGAATCTTATGGTGGACGGATACGCTGAGTGAGATAAGAGGATAAGCTTCACCCGGGACGAATCATTGAGGGAGAAGTACTCTTTTCTATTATGAAGAAGTCTGCTCTAAACTGGAAAGTGCTAGCTAACGAAATATTTTATTCGAAGGATAGAATCGTACAGAAAATCAACCAGCCTACTCAAGTTGATCAACGGAAAGTTTTCAAAGTTCAAAAACTAATACCTTTCACGAACAAGTTTGAAATTTATTTGAGTAATTAATTTATATTAAAATATTTCATTAAATATTACATTATATCAAAATTTTTGTATCCTTCTTAACCAATCTTATTATTTTAAATCGTAGTATTTTCAAACTACAAAAATGTGTAATATTTCTGTACACATTTGAAATAAAATAAGATGAATTTTTTTCCCTTGTGTTTCTAAGCCTAAGCAAAAACTTTACTGCCCCAAAGTTATCTCAATTCATGGAGTAAGATTGGGACAAATAAGAAGTATTTTTATGAGTTGGTTTCTTAGAGTAAAATCATGTCCATATTTTGAAAGAAGGTTAATTTCATATAATACCATAGTCTCAGCAACATAGCTTAATATATGTTAACAGAAGCTACACAAATCCTAAAATAACTGTCCCAAAATTACACCGGTCAACGTATTGGAAAACATTCGGCACGACGTTACGGCTTCTTAATTGCATCAATCCAAATATATTTGGCGTAGAAATGTAGTAAGGCAGTGGGATGAACTTCACAGACTATCGAAGATTTTGTATTAAACCGAGGTAGTAAAAACTGTTTATGTTGCTGAAAGCCAATAACTACACATTATTAAGCTTCAACAATATACAATGAAGGGAGAAGCTTTTATACAAACGGCTTGTTCATTTGTCGGTCTGCCTAAAGTCAACATTTCCTGCCAAAACAACAAATGCTTCAAACTCATACGCTTTAAAGCAACACTCTGTCCTACGTTGTGGCCAAAAAAGCATTAAGTCTATAGAGCAAGGGAAGGGATCTCTAATAACAAAATCTGCCACATCTCAGCGATTTAAATTCTAAAAAGATTTTCTCAACACATTAGTTGACCTAGGTGCACCGAATTTCACCAAAGGATACCTTAGGGAACATTCATAGCAGCTTTGAAAGCAAGCTTCTTCAAGCATATTGTACCTTAACTATGGCCAAGATTGATTTCTTTTCCCGGCCATTTTTTAATTACAACTCTACGTTTTAAACTAGAAGTTCACACACTTTCAAAGGCTGGAAACTTTTAGAAAGTTGAACCGTGACCAACTTTTCTGTACAATCCAATGACTTTTTAATTTAAAATTTTCAATAATTGTGAAAAAACAACAATTAGTATTGCTGTGTCTCAATGTCAATTTAATTGTTATGTTTCACAAAATGGCCACCCACTTAGCTTCTTTTACACGTTTTCTATTTTTAAAAAATTGCGACTTTTACTTTGATATGTAGTTTATCGAGGTTCCGGTACTCCAGGTGGAGTTAAATACCTTTTCATATGAATTGGAACTCAAGGCAGTGAAATGGACAGATCTCACATAGGAAAAGCTATATTTCGTATGGCTTAAAATTTTCATACAAAAATCTCCCCCAATTAAAAACTGCTCCCGATCCACCAGTGGCTTATAATTTACAGTCTGAAAACCGCTGTTTTAAATAAATATATTGCTTAATTTTGTGAAAAACAGTCTTTCCTTCTAATTTAAAAGCATAACTTCCGTGGAACACAAGAAACTCTTTGTTACGACAAAAGTCGCAAGTCACGTTTTTATATCACAAGTCAGTAAGTAACAGTGCGTATTAATTATTTCTTTAAGGAATATATTTGTATTGAACTAAGAATATATTTGTATTGAACTAAGAATATATTTTTATTGAACTAATTTCCACGTTCACCCAGGAGGTTATAGTTCATGAACGTATTACACCCCATTAAGGCGGGTTCCTCAGTAGGCAAATTTCCTTTATTACTTTTATGTTTCATTCACAATGCCACTAGTCTGGAAATTATATAAAAATATTAAGAGATCATCGTCTCTAAGTTGCAAGTGATGCACAAGTCTTAGTCAAGGAATTATAATCGGAATTTCATAATCGAGAAGTCGTAGTCAGGAAGTCATATTCAGGAAGTCATAAATCAGTAAAGTCCCAAATCAGTTCTCATGTGTCTTTCTTAGCCGATGAAATAGAAAAAATGCGCTTGAAAACGAAGCGTTTGAAGCGTTTCCACTTCCTGATGTCTTTTCGATCCTTGATGACTGGGGTGTAGCTGATTTGGGCTGGTTGGTGGCGATGCACTAGGTGATGAATAAAGCCACTTCCTCTGCTCTTCCTTCCAGCATCCTGGCGTATGTGATCCCTTTGTTGTCTGCTGTATTCCGCTCTGCAAGAACCTCTAGTTCCGTCTCCTCCTGAATTGTTGCAAGTGATGAATGGTACTTGCGCCTAGTCTCCCCTTCTAGTGGAAATTCCATTTTGTAAACCATTTCAAAATCACAGAGTTTTATACTAGAAATTAAAATTAAAGACAAATCTCAATAAATAACAAATTATACATTTTTATTTGTCTGATATGAATCAAAACTCTGTTAAAATTAACCATCTTTGTTTGGAAAATGTATTATTGAAAGACATATAGAGACTAGTAAAAAGCATTGTTATCTCCCACCTACAATACTCCATTAATTAAATATCACTTTTTGCGAAAATCTACCCTATAGGTAAATTGCAATAGGTTTTCATTTCATTAAGAGTACATTTTACCTCGTATACTCGTATACCTTTGCTCTAAAATTTACCCAATAATCTTCGGATTATTGGGGAAAATTAAAGCAACGTTCATAAAGTTATTATATAAAGTTTGAACGAGGATTAAAATGTTTCAAAAACGAGGGATACTGAACCACTTCATATATAAACATGAAAAAATAAATGTATAATAAAAAATTCTACGCACGCATACTTGTACGGCATTCATTGACTCATTATGCTTACTATTTTACCAGATTCCTTGTGAATGCCTATATCAAACAAATGTACATTCATTTCATCAAATGCATAGTCATGCATAACATCTACTGTTACCAAAAGATCCAGCAAATAGTTGCGTAATCAACATTGACAATGTCGTGGTAAAAAGAAACAAAACAACACACATATTTGTAGACAATAATGTGAAATAAATTGCATTTTGGGAAAACATGCCTCTTCTCATCAATATCCGAACTCGTAGGGACCTTTAATTTGACATACGTATTGCGCATATCTTTATTTATATATTAGATCTTGAATAAATCAAGTTTAACATTGATATTACAGAATTCTAACTTCTCGAAATCTTTCACTTTTACCACGAGGGCGAGACTCGGTAAATAAATTCGATGGGAAACGGAGATTGGCCCAAGACTTCGGGACACTAGTTTTTGATATTGAACTTACCTCCATACCACGCGGGCCTATACTTAACTGAAATATCTGTGTGATTAATGATGAAAAACATGTCTCGAAATCCCCTAATGTCCTAGCGCAGTGTTCGCCAGTTAAATATTTCCAAAGGGTATTTTAACTCCTTCTCTGCCGGCAACACCTCGAAAACTGTCAGGTCGGGAAAATGCCAGCAACGACGAAAACTATCGCGCAAATGACGGAGAAGTAAAACTTGACGATTTACTATATCCCGAAAATCTCGAAAAAAAGCCGGCGATAGATATAGGCGAAATGATCTGAACTTCTGAACCAGTCCTACCGGCGCCAAAAAAAAAAAAAAAATAATAATAATCTCGATTAGACATGCGGACGACATGAGTGTTAATCTACATTTTCCATGAATCCTCAAATGAGATTACCTTTTTTTCTATTTTGTGTAAGAAGGCATGGTAAAAAGTCAGCAAAATGCACTTTATTAAGGAATTTACGAAATTACATTAGGAAATTGTGGGACGCCCCCTACAATCCACCTACTAATGTCACACGTGGTATCAGCAACCATTCAATGACTTTAGTTAGTTACTGGTCTGTGCGAGACACGTTTGAACATGAATGCTCATGCTTAACTGGCGATTTCGGAGGAGGTGATCTGTATATTGCATTACGTTGGAAAATAAACGACAATTTTAAACTTTTTCAGAAAAGGACGCTATTTTCAAAGAAAAAGGGCAAGGAGGTAGCGTCGCTCCGCCCTTCGTAAAACGGCTAGGATGATCTCTGAAAAATGAAGGATTATTTAAAAAAAATTTACCATGATGTGCCGATGCATGAATTCACACATGAGGTTAATTCTAAAGGGTGAAATAGATTTTCAACGCGAGTTCACTCATTTTGACAAACTCTGTCCTAGCGTAATGTAAAGGCAGAGGTGAATCTAATTATTTGATAGAAATTAAGAGGTGAATGTGGCTGTGGTGAGCACATTGTGATAGAATCCACAGGAGCTACTCCAAGAAGAAGCCACCAGTCTGATCACAAGGTTGATAACAGAGATGGGTTTAATTATGCACAATTATTATTACATACAGGTATTTCAGTTAAGAAGATATTCGACATCAGGATGATTTTCTCCTATTCAAGACAAAATGCGGCATTACAATTGATGAGATTATATCACAACAATTTCCGTCGTGTCTGCCCAAGATGAAAACGCAGATTTCAGAGCACCAAATGTGTCTCGAGAGCCAGGCACACAGCCAGAGGGATAGGTTTTAGGGTCAGAACCCCCCCCCCCCCTAGGATCGCTAATATTCCAGTGTTTGATTATGATTGAGTAAGACACACTTAGCAATCGTAAATAGTTTCAAAATAATACTTTTTAATCTACTATTATTCAGGCAGAGTTTGCATACCTTATCGCACTAAAGTAACTATTAGGTCCGAAACCTTTGAAACAAATGACGGGTTTGTAAATCTTCTAGCATAAAAATAATCATTATGCATTGTTTTTGGTTTATTTAAGTCTTAGGAAGTGTTGGTTAAATCAAATGTAAAAATATGTATGTCGTTTTTCTAATGTTGTAAATAGTGTTTCAGTACTTTATGGCTCTTGTCTTTAAAGCGCTATAATATGTAGTAAAATCAGCCTGATATAAAATTTATCTGCTTACCTCCTTCTCTAACTGAATTTAAATAAGAAAACAGTGATATGAATTTACAATCCTGAAAACATAGATAATACGAGATCAAGGTAAAATATTGTCCCATGGGTTGTTTTGTATAACTCGAAAATTGGAATATAAACAACTTTAATATTTTTTCATATATAGGTTACAGATTAAGAAACTTCAAAAATATTGATGGCATGTGACAAATATAGGATGAGAAAGTGCTGTATGGAAGTTGTTTTTGTTCAGATAAATACCGGAGCAAATTTAGAGCTTGATTGAAAACCTCTCCAATGGAATTTTTCTGGTTGCACCCCTGTCGAGAGCTTGCGTGGTGGCTGAATTTTTTGTGTTTGAGTGTGAGTCAGGCATGTATGAAAGATTGGGTGATAAACGTTCGTATCTCTAGACGACTTTTTTTAATACAAATCCAAACCCAGAACAAACTTGGTATTAGTTTTTCCCCCTATTTTTATATGTAAAAGCTGATTTTGCTAGAAAATTTTTAATGGCTACCTTGTGAATATATTTTGAATCTGTAAACATCGACCATGTCGTTTTTCCATTGAGTTTCTTTCCACTACGGAGACATTGAAAATGTCTAACCTCTGGCAACCATACCCCTCAATTGTGTTGGCGCCCAAATTAGTGGTAAAAAAAAGTCGCGACGGCAAGCTCGTAGGCAGTTTGTTAACAGATAGTTGAAGATAATAGTCTACCTAATCTGCTGTGGTAAAATGACCGACCTTTAAATTCTCAGAAGAAAAACAAAAAAGATTTCTTTTGTGTTTCCTACCGGCGCCGTGAAATTAAAAAGAAAAATACAAATTTTTTTTGTGAGCAACATAACTTCAGCTATCTCTTAAAAGCTAATCAGAAAAAAAAAATATTTCAAAGGTAAATATTCTCTGGAATGTGTGCAGTTCGTTTGCTAGGTTTTCAATCTTTACAAATTCTAATTAAACGGTTATTATATTTTATATTACCTATTGCATTTTACTTTAATGTATAGTTAAGCTATCGAATTCTATTGATTTTTCAATATACATACACTTATGAAAAAAAGGTATCTTCTAATGACTTCCATGTTCGTTTGTCTTTTCAATTAATAAAAATATTAAATCGGGTATTAATCGGACGACTGAAATACAATTTCTCTAGCAAAGTGTCAACACATGCTCCCACCCCAGGAAAATGATGAAAAGAAATACAAAATCTTATTTATTTTAATTGAAGAAAACGATTATAAAATTGTATTTATTAAATAATTTGGTATTCCATTTCGATAATTGTAACACATCATTTCTAAGTTAGCATTTCTTTCTCAAAACAAGGTTTTTCTAGGAAATAGCCAAACGATTTTAATTTAAACACGTTAAGTTGAATATTTGAACTGATACAAATAATTTCAACTAATTGACAATTGTCCTTCATTAAATTGAATACTGGACTGATCTCCCGTCATCTAATAGGTTATTAGGTATTAGTCTCTAAACGAATGATGGTAATTTATTACTTTTACTATGAATCAAGGTGTCATATTACGAAAAAAAATTTCTTTGACTTTTGCAATAGAATTTGAATTTTGAAGGTGCACAATTAAAATTGGAAAGTCATTTTATTTGAAAATTACCTAAAGTTTTTTTAAATATTTTTTAAGGATCAATTTGTCTCACTTAGAATTTCATAGAATTTAATAAACAATAACAGTTTTTAAATACTCAAGCGCTCATTAATATTAGCCAAAATATGAAGGGTTTCAAAAGACTTCCAAAGGACTGCTTGATATCTGTGGGCCAAATCGCTAACTCAGAAGATATGAAAAAAATCCATTTGTTTGTCTCAGGGAGATTACAAAGCATATTAAGATTAATAATGAATGAAATTTCAATTGGAAGAAATAACACGTAGTAACTCTGTGAATTTCATAGTTTGTCTCAACATTGATAAAATGACATAGATCTAGGACGTTTTGTTGCTTGGCTTTGTTTTTTACTAAAAATTTTGCTTAACTCTCGGAGGCTTGTTTCCTGCTTTTTATTAATTTTCACGTACACCAAAGGTTTGGGTAATTTTCAAAAATAGTGTATAGTTTATGATGATAGACCAAGAGACTGCAAATTTAAGACTTTATTGAACATCATTCTAATCTTTTCAATGAATGTACAAAAATGCTAGTAAATTATGAATATACTGGTTTGCTTTGGACATAAATGGCCGAACTGTTCGTAAATCAACCGTGAATGAGTTAGGACATTTTTGGCTACCGGATTTAGTTTAACTTACCAAAAAATTAATACCTTGCTTTGTCTGATAACCCATCGTTTTTAAATTTTCATTTAAGATAGGAACAAACGATTTGAATCCTCTGGCTTCAAATACATCTTTTTAAAAGTGATCCAGCGTGACAATAAATATTACATTAGTGACCTTTCGAATTCGAATTCATTTTCGAACAGTTTCAGCCATTTTTGCCCCAGTAAATCCGTATATATTCGTCTTCTACTAGGATTTCTCTACATTCTATAAAAAAACTCAGATAATATGAGGTCCTGAATTTTCAGTCGTCTCCCAGACTTTGAATTTAGTTACAGGTACAGTAAGCAACTCTTGTTTAGGTACTCGGACACGGCTAAGACTACACTTGCTTAGTGTATTCTTACACACTTTACTTTCAAAAGTGAGAAAACATGACGTCTCTGTGTATCGAGGGAGGTTTTCAGGGTTCTTATTCCCACATCGCACTTTTGTTATAAAAGTAGCACAACTAAAAAGTCTTTATTTTAAAGTTAAAGAGTGAACAAAATCACATACTACACCGCGAGTCCTACACCGTAGCTCACCAGTATTGGTCTTTGTAGGAAACAGGGGTTCTGGAAGTTTTGGCCAATCTAAAAAAACTCTACGACTCTCTAAGTAACTCTTGTTTAGCTACTCTGACACGACTAAGACTGCACTTGCCTAGGGTAGTCTTATACACTTTACTTACAAAAGTGAGAAATCATGACGACTCTTTGTATCGAGGGAGGTTTTCAGGGTTCTTATTCCCACATCGCACTTTTGTTACAAAAGTAGCACAACTAAAAAGTCTTTATTTTAAAGTTAAAGAGTGACAAAATCACATACTACACCGCGAGTCCTACACCGTAGCTCACCAGTATTGGTCTTTGTAGGAAACAGGGGTTCTGGAAGTTTTGGCCAATCTAAAAAAACTCAACGACTCTCTAAGTAACTCTTGTTTAGCTACTCTGACACGACTAAGACTGCACTTGCCTAGGGTAGTCTTATACACTTTACTTTCAAAAGTGAGAAAACATGACGACTCTTTGTATCGAGGGAGGTTTTCAGGGTTCTTATTCCCACATTGCACTTTTGTTACAAAAGTAGCGCAACTAAAAAGCCTTTATTTTAAATTTAAAGAGTGAACAAAATCACATACTACACCTTGAGTACTACAACGTAGCACATCAGTATTGGCCTTTGTAGGAAACAGGGGTTCTGGAAGTTTTGGCCAATCCAAAAAAATTCGAACATCGTTCCAAAATGGTTTATTCTAACTTATAAATCCAACTTATGAATGGTTTGTATTTCTAACTTGCCAATCTTTAATACATCATTCGCTATTAACATGACGTGTCTTCTTAAAGTTCTTGTCCAAAATTAATTTGCAAATCAATTTATTCAAAACTTAAGAGGTTTTATATTTCACTATTTTTTACTTTTAATTACAAATACGCATACATAGGGTAATGAAAGTATAGGATTCTGTCAACAAAAAAAAAGTCGTGTTTTTTTTCCCTTTTTTTTTCCATTTCTTCACGTTTTGGAACTACCTGATTTAAATATATATATAGAAAAAGATTATGTGTGTCTGTGGTCAGCATAACTCCCGAACAAATTGACCTACGATGTTCAAATTTGGTTTGCGGGTTGGTGGTGGCCATAGGACCTACCATTAAAGTTTTCGTCAAAATCGTGGATACGCATAAGGTAGCGGCCATTGAAAAAATCACGTTTTTCAATGGTTGCTAAAAAACGGCTTTAACGATTTTGATCAAAATCGCTGTGGTAATGCCTCTTAAGGTGTTCTAACCATCCCCACCTCCGAAATTTCCACAAAAATGCTTTAACGGCTTAAAAAGTTGAAAAACGAATGCCTTCAACACAGAGTTAACTTTGCTTTAACATAGCTCATCAACTATCGTTTTTTCTCCTCTCCTCAATTTCACTTGTAGGGAAGAATAATACAAGATTTTTTTTTGTTTTAAGGTCCCATACAGGAATTATGGTAAAAAATGTCGCCGAACGGGCCCTTTTTTTTCCAAATGATTGTTGAACATATAAAAACGGCAAATGTCACAAATCCACATCAGTAGTATAGTATAATTGAAAGTTGTGCGATGCTCCACACCCTTAGTTATCATTGAAGTGTTATTTTTGATTATTCTGTGTTACAATAAATATAAAAAACAACAATAAGTGAAAAATAATATACTTATATAAATTACTTTACTAAGGAATAGTTTACACCGAATTTGAAAAAATTGGGAAATTAAACCTTTACAAAACAATGAAGGTATTTCACCCCTTTTAACTTACCATCGAATGCGTATTCAAATCTTTGCTAGCGAGCGTTTTCTTCATAATTTATTTTGAAATTTGTTTCATATTATAATAATTGTACGAAAATTTATTATTGCTAATTTACCATGTTTATTATTAATTACGTTAATAATTTCCAAAAATTATACACTGTAAAATATTCATAGGCGGTACAACATATCAAACATTTTGTATGATAGAATGATGATATTAACATGAATGATATATGAAAATAGTACCTTTATTGAGAAAAGTGTAAATTGCCTAAATAGAAGATTATCCATCAGGTAAGAAATTTAAGAAACCATTATTTGTACTTGAACTCATGACATTCAATAAATTTTGTGTACTCGTAAGCAGACATGAATTATAACTGTCAATTATTTATATTAAACTAATATTTTACTCTTAATTATTACATAGCATTAGTTTATCAAAATTAATTAAATAATACCACTACTCTGATTTCAAGAGAAAAGCCAGGAGTTCAATTAAAAACAGTTCATTACTACCAAATATTTATATTAAACCAATTACTTATATTAAACTAATATTTTACTCTTAATTATTACATAGCATTAGTTTATTAAAATAAATTAAATAATACCACTGCTGTGATTTCTAGAGGAAAGCCAGGAGTTTAATTAAAAACAGTTCAAAACTATTTCCTCGAGAATAACAAACTTTCGAAGATGGATCTTGAAGGCAGCTTTGCTACTCGGCAATAAGACAATGAATTATTTTTCAAATCGACTATCAAATAAAATTCTTTCGCTTGTTCATAAGTTCGCTTTCAAGTTTCTTTGGGAACATAAAATGATCATTTCTTTATAGCTAAACATTTAGTAAATATAATACAGCCTAAAAATGACTCAAGGCTATAAGTTTCAATACAATCCAAAACAGAATAACTTAATGTACAACGTCGTAAATTACAATTCTTTCACTGCTTTGCAAGAGATATTTGCTCTACTGATGGCTAACTGCTTATAAATCTTTTTGAGTAACCTTGTGAAGCCAGTGAACAAAAATACAGGTTGTAGGATTTCAATGTTAACGGAAAAGGGATATTTTATAGTGCTTGATAAAGATTTTCCACTGCCTGAAATACAGTGAGGACTTTCTCTTATCCTTAACGAGGTTTCAGGTTTGTAAGTTCCCTTAAAAAACTATCGTTCTGGAACATCTCACAACTTTAAATTACACTATACAACTGAAGTGAATTTATGTTATTTACCGTGTTTGTATTTCCATCATTCATTTAGAACAGCGTACGTCACTAACTTTTAGAGGCGGGTCGTATTACTTATGTTGGAGCTTTTAGCGGGCCAGATACCCCAATATATGTATTTTTAATAGTGATTTAATAATACATAACATTTCTGAACTGAACAAAATAAATTATTTTTTAACTTAATCAAATTACAATTGATATTTGATTCTTTTTTTTCTTTCTTTTTTTTTTTCAAATAATTCAATAATGATTTTCATTATTAGTAAATTAAAGTCTAAAAGAGAAGTGAATTTTTTGATCCAACGTGACGATGGGACTTGACCTAACTTTTATTAAAACCAATTAAACTGTACTTCCAAATTACTTTGTTTTAATCGATACCAATTGTAACACGATATTGATCGAAATCGGTTCAGTTTATTTGGTGATAGATTCGATGTCTGTCGCTGTATTTGTTGCAGCCAATCTTAAGAAATTGCCCAAATGAGATTCATTAAGTTATTCTTGTATTTATTCTTTATGAAAACCCTCTTGCTGAAAGCTTCTTTATATACTTTATTTGGGCACGTAGTGGAGAACTCTATTCTACACAGTTAACACATACTATAATATTTCGGACAAATTACAGTTATGTAAGAAAAAGTCCATACAGTGGAATTTATTTTTATTATCTTCTGTGCCGTTGGTGGGACGCAGAAAAATCCGTCGCAGCCAAATTTGGCCCGCGGGCCGCTTAGTGGCTAACGCTGATTTAGAAGAAATGGCCAGTTTGGTGATATTTTTGGCGATAATTCTTACATGGGCTTTAAAAAAAAAAAAACGTCAAAATGGCGTTTTTGGTGATATAGTTTTCGATAATTCTTACATTGTCCTTTCATGGAATTGAAACAGAAGAGAGGTTCGAAAAACAAAGCGAAAAACGATCGTTCATGAGCGTTGCTCAAGTGACGAGAACTCTATGTTAAAGGTATGGGCGCCGTCAGAAGGGTGCAAGGGGGTGTTCTTACACCCCCCTGGATTTTGAAAATTAAAATCTTTAAAAAATCTAAATCTGAAAAACTCATTTACATTTTTTATTTTCGATGTAACGTGTAGCACAACATAATGAATAAAATCTTAATTTACTTTATTGTGATTTAAATTTTGTTTGTAGAGTGAGGTATTTTATTTTTTATTTAATCTCTCTTTTTTTAATAAATTGTCTACTTGCTTTTTGAATAAAAATTAAATACTCCATCGCAAACGTTGAGCTTAGTTTTGTGGTATTTCTTTATACTTGGCATATTAATAGTATTTCCTGAAATTTTTTCTTTTTTTGCTGCGAGAAGAGATCCATTATATTTTTTGCGACGACATACGGTTTATTAGGAAAAAACATATGAGAAAAGTATAAATTAGCACAGTTACAATTAAATTTAGAAAACATAGGGAAATAAAGGAGAAATGAGGTACTAAATTACTGAATAGAATCCTGCCGCCCCCCTTGGTTAAAGGCATTTGTTTTTCAACTTTTTACGCCTTTAAAGATTTTTTACGGAAATTTCAGTTTTGCTTAGGTTTGGTTTGTACTCTAATTGACCTATTTTTATGCACAATGACGGCCAATCAGGCCGGGACCTGCAGCTTAACTTGCGTTCCGAATCATAGTGAATCTCCATGTCAAACTCCGGGATTCGAACCAAGCAACTTTAGCAAGCGAGCCCAGAGATCTAACCACACAGCCATCAGGTGGGCTGGGAATTCACAGGTAGGGATGTTTATAACACATTAAGAGGCACCACCACAGAGATTTTGAACAAAAATGTTAGAGCTATTTTTTAACAATTATAAACATGATTTTTTCAATGGCAGCTTATGCGTGAGGACAGTTTTGACAAAAACCTTAATGGTAGGTCCTATATTGCCACCACTAGACACACACTTTTTGTTCGATAACAGACAATTTTTCTAACCACTTTTTTGAAGTCAGGATGTTTCAAAACGTGGAGAAATACAGAAAAAAAAATTGATTTTATTTTTGACGAAAACAATATTTTAATTACCTTATATTGCAATATAGGTAATTAAAAGTAATAAATGAGGTCTAAAAATGGTAAACGACTTAAGTAAAAAAAAAAAAAAATCTTTTTTTTTTTTTTTTTTTACGGAAAAATATCCTTAAGACCAAGCTAAACAAAGTGGAGAACGCCCAAAGTGCGAACTCCAGCAGCAATAGTTCAAATTCAATCTGGTACTTAATCATAGTCTTCATGGGCGCCGGCAGGATTATTTGCAGGGGGGTGCAGACTAGAGGTCGGAAATATCGATCAAATTAAATATCGATACTATATCGTTGCATAGAAAAAAATATCAATAAAATATCGATACATCAATACATGATTCTTTTTTTATTTGATTTTCAATTTTGCCAGAAACGAAGTTTTTCAGAACAAATTACTACATTTCATTCTTTTTGTAAGGTGACTACTTTTCCAACTGGAATGGATCTATTAGAAAAGAAAAAGTTATATTATCGCTTAATTGGTGCAATAATTTTAAGAAAAATTTAGATAGTTTTCAATAGCTTTTAATGACAACGTTGAATATTTAGCATAATATTTTTACAATGTAAATAACTGAAAAATTAACAGAGGGATGAAAATGTATATATATATATAATTAAAACGTTTGTTCCAATTTTATTTTTATTTTATTTTCAAAAGCCAGGGAGGTGCACCCCCTTGAATCTTCCGGTTGGCGCCCATGATTATGAAATGTATGGCAAAATATTGATCATTGGTGCCATTTTAACTGCCTCTCAGCCAAGTCCAAATTTTAGTTATGATGTTTTTGAAAAAGAAATAAAGAAAATCGAAAAAATACACAAAAATACATACAATTCATACAAACAAAACGATCATTAAAAAAATAAAAATGTTTGAAAATATCGATATATCGGTAACTTTTATCGATATTTTTTTAAAAATTTCGATAAAAATATCGTCGTAACGATATATCGCCGACCTCTATTTTGCAAACGCATTTTATTGGGTGCTAGTCAACTTTTCTTTGATCATACATGACACCATAAATTAATTGATCGACTTTTAACATTTTAATCGAAGGAAGGATTGTTTAAAATTTAAAATATTTTAATTAATAATTAAAAATTTTAAAACTGAAAATCACAGAAGGAATTTATTTGCTACTGAATCAAAATTATTGCATCGAAAGACTATTTTGGATGTTATTGTAGAACGAAAATGTTTAGTTCTGCAAATTGTAAACATTATAAATTTTAAGCATTTTTGCTTGGATAAGCATTGAAAATGGGAAAATATTTATTTCTTCAGAAATGTCAAAATCAAAGCTTACCTTTGTTTTCCGAAGTAATTATTTTTTTATCTTTTAAAATTTCATGCAAATATATTTGTGACCGCGAAATTGAAATAAAGTTTAATAACCATGGGGTGTGTTTAAATCGAGAAAACGTTCGAGAGTTTGAATTGGATAAATCCTCCGATTAAGTTCGTTATGAAGACACTTTTTTTTTTTGTACAAACTAATTTTTTGCTTTCACTTTTTATTCTCTATTATAAGTCTTTTAATGTAAATCCATGTCATTAAATACGTGAACAACCAGATTTCTCTACCGTTTATGTTGCTTCTGTACTCTGACAAAGACACAAAGAGATATATTTTTTGCAATGATCTTTCATTGCAAAAAATATAATCAAGGTATATAACATGCGTATACAAAATAAAACAAAAACCTTAAATTATTCTTGGAAATGCTCAACGTATTTTTAAAATAGAATTCAGAATCTGGAAACATTTCGAAAAGCAATATATTTCTGGAAATTTACAACCGGCAATAACTTCACAAGATCATTCAAGTAGATTTCAGTACACCCTCTCCACCTTTATTTACCCAAGCTTCCTAATTGTATCTGTGCTAAATTATACTTTTTTCATATTTTTTTTCAATAGACTGGATGTCGCCAGAAGAGATATAAGTAATTGATTCCTTCTGGGAGCAAAAAAAATTAAAATTCAAGAAATAGTAATATGCCATGTGTAAAAGAATGCCACCAAAATAGCGTCAATGTGAAATTCACCCAACAACGCATGCAACATTTCATGACTGTACTTTTGCTTTATTAATTGATATTTTCTTTAAGACATAAGCCATGCAAGTTCGTAACCCGTGTATTTTTGTCTTTAATATGTACCTGTGTCTTAAAAATTTAATTTATTGTCACAGCTTTGACAAACATGCCATATCCTCTTATGTGTTCCATGTACTCTAGCCTGCTCCCCCTATCTTTGCTCTGGCAAGCGCTCAGTGCCTTATTCTCTTTTTATTTTCTTATTCCCCATTGGGAACTACCTGAGATGCAGTAGTAATTGCCAACCTCTCAGGCAAGCACTACAGAACTTATTTATGATCTGAGATCTAAGCGTCAATGTTTGCAATGGAAGATTTAATTTTTATTCAAAAAGGAAGAAGAAAATTTCAGATAATATACGAAATGATGTAATTAAAAAAAAAAAAAAAAAAAAAAAAAAAAACGTACTCTACAAACAAAATTTAAATCATAAGTAAGAAAAATAATACTCTATTCGTTTAGCTGTGCGGAACATTACTTCGAAAATAAAAAAGTTCAAAGGTTTTTTTTTTAGATTTAGCTTTTTTTTAAGATTTTAATTTTCAATATCCATGGGGGTGCAAGTGTTTTCAACTCTCCTGTTAAATTTTCTTTTTTGGATTTCGGTCGTTTTCCATTTCTAGTCCTCAAATGTTCACTACTTTTGCTATGAATACGAAGTTTGAAGTTCTAGTGGATATTTAAGTGATACCATTTATAGAAATATTTGGCTGGATTTTGCTTCAAACAAAATACAGTCAAACCCGTTAACGCAAAATCGATTAATATGAAATTCGGCTAACGCGAATAATTTTGATGGCCTCATCGACTTCGCGTTAACGGGGTTTGACTTAGCAAAATAACGATAGCTGCTTATTTGTTTTTAAGTCAGAAAATAGCGATTATTGATTACTTTTATAGATATTTTACACTAATATTCAATGTATACTGTTTTTTTTACTTTTAAAATAATATTAAGCGAAATATTTTGTACAACCAATAAACCTCTCTAAACTGTGTTTGCAAAAAATTGTAACATAATAATATCCATTAAAATTTTAAATGGGTTGTAGGTGAATGAGCAAATGATTATAATCCTTTAAGATTTTCTTTGTTAAATAGCTGTCTTCGATTGTTTTTAGTGTTGAATTATACTTCGAATAACAATGTTTCTTTTTGAAATAAAACGATTTTCAATAAATAAAATCTGTGGGTTCAAATAAAAGCTTGCGGGGGAAAGGTTAGGCCTCTTTCTCACGGTGCGGACGCGGATGCGAGTGCGGGCCCACAAAAAGTTTCTCCAATGTATTTTGAATGGGCTTTTCACGTGGCGCGGATCCGCAGCTTTTAAACCTCGTTAACTTTTCGTGCAGGCCCGCAGAAGTCGGTATAACTCCGAAATTTTCATTGATAAATTCAGTTTGAATGAACTATTTACATTTTTATTTGTAATTTAAAGTGTGTAATGCAGGACAAAAAATCTACTGGGATCTAACTCATCTATGCATAATTGATTTTAACTTAATTTTGAATCTAGACGTTGTCATAAAAAGTTAGTAATTTTAAATAGTTTCAAAACAAAATTATATAAAAAATAATATTTCAGTTAAATTTTCAGTTCTAGTCGGTCTTTTTATATCAAATCATTGTGTACCGTTTGTCGTTAATTTTTTAATAAATTACAAATTGAATTATGATTTGTGCAAGATTATACCCTTTAATTAATCAATCCTTAAATTAATAATTTTTATGCAGATGTTAAGTGTGAAAAAAATGTTAATTTTTAATGTCTGTCTAATTAAAAAGTTTAGGAAATTTTTTCCAATGTATACTAGTATTGAAACTTTTTTTCGAAAACTTTGAGTGAAAAATTTCCAAACTCTACTTTAAGTTTCAAACCACTTTTCGGTATTTTGGAAACAGAATCCCACAACGGTAAGTAAAAGTTGCCGACTATATATTAATGTTGTGATCGGTAGTCTAGGGGAAAATAGGAACGATGCAGTTTTGTTGCTTAAAGTTATTTAATTTCATCATTTCATATTCGTTAAATTACAAAAGAAGACTGTTAAGCCTTCAGTAGAAGATCGTGATGGCGGCCTAGGGCAGAATCCTCTCGCTCCTCTCCAGTCTTGCTGTTTTATACCCAGTGGCGCTGCAGTCGATAGGAGCTGCAGTCGATACTGACTCATCTCCACTGTGTATACGACATTAATACTGAAAATCAGTACTGGTATTATCTTCATTGTTTGTTCAACTGCAATAGCAACCTAAGAGCAAAATGCTGTGTGTGAAAAACTGAGTTTTGGCGCCTCTTACAATGAAAATGGGTATAGAAAAAACCCTCCGAAAATGTTATGGGTGTTCTATAACTAAAATTTGCTAGAACTTAATACCTGAAGTTGGTATTTTAAAGAGATTAAAAACTAAAACTGATAAGTAGTAATAAATAGTAAAGTATTTAGTACCTTTTCATTATTTTTATTTCTTAAAATGACTTCTATTACTAATTCTTTTAACGGACTTTTCAAACTTCACTAGACGTGATGTACTGTCCTTATGTAAAGAGCAAGCCCCTAAATTCTTTTACTCAATTTCTTGTTTTGTCAGTTAGAAAATAAGAGATGCCTTTTTTAACTACGACAAAAGTTTTGATTTAATATTCAAGGGGAAAAAAAAAATCTAAAAAAATATTACAAAAAATTGATTGAGCAACAGACCTCCCTAACTTTAGTATCGGAACTTTTTTTTTATTAGTTTACATTTTTACCATATAATTTTTTTAATTTTTACAATATTATCATATTATTTTTTTTAAATATTTTCCTCATATCAGCGCCCCCCCCCCCCCCCCCCTCAAAATCACAAGTATGCGAACGCACACGCCTTAGGCCGGCCCTGGTTAATAGATTGATCCAACAAATGTCTATCTCTCCGTTTCCTTCTAAAATAAAGGAGATATAATAACCGTAACCTTCTTTTATCCGTACTTATATTTTACACTTACATTATAAAGTAAAACTTAAAAAATTACCAAATACTTTTAATCAACGCTTATCCACTTACTGAATTCACTGGGTGAAAATAATAATCAAACTCTTCTAAGATGCGGGCGAAACGTCCGCAGATAAGGGCATGCGTTAGGTCCGCGTCCGCACCGTATGAAAGAGGCTTTACCTGCCCCAGAAGTATAAGTACGCTAGCCAATCCCGATGTGGACTGGCCGTTGCTACGTAAATCTTGGTCAATCGTCAATCTCGCCCAGTACTGGGTAAAATATACTGTAAGTTTTGAATTGTTAATACAGAGTTTTAAATTTGAAATATGTTTTTATATGAAAAGACGTAGGGGTAAAAAAAATATTTTATGATGGTTTTTTTTTTTTAATCGTTTATTTTGGAACGATGCTCGAGTTTCAGCATGGATTGGTCAATATTCCTAGAAACTCTGTTTCCGACATTGATGGGTAATTATTAAGTTACTGTGTATGTTTTCTTTGAAATAAGCGATAGTGTTTTTTTTTTTTTTTTGTAAGACGAAGAAGTTGGGGTTTGAGTCGCGAAGTATTTCACTATGCTGGCAGTGGAGGTGCTTTCTCGTTTGTGTGCTTGTCCCTTTCCCTCTTTTAAGATTGAACTGGTCACTGAAGCAGTGCTAGAAGTGTGGGTAGACGCGGGGTGACGCGTCCCCCCACTTGTCCAGAAAATACCCATGTGTTACCTCACTTCTAAAAACACTGAAATCCATCCCCCCACTTCTAAAACTACCGAAATCTTTTCCCTCAATTTTAAAAAACATTCAATCCGCCTAAAAACTAAAAGGGGAGGGGAAAAAAATAGAATTAACCATTTTCATTACTTCTGCTTTTTCTGGCTGTTTGTTATTTTTTATACTTTTATTTTTGTTTTGTTTAAAGCAGATTCAGTCAATTTTTCTTGGAAATGCGCAGCGAGTTTCGGCGCCCATTGTCTGGGATTATTGAGGAGTGGACAGAAAAAGACATATTTATTGCACTATCATTTCCTATTTTGTCCTCGACCATTTACTTTAAAATGTTTTGCGTTTCGTTGATTATTAGTAGAAAACCGTGTATTCCTCCAACTTAACCACTAACTCTTACTTCTGATTCTAAACGGCATTTGTATTCGTAATCCATCTTGTACAAAACAAGATGAGATTGATATATTTGGCTTCAAAACTGTAAGAAAAATGACTCCGATATACTACAGAACGTTGAGGAAGGAGCAGTGGAAAATGTGCAAGTGCATCAAGTTGAAGAGACCACGTGGAGAGAGAATCTAGCACGTGGCAGCAACGGTAAGCAAAAACGCACTGCAGTAATGATTATCCAAAGTATTGGACACAAAATGATACGCACCTTCAGAAATACAACGAGTATCCATGGCTTATTTGTGAAGAACAAAAACTGGGATGCAACACATACAAAAGGCTGCTAAAAAGCTTGGAACCAGAAAAGAACAAGGTTTGAAACTTTCTAACGAATGGGTAGGGTGTAACATTTTGCAACATGGAGACAAGGAATTTGACTAACAAGAGTCCTTAAGAAAGCAGATTTTTAAACACAAAACCAGTAAAACTCATAAATGTGCAAGAAAAATTATCCATGAAGCCAAACGAGAAAGCTGAAAAATGCAAACATTTCCTTTAAGAAGGTAAAATATCATTTTGAAATTTTTTTACTCTCAAATTTTGAATGCACGATATATACTACTGTATATACACCTGTATATACTATCAATGCAAAAATTGTTGAAACAAATTCATCTTATCACTGTCTTCCGAGTCATGTAATTCAAAATTGTATAATTTTTTTTATTTATTCTCGGCTATATTTTTCAGTTTTTATCACTAATTTTGTTTATAAATTTCTTTGAACATTAAGCAATTCTGGGCATGGGATATTAGATAGTACTCAAATTAATTAAGCATAGATTTTCTTCTTAAAAATATACCAAGCATGTAGGGAAATGCGAAATGTAATGACACTGAGAAAAAGTTTTAAGTCACTGAAAAAAAAAAACTATTTATGTCATAGTGTTATAAAAATGTATTATACTACTTTGTATAAAGATATAGGTATTTTCACTTGGTCAATTTTTAACTTTGGAGGAACTAGAAAAAAATTAAAAGACAAAATATTTTTTAAAAAAATTAGAATTCCTTATTAATTTAATTTTATGAAAGTATGCTTATTTAGAGGCAATATTTAAATCTAAATAAACAGTTATGTATATAATATTGAATTATTACTTCACTTCATCTCTTACTTCCTAGTAAAAAAACTAAGTCGCAGAATATTCATTAAAATAACAATAATTTTTGGACCCTTGTTCGTGTTGAAAATTGTTTCCTTTCTACTAGTTAATTGTTATTTATTTAATTGTTATAAATTTATTGTTATTAGAAACGAAATTATAAAATTTATCGTTAAGGGGGTGCACTTGTCACCGACTTTTGGCCGTCCCCCCACCTTTTTTTTCCCCACTTCTACCACTGCACTGAAGAGGGACTCTTCATGAAACATGTAATGAAGCTCAACTTGAAGAAAAAATTCCAGAATCGTTGGAGTGGATGGAAGATATGCAGCAAAAGATCAAGTTCCACAAAAGCAAGCTGGTAATAACCCGATTGGAATGTCTAAATCAACAAATTTTGAGTGATGCAGGTAGAATAAGCATAATTTATCCTATTCGACATTTTGGCACTCAATTGCTTATACTGTCATACAGTTTTGTTTAATCCAAAAGAAGTAAGTACTGTATGTGTATCGTAAAAAAATAGCTCTCACCACGTTGTCTAGCTTTGTCAGTTGCCGTGGAAACAAGACTACACGCATTATCTATGGGGGGAATACAGGGTAAAAACATTTACATTTGCCATATTTTAATTTGTTCGGCCATTAATTAGACAAATGCTAAATTGCATTGTCGGCTGCCAAATGACACACATACACACACACACACACACACACACACACACACACACACACACACACACACACACACACACACACAAAGATATTTATTTTCTATTTGAAATGAGTTGGACTATGACACTTTATAGATGGAATTGAATTCAAAATTGACTTGAAATTAAGTCGTTGGACAAAACGACCTTAACTTTTCCTCACAACCTACCTAAAACGACCTTAACTTTTCCTCACAACCTACCTACTTAAATCTTACCTCAAAGTCCAAATTCGGTGATTTTTGTTTTATTGTATATTACGTCTTGTAAGTTTGTTTTCTATCGAACCATAATATCTAAACTCGCTTAAAAATGTGTAAAGTATATGGAGAGAGTTATAACGGAGCGTAAGCTTTAGTGGAGTTATGCCGTTGTGGATGCTTGAGAACCAAGTTAAAACCGCAAAACCGTTAGGAACCGGAAAAAAATCGGCACTTTTTTTTTTTTTTTAAATTGAGAAGTTATTTAAACGAAGAGCTACGTTTGTTTTCGCAATATGGTTGCAAAATAATAATGTGGTGAAAATGTGTCAAAATATAGCTGCTTCTGGTTTTTAACAAATGCTCCTTTTTAAATTCACAAAGTCTATTATGAGTTCCCAGAAAAACCAATTAAATTTGTTAAATTATTAGGAACTATTATGAAACGCATTCTCTCGCTAGAATTAATAGATGTTTTCATTCATAGGAAAAAAATTGCCAATTTGGTTATATTTTTGGCAATAGTCCTTACGTATGGAAAAAAAAAAAAAAAAAAAATGGTAAATTTGATTAGATACTTTTCGTTAAATCTTCCATTATCCTTTCTTTAAGAGAAACAGAAGAGAGGCGAAAAACGATCGTTAATGAGCGATGCGCAAGGAAAGAGAACTCTGTGTTAGACATTCGTTTTTTTTTTTGTTTTTTGTTTTTTTTTAACTTTTTACATCTTTATAACATTTCTACGGGAGTTTCGGATGTGGGGAGATGATTTTGATCAAAATTGTTCGAGTTGTGGTGTAGACACTTCCTTGAAAACACAGAAATTTTTTCCTTGACTACTTTTTTGACAAATGGGTAATTGAAAGTAAAAAATGGAGTCACTTAAGGTGCGTTCCATGTAAAACATTATATGGGGACTAAAATTTAAAATCTACTCTAACCACGAATGTGATATATCAAAATTTAGATAAAAATCTATAGATTCAGAATTTATACGTAAATCTTAATTTTGTAGAATAAAACTAAATCAAATGTATTTTGAAATAACAGATTTTTTCTTTGCATATAAACATAGTTATATTTATATCTGACAACACAATTTTTTTTGACATTTAAGAAAGAATTTTCGTGATTTTTGTGTGCATTCTAAGAGCTAATATCTTCAACTTTAATACACACAAAGCTTAAATTTGTCAATTTAATTTAATAATTTATTTATATTTTTTAATAATCTACAATTTTTATGCCACACCCGTAACACAAAAGATAAAAAAGTTTGATTTTCTAAATGAAACTCTTGAGTTACTGAAAATTCCTTTTGAATTCTCTTAGTTAAACCTATTTGTAACAATGTACTATTGGCAAAATTAATTAATTTGTCTTGTATTTTCTTTTATTCTTGTTACGGGTGTGACATTACGGGCTTCTCTGTGTGATAGTTAATTCAAGTTCTACTTATGTAATCAATTTCTAAATGCATCTGCAATTAAACTTCAGACAATAATACACTGTAATGAAAAAAGATGTAAATGTTTTAGATATAATGCATTTTTGACATAACCTGGATCATTAATTGCAAAATTTTTAGAATATCCGATATATGCGCAATAACTTATTGCATATCATATACAGTGCCAGCACTTTATATGGTATCCTGAAAGCATAGGAAAAAGATGTATATAATCACAATGCTTCATGATAAAATGTGTCTCTAATTTTATTACAGTGCATAATTGAATATTAAATAAAATTCTATAGTGGGAAATGGTATCTTCGCTTGCAAGAGTAACCAAATTTCGGGAGAAGTTAAAATCTGACCCATGAAAGTTAAGAAAGCATCTCGCGAAAGTGATTACGAGACAAAAAATGAAGGGAAAACAAGAAAAAGATTGTATCACAATTAACATTAGAGGGAATGAAGGTATTAAAACTTAAAAGAATCCTCAATTATCAAATGCTCAGATGAGTATTATACTGACGAGCAGGTCAATTCAATAGAATGATCTTGAAAATTCAATCGAAGTTTTGGAAAAACAGTTTGCTAAACCAAGAAAACTTAGCCCACTAGTCATCGTTGTTAAAAAAAAAACTTGTTGCAGAGGAGTTGCTGATGGCGTCAAACATGTTTCACAGTGTGCAAGTAAGTTGTAACCTATTGTAATTGTTAATTGATATTTTAAAGTATAGAGGGCACCACTAAACAGAGTATTGGAAGTTGTATTTTTTGTTGTTGTTGTTGTTGCTGGTTGCTTGGTCTCTTGCGAGGGACAGACATTCCAAGATGTAACACGATCACGAATGCCTGCGCCATTTTGAAGTTCTTAAAATAAATGTGTTTTGTTTTCGTTCAAAATTGAAATTTTTACTCGACTACGATACTACAGCCTAAATTGGTTCCAGCGGTGTGATTTTTGAACCTGAAACAACCGTTGTTTGGAAAAGAACTATAAGTTTTATTTTAACGACGAAATAATGAACGACCGTTATTTTGGCGCTAAGAGTACCTGATGGACATCCATCGTGTGGAATATTAAGCAAGCCTTGCTTATATATTTTCTTTGTGCGCTGAAACCAATGTCCGAGTATGGACACTCGTCATGTAGAATGGTAAGCATTGCAATTTGCTTATTAAATTAACTGAAAAGCCTCGATTCAGTGTGGACATCCGGTCTACAGATTTTGATGGACATCCGTCCAGATTGGTAATTTTTCTTCGTCCTGAAGATCGCCAGTGACATCCTGTCCTGAGAAGAGAAAAAAAAAATCCTTCATCCTGAAGATTTTGTGTTTTTTTTTAAAGAGTGGTGTTTGTGTTTCGTTGTCAGCATCAGTGAATGACAAGTTCTGTTTCTACAGATTTTGATGGACATCCGTCCAGATTGATAATTTTTCTTCGTCCTGAAGATCACCAGTGACATCCTGTCCTGAGAAGAGAAAAAAATCCTTCATCCTGAAGATTTTGTTGTGTTTTGATTCAAGAGTGGTGTTTTTGTTTAGTGCTTCGTGAATCATAAGTTCTGTTTTCAAAGTCGTCAATTGTGTGCAATACTTCAAGATTGGTGATACGTTGCGAGTTTCAATGTTTGTAATGCAAGAGTAATTTATCAAAAGTGCTAATTTGTGGTTGGTATTTAGTGCTTGAGTTATTCAAGAAGTGTTTAGTTTCTATTCCGAGCAAGGTTCCAGTTTCATTTGTACGCAATATTTCAAATGAAAATAATGTAATGATTATTTGTGGAGTGTGTACATATATCTTTTGTGTGCAGTATTCAATTTATTAATTTGCCTCATCAGACGTGAGTTATATTTATTTACTCGTCGTAGATCAAGAGTGATTTTAAAACTGGTGGTGGAGCAAGTCCATTTTCTGGTGAAGAAAATAAAAGGAATTATCCGGCCCTCGGATATAATTACAATTAAAGTGAAAATAATTGTATTTTATGATTTTCAGCTTCATAGTTGATTTTAAGTTCTTTGAAATTTATTTAAAACTAGTTTTGTTTAGTATCTGGTACATGCATTTAAATAATGATAGTATTTGATTTTATATCTTTTGAAGGTCTTCTTTTTACATGGTATGAATTTAATGCTATATTTGATTATTTGTGCTACTATAATTATATATATACCATAATATAATATCTGGTAAGATTCTTATAACAAGAACACTTATTTAGGTACCAGTTATAACAAATGCTTTGGGTTTGTGCTAACATTTCAAAGAATTGGAAATTACTAAAACAAAAGTAATTTGAATCTAATTTTAGTTAAAGTTGTAAAAGAGTTGCTTTTAAGTGAAGTCTAGTTCTAGATATTTTTTGTTCTTGATCTGAAGTTATTTCTGAATATTCTATTTCATGTTCTCTTTTAAAAAAAAAATGTGATTGCTATATATTTAAATTAGATGCAATTAATTTGATTTGAGTTTTAAAAATTGCAATTGCTGAAATTAAGTGGTAAAATTGTTGAATTCTTTTTAAAACATTTATGTTCCTGTTCTATGATAAATTTTCATACTTGAATATTTTGTAGTGGTTAAGTGGTATAAAATTTATATTATATTTACAAGAATAATTATAAATTTGAGGGTGTTCTGTGTTGGGTGAAGAATATAAACTCTCCAGTAAATTATTACATTTAAAAATGTATTTTTTGGGTCGTGCTAAGAAAGAAGATTTGAGGGTGTTAGCAGAAGAGTTAGGTGAAAGAGTAACATCTGGTCTTAAACTGGTAGATCTTAAGAAATTAATCACTACAAGTGTTAATTATGACGAAGATTACGTTAAGGAACAGATAATTGTAATAATGGAGAGTAGGAAAGAACGTGAGGAAGCAGAACTACAAAAAGAAAGATTCGAACAAGAACAAGAGAGACTGAAATTGCAACGTGAACTTGAAAAAGAAAAGTTTGAACAAGAACAAGAAAGAATAAAACTACAACAAGAACACGAGTTGCAAAAACTCCAGTTGGAATCGGAAAGAGGACCTATAGTTATGCAAAATGATCCACAAAGATCAAGAGTTGAGCTTCGACACCTCATGCAGAAGTTTGATGATAAACAAACCGACATCAGTCTATATTTGTTACTCTTTGAAAGGCAAGCAGAATGGGCTGGGATCCCATCGACGGATTGGGTATCTCACCTGATAGGACTGTTACCATCTGACATAACCCAATTGATTGCCCGTGAGCCGTCTGAATTGGCAAAAGAATATGACCATGTTAAAAAGCTGCTTCTTAAGAGATTTAAGTTAAGTCCAGAGAGATTTAGACAGATGTTTGTTCGACACCAGAAAAATGCAGAATCTACATGGAGTGACTTTGCATATGAACTCCAAAATTACTGTCAAGAATGGGTGACTGGCTTAGAAATAACCACTTACGAACAACTTTTGGATCTTATGGTGGTAGACCAGTTGAAGCGTCGTGTGCCTAACGAAGTGAAGGATCATTTTGTGGAAGAATGGGGAAGCATAACTTCTCCTATAGAATTAGCTTCAAAACTTGATGCTTATGACAACGTCCCCGAGAGAAATGGGGAAAAGAATATTCCTAAGTGGCGAACAAAACTTCCAGTTGATTCCAAAGCCAAAATAGAAAACTCTACTCCCTTCAGAAATCAAGCTCAAGGTAGACCAGAGATTAAAAGAAATTCCAGGAATGAACAAAATTTGAAAACACGAAGGCAGTTACGTTGTTATGAATGCGACTCAACTCAGCATTTGAGACCAAATTGTCCTGAATTAAAGAAGAAATCAACCACAACTGCTTCTGTAAATAGAATAACTTACAGTTCAGAGGACAAGTTATTGGATCCTTTTATCCTGTCTGGAAAAGTGAATGGGACAGACATGTCTATTCTCAGAGACAATGGTTCAACTATTGATGTGATCTGTCAGAAGTATGTTACTTCAGATATAATGACTGGAGAACAAGTTTGGGTGCGGCATCTTCTGGATGAAAGTATGTCCTGCCTACCAATTGCTGAAGTAGAGATAGAATGTGAGTTGGTGAATATTCTCACAAAAGCAGCTGTGATTCAGAACCCATTGGATCAAGGCAGATATCTGTTAGGAAATCGAACTGCTACATTGCTTGAAGGTAGAAGGAAAGAAATTGGAATTAATCCTGAAGAAGTTAACGCCATCCAAACCAGAGCTCAGCGAAGGTTGAAGGAAATCGTCAACAGAGAGAAAGAAGCTGAAGCTGATCTAGGAAAAGGAGAAGACGCCGAAGCAGATGAAGTTTCTACACCGGAAAGTTCAGTGCTAAATTTTAGTAAGGATAACGAGATCATGTTACCCCCAGTTCAAGTTCAACAGGAACCTGCACTTTCACTCCTGAAAGTGAAACCTTCTGATGTTGCTATGGCTCAAAGATAAAGCCCAGAGTTACAGCCATTTTGGGAAGAAGCTTCTAAAACAAGTAAAGAAGGATCTTCAAGTGATATACTCATCAGTAAGAATAACCTTTTGATAAAAAGGAGGACTGATAAAACAGGAAATGAGAGGTTTTTGCTGCTTGTTCCAGAAAAATTTAAAGAACGTTTAAAGGCTCTATGCCATGAGGGTACATCAGGTCATTTAGGAGTTACAAAGACCAAAGATATTCTTTCCAGATATTTTTTTTGGCCTAACTGTTATAAAGAAATTGAAAACTACGTTCGCAGCTGTGATAAGTGCCAGCGTGTGGGGAAGCCAAATGACAGAAAGAAGGCTCCTATGAAATTAGTTCCAGTTATACAAGAAGTTTTCTCCAAAATTAATGTTGATGGGGTTGGACCCCTTCCAGTATCCACAGGTGGAAAACGTTACCTAATCACTGCTATGTGCCTATCATCAAAGTACCCTGATGCCATTCCTGTGGCCGATATCACTTCTACATCAGTAATTGATGCTTTGATGCAAATTTTCAGTAGAATGGGATTTCCTAAACAACTTCAATGTGATCAAGGGACTTTTTTTATGAGTGAACTTACCACAATCTTTCTAGAAAACACTGGGATTAAAGTAGTACACAGTTCAGTGTATCACCCACAGAGCAATCCTGTCGAAAGATTCCACAGAACAATCAAACGAATTCTGAGAGTTTTGTGCCTTGAAGCCGAAGAAGATTGGGAACAGGTGATTTGTCCTGCACTCTTTGCTCTTCGAACTGTAACACATGCAGCTACAGGATTTACTCCTGATGAACTCGTTCATGGGAAGAACTTACGAACACCGTTAACCTTACTGTTCGAACACTGGATGGATCCTGACGAGGAAGAGAGCCCTGTGACTGAATATGTATTTTCTTTAATCAACAGATTGAAGCGATGTCAAGAAGTAGCAGTAGAAAACATGGAAGCTGCACAGCTCAAGAACAAGACATGGTATGATAAAAGAGCAATCAAGAGGGAATTTCAAGAAGGGGATTTAGTTCTCGTAATGGCCACTTCCAAGGCTAGCAAGATGGCTCCTCATTGGCTTGGTCCAGGAACTATTCCAGGAAAAATTTCTGAAACAAACTACCTTGTAGAGTTACCTGGAAAGAAAGATAAAACTCAAATTTATCATGTAAACATGTTAAAGCCCTACTACAAGCGACCGGAACAAATCAACTTTTTGATGAATGAAGGAGATGAATCAACACGAAATGAAGATGAGCTAGAAATTCCTTACGTAGACGCAAATCCGAATGTCTTAGATGTCGATGAAATGATACAAGAAAACAAATTGGAGAATAGATTGGATACAGAACAGATAAGTCAGCTGAGGAATTTAATATATCAATACCATATCTGCTTTTCCTATATACCTGGAAAAACTGACCTTGTCATTCATGACATCGAATTGATTAATAACAACCCTGTTTTATCAAAACCTTATAGGAATTCTCCTAGGCAAAATGATATTTTAAAATCTGAAATACAGAAGATGTTATCTATGAAGATCATTGAAGTCGGATATTCGGATTATACATCTCCAATGATATTAGTGGAATCTCCAGGGAGAGATCCAAGACCCTGTATAGATTACAGGCGATTAAATGAAATAACCAAGGCAAAAAATTTTCCGTTGCCAAATATAGAAGAGCGAATTGAAAAAGTATCATCAGCCAACTTCATCACGGTTTTGGATCTTTCCAAAGGATACTGGCAAATACCTTTAAGTTTAGAAGCTCAACGACTAGCAGCCTTTGTTACTAACTTCGGGACCTACCTACCTCTCAGAATGCCTTTTGGATTGAAAAATGCTCCTTATGAATTTAGTAATATCTTCTTCTTCTTCTTCTTATCAGGGACTATGGGGACTAAGGCACCTCTGCTTAAGCATTTTGTACCAACCCCATATCCTGTATAGATCGGTAGTGGGCAGTACTGCACAGGATGTAAGCGCACACTCGCGAGTGGGATAGCCACCGAAGAGTTCATTTCTACCTCTTTCGGTAGCTACCCGATAGATGGCAGCACTACCGACCGTATGTGGAACTTCTTAATTTAGAGGCAATACCAAGCAGAAGATTCCACCAGAAGACTTGGCTTTGCCACCCCCAGAGGTATTGATTTGTATGGGAACTTGGAGGACTTTGTGACCATGACTGATTTAACGTGCTCCAGTCACCATTAGCGAACACGGCGGTCTTTAGTCGGTCCCAGGCCCGAACTCGCAACCTCAGGGCTCGCAACCTTCTAGTTGCGAGAACGATACTCTCCCGACTGGGCTACGCGGCCCAATTTAGTAATATGGTCACACGTTTATTGGAAGGATGTGAAGATTTTTCTGTACCCTATTTAGATGATATTGCTATTTTTTCAAATACTTTTCCTGAACATCTTAACCCTTTAAATCCCATGGAGTCAGCGTTGTGGGTTTCACAAAACCCCGATGACTTTCCATTCATAAAAACTGGAAATGAACTCGCCCAACTCGTTCTCCTGTCTGCCACTCCTGGGATTGCTGTGGGGGGGTCACTGTCGACCATTAAAAGATCATTACTATATGTATACAGCCTGCAATAGGGGTGTGCGTTGGGTCATCTGCTTGATATGTCAGAGAATTTAGTTGGCGTCTTATCAATGAAACAAACGCCACCGCTAAGTACATGACAAGATTCGCATAAAAGAAAAGTCCCTGACTATCTTACTCCATGTCCAAAGGGCGGGGCAGTTTGACATTGAGTACTTTAAATCTATGTCTCCCCTCTACATGCCCCACAATAGCCTATTGTTGAGGACCGTCACGCTTTAAACAATTAAGGCAGGGCAGTTCCCTTCACTTGAAAATATACGTTTACCCCTGCAACCGCCCGAAAGGCGGTTAGCTGGGAAATTCTCTACAAGGCGGTATAGGGCGGGTTGGGATTTAAAGTGTTAAACATCTTAGTACAGTTCTTCAGAAAATAAAAGAAGCACACTTGACTATCAAACCATCAAAATGTATTTGCTCAACATCAAGTCCTGTATTTAGGTCATATTGTGGGACAAGGATTCAGAAAGCCCTCGGATATTAAAATCGAAGCTGTTACGAATTTCCCTGTGCCTAAAACGAAAACAGCTGTCAGAGCCTTCCTGGGACTTGCTGGTTACTATAGCCGCTATATTCCTATGTTTTCAGTTATAGCTGCACCTTTGACTGATGCACTAAAGGGAAAAGTAAGAAAAGGAGAGATCATCTGGACTCCTGAATGTGACAAAGCCTTCGAGACTCTAAAACAAAAACTTACTTGCCAACCAGTTTTATATGCTCCAAAATTCGATCGAGAGTTTATTCTACAAACCGATGCCTCCGATACCGGTATGGGTATAGTGTTGTCACAACTGAATGATGAAGGTGAGGAACACCCTATTCTGTACATGAGTAAGAAATTTTCAGACGTAGAGAAACGCTATGGTACCACCGAAAAGGAGTGCGCTAGTATAGTTTTTGCGGTAAAAAAATTGCATTATTATTTGGATGGACAGAAATTTGTGGTGCAAACTGACCATAACCCATTAGCATGGTTACGAACAAATGCTAGTTCAAATTCATGTTTAATGCGTTGAGCCTTAGCACTTCAACCATTTAATTTTGATGTCCATCACCGTGCAGGCAAGCTAAACAAAAATGCTGATGGGCTAAGCCGAATAGTTTTAAATTAAACTTATTCCTTATTAGTATTTTTTGTATATTTGGTTTATTGATCATGTTTATATTTTTACATATTCTTTATGTTATAATGATTATTGTAGGATCTCACTTGGATCCTTTTTCAGGTTCAAATTATGGAAGGTAACAAACGCCAGCACACTTAAGAAACGAGAGCAAAATCCTTCACGTCTTTCTTTAATTACAAAAAGTTTAGAACTAGAATAAGAACATATATAAAATAACCGTTTTTACATTCTAAAAAAAAGATTATCGTCTGCACTTTTTCAGTTCGTAACAGAATTCAGAACAAGCCGAATAGTACAAAAGTCAATTTAAGCAACTCCATGATGACGTAACATACTCCCACCTTTTTTGAGTATTTATTTACTCAAAAAACAAAGTCACATTGAGCAAGTCCAGTCTCTTCGGTGGTTTCACCTTTCTCCCATATCTTGAAATACCGTGGATATCGTCAGCCGAAGCATCAGGAATTGACTCGGCATTCACAGGACCTTGAACTGGATCATCAGTAACGTCTGGTACATCAGAAGGGGTAGTGACCGCCACAGGAATATCTTCAGACTGTACCTCTAAGGGAAATACTCGTTGGATAGGACGAATTATTATTGAGTTACCACATTTAAGTCGTAAAGAACGAATTTTCTCATCTCTACCTGGGATCAATTCCAATACCTTGGCTAGAGGCCAATATAAACGCTTCTTGTTAGGATTCTCAATGAGCACAACTTCTCCAACAGTAAAGAAACGAGATGATGGTTTTTGACTTTTTTCTACTAACAAACCTAAATACTCTTTTCGGAACCTGCTCCTTAAATCCTTAAGAAGTTTAGACCGAAACTTCACTCGTTTTTGAAACTTGGCAAAATCACTTAAATCTAAGTCAGTGACATCAAGAGAAGAATTACTCATCAAAAACATTGCTGGCGTAATTGCCACAAGATCCTCGGAATCCTCTGAAATGTAAGTTAATGGGCGAGAGTTTATGATAGACTCACAGTCACATAAAACAGTTAGAAGCTCTTCATACGACAAAATCGCGTTTCCTAAAGTACGCTTTAAGAGATCTTTAACCACTCTTATAAGTCTCTCCCACCATCCCCCCCACCATGCAGCGGTGGGTGGGATGAACTTCCACTTTATTTGTTGAATTTCTGTCTCCCGCTCTATACTCTCCCAATCAAGATTTTTGAATTCAGCTACAGCACCCCTAAAGTTAGTACCATTGTCTGAATACACTATCTTAGGTCTTCCTCTGCGTGCGATAAAGCGTCGAAATGAAAGCAGAAAGTTCTCTTTTGACAACGAAGTTATGAGCTCCAAGTGCACTGCTCTGAAGACTGCACAGGTATAGAGAACAATCCAGACTTTTTCACCATTCTGGAGGAAGAGAGGGCCGGCCAGATCAACACCTAACACCTCAAAAACATTAGTATCCCTAACTCGGTCAGGAGGCAGAGCTACTGGTTCAGTAACAGCTGGTTTTGCACTGTACCTTCGACACCTCACACACTTCCTAACGATATTTCGGACAGTTTTTCTAGCTTTTAGAATCCAATATTTCTCTCTGATAATTGAGAGAAGTATTTGAGTACCAGCATGACAATTTGTATGGTGTAAGTATTGGATCAACCTCACAGTCAAGGTACAGTTTTCTGGAAGGAGGATAGGTGACAAAAAACAATGGTCATCTTTACGCTCAGTTATTCTGGTCTTAACACGCAGCAATCCCTCATCATCCTTAAATACGTTAATTATTGGTACACAATTTGGATCAGGGAAGAATTTTGATTGTTCCGAGCGAATAAGAACCTTTTCGTCTCTTTCAATTTCAGTACACGAGAGTTTTCCCGTCGCTCTATTTTCAGGAGTTTTACGACAGTTATCAAGAAATCTCTTGATCCATGCAGTCAACCTGATAATAGAGTGGTAATTCGAAAACTTATTTGAATACCATTCCTCATTGTTTACATTAATGTGACACAATTTAACTTTCCTCCTTTCAGAATCGACCTCTTTCACTGCACAATTGATCTCAGTTGTAGGCCAATTTTTAGAATCCTCAATTAGCCATGCTGGGCCTTCACACCATTTTGAATCCAACAGATATCTGGGTGAACAGCCACGAGAAAGAACATCTGCTGGATTCAAGTGACCTGGAACGTGTCTCCAGTTTTCAGAAGGAGTAATTTCTCCTATTTCTCTTACTCTATTTGCCACAAAAATTGACCATTCCCCATAATGTTTTATCCAGTATAAAGCTACCATAGAATCCGTCCAAAAGGTAGTGGTCAAATCAGGCAGGTCCAATGCCTTCTGAATGGATTTGGCCAATCTGGCACCCACGCAACAAGCCAAGAGTTCTAACCTAGGTATTGATACAGTTTTGGATGGAGCAACCCTAGCCTTTGCTCTAATTAGATGTAATTTAATTCCGAAAGGTGTTTTTGATCTTAAGAAAACGCAAGCCGCGAAAGCAGTTTTGGAAGCATCTACGAAAACGTGCATGTCTGATGAGGAATTAGCCTCACAATATCTGGGGATTTCTAAGCCCTCTAACAAGGAAATATCAGTGAACCATTTATTAAATTTGTTATATAAATCTGGAGGTAAGGGATCATCCCATGATAATTTTAGTTTCCATGTTTCTTGCAACCAAACTTTAGGCTGCAATGTAGCTGCTGTTAATATGCCAATAGGATCAAAGATTCTCTGAATGGCAGATAACATCGACCGTTTAGTCAATTGTTCAGTTTTTCCTAACTGTTCCTTATCGATGAAACACCTAAGAGTATCCCTGTCTAAATTCCATACAACTCCTAATACATTTGTATCACCTTCAGATTTAGTTACGCCCTCCCCTTTAACATTGCTTTCCCATGCTCTGAGGTTAAAACACCCCATTTTCATAATTTCCTCAGACTTGGAAATAAATGGATGTATTTCCTGGGCGTGGAATACACCGGTAACACAATTGTCTACGTAGAAGGAATGACGCAGTTTATTAATCAAATCTCGATATTGTGGGGGACTACGCTCTAACAAATGCTTTATTGAGGCTGCTAATAGAAATGGGCTTGAGCAGACACCGAACACCACGCGACAATGACGATAAATTATTTCTTCACTTTCATGGGGATAGAAAAACCTTAAAAAGTCCTTATGTTTGGGGGTTATACTTAATTGCAGAAAAGCTTTCTCAATATCTCCTGATATGCCAATAGGGTACACACGAAATCTATCTAAGATATCCGGTATCAGTTCAATTAAATTTGGACCTCTATGAAGGCAATCATTAAGAGAAGGTTTACTTCCTTCCCTGGCAGATGCATCAAATACGGGGCGGATCTTAGTAGTTTTAGAAGGTGTATACACTGGTCTATGGGGCATATAATAACCATCATTTTTAATTTCATTATCTGGGACCTTTTCAATGATTTTTAACCTCTCCCATTCTTTAAATACAGCAACATAGGATTCAAGACAGTCCTTATCAATTATACCTTGACACATTCGTTTGTGTCTTTTCAATGTTAAATTTTTATTACTTGGTAATTTGCTTTCAGTTTTAAATGGCAAGGACAATTCATATCTACCATCTGGAAGCACATTTAAATTATTCTCAAATTGCTCAATTGCTTTTGCATAACGCATGTTTCCTTTTAAATTCTCCACTGGATCTCGAATACCTATTGTTTCCAGATCCCACAATTCTTTGATATTAAAAGTGGACAATTGTGTGGATAACATACTTACCACTGGTTTTGACAATTGTCTTTCACTTATAGCAGGCACTGATATTACATGTTCCCTAAAATTTTCTTTAATTTTACCCATTAAAGTATATCCTAACTTGGTTTCAACCGCCGTTAAACCACATTCGAGTGTAATGCTCGTACCCGTTAAGATTAACCCAATAGAATCGGCTCCCATTAGTAAATCGATTTCATAATGTGACGAATAAATATCAGGTACATCAATATATTTTTCTTTTAGTTCTGATGGTACCAATATATTCCTAACCTTAGGTAGACACCCACAAATTTTATTCTCTGAAAGAACTGGAATTTTACAAGAAAAATCACCCTTTAAACTATTTATTTCAACATTATAGAGGGAATGTTGCTTGGGACCCGTCTGCTTCCCCCCAAACAAACCGTGTAACATGATTTGTTTTGCTACAGGTGTCAAGTTCAATTTTTCGATTGCCCGTTGAGTAATGTAGGAATTTTCACTACCGCTGTCCAGAAGGCAGCGCAAAACCAGCTCTTTATTTTTATGACTAATTTTAATCATAATTGTTTGTAAATATATATTGGATACTTCTGACTGATTAGAAAGCGTATTGCCTATAACTGTGATACTAGGATCAGATTCTACTTTAATGTCTTCAACTTTAATGTCCTCTTTTTTGGGACACATTAAACTTTGATGGGATTTGTCATCGCAAAAACCGCATTTAATGAATTTATTTCGACAAAATCG
The DNA here is from genome assembly GCA_963978545.1 of Linyphia triangularis. Taxonomy (NCBI): domain Eukaryota; kingdom Metazoa; phylum Arthropoda; class Arachnida; order Araneae; family Linyphiidae; genus Linyphia; species Linyphia triangularis. Next base: position 53,908,185 of record OZ021726.1, read on the forward strand.
TGCCGAATGGTTTAATTTAAAACATTTAAAACAAGCTTTATTTTTTATAAGAATACTCTTCTTATCCTTTAAAGACATTTTCTGCGCCAAAAAACAGTCAGAACTAAAGTGATTTTGTTTTGAACAAAATATACATTTAAATTTGGCTGGCCCCTCTTCCTTACCTGCATTAATCAAGACTGCATTTGTGGGCAAAGATGGCTCCTCATCCCTGCGGTTTGGTAAATTCTTCTGTGGCACTCCAAGTCCCGAGCGAGCAAGTATGATCATCTCCTCACTTTGCACCTCCGAGCGAAGGAAGGACATTAATCTTTCCAAAGAACGCACGCTTGCGTCAGCTGTTCCACTGGATGCCTCATCAATGGATCGACTCCTTTCCCAGGCACGCAGCACCTGTTCCGGAAGGCAGGACTCCACCAGGGGTTCCAGAAAATCGGCAAACTTTTCTTTCGTGCGCCCCAAACTTTCCAAAGCAAGTAGCTTACTCTCAAGTAAGTCATACAGTTCAGATAGGTCGACTTTTCCTTTGCCGGATGCGTTTTTCATAACCAGGCTTAGAAGGTCCCGTACATAAATTTGAACGAGTAATTCATCACGACCGAATCTATCCTTCAGTTGAACGATAACTTTTGAATAGTTTTCTCTCGTGGGCGGGTAGCTTTCTACCAGCCTCGCCGCTTTAGATTTTGGCACTACACTTTGTAACAAATACTGGAATTTATCTTCATCCGGAATATTGTCATCGCTATGAATTTTGCTAAATTGCGACCAAAAGGCTAGAAAATCCTTCGGCTCACCTGTAAATCTTTTCAACTCCAAACGGGGTAACTTAAATTTACGTTTTTCTTCCATCGCGTTAGCACTTTTCGATGCGTCAATATTCATGTTAATTTTTAATTCCAGCTGTGTCGAGACCGCACAAAATCTGTCCCTGTAGGTTTCCGCTTTTGCAAAATCTTCATCGTAATTCGTCGCCAAATCTTCATCATCCAAGAGAGCTTGTGCAATGTTCTCCTGTACGGCTTCCAGGCGAGAAAATTTATCCAATAATTGTTTTTGCAAAAGACATAGTTGGTTTACCGTAGTTTCATCATTTCGTAAAACCTCTTCAACATTATTGGCACACACCGTGAATGATTGTCTCAACGCTTTGCGTTTCGTGTTTTCTCCTTCCATAGTCAATCTTTAAATCGTTTTAAAGTCAAAAGTCGCGGACGCCACAAAAATATATGTAGGATCTCACTTGGATCCTTTTTCAGGTTCAAATTATGGAAGGTAACAAACGCCAGCACACTTAAGAAACGAGAGCAAAATCCTTCACGTCTTTCTTTAATTACAAAAAGTTTAGAACTAGAATAAGAACATATATAAAATAACCGTTTTTACATTCTAAAAAAAAGATTATCGTCTGCACTTTTTCAGTTCGTAACAGAATTCAGAACAAGCCGAATAGTACAAAAGTCAATTTAAGCAACTCCATGATGACGTAACAATTATGTTCCTTTGTTATAAATATATTTCAAACTTTTCTCCCTTTTCTCTTAGAGAAAAGTTTTCTGTGAGGGGAGGAATTAATAGCTGTAACGTATTGTAATTGTTAATTGATATTTTTAAGTATAGAGGGCACCACTAAACAGAGTATTGGAAGTTGTATTTTTGTTGTTGTTGCTGGTTGCTTGGTCTCTTGCGAGGGACAGACATTACCAAGATGTAACACGATCACGAATGCCTGCGCCATTTTGAAGTTCTTAAAATAAATGTGTTTTGTTTTCGTTCAAAAATGAAATTTTTACTCGACTACGATACTACAATGTTTACAGTTGTCAGTTTTGTCAATTAAAAAATAATTTACAAAGTAATTAATTTTTAATACAGTGATGAAAGCAGTTAAGAGTAACCTGTAATGAAAGATGTCATGTCTTTCAAAAACAGAATCATAGGAGAATCAGATTTGCAGCAAAAATACTATTCGTGAAGCCTGCAATGTTTTATGGAGGAGGATCCAGATCCCTTCAAATTTAAGGAAGATCGAAAAATGCCAGGAATGCAAAAATATTTTATTCAGAAGTCTTGGTTGGTTATTTTCAGATTATATGGCACCGTCAGTAACACGATTGATATAATGCGCCGAAACATTCGTCATTTGACAAGCCAACATACATTTACAAACACACATACCTTACACGGGACTCGAACCCGCAACCTCGCGGTCTAGAAGCTAGCACGCTAACCGCTATACCGTTTGATACAGCAGAAGTCTTGGATGTTGACATGAACACGTCAGAACTGATGCTCAAGTATATGAATCCAGGTGGATAATTTACTGGATATAGCTCGAGAATAATGAATCATCATGCGAAAGTATGTCTGTTGTAATGAAAGTTGGGCCTCCCACCTTAGTCAACAATAGAGGCCATTTCCAGTTTCGATAAACAATTTACATCATGGATGTAATATTTCTGGCTGAAGTTTAGTACAGTTTAAGTCGGTTGTACTACCTATTGCAGTTTTAGTATTGTAACAAAGAAATAATTAAAAAATATTATCAAAATAGAAATATGATAATTTCTTATTGGCAAATATGCCTAAATATATTTTATATAAAAAGCAATTGGATTGATAATTTTCTTTTTAAAAAATGACTTTTAAATACAAGTCAACTGCATGTGAACGTGCATGCAGTCACACCCGTAACACCGTTTTTAAAAAATTTCCTCAGAAGATTTATCAATATAAAAATTTAAAACATACAAAGTCAAAGTTTCAAACCTCATCTTCATATAAAAAATATTGTTAATGAAAAATACCTATCAATTCACAGAATACACAACTGTCACACCTGAAACAAAAGAAATTTTTTAATTTTATAAAATGTGAGCAATATCTTGGGATTAATGAAAGTCGTCATGATGCTTCCCATAGTAGACTGCTTTCTTTTTGTTAAAAGAAAAAATATTTCAAAATTATATCTTTCTCCTCGAAGAGCCCTAAATGTGTGCAATGTGTCACACCCTTAACAATGGAATTGGCCTTAAACAAACGATCTTCAAGAAATTTTATGTGTGTGTATGATGAGCTAATAGTAATAAATAACAATATATACTTCATTATACATACTAAGCACTATTTTTTTTAAGATATCTGAAATCCCTACCCTTTCATTGAGAAATAAATTGCGTAGTTATTTTATTAAATACAACATCCGGAATACAACACTGGAATAGCGAAAAATATATTTTTTGCAATTCCAGAATTAAATAAATTGTAATTCATGAGATGTTTCATTGACAAAAGTAGTTTCCAAAAAGAATTCTTAGAGGGAGTTCAAATTATTTTTTATTGGCTGTTGTTGTTTGGGGTTGTTGCCATTTTTTTAAAAAAATCTCCTTATGTCAGCTACATTTTATTCTTCGCATCCCTCTCCCCCAACCTACTCATTGTAGTCCCTATGGATGGTACCATCAGTTACGCCACTGGTTAGGGAAGAATCCAAAGGTATATATTAAGAGTTCAATTTTTTTTTTATTCCATTATTTAAAATATTTTTTTAATTTTACTCTTGCACAGTTGAGATCGGGAACTTCAAGAATTAAAACAAAATCAAAAAGTGAAAGAGCATGATCCAAAAGAATTGAGGTTGAACGATGCATTTTGATTTTTCTGGGATAGTATAAAATAAAACGATAAATACTTAAAAAAAATATTCGTCTCTAGAGCAAATCATTACGTAACAATTCAATTCGAATGTTTTATGTGTGCTCATAATGCACTTTTGGTTAAGAAATGCTAACGATAGACGTTAGGAACCAGAAATGAACACATTTTGATGTATTTCCATCGTATCATTTTGTATTCACATTACTCTTATCTATTATCACGTTAACTCTTTGTTCAAATATCAATTTCAAAAAAAAAAAAAAAAAAAAAAAAAAAAAAAAAAATCAAGGTGTCCGATTTTTTTTCTCTTTCTGCGATGGGGCCCGAGCAACGTTATTAGTTCGAACATCTTCGTCTTTTTACATTTAGTCTTCGAAACTTTAGTACGTATTAGAACAAAATATAAAAGCATAAACTACGTTCAGTGTGAACGTTCACTGGCCGTAGGTTTATGCTTCCATATTTTGTTCAAGACGTACAAAACGTATTCCATCTACTGTAATAGGATTTTTTTTTGCAGTTAAAAACTGTTACATCAGTTTGAATCTCGGAATGTTGTAAAATTCTGTAAAATTTTAAGCCTTTTAAAAATTTACGTTTGACGAAAACAAGTGAAGAAATCCCCCATTTATGCCTATATTTAGAATATTATAGATTTCAACAGTGATAAATTTGTTTACGTCTGTTAAATCGAGGAATTACGTGTATTTAAATTATTTTAATATTAGAAATAAATAATATAACACAACTTCTAGTGATAATCAGACGTTTAACTATTCGAATTCATATTTTAGATCTCACCGTTTGTTATCATATTTTAGAGCTGTTTATTGAAATCGCACCTTCAAGAAAAATTTCTGGATCTGCCTTTAGTTGACAGGGAATTAATTACTGTAAAAAGGGCTCAATCATTGAGGAAAGTGAAAGTTAGTATTTCAAATTGACAAAACAAGCTATGTGTTTCACTTTTATTAAATAATACACGATTTTCTAAATAAAGTACTTTTGCTTCAGGAATGTAACAGGTAGTACAAGAAAATTACAAATGTTTTATATGTAATAATTTTGCCTTAAAATTTTCCGACAAGAGCCCTCTTCGTTATAGTCTATTAAATAATAAAAAAATTTCGATAGTGTCTTGATGGTACCAACTAATTATAATATTATACTTTAATAGATGGCGCCATGAGACAAGTTTGCAAAGACAAATTTTAATTTTGAGATTTTTTATTTGCTTTAGATTAAAACACTAATTTTTCTTTTGTTCAGATAATTAAAAAAAAATTCATTTCTGGGTTAGTCTTAAGAAACATTTCCTTATTGTTGAAAGCGTATCGATTGCAAATTAGTATTGAAATTAAATCACGTGAATAAATGTAAAGTTTGCAAAATCCTCCACTAATGTCGCTGCAGTTTGAGGTAATATCTTATTAATAATTCCAATATCTTATTACTAATGGTTCTTTTGAGCCTATTAAATTTTATTTTTTCATCTTTTTTTATCATAAGTTTTTGGAACTACTAGTTTGTTAAAATAAGTTGAACTTATTTTGCATATGATCACCAGCGCTACCTATCGGTGCCACACAGAACATAAACAAAAACTGTTTGTTTTGATAGAAGCTTCAGATCTGCTCAACTTTTCCATGCAAGTAGCAAATAGTATAGACTTTCAGATGAAATGGGGATTACAGCTTTCGTTTGAAACTTTTACAAAACAAAACACTATTTAAATTCTACTAACTGTCAAGTCATCAACATCGTGATGTGTTCCGCTCTTCCACCTAAACTCGAATGTTGATTGTGCTGGAAGTGTCTCAGAACCCTCAGTGTTGTCTTCCATGTGTGTTTTCATGCAGGCTGTTTCGGTTTTGATACAAGTCTCTCTTCGACATGGGCGCCAAGCAGAGTTCGAACAACAACAGTTCGAGGGGAGAGCATGCTGCCGGGGCCAGCGGATCCCCAATGGCTAGCACCTCTGGATCGTCTGCAGGTCTTGGGCTTCTAAGTCTGCGCCAGCGAGGAGACGGCGGCAGTTCTAGTGGCTCCGATGCGAGACAGCGAGCTAGGAGCTTATCTAACGTTTTAAACGGGCACTCTGGACAGCCGATTAGTATATCGCCGCACCACGCTAGTTTTGAGATTTCGGGATCGCCGGAGTCTGACAGGAATGCACCCGTTGAAATGCCCGTTAGTCGGGTGTATGCCGCCCATTCGTTGCCTGTGCAGCTGGTGTCGTTCCATGGTAAGTTGGGTACAGATGCACTATAGGGGCCTTGCGAATTTCGATACATTTTTTTGGCAATATTTGATAGAAAAGTGTTTTCAAATCCTAGTAACCCCCTTAATCTCACTCTAAACTGCTTTATAACATTCAAATAGTGTTCAGCTGGTTTCTTTAAAGCTCCAAGCAAACTTACCATTAATTGTCTGATCACTATAGTGCATCTGTATTGTTACTTGTTTATGTTTCTTATTTATTTATATACCATCTTGTATTTTTTATATAGTTATGTTTTGTATTGTCGATACCAGAAAACTATCTTACTGAAAAGCTTTATTGAAAAAGTTAATGCATGTAGAAAACCTCAATGTACCGAATCGCATATGTTAACAAGCTTAATGTGCCCAATCATGTATGTAAACAAGCTTAATGCACCCAATCACATATGTTTACAAGCTTGACGTGCCTAATCACATTTGTCAGCAAGTTCAATTTACTCTAATCACATAAACAAGCTTAATATTCATATCACATGTGCTAACTAGTACAGAGTGTAACAAATCTCTAATGCACTAATTTACGACCAATCTAAGCTAAACTGTAATCTAACCTGTTTTCATACTCTGTATAATCTATAAGTATTTAGTGATATAATTTAAAATAAAGAGGTAATGGAACAATATAATGAATATCAAAATTTAATTTGAAATTCATATTGGAAGTGGTTACAGGACATCAGTGATCTGAAGAATGAATAATACACTAATGTGCGATTCATGAAAATATTGTCCGAGTTGAGAAGTAGGAGGAGTTATGTACTTTCTCCAAAATTGTGTTGCTTTATTTCTTCAATCTGATAAAGGAGTGTAACTGCTTACTGTTGCATGATATTCAGGTACTTATATATTATACTGGCAACCAGACAAAGAATTTGCCAAATGAATTTGTTAGTCTGCAAAACGTTTGTTACCGACGGATGCTAGGTCTGCCAAGTGGCTAGGGCATTCTTTGTGAAGGCCTGATTCTGGTTCTTGAGTTGAACTTCAGAGAGCCAGGTGGTTAAAATTTTTTGCTGTCAACTAAAAGTTTGCGAACGGTCGATGGAAAAATACTGATATTAAGTTTGAACTAGCTTATAGCCTGATGAATGATATGTAAATGTTTTTTTGGTCTATTCCTAGTTGACGTTAAAATATCGCCAAGCCGATTTGGCGCTGTTTTGTAGGCAATAAAGTTCTAAATTTGGCAACCCCATTTTTTTTATTGACGTGCTTTAGTTTCAACCTTTCTATACCACAAATCATGGAGCTGGTTCATTTCTCACTTTTTCATATTGGAATTCCGAATTGGTGACATTCTGGCTTTGTCGCCAACTTTTCAAAAGTGCGCCAACCCATAAACGTGAACTAGGAATTTACCGTTTTTTTTTTCCAAGTTCAAGGATTAATTTCTTGGTGTTAGTTTGAATTGATCTATAAATTTTTTTTGACGTTGATCATGCTATTTTGAAGTGGAACACTATTAAACATTTTAATGGGATTTAAAACTGTCAATTTAAAAAAAAATGCTCTAGGAAAATGATCACTTGAAAGACAAGCATAATTTAGTTGATTGATTCAGTTGTATACAGAATTTCTGAAAACATGAAAAGTATTTTACTGAGGTTTTATTTCTAAATTCCAAAGTATTTCCACTGTCCAAAAAATTTGATATAATTGTAACCTGTAATAAGAAAGGTTTCAAAGATCCTCATTCCAAAAGTAATTTCGCTAAGCTCTACGAGTTTCTGAAAGTCAGAATCTGTTGAGTTGTAACTTTTGAACTTTGATGTTTTGTTAGTTAGGGGTATGCAGAGTGTTGTATTTCTGATTTGTGAAATAATGTTGTTTGTTGAACAAGTTTAATATGTCTTACTGCACCTAAAATTCCTAATCTAGCAATATTGTTTTGTATTCCATGTCTGACTATTTTTCTTTCGGCTGGCAAGGAATCTCATTTGAAGAATTGGGGACTGGAGAAAAATATCAAGTCTAAATTATATTTAGTTTGACCATCCTCAAGCAAATTCTCATTACTTTTAAAAGTACTCTAGATATGAAACAGTATTCAGAATGTTAGCCAATTCAAAACATTAGAAACACAAATATTTGAACTGGAGAACTGTTTTTCCAGCTGTTTGTTTGGCTGACACTGCCAATGATAAGAGGGGTATATTTTTTTTATTTAAATTCTCTCTTTCGTTTTACATAGTTTTACTGGTGCATAAGCGTGTAAGTCAAAGTTGACTCTTAAATATTAAAAAGCTCTTTCGGACTTTCAGCTTCATAGACCATGAAAAGGTAAATGATTAAGTGAGCTAGACATAGAACACAAGCCTTAGTGAATCCAAGCTGTATACGAAACTTTATGGGATGATTTAATGTATGTCTTATGTACACCATTACTCTAGCAGTAACTCGATTAGTCCCTTAACTATTAGATTGTGTTTGTGAGTTTAATACATCTATAGCCACATGGCTTCAAATACACTTGTGGTACCAAAAGTTATTTGAAAGTAAAATTTTTAGACTTCTCTTTGTCGTTAAAATAAAGCTGGTTATGTTGGTATGACATACTCATAAATTTCTGTGCCTAACAAAATCGTGAAATGTTGCCTCTGATGCAAAATGTTAAGTGATTTGTGTAGCAGAAACATCTTTAGATTGCCACATAGTGGCAACATTTTTTGCACATCTTGCAAAAAGGACCTTTACAAATTAGCTTAATTAGAACTCAATTTTGAATTACTTGCATTTGTGAGCTGGGGATCTATTTTATTTAGCATTAGTAATATAATAAAGTAAAAATATCCATTTAAAAATTCCACATAATGATAGTTTTATAGGATTAAAAAGTGGCGATCTACATACTTATTATAGTAACCCTAACTCTGTAAAAGTATTCATGTTACTTGCATATTGAAACTTTGAGAGAGCTGCTCTGATGCCAACCTAGTCATGAGTGTCATCTGGAAAGGTCAAGGAGGGTGCACTTGCTCCCCCTGGATTATGAAAATTAAAAATAATGTGGAGAAAAACAGTATAGTTCATAGGGGGGGGGGGGGGAAGGGAGAGAATAAAGTATAGTTGAAGTTTTGATTTATTCATTTGATCCTAAAGTAACTAAGTAGCATAACTATTGATTAACATTTTATTAGGAAATCCAATGATCAGTTTTGAAAAATTAAGGTTTAACTCCTAACTTTCGCCTCTTTGCACTCCCTTGTATGTGACCTGCAGTACCTGCACCCCTCTGAAAATAATCATGCCGGTGCCCATGAACCTAGTTATCTGAATATTTAAAAATAAATTTGCCTGTTGTGTAGAAGTAATGGGGTTAATTTTGCCACACATTTGAAAAATCATATCTGATGGTCTGCATTTATAGGTTAATGGACTCAGAATATTTGAAATTGGATATCCTGCAAAATCAGTATCACAACCAAAACATTCAGTAGTATTATTTCGTTTTCCAAGATAAAAAAAAAAAAATCGGAATATTTGCATCTATGCATTCTAAAGAGGTAAAATTATCATTATTAACAGGTGCATCTACAAAGTGATTATCACTGTTCGAAATACAGTAATTGAATATGAATTATGCTGGCACCAAAGAAAGAATCGTTATATGCAGGTTTATTATAGTCTGTATTGTTATACACAGGTTTCACTGTATTCAGAATGCTTTATGATATTTGGACACCAAAGAACCAAATGAAAAAGAGAAGTAATTAGTTAAAAAAATGCAATTTAAGTAAAAGTTACTAACAAAGGTATTAAATCAATAACAATGAAGAGGACTTTTTTTTTTTCAAATTCATTCTTACCTTATCTTTAGCAATTTATTCTTTTTGAGTATGGTTGAGTTTTATTATCTAAGACATATCAAACTTCAAGCAAAACTTTTATGATATTATTTCATGTATCATTAAAAAAAAGTTGTATATTTATTTGTCAATTTTATGATGAATTGGTCCTAAGATTTTCATGATATTGGGTGAAACAGCATTTTCAGAATGCATAAAGCAGTAGTCATGATTTTATACTTATTTAAGTTTTCTCTTGAATGATACAGCATAATTTCCATTTTTGTTACAATGCCCTGGATGGTTATCAACTGATGGGTAGTAACTTAGTTATCGGTAGTTAGTGAGTTTTCTGGAAATCGATACAGCTAAATATCTGTAGGTCGGTATATGTTAGGATGCTTCAAAATCTTTGCATTAACGTAATCCGAAAGCTTGAAGAATGAAGCGCCAGCTCAGATGTCAGGCCAGCTCAGATGTCAGACTCGTTATTTGACCACAGTAGAAAAGGCTATTGAAGACATGTTTTTTTTTCCTTTTCATTCTGTCTGTGTTCAATGTACATTTTTCGATTTTTCCATGCCAATAGTTAATCTATATGTCCGGCTACCCTTACCGGCATCCAAGAGTTCTTGGACATGAGAGGGTTAGCGTAACTGATGTCTAAGTATTCACAGGGCTTAAATGCATATCCATTCATCTGGAGATTTGCTTCTGTATAGCAGGTCAGACGTTCTCGTATTCTGACTTCGTAGGTCAGGATGTCTTTTGGAAGTTTACAGTGGGTAATTCTCGTGCTTGCAGGAACCGCAATGTGGGGAGACCTGCGGCTACTCAAACTCGGGTGATCGAGGAATAAAATTTAATTACTGTAAAAAAAAAATAATGACAATAAACTCAAACAACAACAGTCGTATTATATTTCACAATTTATTATTCCACTGAGTCAATGAAACATAATAAATTGCAATTCTTTCAATCTTCTGTTGACAGCTAATTACAACCAGAACTCTTTTTGGCATCGGATGTTTTATATATTGGATAAAATTAATACGTAGTGTAATTTGTAATGAAGATCTAGTCATTTTAATAATCTTTTAAATTAAAGTTCTAAAGTAAAAATCTAAGCGTGATGCGATGAACTATTTATTCCTATTTATTATTATTATCTTATTAAATATTATGTCTTTTGTACAATTCTTTGGTTTATTTATTCGTTTCACAGCCAAGGATTCATTTCTTGATCGTTTGTTTCGATTTTGCCGACTATGGTTTAAATTTTCTGCTTAACTCATTAAAGACGACTTTTAAATGGATAACAGTCATTGTTTTTAACTTTTATCTTGTTTATTTAGATCGTTTAAATTTTTCATATATTTTGAAAAATTATTTTTATGATTTAAAAAAAAAAAAAAAAAAAAAAAAAAAAAACACAATCCCAATTTATTATCAAAGGAAAAAAACTAAAATTTTGATTGACAAGTTTTCTTGCCAACTATCGGTAATGGATTAATTTAGAGGACTTTGGTAAAATTCAAGAATTGAAAGGAAACTTTCCTAAATAATAAGTGAAACTATGTGTTTAGGTTCTTCTGGGGTAACCAAAAATTAGTTGGTATAATATGTTTAGAATATTTAGCGGGATTCCGTTTTGTAACATTACATTTCCTGTCAAATTACAAAATGAAAGTTTTTGTTTGCTCATAATGATATTTGTAAACTGAAAATAGACGTTTGCAAAAAATCAAAGATGGCCATATTTAGGTTTATTATCCATCACATTATTTTGGTTCTCACGCCTGTATAATGCCAAGAAAAAAGTAAATTTTTGTTTAAATAACAAATTTTATCTTCGAGAATAGGAAAGGAGGGAATATTTTTTGTGTTAGGACCAACATCGTTACGTCACTGGAAGTTCACCTGGGTTTATATAGATTTAAATGCAAATGTGAAGCATTTATTCATAAATGTCCTCCTGGAACTTATGCTGTAGTTGTAATATAAAATCAAAGGGGAATTGTATAAGAAATATCAAAATTTAACTTGAAGCTCCCTTGGGAAATGCCTAAATTTTTTATCCTCTTATAAAAAGGTAAACGAACTGTTTTACCTAGTTTCTTTCGCAACACAGTTTTTCAAGGTGTATTTCTCCGTGAATTTCGTAGGTGTGTGACCATTGTGTCAACACAATGTCTCAAACCAACCCGAACGGATTTAAATTTCTCTCTCTCACTTTGATAGGGGTGTTTTGCCTGGAGATGCTCTGTTGGCATTGATACAATGCAAATTCAACCTTTTTATTTGGAACATAAAACGCGACTGCCTCATTTTTATAGTAATAAGTTCACCTCTTGTATAGTACCCTCAGGTTTGACTTAATCGACTAATCTTAGGTCGTAAACCAGCAACATTTGGTTTCTATCTTTTAAATGATAAAGCTAGGCATAGTTCCAAATTCCTTTAGAATCTTCATTCATTTTTTTTTCATTAACTAGGTAAAATATCATTAATCAAATTGGTCCTTTTTTGTGTATCTGATAAGCAAACTAGTGTTTGGAGTCCTTCAAGCTCTTGCCAGGAATATTTACGTGTAAGTTTTTATTCGTATGTCATTGATATATTTTCCCATTCAGGATATTCCCATCATTTTTGTTACATTATTTATCAATGCGAAGTGCTTTGGCTGTATGACAGGTTGAGAATTTGAGATTCCTCCTTGGTGTACCCACTTCTACCGCCTTAAGGCACATTTGGAGCCTTTCCAGGATATTAGCGGTTTGTGGCTGGAGTTTCTTATTTTTATTTTCGGAGCATAAATATGAGATAATCCTTTCCGATCTATCCGTTGACGAATTAAGTTGGAATAGAATAACCCATGTGCTCCTTATAGAGGTAGTTACGGCAAAGCTCTTTGAAAAGACTGAAACGATTTGCTTTATTTGTTCCGAGTAGTTTCAAATGTATCTCGTTACCTTGTGCTCATCTTTAACCAGCTGTTTCTCGAATGACTTTCGAAAAATAGAATGTGTGTGATCAGGCTGTTTTAATTATTTTCTTTGGAAATGTCTAAATGCTAAAAGTGATAATTCGATTTAATTAGGAATTAATTGTGTATGTATAGTTTAAAATTCCCAATACCGTATAAAAGTTTTGAAAAACCAAGTCGATTTTTAGCTTCTACTCTTACGTGAGAAGTTTATAGTCTCTTTGTCTAAAGTCAACATTACTCTTAGGCAAACAACAAATGCTCAAGACAAGTGTACATGTCAAAACACATGTGCCACATGTTTCCACAATAAAATTCAATAGTACTGGACAATCGAAAATACTGGACATGGTGACCACAGCTCAATTTGGAATTACTTAGGCTTAAATGCTACATCTGTATATACAGTTCGAAAGACTTGTTTACTTGGATCATATAAATTTCAACTGGAACTTCCAACCGGAAATTTATATCTTAGAAGCAAATAGAGATATCGGAATAGAACTTGTGTGTTCGTTGAAAATTTCTTCTAAATTGGTCACCAAACTTTTGCGACTGTTTTGTTTAAGAAAACTTTCCAGCAAGAGTTTCTGTTACCACATGTTATCAGCCTTAACAAGGATATATTTCAGTTATTAAATGTTGCCAATTTGCTTGAATGGTAAATGCTTGGTTTTGGAATCTAAAACATCATCGTAAACGTAAAAACCATGTAATACAAACGTGTGTAAAAGGTTATTAAGAGCAAGATTCTGAGAAGTTGAACCACCCCTGATTCACACCATCTCCGATTTCCCCCCAAAAATTACAAGTTGCTACTACCCTTATTAGATGATCAAATCTGAAAATATTTGTTCCGTATTTGTACCGTTCAAATTCTATGACAAGTCAAAGATCACCTTTAAAAATGAAAAAATGGGTGTTTTTGTTACACATGAAAACTATTTTTATCCGTATAAAATTTCACAAGCAACTTGCCACCTGCATTTCTTCTGTTATGGAATGTACAAGAATAGATCTTTATGATAAATATAAAAAGTTCATGGCAAGTCAATTGTGCAATGTCATGAAATGGACAGGTTTTCATGTTTTTTACTATTTTCAAGCCTGGATTATATCTTGCGCGTTTGATTTGCCACTGCAAACAAGGTGTCATTGGATAGAGCTATATTAGTACTATTTGTTAATACATAAAACATTGAGGCAAGTTGAACGTCATTTGGTGCCAAAATCTCCTAATTTGACCCAAATTTAAGCTCCTATATTTTGCTGCGGGAACAATATACTGACACAACGCTGATACTATTTAAACACTCTTTTATTATAGTTAATGATAAATTAAATTTTATCGAGGCAAGTTGAAGAGAAAAATATAATTGATTTTTTGTTGTTGTACCCCATCCTTACGTATTGATGCATTACTGTTTTCAAAAATTAATCGGATTTTACTGCACTCTTCCTCATGTTTATAACAATTGCTTGTAGTATTGTCTTTTAAGCTAGGAACTGTGACTGGATTGGCTCCAGAAAGTTGCAAAGTACGGGGGGGGGGGGGGGAAACGAACTTCGGTGCACTGTGTCGATAACATCATGCAATGGCCACTTAAACTCATCAGCTCCTCTCTGGTGAAGAAATTTCATTTGAAACATGTCATCCCTACAATCTTCTAGCAGCTTACCAGTGTAAAACCGTTTATCGTACAAGACTGCGTATAAAGAATGGGGCTGAATTTCATATCCTCAGTCCTGATCAGCAATTAGCTTTATCTTTATTATGATATTCTCCATTTATTGGGGGACAGTAATTTGGATTTCAACTGTGAATTCACCATGCAATCAGTTCCAGGAACAAGTAAGACTAAACCCTAAAGACGAAGATAATATCACTTAGCCGAAAATTTATAACTCTGATGTTTTGCCCAGAAGAAAATTACACATCAATCTTTGAAATTGCAAAGGATTTGCCCCTACATATTGCTAGAGGAGAACACCAAATTCCTAAAACAATCACAGGTCAAGACATTTCCAGGAGTGCATTTGCAAAAAGAATGGAAGCAAGGACAAAAAAGACCAGTTATGAAATTACTGCAGATTTTGAAGAACTCACTACAGAGAATAGAATTTACATCAATTCAAGCCATCTAACATACCTGATTGTCACCAATGATTCCAAAATAAAGTTCATCATCTTGTTCAATGACTTCATCTCAATAACACTGCATATTTCAGCTGTACCTTTCATTATGTGAAAATGTGACATAACTTGTTCCCTTGTCAAATATTCATTTGAACACATTTTCTTCTTTCCATCAACTGTGAGATTTCTAATCATACTTGCAACAGTTTGAGGTGTCAATTTCCTTCCTGTTTTATTTCCTTTGTTGTAGTATTCTAAACTGTTTTTTGATTTTGGTTCTTGAACTTTTCTTTGGGGTTTCAGTGCCCATCCTTCTTTGCGTACAAGACTTGAATCGATGTAATTTTTCTTCTCTGTAGTGGGTTCTTCAAAAACTGCAGTAATTTCATGATTGGTCTGTTCTTCATTGCTTCCATTCTTTTTGCAAATGCACTTCTGGTTTTCTCTTGACTAGTGATTATTTTAGAAATTTGATGTTCTTTTTTAGCAATACATAGGGACAAATCTCTGCAGTTTCAAACATTGATGAGCAATTTTCTTCTGGGCAAAAATCAGAGTTACAAATTTATGGCTGAGTGATATTGTCTTCGTCTCTAGGGTTTGGTCTGACTTGTGCCTGCTACTGATTGCATGGGGAATTCGCTGTTGAAATCTAAATTACTGTCCCCCAGCAAATGGAGAATATCATAAAAGAGATAAAGTTAATTGCTGATAAGGACTGCGGATATGAAATTCGACCCCATTCTTTTTACGCTGTCCTGTACGATAAATGGATTTACATTGCTAAACTACTAGAAGATTGTGGGGATGACGTGTTTCAAATGAGATTTCCTCATCAGAGAGGAGCTGATGAGTTTAAGTGGCCATTGCGTGATCCGAAGCTCAGATTTCTTTGGTCCTTTGCAATTTTCTGGAGCCGATCCAGACAAAGTTCCTATCTTAAAAGACATACTACAAGCAATTCTTATAAACATGAGGAAGAGTGAAGTAAAAACCGATTAATTTTTGAAAACAGTAATGCATCAATATGTAAGGATGGGGTACAACTAAAAAAATAATTTATTTTTTTCTCTTCAACTTGCCTTAATAAAGTTTAATTTCTCATTAAGTGTAATAAAAGAGTGTTTAAATAGTCTTAGCGTTGTGTCAATATATTGTTCCCGCATCAAGATATACGAGCTCAAATTTGGGTCAAGTTCGGAGATTTTTCGATTTTGGCACCCAATAACTTCCAATGAGGTCAACTTGCCTAATTGTTTTATGTATTAATAAATAGTTCTAATATAGCTCTATCCAACGACACCTAGTTTGCAGTGATAAATCAAACGCGCAAGGTATAATTCAGGCTTGATAATAGTAAAAAACATGAAAACCTATACATTTCATGACCTTGCGCAGTTGACTTGCCATGAACTTTTTATATGTTTCATAAAGATCTGTTCTAGTACATTCCATAACAGAAGAAATGCAGGTGGCAAGTTGCTTGTGAAGGATACGGATAAAAATAGTTTTCATGTGTAACAAAAACACCAATTTTTTCATTTTTAAAGGGGATCTTTGACAGGTCATAGAATTTGAACGGTACAACTACGGAACAAATAATTTCAGATTTGATCATCTAATAAGGGTAGTAACAATTGGTAATTTTTTGGGGAAAATCGGAGGGGGTGTGAATCGCCCCCTAATGTTAAGTGGCTCAATCTCTCAGAATCTTGCTCTTAATGCTAGTGACTACAACAATTCTATTTGTTTTTATTTAAAAATATGAGTAAGAATCTTGATTATCATTTGAGTGAGTTCAATACATTAATTTTTGCTTAATATATGTCCAGATTTCTTCTTTCCAAGTGTTACAGGGGTACATGCTTTTTAGATTGGAGTTTCGTATACTCACGTCAGGGTATTATGTTCTTTTCCTTTGTTTAATTTCTCCTCGCATTCACTATTGAAGTTAATGGGAGTATTTATCTCCTAAATGTTAGTTTCAGAAAGTGGAATGTAAGCTATTGCTTCAAAAACCTTTTGGATCAAATCTTCTCCATTGAAGCAGCTAAGTATACATGGTCATCCAAGAAAGCGTCTTTCCCGTGATAAGACGAAAGTTTCTTTTATCCAGCTCTACAAATACGTGATTAATTGTCTTATTTTCTGACTACTGAGGTGGTTGCCATAGTTGCTATTCTATCTTGTAAAAACAAAACTCTTTAGTTGTTGGTCACTTTCTGTGGAAATACACAACTTTGCAAGGGGTTGCTTCGATATGAGGAACGATGTTCCTTTCGAATTTTCTAATGTTTTTCTATACAAGAAAAGAAAATTTGTTTATTCTATGTCAAGCTGTGACTGGATTACTGTTTGGCACGCAGCTACATTTTGTGTCATGGCATGATCTTGTGTTTTATAGAAAAGACCCAAGAGCTTAAGTTTACATAACCATAAGGAAAAGCACCCATTGAGTTGGCTTACTGAGTGATATTTCGAAAAGTCATTTTAAAACAATGCTTTTAGATCTTTATTTTGACTCGTATCGATTATGGTACACAGCAGTAACTTCACTTCAAATGGATCCAAGAAGGAACCTTAGTTTATTTTGCTTGAACTGTGTTAATGGCCCATTTACAGTTGTTAACTAAACATGATTAAATTCGGAGTAAACTTCTGTCCTTTTCATCAGAATTTGATAAATAAATAGTTTTAATTCAGAGTGGCCACAGAACATGGAAAACTTGGAAATCGGGGAAATATCAGGGAGCTTTCTGATTCTGGTAAAAATCAGGGAAATGTCATGGAAATTTTCTATCACTGTTTAAGGCACGTTTTTCTGCCCATCCGTATTTTTATGCCATTTGCCCGAAGATTTGTAGTGGTAATCGTGAGAAATCTAATGTTATGAAATAATTCAAACTTTTCTTCACCGCCAAAACTATTTTTATAAAACTTGCATGATCAGTGTGTCTGCACATCTTCTGAAAAATTTGAAAAAAAGTTAGCTTAAAATCGGGGAATTTTTTTTAGAAATTTATCAGATAACTTTTTTTTTCGGAATTTTATGGCCACCCTGTAATTTGTCTTCCATTGGATTCAATAATTTTTCTACTGTAATATTTATTTATTTATTTTTTTTCCTTTTTTTCCCCCCCGCATTTTACTGTGAGGTAACTTGTTTGTAAAACTAATATTAGTTTCTAAATAAACTAAAAGATTTTTTTCTCAATTTTGGACATATTATCCGTGACTAATATTGGGTCTTTAATTCCTTCAATAGAATCGTAAAATTATGTTTATTAATCTGGTGGGGATATGAATGTACAACATATAAAAGAAAAACCGTCTTTTAATTTAGCTGTAATTTTATTGATATCTTGCACAAATGACTTGTGAACATTCTCATCTTTTCCCGATAGTGTTAAGGTGTAGCTACTCTTTCTCAAAAAGTTGTCATACTTTCTGAAAGACCGTCAGCCTGTCACTTGCCATTGACCTGATGCATAATTTTTGGGCCACAATATTTTCCGAAAGCAACCAGGTTTAATTAAAATGATTACGATTTAACTAAATGTAAAGGGAAAGTTACTCGGTGCGATTTATTAAAATTTAAACTAGGGGTGTGGAACATCGCACAACTTTCAATAACATTTAATACTGGTCACTACATTTACATTCGCCATGGATTGGTATAATTTACCGTTTTTGTATTTTCATTAATTTTTTTTTTTTAAATTGGGCAGTTAGGCGATTATTACATTGGCGGAAAAAACCTCGCCATAATGGCAATATGTTTTTTAATTAATATTACATTTCTCTTTCTTGTTAGTGAAACAGAGGATAAATGTTCGTTAATGGGTGAAGTTCAAGGAAAGAGATTTCTTTGTTTTTAAACTTTTTATGCTTATCACATTTCAACGGCAATTTCGGAGGTGGGGATGTTTAGAGAACCTTAAAAGGCCTCAACAATTTTGATCAAAAATCTTTAGAGCCGTTTTAGGGCAACTGATGATAAACATAAATTTTTCATTAGCAGGTACCTTGTGCGTTTGCAATTTTGA
The DNA here is from genome assembly GCA_963978545.1 of Linyphia triangularis. Taxonomy (NCBI): domain Eukaryota; kingdom Metazoa; phylum Arthropoda; class Arachnida; order Araneae; family Linyphiidae; genus Linyphia; species Linyphia triangularis. Next base: position 53,927,079 of record OZ021726.1, read on the forward strand.
CGAAAACATTAATGATAAGTCCCATGGCCACCACTAACCCTTGTACCAAAGTTGTTCATCTTAGGCCAATTCGTTCGGTACTAGTTAGGCTGACCGCGGACAGATACACATTTTTTAAGACCACTTTTTTTTAAGTCAGCACGTTCCAAAACATATAGAAATGTCAAAAAGTCTAATTTCTTTTTCCCTAATCTAATGCAAACTTATGTTGCATTACCTTATGTTGACATATGGAAAATAAAAAATAAAAAGTTTTTATCTACCTTGTACAAAAATAATTTAAAAGGAAAAAATTTTAGTTATTTTATTCTCAATTTTTTATTAAGCTCTTATATACTGTTGTTATTCCCATACTAAAAAAAATATCACTTGCTTTGAAGCGATACTTCGACATATATTATGATCCAAAAATATATGGTCTATGGGGTAAGGGCAGGCTGAAGATGTAGTTGTATTTGCATATACACTTGGAGATGGGTCTAAAATTTAACTAATAAGTTAATGATTAACGGTTAAATGTTTAACGGGATTCAAAAAGTTAAGAAATGCGACTTTCCTTTCTTTAATTTTAAACAACTTTTCCAATCCTACTGAAAGATGTTTAAATTTCCTTTCCGATTTATATTCTAGCATTTAGTAGCGCAATTTATCATAAAAGACAATTAGTAAAGAAAACTATAATCCTTTGTTTAAAAGCAAACACTGATATATCTAAGTTTTGTTAGATCTTTTCCTTTTCTAACTTTCCTGCTGTCATTCAAAATAATATTGTCGACGCCTTTTTTCATAATTTGGAATAATTTATAAACCGGTCTTTTTCGGAGATTTTCTAAACAAACTGAATGACAATAATGGAACCCATTTCGCTGACCTTTGAAACCATTGTTTTCTCCGACATATTATCTGTTTATAATCTGCTGAGATGTAATTCATTCAGCTTTTACGACTAAAAAAATGCAGTTGACCTAGTAGTAGTGTTAGTTTGTTGTGCCGTCTACTGTAGACGTTTTAAAGTGAACTTCCAAGTACACCGGTGTTGTAACAAAAGCTCCAGTTAAAAACATACAATTTATAGAGCACAGTTTTAACATCGATTACACAAAAACTTTTAACATTTTCAAAGATCAACGTTTATTGAACATTTCTTGAAAATTGCTTCATTCTGAATGAATCAGTTTAGATTTAAGTACTCACATGGGCACCGACCATCGATATAGATAAACAACTGGATAGACTGCTTAACGCTGGAGAAACGAGCCGTTGCCACCGCGGAAGCTAGATGCTTGGATGGAGGAATTTATATTGCCAATGTGGATTTTCTTCGACCTTGATGGTATATTCACGTTACTTTTGATATTTGGCAAGACAAGCAAAAAAAAAGGGGGAAAAAAAAAGAATAAAACATATTTGCAGAAAATAAATTAACCAATAAATAAAACAGATCATAATAATTCTAAGTATAGAATTTGTATATTTGGAACAAACATTTGAGATTAGTTACTGTTGATATCTTTAAACGTGTTTTATCTTTATTGATTTGAATTTAAATCTTTAAATTTTAAGTTACATAAATTAAATGTTTTAAAAATAAATTATTATCTACATGTTAAGAGAATACAGTAAACAAATGAAAATAGATTTTAGAAGTAGAAATTAAAGATAATTGAAGAAATACAGTAAACCAGTTGAAAATAAGTAGTATTAAGATTGCAAAATACAAATTCATTTATACTATAACTAATGTAATACAGAAAACAATTTAAGCTTCAAAGGCAAACTATATCATATTAAATTTTCATACTCAATATTATTATATAACTTATGAATTTAAAGATACAGGTTATGAAACTTGTTTATTGCAAGTCAAAGACATATATTTGATCCATTGATTTTGAAGTGGGTATCTGAAAAAATCTTAATTGTAGTACATTAATTAATAAAAATTGGGGTTTCTTGTAAAATAAAATTGACCAACTGGATTACTTTTGGTACCATTTTAGCTTAAAAGATCAATCAAAATGATTTGCCAATGAAACAAAATTAATCAGTTTAACATTTACTCAATAAATCCGTCTAATATACAACAATTCATTTAAACAAGTATAGAGTAAAATCCGGATGCGTTTTACAATAAATAATAATGTGTATTCAGGGGTCTATGCAGAAGGAAATTTGGGTCCTTTTAAGGACCCTTCACAAAATTCCATGTCCAAAAAACGGACCCTTCACAAAATTTCATAATTAAAGAAAGGATCCTTCACAAAATTCCATGTGCAACAAACTGACCTTTCACGAAACTCCAATGTCAAAAAAACGGAACCTTCTTAATATTTCCAGTTGGAAAACGGACCAATTATTAAATTACAAAGTTTATTTTATGCTAAAAGGTGAAAACGGCTCACTTGCTCACATGTTGGTTATAAAGAAGTGACGTCATGGATGCCAAACCATATGCTCAAAATATATGAAATTGGAAATTTTTCACAAAAATAGGACCCTGTAAAAAAAATCTGGATAGACCTCTGGTATTCTAAGAGATGAAACTTGAGAATCAGAAAACTATGAAGAAACTCGTGCCTTCCTGACTCATAAACACTTCACTTTCTCCTAATTTAATAAAAACATTTAAATAAATTAAAATAAAATAAATTTATTTAATTTAGTACAAGCATTTGTAAACGATTGCAAGAGGAAAGACAATTTCTCTCTAAAATTCAAGTGTTACTTTTATAAACAGAAATAAAACTGAAATGCAAATTAAGTTAAAAAAAACTTAGTTTTTAAAATAAATACGTAAGTAATAAAGAAACTGATAAACTTTGCCGTTTGCAGTCCGCAGTTTCATTATTAAATAAATTTGGAACAGTAAACAGATGCAGTGCGATTCATTTTTCGTGGAACGCTTCCATCCCATAAAATATTTCATCTTTGACTTTTATATAAATGTTATCTATATTACGTTTTATAAATTTGAAACCGATCTTCACCAATTTATTTGGTGATGTAGTATGGCCTATCTGTTGCCCCTGCGCCAGAAATAATATCCACCCTCAGCAGTTAAACCTGTTTATGCTATTTGCACCCCCAACCCCTTATAATCTTGCTGGCGCTCGTGAGTATTACTTCAATTTTAAAAAGAAATTATACTTTCTCGATAACTTTTCTGTTATTTTTTAAATTGAGAAACTAACTGATATTTAACTGATAACTGATTGCCAAAAAAATAATTAAACAAGATGCTTTTAGTTAATTATTAGTTAACTACCGTGTCTGGTAAAATCAACACACATTCTACTTATTTTTCCCACCTAGTATTGTGTTTCTATTTATTGGTGAAAAACAGAATAAATTATTTAGTAGAATTTTTTGGCGTTCTTAGACAGGCTGAGTTACTATGGTTTCCCATCTCTGTAAATAATTTCAGTGTTAATAGCTAATTTTTCTATTTTTAAAATTGTGAAACTAACTGATGACTGATTATCAAAATTCAGTAACCTACCATATTTCTTAAAAATACATAAGTATCCATTTTACCCAATATGATACAATTAGTATTACGTTTCCATTTATTAAGAAAAAACGAAATAAATTATCAAGTAGAAAGTATTTTGTCGACCTTAAACAATAGGAGTTAATTAGGTTTGCTATTTCGTCCTATCTTAATAAATAATTTCAGTATATTTTTTCCAATATTTTTATATTGTGAAACTGATAATTGATGATAACTGATTGTTATTTTTGCCTTTTTTACAAATACTAAGATAATCATTTTCAAGATTTTAAGTACAATAACCCATTTTAAGAAACCCATTTCTCGTTTCGATTTTGATCTCTTCTGATAATTGTCCTATGATTTTAGTGTTTCAAAGCTTAAAAATTCAGTTTGGAAATATTTTTTCTGCAGATTTTTCACATGATGCAAATATCTCTTTATTCCCCCCTCCCCCAGAGATGTCAAATTTGCAGAAGAAGGCATTGTGCTATCTGTCGTTGTCTCCTTTGTATACACGTATAATTCATCTTTTATTTTAAATTACTGTCTGTTTCATCCATAGTTTTATCTAAAAGAAGCGAGGTCTCTCGTGACGTAGATAGGCATGATGAGGTCTTTCATGACTGTAAAGGACAAGGATCTGACATGATTCTGAGAATGTGTAATGTAGAAGTCTCGAAGCAAAACATACGTGCGTAATCTTGGATATTTTTTTTTTATCGATATGTGTTGACATTCTTAAAAAAGTAACTGAATTGCACGTTGTATTTGAACTTCGTGTAACGATTATGTTCGCGAGTTTTTCTTTTTCTTTTTTTGTGTATTTTCTTTTTATGTCTGTAGGATGGGCAGTATCTCTTATATGACACTGCTAAACGGGAGATTTGAGTATGTAGAAGTAACCAGTGGCAGAAGTGGGGGAAAAAAAGTCGGGGGATGCCCAAGAGTTGGTGACAAGTGCATCCCTTCCCCTCCCCGCTCACCACAAATTTTATAATTTCGCATTTTCCAATAAAAATATTAACTAGTAAGGAAATAATTTATACTTCCTAGCATTAACATTGAAGAAGGGTCCAAATTTATTGTTATTTTGATGAATATTCTGCGACTTGGTTTTTTTTACTTGGAAGTAAGAGATAAAGTGAAGTAATATTTCTTTTATTTTTGATTTTATAGTGAGTTTCTTTTAATTTAAATAGTACTTCTAAATGTGTATACTTTCATGATATTAAATTAATAGAGAACTTTAAAATGTTTCTTTTTTTTAAATAGTTTGTCCTTATATGAAACAAAAATAGAAATTTCCTCCAAAACATTTAAAAAAAAAGTTCCTCCAAAGTAAAAAGTTGAAATGACCATTATTTGCAAATAAAAATACTTATATCTTTAAACAAAGTAGTATAATAGATATTTATAATAATATGATATATATTTATATAAACATAACTAATTTTTTTTTAAACATTTGAATACTTTAAATCACTTTTTCTCAGTGTCACTACATTTAAAATTTCATGTTATTTTTCTTTAGTAGTTTTTATATGGATTGAATATTTTTAAAAGGGAGGGGATGGATTCAGTGGTTTTAGAAGTGGGGGGATGTATGGGTATTTTCTTGAAAAGTGGGGGACGCGTCATCGGACGCTATCCACTCATCTAGCACTGAAAGTAACTAGCAGGGGTGTAGTTTTTAAGACTATTTAGCTTTTTTTTTGTATGGTAAATTATGCAAAATATTGCGAATTTACATTTTATGATTAAAAAATCTCGGATACAGTTGGGGTTACCACCACAATCGAGAAACTTGCGTAGCGGTAAAAATTTTTAACACTACAACCCTTGTAACAAGGAGCAGTTGGAGTGCTAATGATAGTGATGGTTTAGTTCTATTCCGTCATAGAAATTGAAGGTTGAATTACATTGAAATTCTATTTAAAATTGGCATAAATAGAACCTCAAAACTTTTCGATAAACTTTTAACTACTTCGCTAACGTCAATTAAATTCCAATTACTTCGTTACCATCAATTACTTCGTTACAGGTGTAATAATTAAAGCCTTACTTTTTTTATAATTGTGTAATACTTTCTATTTTAAATTGTATGACGCCAGTTTTTTTCGCCCTGGATTTATGTATCGATCTCAAAAATTACTATGTTTTATAATTCAAAAGTGTCTATAATTTAAATAAAAATTATGACATGTTTTAGTGGCTGAATAGTATTTTTACCTATATCTATGAGGTAATTTCATTTTATAAAATTCTTTCGTAGAATAAAGGCAAAATTGCATGATAATTTATTGGATGGGACTGCAGCTAAGTTGTAATAACCGTAACAACTATTAGTAAAAATAGCTCATATATGCTTTTCTATTCAAATTTCATTAGTTTATACTACGTTATATTGGTTTTTGTTGCTCAAAATACTAGAAAGTCGTTTAAATTTAGAAAAGTAGTTTCGCTCACCTACCCTTTTGAGCATCAGTAGAACCATGACTAAAGATTCATTTGCATGTTAATAAGGAATATTCCTTATTTGGTTGAATTTAGGTAGATATTTTCCTTGCCGTACGTTGGAACGTTCTGCTTTGGCTTATTAGCTGTCAATTTCTCTGCCAAAGTTAAAACAATTTCGGATTTTTCTATTGAAGTGGCTTGCATTGAAAACAAAACTTTCCTCTTCAGAGTTTGGCATTTTCAATAGTGTCACTTAAATATTACAGGAATGCAATTATATCAGCTCCTCCGACATTTCCGAGAAGTTGCCTGTTTGTTTATGTAATGACTAGCTGAATACCTACGAAATTTTGCTGACTACGAAATTTTACCATGAGCATTTTAGCGATCAAAAGACATGCATGTATTTTACTCTTCATACGTCTGCTCCCATTTCGATCCCGACAAATTGATTTATCAAAATAGGAACTTTCCTTTGTTGACCTTTTTTCCAAAAATTATTATTGTGAATACTATATAGGAAATGAGGCATTTGAATATCCCTCGTTTAGAACGTTTAACCCCATTTGGACCCTTTTTAATTACGTAATCGCGATTACAATAGTTTATTGTGTTCATGTTTGCACTTAGTTCTAAATTTCAAAGTTGTAACTGTATTGGAAGTGACATAAAGATATTCCTCGTATAGTTTCAATGTTGCGTCGACTTTTCATCCCTTAAAAATTCATTAATCGATATTTGAATAATTAAAAAAAAAAAAAAAAAAAAAAAATTATTTGACCTTTTACATTTGCCCATATATCAGAATTGTGACTATATTGGAAGAAGAACATTCGGATATCCCTCGTTTGGAACATTTAACCCCTTTTCAACCTCTTAAAGTTGGTTAATCGAGATCGGAATAGCATACTTTTTCTATGTTTATCTTTGTTGACATTTTGTACCAATTTACAGAGTTGTGACCAAATGGGAAGTGGGATATTCGAATATCCCTCGTTTGGAATGTTAACACCTTTTCCACCCCTTAAAGTGGGTTAATCGGGATCAGAATAGCTTACTTTTTCCATGTTTATCTTTGTCGACATTTATATCAATTTTCAGAGTTGTGACATATATGGGAAGTGGTACATTCGAGTTTGAAAGGTTTAACCCCTTTTTCACCACTTAAAGTGGGTTAATCAAGCTCGGAATATCTTAACTTTTTTAAGTTTGTCTTTGTTGATATTTGTACCAATTTTCGGAGTTATGACCATATGGAAAGTGGAACATTCGAATATCCCTCTTTTGGAACGTTTAACCCAATCTCGCCACGTATAGTGGGTTAATCGAGATCGGAATAGCCTACTTTTTCAATGTTTACCATTGTTGACATTTGTACCAATTTTCAAAGTTGTGACCATTTGGGAAGTGGGACATTCGTAATTTCCCTCGTTTGGAACGTTTAACCGCTTTCTATCCCTTAAAGTGGGTTGATCGAGATCGGAATAGCTTACTTTCTCTATGTTTACCATTATTGATATTAATACCAATTTTCGGAGTTGTGGGAAGTGGGAGAATTAGTGATGAGTGAGTGAGGTCTTTGCCTTATATATAGAGAGATTTTTATAAGATGTGCGTTGGTTTGTAACGTTCTATATTTGAACATGATTTGTAATGAATTAAGCCTTTTTAAAATGAGTCATTTTTAGAATTTCGAAACTTTTTGAAATTTTTTGTATTTAAAGTTAAAGAGAATAGTGTTTGCCATCCAAACTAAAACGTCACTCCGCATTTATTAGGTACGAAAGAATGTTTGTAAATAAGATATCGTAGAGTAATATAGGTTTTTTTTGGTAGAAATAGGATACGAGTATTAAAAGGGTTCTGTTAGAGCTTCTTTATTTTTGTTTTAAATGGTATTATTTACTGGTTTTTTTTTAAATCGCAGTACAGACACAAGTAGGAGCTGTAAGAAGTTTACCTGTTTATGCTTTTAAAATTACATTTCTTTTCGATTTAGAAATTACGGTGTATGGAGAATTATATCTAATGCATGGTATTTTATAATGATCATTTCGGTATTTCTGTGGTAGAATTTAAGTAGCAATGTGTGTCGAGTTAATTGACTTGGCAATCGAGAAAACTCGTAGGATATTAAATTCATATTGTTTCAGTCAAGGAGGATAACTGGCCTTTAAAAATTTATTTGTTTAGCTCTACCTGCCCTAAACATGTAAAGAAGTAGGGATATTTTTTGACAATCTGGTTAAAGAAACGAGGTTATGTGTACAAATTATTTTTACAAACATTTAATGTTAGATTTATATGAACTTTTAAACAATTCGTAAATCTTTGCTTTTTCCCATTTTAATTGACAATCAATTCTGAAAATTATAAACGCTGCAATAAATGTAGTTTTTGAAGGGAAATGTAAACTTGTGAGGTGGGAGTAAAGTATGGTTTTGGAAATTAATTCTTCTCTCAATAGCTTCTTGCAAGAGTCCCTTTGTGTGTTTTCATTTTTTGTATACCTATATAAGTCAACACTGCTACAATCAACTTTTTTTTGCCTTGGTTCTCTATTTGACTGGTTTTTTTTATAGGTTTTAAAATAGATCGAAAAAAGTGTTAAGGACGAAGAACAAAAAGTGGGCGCTAGAATGCTTCACAGTTATTGTGTTCGAAGTGGCATCCTTTTTTTTTCTAGGGAAGATGCGGAAGTCTTTTTTCCCTTGCCGGTACCTCCCGTGATGCTGGCGAAAAAAATCTTTCTTGCCTCCTAACGTAATGTAGGAGCAAAAGAAGACCTTGTGAAAAAAGAAAGAGAAAAAAAATGTTTACTCGCTTACGCGCGGAAACATATTCTATTTTAAATGATTCCAAAATACTGGCTAAAAAACCAGGATAAGTAGGTTTGTTGTGCGTAATGGGGTGAAATGGGTATTGATTTTTATTTTCCTATTTAAAAAAAAAAGTTGGATTTCTTTTGTGATTGAAAATTAGGAGATAATTTTTATTAGGGGATATTCTGATTTATCAACATTCCTATGTTGTTGTCAACATGTTCTTTGAGAAAAGTAGTAGTGTGTTCTGTGAAAAAGAGTGTATAGTTCCGGTCCGTCCTTCTAACAAATATACTCTCCTTTACATGTCAAAAGTACTTAATCAATTTTGATGAAACTGAAAGTTATATTCGATTATGGGTTGATTGGTCCTTAACAAATATTCAGTTATGTACAATGGAATTTCAGAGTACGAGATTTTCGTTTTATATTTTATGAAATTATAATGAATAACGTTTTCTAACAGTGGTTGGTGAAAATGTAGTTTACAACAAAATGCTGAATCTTCAGTTTTTTTTATGTCAATGAGTATTTTTATTTAAAAAAAAAAAATAAAAAAAAAATCATATTATTTGTCTTCGCTTTAGCTTTATGGTAATGCTATGTTCATCTACCTGTCATGTATGATTTCAACATTAATAACCCGCAATAGAAATCAACAACTATTTTTGTCACCATGATCGCTAATTTTTCAAAAATTGTGTAGTTAAATATTTATTACCAAAGTATCGCCAAAAAATGCTAAATTGCCAAGCATTTTTAGTGTTTATATCCTTCGAATATCTCATACGATGTGAATAATTCGACCTTCTTTGTGCCGCATTCGATGGTTTAACTAATCACATCGCAACCTTCAAAGTTTCCGTAAAATTATTTTTACTTCATAATCATTTTTGCTTGTATATTTTACTCGGTTTTTAGACGAGAACATTTCAAATCAAATTCGCGCTTTACTCAATTTTGATATTTTTTTCAAAGAATTCTTTTACGGGTTGTACTATAACTTACCGTCAATTAGTTAATGTAGCTCCATATATTTTACTATATAAAAACTTTCATTCCCTGTTTCCATGTCATATTCATATAGAATGAATATGTGGCTTGAATGAAGTCACTCCATTGCTAATTCCTTGCGTATATCTGGGACTTTATAGACGTCGTTTTTTCAAGTTAGAAGTAAAAAATCGCTAACTGAGATTATATAACAAAAATAGTCCAGTATAAAAAATTATTTTACATTTATTACAGATTAACAAAATAATAATAATAAATATCAAACGTATTTTCCATATCAAATTCTTCAAAAAGCGTTTAAAAATTGTTTTTCAGAAATAAAAGGTCAAAAATATTTTTCGTAAGAAATTACATTATTTATGTAATGTTGTTATAAAACTAATCATATTTTGATTTAGCGCGAGTGATGGCTGGTTGTTATATGTGTGCATTCTCTATTTTAATAAATTTATGTAAATCCAAAACTTCGCTTGTTATTTCAGGGATATTCGCTTTCGAGGTTCCCCTGCCCTTGACTCGGGTGTTTACACGAGCGACCCCAAATATCAGCCTCTGTCAAATTTATCTCCAATTTCGAAATTATTGTCATCTGCTCAGTGTATTGTTGTGTTCGGAAGAGTCGACCTTGGTTGCCATGGGACTTGATCGAATTCGGATGCCTTGAAAAATAAAAGGGGGGTGCACCGTGGCGTACAGCTGATAATTGATGACGATCCTGCGCATTCGTTGGAAGCCAGATGATTCTGGTTTGTTCTTTGCACGATGTTTAATATTAATGTCTATTTGTGGTTGAAATCGATGTGTAAATCTGATGAGGGTTCGTTGTTCGATCGGCCAGTGGATAGCACGCGATTGGCTATTGAATTTTTTTTTTTTTTTAATTTTTACATCAGGCAGTGGCGTTGTCCGAGGGTGATTATGGGTGTCCTAACAACTTCTGTAATTATATCGGGTCAATTGTGTTCGTTAAACTGTCAGAGGCATTTATTGTGAAATCATCTTCATGCCTACTCACTTATTACACTTAGATTAGATTAATGATGCGTGTAATTGTAGACTTATATAATGTCTCAAGTGATTATTTAAAGTATTAAGTTATTATGAGGTGATAGATTATATTCTTCAAACTAAGTGCTCTAATAATTTGGATTTGGGAAATATTGATTGTAACCTTTAAACTTTTTTTATGTCAAGTATTCTCCCGTATACTTTTTCCCCACAGTTTCATAGCATTATAAAAATTGGGGACGTCAGAAAACTATGCGGCGCAATTATAAAGGGGGAGGGGGGAGTGCAGTGTCGTGTCACATGAGGTGAGAGGTCTTCCTTTCTATCACTTAGGAGCTTAGTTTTATGTTTATTTAAAAACCTGTTTGTTTCGACAAATAGCCTACAAAAACCTCTAACTAAATAATTTGACATATTTATCAATTTTACTAACTATCTGATTCTGGCGGACTACTTTTGAATAAAGTAAAGTTTATATTGTAATAAAAATATTTTCTCTTCCATTTTGTGCACGTGTTTTTAGGTGCTAGGCGAGGTGATGACTCCAATTTGGCATCACGCGAGAACAGGTGGTCAAAAAGAATCACCTAAATGTTTATAAAGAAACCCATTTCCGATTCCACAGTTACATTTACTGAGTTTTTCTTAGTTAATTTTTCTCGTCATTTTATTTTAAAATTGAATCATAACATCATACAACAATGACATCTCTTTGAATTTTTTTCATATGTGATCCTTTCTAGTGTAGGCATGAATTCCCCACGTAATCACACAGAAGTCAGTCATCCCAAAGAAGTTTCCAATGTTTTCCTTCTCGTAACCTTTTCTTGTTTGTTTGCGATGCCCCTTATCGTGACGCAAACTCTTGTCGCATGTGATTGACGTCTTGTCTAACGGATGCTGCACTGCCTTTCTCATTCTTCACTGGCAGATCCGTTGGCGTTTCTTTCATTAATATGTTCCTTCGCATTAATTGGGTAGGGGACAGTGTAGCAGTCCGGAATTAAGTGTTGTTCCGTGGGAAAATACTGACCGTAATAGACAGGGATGCTTCATATTGCATAGTTTTTTTATTTATTAATTTTTAGTTTTGATACTGAACATTAAACTTGATAAATTGAATAGTAAATTTGACTTTCAACGGGACTGTGTCGCTGCTATAAATAGAATGTAATCTCATCTATATTTTTGTAAGGCTTTTGGATCCATTTCTGAGTTAAGGGTACCAATAGCAAGTGACTAGTTTTTCCTATTATTATAGTAAGAAGCTCATACAAAGGCTCAGTCTGAGATTACAATTCTCATATGAAACTACCAATGCTACACATATGTATTGCCACATGCAAGGCTGAGGCGAGTTTTCTCACTAATATTGAATAGCAAGCATCGGAAATGGCGACTAGAAGTTAATTAGTAATCCATTAAACCTACACCATAAATTCTGGAGACTATATTAGTGCCAGGTTTCGATAAGATTTTTAGGATTACTTAAAATTTCACCGATATTGCTGTAATATTTGACAGTAGAGCGCTTTCATAGTAACTTTATAGAAAGTTCAAATAGGGGTATCGGATTGAAACTTGGAATTCTTTGGTGTCAAGTTTTCTTCCCTTATTCATCGCCGAACTCACAAATTTGACGATATATATTTGTTCTAAAAATTTCTAAATAATTTGGGAATGTATTATGATATGTCTTCCACCAATGGGTACAGCCATTGAAAGTCTCCATATTGTATCGGTTTGGTGATTGCAATCTGGATCTGCTGCTCCGCAATAGAAATGTGTAGCCTTTTACTGATTGTGGCAGTCCATGGCTGTGCAGAAACGGTTGAAGTCATGGTAAAAAAGAAGTATCGTTCTCAAGCGTATGCACCACTGACTGAGTGCAAGTAATTTAAAAGTAAGGTTTCTTAAGTGGTTTATCAAACCCATTAGGTTTGCTATGTTATTTTACAAATTTCAAAATTAACGTGACGGTGTTTCATGACCGGTAAAACAAATTTTTATCCCAACTCAACTGCGTTGAAACCAGGTTTCCTTGTAAACATCAGACGTTCTAATCTAAGCTTCATTTATCGAGTAATTTAAATACATATTTGAAGAAAGAAAGAAGAGTACTTTTTAAAATAGAATGTTAAAATCTTAAAAAATTTTAGTAGAGTTTAACATTATATAATATAAGACCATAATATTTTCTGGAAATTCGTCATTATTCAATTTCTGTACTTGCATGTACGGTTTCTTAGGTTGCCCTTCTTGCCATTGCTTCCCTAAAAATAGTTCTCCGAACCCTATTCAATACTTAAAAGTGATTTAGGTCTTTTTTTTTTAAATTTTAATTTAAAAACCGTATCAGGTTAAGTCTGGTCCTACAGAATTTTTTGCACAGTTGCTGCATCGCATCTGAAGCATTACTATCTTGTAAATGGGATTTTATCGCGCCACATTTGTCAACCAAAAATGTGTTTTGGTATTTCTTTCATCGATTTTGAAGATTAAATGTCTTTTTGAAAAGCGATCTGTGGTTTGTTTTGCAATGTGAAACGTATTAGTTTTAAAATAAATGCATTCTTAAATATTCTTCTTGGTTTAGCCTAGAATGTTTGTTGAGCTTCAAGTGTATTTCTATATTGTCAATTTGTATTCTATACCTTAAGGGAAAATTGGAATGCTTTTACCGCAAGCTTTACCGACAATACATTTAATTTTCGATAACTTAGACTCAAATTTGACAATTTAAAAAGTATATTTAGTACATATTATGAAATGCTGAAAGCTAAACTTTCACAGAATTTTAATTCAAAAGTATCATTAATTATCTTTCCTTTAATTTTGCCTCTCTGAGATCAGATGGTAAAGGAGTACGATTCCTAAAGTAAGCTTTCACTTCTTTTCGAATCAGATACTTTGCAAATAGTATCAGATTCGCGGGTCAGAATCAGATAAGATCTGTAGCCTGTTTTCTGAGATAGATAACCGATTGTTGCATCTTTCTTTTCCTTTCCGTTAATTAACATTGTTGAATACGGGTGGGTTTCATCCCAATTAGCAGTCTTGTGAAAGTTTTTTGGAAGTAAAGTTCTTAAAGGGGTATTTACTGACTGATTTCGTCTTAATACTTATCTTGATCGACGACAAAATTATTATTATTATTATTATTATTATTATTTTTTTGCTCCAATCGTTATAAAGATTTAAAATGAAAGCGGTATTACATCTGAATAATTTGAGAGTAATTTTCACACCGATGTTGGAACACGTAATGTGGTTTAGTAACGTTTACATTCAAACTGTAAATTAAAGGCATAATTATGGGGGAAAAAACGTATTTTGCTACATGAATACAGTCTTAATATTCAATATATTGGTTTATTTGTGAATATTTTTATCCATGACTATTCTGTCACCACACTCAGGAATTGATTCGTGTACTCAATCCTTAACATGACAATCGCAGAAAGTGGGGCAACTTCATAATATGCAGTTACTCTATTTAAACCTAACTAAAAAGTTATTAAACTTAAGTAAAATATACTTGATGAAAATTAGAGGTCTCTTGAAAACATTTGAATTTAAGTTTTATATCTTTTTAAGCCAATCTTCAAAACAGCCATACTTTGTTGTTATAGGCATTTGGAAAATATTCTTTTGTGATTTCTCCCGGACGGGTTTTTCCTTTGTTACATCTGTGAAAGAAATATTCATATATGGTATATAATTATATGCATAGGTATTTGCATGCAAGTGACTTCCAATACGGCCTTCGCCGACTCATTTTGCCTAAAGCTATGTCACTTCCTTTAATAGAACCCGTCAGCCCTTTCATTCTTTTAACTATCGACGCGACGGTATAAATATTGCTGAGATTGCACTGCACTGTTTTTTCAAATTTCAATCATTCCATTGTGATGTTATAACGGCAGTTCTGCATGTGCCGTTAATTTGATCTGTTTTAGAATATCGTTCTCGCGAAATCAATTTCGTGTAATCTGGTGCTGTTTATAAATATTCGTTTTTAAATATTCTACAGAATATACAAATGCAATTTATTTGAAGAAATTATAGCGTAAAAAATAATTATCGTTTGCAAAATGAGTCAGAAATTTTCGCTTTAAAATTAAAATGGCTAACCATGTTCCGAAGTTACGACACTGACTCATAAAATGTCACAGGGTTAATCTTATCGAATACCATGAAAAGGGGAATTATTCTGCGGTTTCTTACAAAATAAGCTTGTGAAAGCAAGAGATATTTCAATATGAATTCGACCGTGACGTTCTTAATCCCAAAAGGCAATGAAAACGTATTCAGTCGTTATTAAAGGGAATGTGTTTTCAAAAGCATTCATGAGATTTTATTTTTATTTTTTAGCTGTAACTGAAACGGAATAGTAATTCTCCACTGTATCAGGGTCTTATTAGCTGACTTTACAATTCTCTTTTAAAATACTCAAAATTATCTTTTCATTTTGAATGATATGCTTTGAGGTCTTAATTTTTCATTTATTATTATTATTATTTTTTATCTGAATTTAATTTAATATGCCAATCTTGTTGTTAATTTTCATTGTTATATCGCTTGAATTGCTTCATAGTTTTGATTGCGATGAACTAACTTTTTTTTAATGTTCTTCTTTGTACCTAAATCATTTAAGCTTTTAATTTATAATTGGTGTCATGGCTTTTTTCGAAATATTGCAATTTTTTTATTATTATTATTATTTTTTTTTTTTTTATACACTGAAACTATGAATTTTCTTAATAGGATCATATATTTCCAATTACAAAAGCTACTTGCATTTCTTAAAATATACATTAAAAAAAATCACAATTTTGAGTCAGAAGTCATGAGTTAATTCCAATGGTCAGACTTCTGAAAACTAGGCATTGAGGCAAAGCAGTGTTCGCCAGTTGAATATTTCCTAAGGGCATTTTCGCCCCCTCTAAATTTTAAAGGGTATTTTTAAAATCCAGCGGGTATTTTTTAAATTAAGTTTTTTTTACAACTAAAGCGAATTCAGTTTTTTTGACAAAACTAATAACTACAACAATAACAATGATGCACGATCACGATTTCGCGTATTAGAGTGGAAATGTTCTTTTTAAATGCTTACTAAAAACACTTGATGGTTATAAACCTTAAACTAACTCTCAACACAATTCCTTTCGGTGACACCACGTTGGTGTCCTGTGTAGCTATCGGAAAATGCCGGTAACACTACGGAAACTGTCGGAGAAGTAAAACTTGACAATTACGATATCCCGAAAATCTCGAAAAATATGCCGGTGATAGACATAGGCGAATGATCTGAACTAGTCCTACCGGTGCCAAAGAAAGAAAAAGAATCCCGATTAAACGTGCGGATGACACAGTATTAAACTAAGTTTTCCATGAATTCACGCATGAGGTTACCTTTTTTTCTCTATTTTGTGCAAAAAGGTATTGTAAAAAGACGGCAAAATGCACTTGATTAAGGAACGTACGAAATTACATTTGGAAATTGTAAGACACCCCCTTACAATCCACCTACTAATGCCGCAAGTGGTATCAGCAGCCTGTCAAGGGCTTCAGTTAGTCACTGGTCTGTGCGGGGCACGTTTGAACATAAATGCGCGTGCGTAACTGGCGAATTCGCAGAGTTGATCCGTATATTGCATTCCATTGGAAAATAAACGAAATTTTTACATTTTTTCAGAAAAGATTGCTATTTTTAAAGAAAAAGGTCAGAGAGGTAGCGCCACACTTCGAAAAACAGCTAGGATGATCTCTGTTTTCATAAAATAGAAGATTATTTGTAAAAATTTTACCATGATGTGTCGATGCAAGAATAGGCTAATTGAGGACTAGAAATGGAAAACGACCTAAGCACCTAAAAAATCGAAAATCATTTTTTTACGGAAAAATGTCCTTAAGATTAAGCTAAACAAAGTGGAAAACTCCCAAAGTGCGAACTCCAGTAGTAATAGTATAGTTCAAAAATCTGTCAAAAGATCAAGCTGGTTGTTTGTGCCATGCGAAGTGAAGTGGAGAACGTCCTAAGTGCGATAAAAATAACTATAATATTACGAAGTTATTTAAGAACTAAATGCAAGGAAGTTAGGCTATGAACCCGAAGGAGTGAAATGAAGAGCGCCCTAAGTAGCAGATGCGAGTCTTTTTCATTTTTCGGCTTTCTTGAAAATTATTTCTTTTTTGGACCTAGGTCGTTTTCCATTTCTAGTCCTCAATTCTATGGGGTGAAATTGATTTTCAATGTGTGTTCCCACAGATTTCACGCATTTTGGCAAACTCTGAGGCAAAGTATAAGAATTTTAAAAAATGGGGTGCTGGAACGATTAAAAATTGTTTTTAGACTTTGTTCTTTTTTCTAAAATGTATTGATCGTTCGAAAATTAAGATATTTTATTGCCGACTCTTGTCATATTGTACAGGATTTCCTTTGCATTTTACGACAGGCTGCATTCTACAATACAACATAGTGATTGAATGTGGTCTTATATGTATTAACCCATTAACTTCAGTCTGACAAGAAAACTTGCCAATCAAAATTTTAGTTTTTATCCGTGCTTATAAATTGCGAGTTTAATAATAAATTACTTGATGTTTTTAAAAATCATTAAGATAATTTTCCAAAAAATCAATTTTTTTTTCAAATTGTCTTAAATGATCTAAATAAACAAGCTAAAAGCTAAAAACAATGACTTTATCCATTTCAAAGTTATCTTTAATGGTTTAAGATAATCAAAGTGTTGTCCGACTATGCATTTAATTTGTGAAAAGGCAGGTTTTAATCGGGTTTGAACAATATCAGACGCAGGTATACGAATTCAATGAATCGTTTATTTCAAACTGGTCGATACCCTCTCTTATACTGATAGCCACTAATTAGTTAGACAATAGATACATTTTAGGATATTATGCCGTGTGAATCATCATTTGTAGAAATGATTACATTTCCTCAACATTCTTTCTGCAAGAGGACCATTCTTTTTCTGAGACTCTATCATAAAGTTGCTATATTTCTGGAAGGAGTTTAACCGTGACCTCCGATATTATAGAAGGCCATCCCACTAACACTATGACGTCACCGGTCGTGGATATAATCGTCCTTCCACTTAGTAAAGAAAGGCATACTTTTTGTTTCACTAAATATATTATGGTCTTCGTTTTACGTTTTTTACAGATATTCCAAACAATTCTATTATTTTATGCCTTTGACAATGTAAAAAATAAAATTATCCCTATATCTTAAAACATTAATTTTGTATAAGTTGAGGTTCTAAACTTCATCCAATTCCATATAAGTAAGATGAAGTATAATTTCTATT
This sequence comes from Linyphia triangularis, assembly GCA_963978545.1. Classification (NCBI taxonomy): domain Eukaryota; kingdom Metazoa; phylum Arthropoda; class Arachnida; order Araneae; family Linyphiidae; genus Linyphia; species Linyphia triangularis. Next base: position 53,945,204 of record OZ021726.1, read on the forward strand.
CATTTATATAATTTTTTTTTTTTTTTTCAAAAGTAATTTTTAAACATTTTTAAATGTTTGAAATGTAAAAAAAACCAATAAAAATATTAATTCAAAACATTGATATATACAAGTGATAAAACACAACAAATATACACAATAAACAAAACATAAACAGTATAACAGCTTAAATATCACAACTAAATTCAAGGCTCATATTTTCAGAGAAAACCTACATTTGTAGGAAATATATATAGTACACACTTTTTTTTCTTTTTTTTTTCAATTCACAATGTTTGTCAGGACAAGCATGTATTGTCGCATTAGAAAAATTAATCTTGTCCAGTCTTCTTATCAAATGCCTCTTTTGAATATACAAAATCATTAGGATGAAAATGCAGCTCGCATACCTTAAATAGAGGATAAAAATTTGTAAACGTGTCTATCAAATTTTCAACAAAACAATACATTGAAATAAGAAAAAGTTCCCACGTTTAATTTTTATTTTATGTTGATCGTTTTGAAAGGCTAGTAAAGGTTGGGCAAAACTTTTAAGTACGGTACGGATTCTGCTCCAAGAATTGTTTTCATAAAACCGCGTCAAATGATGTCAACCTTTGGTTGTTTACATGTTATTTAAAAAAATGACGGCGGCTGCCATTTATTGGCGAAAATCACTTTGAGGTAGAATTCGTACCGTGCTTCGAATTTCAATCAAAGATTGTTTCGTAAACTTTCATTTGAATAATAATAATAACAAAAAAGTTGAAGGCGAAGAAAAGTTATCACTATCATAAATAGTTAACATTTCTTTTCAGCACTTTAATAACAACTTATCAAAAAATTATACACTTATATTTAAAAACATGTTAAAGATTTTTTTAAAAAATTACACTCACCTTGCTGTATTTTGTTGAGACAAAAAATTTCGATGTATCGCACGCCACCATTTTTTTTTCTAGCACTGTCATCGGAAGGGAATTTGAACATAGAAACTTTAGCATCAGTTCTGGAGTTCCTGTTGCACTTTAGAACGGAACAAGGGCTCGGCATTTTGTTAATTTTTTACAAATATTAAACATATCAATCGTCCATAATAACCATCGAACGACTAATAAAAGCAGAATTTGGATGATCAGTGTATCCACTTCTAAATAAATTTGAGCTCGAGCTAGCTTAAACTTGTATCCACGGCTGATGACGTAAAAAAAAAAAACATGGCGTAGTTGGATGGCCTTTTTAATATCGATGGTCACGGTTTAACACTTAGAAATTTTGCATTAGAGGCTAAAAATATATGTATATATATATACCCTTCACTAGATTTGTAACATTGAAGATATACTCGGGTGCACTTACTTCATGTTAAGTGTTGATTCAATGCTAGTTAGCTGCATAGATTTTTTGTTCGTTGTTGGTTTTCATTCTTTTCTTCTATAGTGGTGATGCAGAGATGCTAACTTTTTTATGGATTTTCCCTTGTTTTAATGGAAGTGAAACTCGTCATTTTTCACATAGGTTCTATTCTACTCGTGACACTTCAACTATCTTCAAAAATTCATTTAAGTTAATTATGTACATTACTAGGAATAACGTCCAGACACTTCATTTACGAAGCACATTTATTCAATTTATTTGTATGGCTAATTTTAATTTAGGTAGAACATTATAAAACACGAAGTAACAGGTTTCAGAAACCGCCTCCCCAAAATAACACTAAAACAGTTCCGTATCTTTCTTATTTTTCCAATCCTTCTTTCCGCCACTCATGGTTGCCAGCAGCGGTCATCCTGGATTGTTCCTTTTGTGCCTCGCTCATCGCCTTAATGGCAACCGAGGTGTACAATGGATTTCAATTTTATTTTACGATTGGCCTATGGCTAATACTCTTACATTACAAAGGATGAATACTAGATAAAATAGTGACTATTACATCAGCGTAACACTCTACAATAGCGAAAATATTGGGGGAATCTCATAAATAATATTGGCAAAAGATTGAAAAAACATATTTCGCATAGGTCTTTTTTGTGAAAAAGATCCGTAAAACCTACAGAAATCCGTAAAAACTGTTGGATAATCATGGAAAATCTGTAAAAAGTGCAGGAAAACTTGGAAAAATCAGTAGAAAGGTTGACATCTCTGGTGATGTCATTGTACATCTGGGTCATTCTCCACAAAACGCACTATTTCTGCAGCAGGAAAGAAAATTATTGATATCATTAAATGCTTAGAAAATATTCTCTCCCATAAAACTTATCAATTAATGACATTGGCAGAGATCGTCTTATAATGCATATTTAGAGATCATCCGTAGTTATACCATGGATTGACGTTCACAGAATGATGTTTTCCTTGTTATTGTTTAGTTTCGAATGGAACTTTAAGTTTATAAACATGAGATTACTAAATTGGTATCTGTACAACTAATACTATCAAATAAATAATTAATAATAAATATTTAATTATTCATAACTAATTTTATCTTGACTGCAGACATAACGGTAATCTTTACAATTGCTTCTATTTTACATGCAAATTATAAAAAAAAATATTCTTGTATTGAAAATTAGAATACACAATATGTATTGTATATTCTAATTTTGAATACTCAATACATATTGTGTATGAACTAAAATGGCTACATTAGACTTCTTTCCAATATCACAGTTTACTCATTGTGTCACTTGATGAGTTGTTTAACAACTAAAAGCCGCTGTAAACGGACATGACATGGCAGTCTTGCAACAAGAGGTATTACTCTAATTGTAATGAAATTACTACTGATAAAAGTTTTATACTCAGACATAGCATTGTTTAACATACCATATATAGGTAAAAAAAATAATAGACATCAAGGAAATATGTAGTGAAATTAGAATACTGATAAAACAAGCAACAGGGGGGTTGCAAGAATAGTCTATGAACATGACAAATCATCTCCGGTGACTTATTTTTTCAGTATACAAATTTTAAAGTTTATATTACTTGTTTTGAGAAGTTTTGATTGCATTAAAATATATTCCATGATTAATAGAAATATCTAACTTATCTAGTGGTGAAAAAAATTTATACAAGCTTTTGTGAGTTTTACGGAGAAAGACCCAGCAATATTATCTTTTAACAATTTTAAATAATACAATTTAGTATATTAATACCAGTTCTATATAGTATAAAAAAGGTTGAAATTTATAAGAAAACCTGAAAATATTTTAAGAAAATGAAGTTTTCATTTGAAGGTATAACACTTTAGTTTGAAATTTGTACCTTTAATGCTTGGATGCAATAATGTGCTAAAATGCAATTTTCGGATTTAAGGTTTTCGGATTTAAGGTTTTCACATATTTATTCAGTTTTTTTTATGAATTCAAAAGAAATTTGTGTTTGTTATATGACATAATTCAACCAACATTAATTTTATTTAATTTCCTTAGGAATTAAGTGCCCTGTTTGTTCAAAATTTGTACCACCAGATGATGTGGAGTGCCATTTAGTTATGTGTCTTACAAAGCCAAGAATCATTTATAATGGTAAGGCACAAGTTGTCTGGTTAATCTTTCAATATATTTTATTCTATTATTTAAAATAAAGTACTTATTGCTATATTGATTCTGTTTGCTAGGATAACCATCTTAAAAGGATTAAATTGTTATTTTATATTTTTTATTTAGTTCTGTAAATACCAGAAAGTTCAACTGATAGTTGTGCGCCAAATATGCTGTGTACCAAACTAAAGTTCTCAGTGGGATCAGTTTTAAAAAATACTCCCACTTTTAATTTAGAATATTTGTTAATTTTTATATTTTATGTATGTAGTTTTGTGTGTATATATCAATATCAGTGGCGGCTCGTGCACTACAGCCAGTACAGCTGGGCTGTATCTAAATTTATTAGTTCAAAACTAAAATTATTTATTTTACAATTTTCTAAAATGAAGATCTATTTCTATGGTAAGTGAAAAAAAAATCCGATAAACGGCAATCTTCTTGCCTGGATATTTCACGAGAAAACCCCCGCTTCCAATCAAAGTGATTATTAAGATTAAAGACTTAGCATTCATGAATGATTGTGAAAAGTGTGTGGTGGTGGTGGGGGAGAACTCGTTTCCGGCTGCACTAGCATTTTCAACCGCGGGCCGCCACTAATATATATCTATTCATTTATTTTTTCTAGATGTCTAGATTTAGTATATTTTAAACAACATTTTTTAAATACTCAATTCTCAATTGTTTTCCTTTTTCTAATTCTTATTTAATCTCAAGAGATGAATTATAAAAAAAAATATCTTTTACTCTGAATGAAATAAACGTTCTGTGACGATTTCTTATTTTGTAATAATAATGCTTTATACATTTCTTGAATGTATTATCTTCGTGCATAAAATATATGAATTGTTTCATGGAGGTGGTAGTACAGTATAATGTAGATTATGTTTCCAAGTTACTAAATTTAAATACTATGTGAAGGCCAGTGGATTAGATGCATTTCAGTCATACAAGGATGTATAAAGGGAAGGATCAAGAAAGTTTTGGCTCTACTAAACTTGAAATACATCAATATGTTAGGAGTGGTCAAAATATTAGGTACATCCTTGTATAATACTTAAATCTTGTTGATGCTTTTTTTTAACTTTAATCACTACTAATTTTCTTTTCATAGATCACAAGTTTCTGAAACAGGTGAGGAATATTTGGTCTGTGCCAATATAATGACATCTCTTAATTGCTACAGATTGAATGATAATGTTTCTAAGATTTGAACACACCTTTTTACCTTGTCTCACAAATGCTCAAATGGGTTGAGACAAAGTGAATCAACTCTGAACTCGCCATACCAGACAACTTCATTGTATTCGTCAAGTGTCCGATATTGGCTCCTTTGCAATGCAAATGCCTCTTTCTTGGGTTTTGCATCAAAATCAAAGCTATTTAAACCAAATATCTTAGACTGACTAGTAGAGCACTCAGATATGCCTTGCAATGATTCCGAGTTGCATTGCACTGGAATTGGTTGTGTTATAGCGCTTTTTTTTTTGCTTGCACACAATGTATTCCAGTGGCTTAGTATTGTTTTAATTTAAAAGCATTTTTCGTCTACCATTTCACTTTTTGCTTGGAAGTTTTTTGCTGTAGCTGGCATTCTTTGTGGGCTTGGGACACTATTTTATAAGTATGGCCAGAAGTTGAACTTTTTGAAGATATTAGAACCAGTCCTTCTGGTGCACTCAATCATGTTGTGATTAACATAATTCAAAACTTCTTGTTTTCTTTATGAACCAGTAAATTTCAACTGGTGCTCCAGACCAGGAAGATATAATATTAAAATTCTGGTTAGTTATGTTGGTATGCGTTCTTGTACAGAGGCATCAAAGTTTGAGTAAGAAGTGTTCTTAATTTTTGGGACTATTTAACATACAAAGAGTCTGTTTTACATATGTTATGTGCATTGCATGTCTATTGCATACTTTTATGAATAAACAGAAATAGCAACTTTTAGTTGGAATTAAACATCCCAAAATTAACCCTGTTTTATTTTTTATTTCTTACAGAAGATGTTTTACTTGAAGATAAGGGCGAATGTGTTATCTGTTTAGAAGAGTTATCTCAGGGTGACACTATAGCCAGGCTGCCTTGCCTGTGTATATATCATAAAGTGTAAGTAACATAGATTAGATAGTCTGAGGCAGTTATATAGCGGGTCAAATAAAGTTTAGGCACTTTTTTGACTGTTAGATTATGATTTACTTATTGTTAAATATTGTTTATATATTTACTATATGTGAATAAATGGTGATGTTACCTATTTTGTGTACCTACTGTAAATATTTACAGAGTATAATAGTCAAGAATAGAAATGGAAAATTGAAATTGAAAGTTTTATTAGTAATGTAGTCAATTCGATTATACTTGTGAGAAATAAAATTGAACTGATGTACTTTTTGTAATATCAGGGCGTTTAGCGTTGGTCCCTTAGTCCCTTAAAGTACCTTTTTTTTATTTTGGTCCCTTTTGTCCCCTTTTTTTAACATTTGGTCCCTTTAGTCCCTTTTTTTAAAAATATATTTGTACTACGTGTCCAGCACATGCCATTTCCCTTTTTTCCCTCTTTTTCGAACAAAAGCAGACCAGAAATCTCTGTTGCGTTCAATTACTTTGAATTAGCGTTGATTGGTTGAATGCTGTTTACAGAACTGGTTTGGTTCTATATCGAATCGTCAAAGGTCATGTAATCGTTCAGTAGCTCAAAGCTTCGTTTGGGAACTACAGATGCTAATTCCTCTACTGGAACGTCTGTATCGCCAATTGTGTTACACACATCTTCTCCATTACTTCTCAATTTATGTTCTAATAAAGAAAAGGAACTAAAGGCTGAACTTCTTTGGGCAATGAAGTGTGTGATCTCTTCATACCAATACGGACATTAAAGACTTATTTGGTGCAATGTTTGGCACTTCTAGTGTTCCTGAAGGTTTCTGCTTGTCTGCAGCCAAAACTATGTATTTGATTACATAGGCACTGGGACCCTATTTCTATGAAAATGTAGTAAAAGATATAGCTGGCTCAGCTTATACTCTATGTTTTGATGAAACAATGAACGAGTGTGACAAGAAAGAGTTGCAAATTGCAATTCGTTGTTGGTCGGAGACAAAAAACAAAATTGTCCAAAAGCACATTGAAACATTTTTTTCAGACCATGCTACTGGAAAAGATATGTGAACAAAACTGTCCTGAGATTAATTAACAAGAGTCTTTTGACAGTTCGGGAGAAATCTTTAATTGATATTGGGACATGCAGCTTACATAAAGTTCACAATGCCTTTCAAAAAGGTGTAGAAGCGATGGATGATGAAGTGACGCAGCTAATAATATCCATTTACTATTATTTTGATGGCTGGCCAGCAAGATGGGAGGATTATTGCAAGTTGCAAAAAGAATTGAATGTTAAAAGTCATCGATTTATCAAATATTCACCCTCTAGATGCCTGACTGTAGCGCCAGCTGTTGCAAGAATACTTGAACAGTGGCCAGTAGTCCTTAAATATTTTCTAAAATTTTTTCCTTCTCATGCCACATCAGCTCAACTACAATCTAGTCAGTATCAAACAATTACAAGACTCCTTAAATCTAGCATTAAGGCTGAATTAATTTTTGTTCTCGATACTGCCAATTTTTTTCCCAATTATTTAAAAGATTTTTCAAAATGTGGAACCTATGGTTCATAAATTGTATGAGAAAGGAAATGATCTGCTGTTGCAGCTGAAAAGTAAAATATATGTAATTCCTGAAGATACGACTGAGAAGGAAGCTGAAAAATTGCCATTAGGTGATATAAATTACAGCTTAGAGTTGAATAATGAGCTGGCAAAAATGAAGGACAAGGATGAGAAACAGTTCCATTTAGCAACTCAAAAGTTTTATATCACAGGATATTCCTACCTCCAAGGGCAGTTAAAAATGCATGGTAGTTTACTGTCGGATTTGCGATGTATAGCGAATTAAAGGTTCAAATTGACTACCAGCGAGTCACAAATTATCGCTTTAGGGAAAGCTCGACCCTTCAACGTGGACATTTGCCGCCTGGTAGACGAATGAAGGGTTTTGAAATTTGAAAATATCGAATCATTGAAAGAAAGTTCTATCAACCTGTATTAGTCTGCAATTTTTTCCCATAAATAAGGCATCTAATGAAATAAAATTCCCAGTAGTTGCTAAAGTAGTGAACGCCATGTTAGCCTTGTCACATGACAGTGCAGCAGTAGAACACAGGTTTTTGGCATCTGCCAATGTTTTGACTTCTGACAAAATTTCAATGACTGAAAGGGGTTTAAATGTCCGTCTAAATATCCTCTCGGGATTGAAAAAATTTGATAATAAGCCTTTCCTAGTGCCAACTATGAAGGAATTGCTTTTATTGGGCTCTAATGCATATAAAAGCTACAAAGATCACTTAGAGAATGTCAAGCGAATCGATGAGATGAAAGAAAAGGATGCAGAAGAAAGAATAAAATGGAAAGTTAGAAGTGAAGCAGCTTCAGAATTGAAAGAACTTAGCTCTAGTCTTATAGTAAATAAAAAAAAACCGAAGAAGAGAAGAGAAAGAAAGCAGCAGACAAATTACTTAATGAAGCGACAAAAAGGCTAGAGAGTGCGATTAAACGAAAGAATTTCGAAGAGATGACTCTTGCCAAGGAATGCTGCATGGTGTGTAAAGATTAAAATGTTCTGAAGCAGAAACTTCGAAAGAACTAACCTACAATTGTTAAACATATTGGAAAGAAATCATAAGATATTTCTTTTTTTTAAGAAACGACCAAAAATTTAAATAAATAGTTTAAAACTTACAAAAAAGGATAAATGCATCAAGCCTTTTTAAAACCACAATGAAATTCTTAAAATAAATATTAGTAACCTAAAAGTACATTTGTACATTTTAATTAACACTACTTTATTATTTTGCAAGTTTTGTAATTATTATAACATCTTTTTTAACCTCAACCTAACTAGTTCAATAAAGAATCAATTGAAATTGATTCTTAAATCTTTTTCAATGATAAATAACTGTCACTTTAAAATAAATTTGAAAATTATAATTTTAAGTTTACTAATATAATTTACATGTTTCAGCCTGTACATGTTTTTATGTAGCTCTCTTCTTAGTTTGAATGAATAAGCACTTTTTGGTGTTAAATATAGGTTTTCTGCAGATCCTAAGAACTCTAGTGTTCAATCATGTGTTGAAATAATCCCATGCAAAGGTGAAATTTGCACTCCAAAATTGTTATTTGTGCTCTGTCTGTTTACAATTTTAAAAATGTGGTAATCATAATTTTCAGTGTTTTTTTAGTAATATACAGTCAATAATTAATTATTTTCTTTGTAATGTGCACTCCGGATGAATGTTTGGAGTGCAAAGTTTGCACTTGGACAAATAATTTTAAATTCAACCCCTTAAATTGTAGGTACTGAATACTAGTTATTTTTTTCTATGCCATAAAAACAAATTTTGCTTAAAAGTCCCTTTTTTTAATATTTTTGGTCCCTTAGTCCCTTTTTTTGAAGTTCCAAGCTGCTAAACACCCTGTAATATAATAGTAGATTGAAAAGGTTTTATATATATATATATATATATATATATATATATATATATATATATATATATATATATATATATATATATATATATATATAATAAAGTTAATATTGCAAAAACATTACTACAATGGACATGGACAATCACTATGCAGGTTAGTGGTGCCATCTAGATGTTTCAATTCGAGTCAAGCTAACACTGAGGACTATTGTTATAAATCCAATATTTCTATATCTTCTTTTTTCAACATACAAATCACGCAAGAAAAGTTAAACCTTATATGCCAGCCTAATTGTAGAAAAGTGGTATCAGTTGACACGTACATTTTTTTTAACCTTAAAGATATTTGTTCGACCTTCAAGGCCAATTTTACTCTTCTCATAAAGTCTTGTTTTTCCGTACTTATCTCTTTTTCACTTTCTTAAATATTGAGCATTTAAAATTTGAAGATCTACCCTATGTTTATTTTACCCACATTTAGTAAGGATTTCCCATGCATATTTAATTATGCACTGCATGATTTATGTATAGGTTTATAACCATTCATTGATAAAATATGAATTGATATTTTGATGTCTGAATTGGCAATGAATCAAATTGCTTTATATAAAGTTTATTCTTAACCCTTTGCACTCCAGTGGCGCCTTTCGGGTGCCACACGATTGGATGCCAAATCACGAGAGGACCATTTCGGTGTGATGCGGAAATTCGATGCAAGGCAGAATGTGTTTAGTTTCTATGAAGCAAATCCATAAAATCACTTTATCTGATGTACGATTACAATCATTCAAAAAGTATTGAATTAATTAGGAATATTGATTTAGTCGTATTTTATTTTACACTTCTGGAAATTTCAAAATATTTCTGTGTCTTAAAGTTTGCAAATGAGTAGTTTTTCCTATGCAAACAATTTTACATTGCTCTAAAAAGCTTTTGACTTGTATCAGATTAACACCTACCTACTGCTATAGATTAGTTGTATTGTTTTGTTTGTATGACTTCTCCATAAATGTTAGTCATTAGTCACAAGTGTCATTAGCTTTTTTTCTTGATTGTTGCTGGTGTTTACTTATAAAAATATTGATTTTTTTTAGTTCACCATTGTATTTATTAATTGTTTTTCTTTTTTTAAAGGGCATTTGAAAAGGTTTTTAAACATTGTTAAGTAATTTAGTTTGTAATAATTGGTAACATTAAAATTTTTCATTTGAATCGAGGCATATAGTATCTGCTCCAATTTCTAATTTTAGCTTCTAAAGCCATTTTCCATCAAATTGTCCAAAAACTGCTCAATTTCAACAATTTCATCATAAAAATAAGCAAATTTTAACTGTGAAAAACTGAAAATTATAATTTCTAAATTTAGAGGTGTGTATTTTTTTAGAATTAACTTTTGGTGTAATTTTTTAATTTATTTACCTTATTAAAAATGAAGACTGTAATTTAAGATGCTCTATAAAATGATTAACTGTGCTTTTAATTTAATATTTTGTTAAAAAAAATATTAATCGTAGCTGGATTTAAATATTTACCTGCTCCAAGTCTATGACAATCTGCTTGAAAAAGGTTTTATACTTCTCCAAAATTAAATTTTGCTGCTCCAAACATTTCTCAAAAATCCTTGACCTAAACTTTTGAACAAGAAGCATAATGCTTTCATTGCTCTCATTTTGAGTAACATATTTTAGGTAGTTCCCCTTTGAAAGAACTCCCAGAAGGCATTTCCCCTCTACATTCTGAAGTACAGATTTTTATAAAGCTTTGTCCAGGCACAGTTTAGTCTTAGCCAGAAAATCTACAATACACCCACCCTAACCCCATTGAGTTGGGTAAATCCCAGTGAATCTTATAGTTCTTCTATTCTCTTTTAATTTACTTATAAATAATATCTCCACCAAAAGTAATTTAAGAATGTTTGAAGGTAGAGGCATAGTTTTCTTCTTTTAAGTGAAATTATATGTTCATGAAACATTTCTATGTTTTGAAGTTTTGTTCATTGAATTTTTGGTTTCACTTACTGAGTTTAATTCTTTCTTTTACAGTTGTATAGATGCCTGGTTCAAAGTGAATCGTTCCTGCCCCGAGCACCCGCTTGACTGATGTTGTTGCCCGCGACTAACATATAGATATGTCTGTGATTCAATGGTTGTACACTGTGTAGAATACAAAGTTTGGCCCCTCTTCCCCTTGTTATATGTTCAAGTACAGATGAAGTAAAGGATCGGTCTGTGAAAAAAACATTGTGTTGTGCGTGAGTCGGCAAGCCATATTCAGAGTAAAACTTTACCAGTGTTTGTAGCCTTACAAGTGTGCTTTTTTATATATGTATAAGAACAGGAGTTTGCTATGTGTGTAGCTGAGGATGTGATTTTGAGGTAGTCTTAAGATATACGAGTTGCGGAAATTATCAAGGGGGCTAATTGTTATATATTGCTTGTACAAATGATCGAGGAACACATAATCTTTATAAATATTTACTTAGAATATTTTTTATTCGCGCAACTCACCACATTGATATGGAACAGCCTTAATCACAGTTTTCAGTACAGCATAAGTCATTGAAATATTCAGGATAAAGCAATGCAACCTATTTAAAAAATTGTTGTTTTTTATTGACGTTTTGGGATTGTGACTGCTTAAGTTATATGAATTTCTTTTTCTGTACATGGATTATTGAGCAATTTTCATACCGAAAATATCTGGATATAGTTAGTTTTAGAAGTTGAAGCACATGGTGTTGTATTAAAGTTGGCACATTTTGAAGTTTGCAAAATACTAACAAAATGTGCAGTGAAAATATTTTTGTTACAATAGTTTAAATCAATAGCTTAAATATAATTTAATGTGACAGTTTGTAATTTCTACTAACATAATTTGAAATTATTACCCTTAACTAATAAGATTATAATCATCGTAACCTTTTTACAGTTTTAAAGTTTGTATGTTTTTATAAGTACAATTTGTTTAAATTAATTCTGCGTTTGTTAAAATAACATAAGAACCCATCTTGTTTGTTACCATTAAATAGTTTGAAAAAAGGTTAAAACAGGATGTAGAAAAATATCCTCCTATTCTCCAGACAGTGAAAAATATCTTTAGTTCTTTATCTCGACAGTCAAGTTAACAGAATGGCATTATCTTCAATTTTTTATGATTCTTAATTTTAAAGTAGTCTTGAAATAGTAAATGAGAAATAATCAATAATGGTTCTTTAAGTTGATTCTTCTAAATGTACAAATTCGTTTATGGATTTTTCTAAGTATAAATATTTTGCTTATAAATTTAGGTGTTTTTATTAATTTTTTTTTATTCTGATTGTGTAAACTTAGAAGTTACTTTTATGTACTTCAATCAACTCATGTTGGTAATTTTCTCATTCAACCATACAAACAAGACACATTTTGCACAGGATGTAAAGCTACTTCAGCCCCAGTGTACACCATATTTTTTTAAATAACAAACTAAATGATAATCTGCAAAATGGGAATAAGTAGGCTTAGCTCAGGTGCCATTCCCTAAAGTGTTTTTTATTTGGATGTAATCCAAGTTATCCTTTTCTATTGTTCACTTCAAACTTTGTATGCAATAATATTATATAAAAACCGACTTAGAAAAAAGGAGCTAAGCATTTCTGTTTCTAATTGTTAGTATACAAAACACTTTTTACATGCTGCTCAAAATGACACTTTAGTGAATTTTGTTTTCTATAAAAAATGAGGCACATTTCAATTTCAACTCCAAAATTCATAGTGTAAGTAATCAATGCAAAAGAAGGTTTATTTTTGAAAGAGAAGTTAATATTTTACTTGTAAACAAATTCTAGTTTTTATGTAAAAGCAATTTGATATTAATCAACTTATCCTTTATTTACCTCTGCCGTATCAACCTTCACACTTATACAAATAGAGTGTACATATATTTTCTTTTTATAAAGCATCAAAGTCCTTTAAAAATGACTTACTTTACAAAATCATTTAAGATTGGTATGGGAGACCTTTTTGTGCTTTATACGTTATTTTGCACAAAATGTATTTTGAATGAACTACATTTGAAATCATTAATTTAAGTGCTTTCATGTGCATTATTTCCACAAGAACAAATCAAAAACTTTTAATATTGGTTGTTTGTATGAAATTAACTCAATAAATTTCATTAGGAGTTGAAATGTTTCTGTGTTTTTCTCATTAATAAAAATAACTTGATTTGAAAGTATCACATTTAAATACTTTTAAACTTTTTATTCCAATCTCTTAACCCTTTTAATATAGTAGTTTAATTTTAATATTTCATTCATTAACTTTAGAAAATAGAGTTATTTCATACTAAGGGGACTCAGAAATTAAAAAATCAATTTTTGTATTTATGTCTTTTTTCTTATGCCATATTTTTCTTTATTTAAATTTTTTTGCAGCATCGTAACGTCAAACTTGCACTGGCAGGATGTTTTTGCACTTCAATGGTGTTTTTTTTTGTTTGTTTTTTATGAACGTTATTTGCAATTGTGTTTGGCATCTTATTTGGAATTTATCACTTTGCACATTGTTTATTCTTAAACCTTCTCGAAATCCACTTGGATTTTTTGCTGCTGTTCGTTGAAGTTTTGTTAGAAGTTTCGTTTAATTCTTATTTCATGTTGGGTTATTCCCTTCTATAAGTATGCATTAAGGGAAGTGTGGCAGAAAAAGTTTTTAAGAAGCTTAAAGCATGCTACAAAAATGTGAATGTTGTAGAAGCAAAATAACATGCAATGACCGACATGCAATCAGCTTCTAAAAGGTAAATTCAAAACTTGGGTTTAAGCTGCAACAGCGTTGAAAACTCTCCAGAAACTCTTAAATATTTTTAATGCAAGTACTTTGGATTCTGCAAAGGTTGCGCAAATCAAGGCTTGAGGTTAAATGCATTGCCCAAGACATAAGTCATGCTGTAAAATTTAATCTTTACTGTGATAATGGCAAATTTAATGTTTTCTTTTACAATTCGTTGGAACAATGTAACGAGGGGAAAATCTTTGCAGTTGGCTCTCAACTGATCTACGCCTTACGAAGTATAGGCAGAGAGCGAGCATTTGTCAAATTATTTTTCAGTGTTATAAATCTACCCGTTCCTTTGCCATAATTCCAAATTTACAACTGAGTTCTTGGATCAGCTACAAAAGTAATTTGTAAAGAAATCATGAGGAGAAGACTAGCGCTTAGAAAGTGAAGGATGAAAGCGTACCTTGCACATTCTCGTCTTGTCTCATCCAATCGGAATAGACCATCGATTACGTCATCAATTGAATGTATAGCTAGTAAGACTGGTAGATAGCATCATGAAAATTTAAATATTTTTTCTTAAACACAAAATCATAGTTGTTAATTGAAATGCGTTGGTATAGCTTTAATAATTACTTGAAATACTTTGATTAAAAAAAAATGAAGACGTAGATGGTATTTTTTCAATTAGGGTAGGTTTTGTAACAAATTTTAGTCTTCAGCTTTGTGATAGGTAAGAGCTTAAATTACGAGTCAGGAAGCCTTACACTTTAAATATATAGAGATGTTTTAATGTAACTATTTCCTCATGGTTTGTACGTTTTTAAAAAACCTTGAAAAGTGCTTGAAAAAATATCTTTCATTTTTAACTGCTTGAAAACCTTGAATTCTGTAAAAATACGTTTAAAGTGCTTGAATTTTATTTTCTAAAAATATAGCATCATAAAAAATTTTGGTCAACAAAGTGAGCCAAATCTTTTGAATTTAGTTAAGCCAAACAGCAACTAGGAAAACATCGCAGTTGAATATGATAAAAATTTCGTCATTCCTCCTTTTGATGAATACAGTGCTGTGCATGCGCAATATATGTGGAATATCTGATCAAGCCACGTGATGTCTTGTTCTGTTTTTATATCGTGTTTGCTAATTTTTTGTGCACTGTTTAAAAATGGCGGGGAAATGCATTTTCAATTCAAGCTGATTAGAATAGCCAGAATATAATATCGAAGCTTATGTCACAGAGGCCTATGTGTTGGATTTGCACGATGTACTTTGTGTGTCAAAAATGTCGTGATGGGAGAAAGTACCTTTAAAAACTACACGAAGAGTAAAAAGCACATGGATTTAGTTTCTATAAGAAGTTCGATGAAGATTGTTCGAACTATTTCTAATGGTATAAAGTACCCCAGAAACGGATATATTTCGCAACAATCAACGTCGTCAGCGTGATGGAGGCGCATGTAATTGAAAACAAAGTTTTAGATACTGAAATACTATGGACATTGAAAATCATAAAAAATCACGGCTCTTATGAATTAAATGAAAACATTGATAAACTACGTAATTGCATGTTTGCCGATAGCATGATTGCATCTAAATTCTAAATTTTCATGAGGAGGAAAAAACTGCATTTTGTTCAGTAGTATTTGCAATCAAGCTTTCAGAGTAGATTTGAAGACAGTTTAATCAATAAAACTTTTGTATTATTATTTGACGAAAGTCTTCATATGATGAAACGACAATCAAATGGATGTTTCTCATCCGATATTGGCGTAATTACCAAGTGAGTACTAGCTACGTTACTTCTGTTTTTATGGGACATGGTACTGCTTCTAATATATTGGAAGGTTGTCTTTTTTTCTATTGTAACCTTAAAATTTTATTTCATTGAAACCTTCACCCCCCTCCCCCTTTTTTTTTATTTACTCAATTTGAACTTGCACCGTTTGCCAATAAAAAAAATTTAGAATTTTTTTTAATGTATTTGTTTTGATAACGCATCCTTGAAAAGTCCTTGAATTTTTTCCTTTTTCAAGAGTACGAACCATGTTTCTACCAGTTAAAAAATTTAAAGACTTCCTATTCAACAAACATTTCTTAGTCTAATAACTTATAAATGATCATGGATATGAAAAAAGTTTGCCTTCAGTGAGCTGAATGTTAAAAACAAATAGATGTAAATTACAGTTAAAATAGTTTTAGTTTATCTAAGAATTACTACAAAAGTAAACTTGTGGCTTCAAGATAATATAAACAAATTGTTTAACAAGGAAAAGAATTTTAAAGAAATCACAAGTGTTCTTGCCCTGCATAGATTGAAACGATTCTTTAAAGTGACGTAATCAATGGTCTATTCTGATTAGATGAGACAAGACGAGAATGTGCAAGGTATGTTTTTATCCTTCACTTTCTAAGTGCCTCTGAAGTGAATGGTGATTATTCAGATTTAGTTGTTGCAAAGGGTGGAACATAAAAAAAGCTTGGGTAGACATCTTTATACGAAATGTGTGCCTATCACCAGTAAGGTAAATATCGATGTGGAGGTGCTGTCTAAACACTGCATGTCAAACAAAATCTACTGATTCTATAAAGTGCAAGAGAAACTGACGTAAGAAATGGAGGTCGACCATGTTCTTGCCATATTCAAACGCTTTGCCACATGCTGGATTGCTATTGCACTTTTGGCAGGGACCAGCTTGTCTTATCTTATATTAGAATCACTACATGACATACATGCATATTATTTGCTATCTAAAATATTTAATATTTTCATTGACGAACTTAAGTACATATTTAAGTTTGCTAGAAAAGGTACATCAAAGATAGGCTAAATTTAACATAACTGAGATAGGATTTCTGTGACTTTCTGGGTCCCATCCCCAAGAGTATGTAAAAATATGCTTCTAATATAAATTCAAAAAAAAAAAAAAAAAAAAAAAAAATTCAAATGCATAATTGATTTTTTTTTTATTGTTCTGTAGGTTTGTATGATCTAAGTACTTGAGCCATTTAATGAAATAAAAAGATTATTTTCTAATGGCTTATCAGAAAGTGTAAAAATCTGCATTTAAATTGTTTTGACTTAAAAGCATTTTTTAACTTGTAGTGGTTGTATAATCAAGTACAAAACTCCATTTATAATCCAGCTTTTTACATCATTGAATTTTTCTGATCCATAAAAGTTTGTTTTTAATTTCAGAAGTAAAATATTTCAAGGCATTTATTTTACTTGGAATTTTATGGGGTTTTATCTTTATTTTAAGTTTATAGGAATTCGACATAAAATATATTTTTGTTGTTTTAATCAGAATGTTTTTTTAAGATTTATCTTATACATATTCAATGTTTATATGGATATAACTTGGTCCCAACTTTTATAAATACGTCTTATCTTTTCAGTGACATTTGATTTCCTAATTGTTTACTCCTACCGTGTTTTTAGTTAAAATTAAATATATATTAACTAGCCTTTATTTACAATTCTACTCTGGTGAATGATTTATATTACCTTAACCAAGCTCTTTTATTTGATATGCTGTAATAAGTTTTTTCTTGAACTAATCACAATATTTAACATTACAAAAATAGTTTTATTTCATAATTATTCATTTTCAACACAAACAAATATCTTCACTGTATTTTCTCTCTGTATGTTCTTTTCTTTGTTTCCTTTGAAATTCTCTCTCTTGTCTTAAATTTTCTTGATAATTTTTTTTTTTTGGCATTTGAAAATTGAAATGTATAACTTGAATATGATATTTTGTTGGATAAGTGCTCATTACATGAAAATATACAGAAATACCATACATAATAACATTAAAAAATTTCTTATTTAGTCGTTCTGATTCAGTTATGCATTTATAATTGATGGCTTCAGTGATTAGAGTCATTTCTTTTTAACTATTCATTATATTTGTAGGGAAAATCCACATTAATCCCTTTTCAACATCATAATTTTGGTTATTCTCTGAAAGTTTAAATTTCTCAAATTTCCTTGAACATTCCAAGAGCCCTGTGGATGAATCGTCAGGGAGTTTTTCACTTTACTGATTAATAATCGTGACAGAAAGCAACACTACCTCAACTTCAGCTGATTAAAACACCAGGTCTCTATACAAAGTGGAAAAATATTCAACTTTTTCGTACCACTGGAGTCAATTCATCTGTACATAGGTAATGGATTCTATTGAAATGGCACCAGATTAATGTTGATAATCTTGGTAGGATATTAACCCCTTTCATTCGAGAAGTCTCTTTTTGGCTTCACTTGTCTGTTATTTATCTGGACTGTGATTGTTTTTATATCTGGATGTCCTGATCAGTATTTGGGCCATATTTCTGATACTTTCATAATTTATACTCAGTGTGGACACATGCTGCAATATTGCTTACAGTCATTCATTGTGATAATCAGGCTGGTTAGATTCGAAAGCTTAATGACTCTGTTTGAGCAAAGAAATAGCTTTACAGGCCTGAGTAATACAATTTATAATAAATTGGGAACAAAAAAAGAGTTCACTTTTCTTTTTAGATTTGAACTAATTACTTTTGTCTTATGAATTCATAGTTCTGATCTCAGCCGTGAGTAAGATGAAAGGATTAAAAAGTTGTCAGTGTAGAATAGTCCGACTTTTATGAAAGGATGCAAGCGTTAATGTTATCAACTATTTTCTGATGAATTCAGATGACATTCTTTTATTGGTAAGGAACACCTGCCACTTGTTTTACTTTTTGAATGGTAGTTGAATATATTTTGTTTCACTTAGCGATGCAAATAGATCATGTTTGCCTGCCTATAACCTTCTTTCGTTCAGTTACTTCTGTGTGATTGTGTTGTAATCTAAAATCCTCCTGTAAGATTCTTTTTTATTTCACCATAACTGCATCATGTACTCAGACTTAATAACTGGTTGTTGAACTAGTTAATGACAAAAGTAACTTCCAATGTACAATCCATGGTTGTATGTTTACATCCCCCGAAGAAAACTCTATTGTGTCCACCACTGTAACTATCTTTTCATTCAGAATGAAGAACCTATTGTTAAAATCCTCCTTGATCCATTAGTTGTTGGACAGGCATTCTAAAGACAAATATGTCTTCTTTTCTGGTCCTAAATCAGTTGTCTCGTTCTAAGCTGGAGTAAGGAGAGTCTAGTTACTTTGAAGAAATCAATACATGAGCTATCAACTCTTCTCTGACTTTTTCTTCTCATCCCCAGATTTCCTAATGGTAAATATCACCCGCCATTTCTTATTCTTTTCCAACTTCTCCGTTGGCAGCTTGAATGTGTTCCTCTCCCTCCGGTGGTCAACATGGAAAGTCACCGACCTATCAGCAGAGAGCCTTCCAGAGTTCAGCCGCTTTAATGCCTGTGTCCTCAGCGCTCTGTATCCTCCAGTTTTCCTATGCCCTCCACTATAACTCGATCTCTCAAAGGAGTCCAAGTTCCCATGTTCTTCACTATTACCAGACCTGCCAAAGAAGCGCGAGTCAAACTCTGCCATCTCATCCTCAGTGAGAAAATGAATGTTGGCCAGGCAATCGACAGCAGAGCGTGTCCTCCTGTCATCAAAGAACTTGTGGGGCTGGATACTGCAGCGGCAGCGTATGGGTTGCTGCAGAAGGGGCAGCCGCAATGAGCCAGTTTCTGGAGAAAAGATGCTGCTCATCCGAGAACTCGCCCTGGATTTGGACCGAGGAGAGTTGGATAATTTTGGGAAAGGGCTGTTTGTCTTTTCTTTCTGGGTGGAGCGAGTGTCGTCTGGTTCGTAGAGCATGATGGAAGGGAGCTTCAGTTTGTCGGCGCTTTCTGCAAAATAAATTGGGATGGTTAACTGAAATGGTTTTTAGAGGAAGTGTAACTCCTTGTATAAAAACAATTAATAGCCTAAATGTTATTTCAGGATGCTGAATTGATATGAAAGTTTGTAATGTGCCGAGATAAAGATTCTTTCGCTTTGGTATTCTATATCCCTCAAGCAAGTATCTTAAGATCTTTAATTTTCTTTTAAGTGTATCTCCTCAAATTAGGGATGTTTGATTCGGACACTATATTCATAGGGATAAAGTAACATTAGTATAACTTTATATATGTTGAATCGTTAATTGTACTTACTCAGATTGAGCTCTGTATCGCTGTGGCGTAATTCGCTTGGAGAAGAAGACATTTCCCTAATGCTACACATTGCTCTATATGAGGGTTGAGATCTAGTGCCAACCTGCAAGGGAATTCACATATAGTTTTTTTGTTTTGTTTTTTGAAGTTATTAATTGATTTTTAAACAATACTTGAGTTATTTATTTAATTCTTATAACCTTAAACCACATTTTGTTTCAAAATGTTAACATTCAAACCAGGTGTAGTTGAAGTTTCCGTTTGAAAGTATTTTGTGGCTACGAACAGATTCAACCCTTTAATAAACGTCTTTGAATTTTTAAGGTTCATTCTCATTAAATCGCATTGATAGGTCGCATAAAAGGATTTGAACAGTTGTCGACTTAAAAAAGACGTTTTGTTCATTTGTTTTTCACTCCAATAGTTAATATTAGAACGAATTAGTTGAACGATAATTATTACTATATTTTTGTTATATATGTTTATATATCCAATAGTTAATTTCAAGCTGAGTAATGCAAAAAGAGTTTGGCAAATTGTGCCACGAATCATTTACCAATAATTTAATATGTAACCTTGTTGTGTCTAAAATCAGACTAAAACATGTGTTTCAAATTCGATTCTGAAAATACTTGGTAAACAAATATTAAACTTCTAACTTAAGTTCTGCGTATTTCCATATCCTCTTGAATATGATAAATTTCGATACCAACGTTCATTATCGAAAAAAGTCATGAATCACGAGGCTTCGTTACCTGCGGTATTACCTGCTCTATAAGATTTTATTACACTATAACGCTGTAAGTGAAAGAATTTTACCGATCATTGTTGAAACTTTTTGCTGCTGCCAAAATTGTTTGAATCAGAATAAATACAAGCTATTTAGACTTGAATGTATAAATTCACGTTCATTTTTAATAAATAAGTTTTGATAAGTACTTTGCCGTATATTTTGTTGTTAGGGATATTTTTATTATTTAAAATTAAATGCAAGCACATGCTGACAACAGAACATACAACAGAATGTTAATGAATTGGAAAATAGCCGATTTGATTAATGGTAATTCTCAAATAGCGCCAATTGTGGTCCAGTCAGTAATCCAGTGATGCACTCAATTTCCTTGTTGAATTCGTGCCCAATGTAGTTTTTCAATAGGTTTTTCATTAAAAAAAATGTTGTCAATTTTTATCACTTCGTATATATATAGATATCAAAAATAAATTTCAGTTGCATAATATTAAAATAAAAGTGAAATTTTAACAAATACTCCGTGCATATTAAAGCAAAATGTTTGTTACATTCGTCATTTTTCAACGGGCGCTTTTTACACTGTCTAGCCTAACTAACCCTTCAAGAAGTACCATTCCTGTTAAAAGTTTAACCCTTGCGTAAGAAAACTCCAAAACAAGTAACCTCTGTTGAAAAGTGTAAAATCACGTATTGTACTTTAGGTTTGGCAGATTTGCACTTTTTAACGGCGTTCTATGTCGATAGTATGATAAAGGTCAATATATTAAATTGCCTTTCCGTTAGATTTCATTATTTTTTTATGCTCAGTTTTTCCTATTAGTCGGTTGGTAGCGGGTCACACTTCAGGATTATTTTGTGACCTAATAACGGTATTCTGGATTGAATTGGAGCTCTTAATATTTTATGGAGAGGATGATTGAGGGCATGTTTGATGTTTTATTCCCTAACATTGCCTTGGATCACTTTGATTGATGAAGACACAATTCGATATAACCGATGTTTTAAAAATAAATGTATAGGTTGTATTTCAGAGGTTTGGGTTTCAGTTGAAAAGATAGTTGTGGATAATGTGAATTTAAATAGTTTGAAGCAAGATAAGGACCTGTGTGAAATCCTCCAATTAAGGTAAACTTCTTATTGAGAAATGAAAATGCAACAGATTCAAACGTCGATGTAGTGATGCTAATTGAAAGCCTACTTACCATAGTTTGATGAATAGAGGGCGTACTCAGGGAGTGCTCTGAAAGGTAAAGAATATCGGTGATTATAAAGGCTATTAGTTTACGCTCTACAAAGTTTAATAACCTATTCAAACTTTCTAAATTATCATTATAATTGAGGTTTATTTTGTTCTGCAATTATTTGTCAATAGGATAGAGTGGACTCGAGTTGGATTCCCAGTGATGGAAGTCAGCAAATGTAACATTTAAAACTTGTAGAAACGATTTTTTTTAATGCGAGATGGTCTTGTTTCGATTTGAACTGCCTTGGTTATATTGCAGGTATTTGTTTTGCCCTCTGCGCATTAAAACAATCCAATCTTAGCACTTCGTTTTAGCACTAATGAATCTGGTTCGACTGATTTGACTTCCTAGCTCTACCAAATATTGCACTGTACTTTGTTATTTGTTCATGATATTTTGATGATGCAAAATGGAGAAAGTTTTTTCAGCTAATAAACTGTGGATGTATTTAATTTCCACATTGGTTGATAATTTTTGCTGTCAGGCCATTAATATAAGTATTTTGTAAATATTGCTTTTTGACCTCTGTATTGTGTATTGCATAGTAACGAATTAGCAGTAACAACACGTGCTGTAACAGCATTTTGTGCCATGAGGGAAAGATCAAACAGCAATTTAAATACGATTTTGTCGTCAAAATCACTAAAAAATAGTTGAATTAACTCCCCCTCCCCCCCCCTCCCGCTCCCATCCCTATCAATCCCGTAATCTCTATCGGTGGTCATATAGGCCTCTGTTAATAGTAATATTGTTAGCGAAACAGTGTAATGTTGGTTATACTGTTTCTAGATCGAATTACAGTTATTATTTTATTCGATGTTTTCTTGCTTATCGATTAGCTTGTGTTAGACCAAGTCCACGAGACAAGTTTTGAGTTGGTTGCCAAATAATTTTTCCAACTTTTTTTCTCACTACTGCACATTATGACTGGACTTTTTTGAGGTCATGAGTTTATACTCACTGTTTAGACGTGGGGAAGGTTTGTTACTGGTGTGAAGATTTCCATCTGAGTAGGCCTTGTAGATGGGAATGCTAGATCTCCGAAGTGGGATTTTTGATCTTCCAATGCTTTGTGCAGTCTGTCTGAGGGAGAAAGGGAATTCTGTAGTCACTTCAAAAACAAAATACAAACAAGTTTTTTTTTTTTTTTTTTTTTTTTTTTTTTAAACCTGGACATTTCTTTCTCTATCAATACATTTGTTTATATTTAAACTATTGTTCTTTGAACTATCTGATTTCAACTCTTCCAAAATGTAATAATCTTATTTTAATAAGAAAATTCTTCACATAACCACGTTTACAAACACGTTATATCAATTTCCAGAAATAATTAAATCAATTATACAATTTTCTATTTGCACAATGATGAACAATTGTATACTGAAATGCATCGTACCATGAAAGATAAAATTACAAAATCGCCACCCACCTTTGAATGTTACTGCTGAGAGTTTCTTTGTCTTCTGGTGGATGAAGGCTCTTGGAAACGCTTTCTTTCTTTTCAGAATCTCTCATGTTGTACGAAACGTTATTCAACTGGATGTCTGATTCCAATGACATTTCACTCCCTGTCAACGAGTCTCTCCGAGGCGTTCGATTATAGTCCATGAAGACCAAAGAATTTGATCTCTGTCGTGAACCCTCCAGGATTGGAAGTTTGCTCTGCAAAGTTTTTTTAGAACGTTTCTGGATGCTCTGTTTGTCACTATCTTGCAAAATGTTGACATCGTCTCCAACTGATGGAAGAAGAAAAGCCTTTTCTTTTGTGTTCGAATTCTCAGTGGTAGGCGTTTTCATTCCTGCGTTGATCTTCGCAGTGGTATGTCCAAGATCTATAGTAATCGACCTTCTATGGTTGTGTATGGATTCAGACGTGCTGATGTAACCTGAATCTTTCATATAAGACGCATCACTTTCACCCTGACTCAAGTCAGTGACATCTGTGCTTTTACTCTTGTCTTTTAACTTGTTTCGCTCTTTCATTCGAATCTTTATGCTGATTCCAGGATCCATTTTGCGTTCTATAAGCAATCGAACATCACCTTCTTCGAAAGATGAAGATTTGGCGGTATCTGATAGCCTTGGTTTTTTTTTATTATCATCGTCGTCTTTATTGTTATCGCCATTTGTCTTATTAGACTTGCTATCGTTTGTTGGTTGATTGGTATTTACACATTTCCCATTCGATTCTTTAACCTCATTGTCTTTAGAATGGGTTTTTGGAGGACTTTTCGATTGATTTCCATGCGTTTTTTCTTCATGCGAAGTCATCTTTATTTTTTCCTTGTTTTCAGACTTATAAGTTTCATCTGCTTTTGGAATTCGCTTGGAAGCCCCTGATACCTCAGAAATTTTTTTCGAAACATTTGTTTTCTTAATAAGGCGTGGTGTAGAATCAAATTTTATGCTCTTATTTGTTGAATTCTTATCTTTACTTGGGCTATTCTGTTGCATGTTGCATTCCTTTTTTGCTTCATTTATTTTCCTTGTTTGTTCAGGTTTTTTGTTGCTAATGATCTTTGAAGTAATTGTACGGGTTGGAACTTTGCTTGGGGAACTCTCACTAACTGAGTCTTTTCTTTGGAGAATATTTGTGCTTTTCTTCGGACTGACGTTTTTAACTTCCTTTTCGGAGACAGAACCTGTCTTTATATGACTTTTCCTTGTCATACTTTTATTTGCTAAGGCTTTATTATTTCGCTTACCATGCAAGTCCGTCTTTTCAGAAATTGTATCCATTTGCTTTTTACTGTCCCGTTTTATCTTCTGACTCGTAAAATTAGGCTTTCTTTTGAGGGTGTGAATGGGACTGCTTCCCGATCCAAAATGAACCCACAGAAAGCCTGGTTTTTCTAAACTAGGGTACTCTCCTCTGCGCTGGCACGAAGGCTTCATTGTAAATTGGGAATTAGAAGCATTGTGTTCTAGATCCAAGGAAGGGTTTACCTGACTGCTACTAAAAACTGTAAGTTCCCCGTTGGCGTTCAATTTTCTGAATGCTGTATTTGCAATGGCTACCGCTTTCTCTGACTCTAGTGATCTGTCTCTTGATCTAATGCTGGCTCTGCTGTCTGGTTTCGGTTTTACTTTTGAAGAATTTTTCTGGGAAGTTTCATGAGCTGCGTTATTGGGCTTATGATGAATTCCTTCTTTCTCACGTAATGCGGGAGTAGTATAAAACAAAGCACCTCTATTTTGTGGTTTAGTGTCTTTTTCTTTTTTGCTAGGATGGTGGTCTCTGCCTATTGCTTTGTAAAAAATCGCACTCGGGTTATGTCTTTCCGGAGAACTCAATTTGGAATTTGGGTTTACCGAAAGTTCAGTCGAAGCATTCTTTGATTTTCTCGTGTTTTCTGCGATTGGAATTTTGATTTCTTCTTTTCCATTTAATTTATCTTTTTTTATTATCGGCAATATGGTTTCTTTCAAGCTTTCGGAATCATTTGGGTGTTCCAGGGGTTTTTCAGTTTGAACTGCTATCGTTTTTTGTAAATTTCGGAGTATTGAAGAAGTTCTTGCTTTCTTTTTGTAGAGTTTAGATGGAAAGTCAAGGGAAGAAAGTTCTTTTCCAGTTTGAACTGAAATAGATCTGGGTGTGTCACTTTCGTGCAAATAAAATTCTGTCTCACCTCTAACAATTACAGTTTGGCTCCCTATATCTCTGTGAATCTTTTCTTCTGTGAGACAATTTTGTTGCAAATGATTACCTTGAACGTTGCCATTTTTTAGACCTTCATTCAAATCTTCTTGTTGAGATAAACTCCGCAAAGGCATGATTTCAAGTTCTTTAGATGTGTTTAGCGTCGATGGAAATGGTGGCTTAACGACTGTATTGCTGGGAGCTTGCTCAATGCTGAGCTCTTGGATGTGTACGTCCGTTATTTGCTCTGATGAGTTTTTGATATCCTCTTTTAAGGAGGATTCTCTCTCTACGCTCAAATCATTCAAATCAGATGCAACTGATTCATTTGGTGCTTCGAGTTCAAAGACTGCTTGTATTAATTCGTCGTGTTGTACCTCGGAAAGAGCTTGGTCATCAATAATTTTATCCTGGGCATTTTCGCTTTCATTTTGGATAGGAGAGTGTTTCACGTTTTCACTTGAAAGAAGAATCAAATCTGTTAAATCTGGTTCTGGTTGTATGTCTTCACTGTCGTCAGATTGGAATTTTGTTTCTGCTTCTGAAGTGGATTCGTCTCCGGATATGTGTTCTGTATTTTCAGGAATTATGTACTGTTGTATCGTCTCATTGTCGGCACTCTGGATAGTAGTTTTATCGTAGACAGTATTAGATTCTCCTTGAAGATCTTCTTTTACATCATTTTCTTCTACTTCAAGTTTCCCCTCGAGGTTTTTAGAATTAATGTTAGAATCTAATTCTATATTTAGTTTTTGAGCCTGATTATTCTTTTCAAAATTAACATCTGAATTTGCTGTCTTTTTATGCAATTCTTTGGAATTGACTTCATCACTATGAGTTACTTTATTTTCCAATATTTCTGTTTCATATTTAATCGAATTTTCTTGAAGTTTCTGGGTCATGGACTGCTGTGTAATATTTTTAGTGACATTTTCTTTTTCTACAGTTTGATTGAATGTAGATTCTGATTCCATTTTCTGTTGCTCGTCATTTTTAGATTCTGGCAAGTCTTTGATTTTGTTCTGTAAGCTTTTTGAAATTTCGTTTCCTTCAGAATCTATGTTATCACTGTTTACATCATAGATCTTCGTTTCACATTTCGTATATTCTGTTGCGGCATTCAAATCATCCTCTGTCTTAGCATATCTTTTCTCCGAACTGTAAGGTCTCTCCGAAGATTTTTCTTGCTTAGATTGGTTCATCGAGAAATCATCTTGACCGTCATTTGATTTCTGGCTTGCTATACTTTCAGCTTCGCTTAGTACGTCTTCTACTATATTCTGAGCAACTTGAATTGTGGGAGTGTCACAATTCAGCTTCTCTTTCGTTTTTTGACAATCAGATTTTTTTACTTTTGTTGGCACGTCAATGCCATCAATTGATTCCAAACGTGCGCCATCCGAAAAGTCCCCTTCACTTTCATTATTATCATTTTGTCTGTCTTTCACAGGTTCTTCAATAAAATTTTCTTCATATTTTTCATTTTCGTTTCTGTCTTCAGCAGTATTAGTAACTAAATTTTCCAATGAAATTTCATTTTGATCATCAGGTTCTGATGGAATATCTGCCTTATTATTATTCTGTTGAGACATTGGAGATAATGGTCGATATGAATCTCTATTTTTAGTAGTTAAACTGTGTTCATTTTCTTGTTGACAAGTGTCAATGTGTTTTTCCTCCATCGGTAATATAATATCCGTTTCTTTTGTTTTTGATTGTACAATATCCGTTTCCATTGAGTTGCTTTTATTAGTACTTTTTTTATCAGGGGTTTTATTTCCTTGGTCTATTAATTTTTCATGCATATTATAATTTTTCGTACTTTTTTCTTCATTTAATTCGTTATTTTCCCTTTTGGACCTTTCACTGACTTGTATTGCTATATCTGATGGAACTGGCAAGTTTATCGTAGACCGTTCGTTGGTGTCTTGGTCATTTATAATAAGAATATCTGTAGAATCCCCTTCAACTGGGAAGACCCTTATATCTGGTAGTAATGAGCTTTTACAAATACTGGCAGATTGACACTTTTGCTTGTGATCATCGATTTTTGTTGTATGAGGGGAAGGTATTTCTGACATGCTATGGGCAGGCTTAAGCGTTTTTATTTGAGATCTTTTCACTTCTCGTTTTGGGCTTGCTTTCTTTGTACCTAAGGATACTCTACGAACAGATGCTTTTTCTGGAGAAAGCTTATCTTTTGCTTTGGCACTTCTCGCTTTCGATCTTGAACTCTGTCTTTTGAATGGTAATTTTTTGTCAAGCAAAGTTTCTTCTGACTTCTTTGGAATAGTTTCTTTAGAAGTAGAGGCTTGATCCTTTGTGAACTCCTTATTAAACTTTGGAGATGGATTGGGTTTAGTTCTTGGTTTATTCGGGCTTGTTTTAACTTTTTTCTCGTTTATGGATTCTTTCATAGTAGGAATATTAATGCCTTGTGAAATAGATATATCTTTATCTTTTTCTTTATTTGTTGATGACAAATCCAAATCTAATTTTTCTGCTGGAACGTTGCTTGAGTAGTTATCTGCAACATTCGGATGCAAATGGCGTTTACTATTACTTGGTTCAATTAGCTCATTTTCCACGGATTTCGGAACATTATCTTCCTTAACATCAGCAACCCGTTGCCCATTCCCATCATTCTCTTCATCTTTTTCATTATCTATTCTCGATGAGACATGTGCCTGTAAAACCAACGGAAGTTCATATTCTTGCGATTCATTCCGTGGCAGACTTGACATTTCACTTCTGGACCGCTGTTCTTCAATGCTTGAATAAGGAGGATCCCTTCTGTACAAATGATATTCATCATCAGATAAGTTCTTTTGTTCTTTGGAGCTACCCGTATCAACTTTATCTTCGCGTAGGCGCAATCGCTTTCGATGGTAATGTCTCCTGTGCCTACGATGCTGAGATAGATGAAGTTCCTCGACATGCATACTCTCACTTTTTTCAAGTGGCGGGCGATGATGGTGGTGATGATGATGATGGTGGTGGTGGTGATAATGTACTTTATCAGCCATATCCCCAGACACACCTTCTTGTTCACTATTTATGTCTCCAGCATTGACCCGACTAGAAGGAACTTCTAAGAACATTTTCGAACCTCTACGTCGATCTTTAAGAAGTCTTTCTGGCGAGGCTTCATCATAACTTTCGGTATGATGATGTGAACTTCTCTTAGGACTGACTGAAGAGTCATTCTGTGAATGCATACAGTCGCATTTCGATTTTTTGCGTTGCTTGCGGTGTTCATGATCTTTCTTGCCTTCGGAGTGCATCTCATCATGATCTGCTTTGGAAAATGTTTTGGAGCGTCTTCGATGATGTTTGGACGGGACTTCTCCATCTTGATGTCTTTCATTCCCGCTAAAAACATCATCTCTCACATACATCTCAGATCTCCTCCGATGTCTTCTTTTATGTCCTTCATTGTCTTTATCCAAAGTTCTGTCTTCTTCTAATCCTCGTTCCACAAACATGGACTTCCTTCGCTGCGTGCTGAATTGAACGTCATCGTAGTCACGACGCACTGTATGCTTACGACCTTCCCGAGGAAATCCTTGCTGGTGTTTAAGAGAAGAGGAATTTTCTACTTCATCGTCTTGAAGGTGACCTTCAGCCGCTACTCCCGACAAGTAGTCCCTCATCTCTGCTGCTCTCGCCTGTTTTTGGAAGTATCTCTTCAGGTAAGGATTAGTATCTCTTTGTTCGGGACGATGCCCACTGCTGGTTTCGCTTTCTTCCGGTTCTTTGGCCCAAGATCTTCCCTCGGATCTTCTTTTTCGAAGTCGTGTAACTTTCACCCCTGCCAAAGTACTGCGATGCTCCGTGTCGCTGCCCACGCTGTCCGAAAGGTCTTTTTGATCCGATATGTGAGTTTCATCAATGTTTTGGGGATCTGGATCTACATCCATGTCACTGATGTGACCAGATTCTTTGATTCTTTCACCCCATTCGTGATTTGGTCCACTTTCAATCTAAATTAAAGGAAATCTTATTTTATATTTTCTGTTGTGTTGAGAATAATAATTTATTTTTTTAAACTCATTAATTTATAATAAATCTGTTATGTTTAATATCAAAATCATGCTACCAATTGAGATTTTTGTATGAATTAAATCCTTATTTTCGTATAATTAATGGGAAGAAATAGTTATTTAGTTAGTTGAATTTAGGATTTTTATCTGAAGTACCATTATATTCAAGTTTTTTTCAGTGACTTTGCTTAGATCTACTTTGGGCCTGACTATTCTAGCAATAAAATACAGATCCTTAATAAAGGCACTTTATTTATCACGTTGGGTATTTTTACACATCTTACTTATAACTCTATTATATAGGATAGTTGATATAATAGTCAACTCTAATAGAGAGCTAATGTAAAGTGAAATGGTAGTTTAAAAAAAACCTACTTCTGATACTTTGGGCAGAGTGCTTTTAAGATCATCTCTCGTGGCTTTTGAGTGCTTCTTCCTAGATGGTCCTTCCCCATCCACCGGAGTACACTTGTCCAGTATGGATTCTCCAGCAATGACGTCACGGGAGGACGACGTCCTTCGACTGGATGTTCTCAGATATACATTTGTTAGGATGGGTTTCAGTTGCTTCACTTCACGAGGCGTTTTCCCAGCTTCTGAGCCTGCAGCAAGATGTGTTTTCTTTTCAAGTTCTTACAAAGGACAAGTTTTTTGTTTGAAACATGAACAGAATTAGGTAAGATTTTTGTGTGTGTGTTATTCATTTAAAAATAATTTTAATAAACATATGGCCTTAAATAAAAAGTAATAATATTTTTTATTAAGAATTTAGTGGATTTTATGCCATTTTTAACTAGAGTGGATAATTCAAGATTTTATAAATGTTATTTTGGGATAAGCTGATTTTGTACTGTCTTTAAATATATCTTTTATGTCTTCTCAAAATAAAGTGCATCTGATGAAAGAGAATCAAAGCTTTGAAGTTATGTCGTTATGCCTGATAAGTTTTAGATGTGTTCTTGTTTAGAATAGTTGGAGAAACTTGTACAAATTGACAGGATTTTTTCCCAAGATGGGGATGTTTAGCTTGTTCTTTTTGCATAATTCAAATGTCTTTCTGTATTAAAGTATTGCCTCAACTTAGGTTGGGATTCTGTGTACTGGAGCGTAGAAGACATTTCTGTTCAGCTCTATAACTCAATATTAGGTTTGAAAACAAACACTTTACTCACATACCTTCCGACATTTCCGAGGTAAGCTCCTGCATGAGCGACTCCCACAGTGACCACAGGTCATCCCTGGTCAGATGAATATGCACAGAAGCATCTTCTGTTGCCCCCTCCGAGGCGACACTTGTGAGTAGGGACTCGGAGGGGAGATCCATCTTGGGCAGAGGAGGAGGTTGCTGGTTGTTGGAGGAACGAAGGGTTCGGGTGTGAGCATCTCTGGAGGTGGAAGAAGGTATGTTATCTTCTGCAAGGGGTTGTCTACTGGAGAGGGGGGCTCTTGGGTGGTGAGGGTGTTCGAAGGTAGTGGGGGGCTCGTCATCTGAGCGTTCTTTCTGGTTGAAGGCGTAGTTACCCAGGGAGAAAAGAAGGTTCCTGGAGGGATTAATAGATGAACTGTTAAACAAGATAAAGTGTATTGATTATTGTGTTCAGGGGGATCCAAAATAACATAAAAGTTGAAAAATGAATGGCTCCAGAAAATATATAAACATTTTGTTGACAGAAAATAATTGGTTTTCCACATAAAGAATGTTTTGCTATTTACAGATGACGTTGTGAGTATTAGCACTGGCTTATTTTAGTAAAGCCGTGAATGCTATTGAACGTTGTAAGAAAAAACTTTATTTTTCATTGGATTTCAGGTAGAACCCCATTTTTCTGCTGTTAATCTTTCGATACTTGGCGATTTTTCAAATTTTGTATTAATTTTCGATCGCTTGGGAAATTTATATAATTATAAAATTTCAGAGTGCAAATTAAACTAATTTTTAAAATGTTACTTCTTGAAAAAATATATATCTTCTTGAGAAGCCGAAACTCGGTTGTGCTTTTTAATCAAATTTGATGAGAGGATAAAAAAAGTTTTAAATATTGTTATGCATTTGTGTCCTCTGCCTTGAAGATAAAGAATTTTGTACTCATTTTATATGGTTATCTGTTCTCTCGTACAAGTACAGCTTTAAAAAAAAAAAAAAAAAAAAAAAAAAAAAAATTCTTAATTCGAAATAGTACAAGTTTGAGTAAAAGTGTTCTATTGACATTTGTCTCTACCACTATTATAATCTTAAAATTAATTTTTACTTTTCATTTAAAAGTATATTATTTTGTTTGTATAGTCCACGGAATGCATACACATTTTAATTAATATTTTAACATTGTTCCATTTCTTTTGTTATAAAGCGTATAGCAAAATATTTTGACTAAATGGCATTTTTTGACACGTAACATTGTAGTTAACATTTTCCAAAAGCTTTTTTGTCACTAGAATGAAAACAGGTTTGAAATAATAATTTTAGGCATAACAATAACTATGTAATACTCTGCTGAGCGACATTTTGGAAAATGACAGCAAAATATCTTATTTGCAACATTACTTATTTGGAACAGCAAGAAAACATAATCAACCGCAGTCAATATTCCGTAAATTTAAATAAGGAAATAACCATTGTCCCAAAAGTTTAGGCAAATCTTGAATTCAAAAGAGATAAGATCATTTAATATAAGAAAACCATTTTCATGACCTCAAAAATGGTTTTTTCTTTGAAACAAAAATTGTCTTTTTCCTGATCTCTTAGTCAATATTATTCCAAGCTTGTTTTATGACAGACTTCGATTGTGTAGTATTAGAAAACTGTGAAACATCCATGCTCTTGACATAAACATATTTTCCAGATGATTTCCATTGTATATATTTAGACTTTAGTCAGATCAGTCCAGTTTAGAAATATTGTGTTAGTAAATCATCTGTTTCATTGCGTTGGATATATGTATGAGGAATGTTGAACATTCCATTTTAAAGCGTTTAATGTTATTAGACTGCTCTCTAATATACAGTATAGTCATTTGGTGTTTAAATACCGTTGAGGATCTATCTGTGAGAATTATTTTAAAAAAAAAATGCTCTTCCAAATCATCACTAAACCACTGCCCTGCTGCCAGTTGTAAAAGTGACGTGGTTCTATCCTCAAATTTTTACCAGCAATTAGTTCTACCATCTTGACGGTCAAGGTTCTATTTCTCCTGATCAGTAAAGGTGATTGAATACTATTTGTGGCCACAGGAAGATTTATTACAGAATCCCTGATATATACTACATTATTAGATATTGAAGATATCATTAAAAAAATATTCTTCAATATCTGGCTAAAAGCGCAATCCTTGAAATATGAAAAGACAAAAATTGAAATTAATGATATCCCGACAAATGGTGCCGACCAAACGGTATAGTAGTTAGCGTGCTAGCTTCTAGACCGCGAGGTTGCGGTTTCGAGTCCCGTGTAAGGCATGGGTGTTTGTAAATGTATGTTGGCCTGTCAAATGACGAATGTTTCTGCACATTATAGCCCTCGTGTTGCTGTCGGCGCCAGATAATCTGAAAACAACCAACCCGACAAATGGTTACGTAGAATAATTATGTTTAATAGATATAAAAATAGTACCAAGTTGAAATATGTCAACGAAAAACGTATTTTTTCAAACCTTTAAGAATTTACCTCTCATTTCTTATCCCCCCCCCCATATTCTTATTTTTAAAAAATATAGTCTGTACACCTATTTTGAGTTTATTAAAAATCCCAAATTGATATAATACCTGTTAATTTCGTTGTTTTCCAGCACCTTCGTGGCAGGTACAGCACCATGCAATTGCAAGTATTTTGCGCACCTTTGGTTCCCTTGATACACTGATACGTCCAGTGGACTCATCAGAAAGCCCTGGAAAAATTGACAAACTATTTTTACCTTTGGAAACTACGAAAACAAATTAGTTGGTAATCGTTAATCATCACTAAGAATTTGTTAATCATATACCTATTATTTCTTAAAATTTTTTTCAGTTACAGAAATGCCGAATGTGTTATTATTGTGAAAACTGTAAATAGAAATGAAGTGTGATGTAACATCGCAGTAATAATTTTTGGTCAAAAGCCTCTTGTTGACTTAAGGAGTCTTGGTACCCTTCAAACTTTTTTTTATTTATTTAAGCCTTAAAAATTATAATTTTTATATATTTGGATGTATTACTAAATAAAAACTAAATTTTATTTAAAAAAAAGTTCACATTGTCCAGTAAATTTTCAAAATTTTAAAATTTATTAAAAAATTCTTAAAATTTCAATTTCTATCTTCTTTTTCATTTTTAAATATTTTTTCCTAATTTAAAAAATAAATAAATAAATAAATAAAATAAAAAAAAAAATCCTAGTAATATACACTAACTTTTTAGGCATCGTATTTAGAATAATTAAAATAGTTTTCGAGAAAAACGATAATAACTGTACCTATAGGTAAAAAAAGCGTGATTAACAAGTATTTTTCAACTTTTAAATTTGTAAAAAAAGTTTATATTTTATTTAAAAATCCATGCCGAAATAGATATTAAGAATGACAAAAAAAAACAAAAAAAACAAAAAAAAAAACAGGTCATTTCATTCATATTTGCTGAAGTTTTAGTATTTTGAGTAAGGAGGGAATTTCAAAAATCAAGAACTGAGAAAAATGCGTTCGAAACATCGAAGGAGCTATTGCAGTAATGATAAATTTTGGTCGTGTATCCAAATTTAATGAAGGCATGAACAAATTCGGATATTTGAACATTGTGCTTCAACCCTTTAGACAACGTTCAGTGTCAATATGTCGATGCACTTTTTTTTTCTTTCCTTTTCTTTTCAAAAACAAGCAGATACTCTGCGACAGGTGTCCTATCTCTTGTTGGGCTGCGTGGTGGGGTATTTCTCCCACTCAAACCGCAAATGTTAGACAGTACTTTGAAAGATCCCTTGAAAGCACAGTCGAGGACAATTAGTTATGAAGTTGCCCAGTTTCGGTGCACTGTAGCTTTTAGATAACTCCTGTCAATTCTTTTGTCATGGACAATTCAATTTAACCATCCGGGCATCTAACTTGGTCATACTGCATAATACTACATGGTCTACTTAAAAATAGCTTTCCACAACTACAGTTCCACTCGTTCATTCTTCTATTATAATATAAACTGGTGCATGCATTATTTCAAAAAGCTGTTCTGTCAAATGGTATCTTCCAAATTTCGTACTTTTCATTTTTCTTTTCCATTGAAATTTTTTTAACACTTGCGATATGTTTTGAAAACTATATCGAAAAAAAGAAGTTAACTGTTGGCTCGTATCACTAGGGACACTATTTGATGGTTTCTTTGTAATATAATCACTAATAAACTATCCTACATCTAAATATCCTCGTGGATGAAAGAATTAAAATAAGGTATTATTAAACAAAGTTATATAATCATGTTTACGGAGAAGGTTACCTTTGCGTTGACCATGAGCGGATTGATGTGTGCCGAGTAGTCAATGAGCACCTCGCACATCTCGACATTGTTCTTCTGTGCGGCGATGTGAAGGGGCGTCCTCCCGCTGATGTTAGTGGCATTCACTGCTCGACCACACTGCTGAAGAAGCCACTGCACTAGGTCTACAAAAACAACACACACTTATATACTATTGATGGCTTATTTTTAATCAAATTGAAAAATGATTTTTATCTTAACATTGATTTTGTTTGTTTGTGGCTGACAAAATCTTCAGATGTCTAATTAATCCATATACTTTCATCCAACACACAAGAGTTTTTTTTCGTAGTGGTCAAACACTATCAAAAGTTGCAATTGCACATAAAAGTTGGCAATACATATAGATGATTTATAGTAAATAAAAAAATAATAATAATAATTATGAGTAAATTTGTTTCTATCATGTCATAAAAAATAAAAAACGATGACCGACACACTTTTGATTCCAAAAATTAGATCGCACAATCATTTTTAAATTGAATAATAATAATAATAATAAAACCTTAGGGCCGATGTTCAATTTACTTTGGACCTTAAGTCCAAGCCCATGACAAAGTTTTTTTTTTATTATTTGAGATACATTAATACAACTGAACAACATCAGCATGCATATGTTTTTATACAAGCATGGGCATGCCCACATAATGTCTGTCCTGCGCATGCCCAAACATTAAGTGGGGACTGACACCGGACCACACTCTTGACCAATTAAAAACAATACCCTTGGGCTTAAGGCCCAGGGTAAAAAAATAACTAAATCAAAAAATTGGTTTAGGGTCGATGAACAGTTTACCCTGGGCCTTAAGTCCAAGTCCATTACAAAGGTTTTTTTTTGTTTTTTTTTTTGTTTATTATTTGAGTTTTATACAACATCGATACATCAATCAACTGAACAACATCAGCATACATCTCTTTATATGCAAGCAGGCGCATATCCACACAATGCCTTTCTTGATCATGCCCAAACGTTAAGTGGGGACACGAGTCACTATTTCGACCAATTAAAAAAAATACCCTTGATCTGAAAGCCCAAAGTAATATATATATATATATATATATGGAACGCAAAAATTTTCCTTCATTTTAAGTACAGTAGATTGGTGAATTTTTTAAATGCATTTTCCTAAGACCCATTTTTTGTTCAGTGAATAAACTTTAAAAAAAAATATGCTTTGTTGTCACCACGAGCGAAATTTGAGTTTTGACATCGTCAATTGTAATAAGCTAGGTTGTAATTAAGACAACAAGCTGTCTCACCCTTCCTCCCCGATTGTACCGCCTCATGCAGTGGCAGGTTTCCTCGACTGTTCCTGATCCAGAGGTCGGCACCATTACTATCCATTATTCGCATGATCTCTAGCTGACCCTTGGATGCAGCGCAATGAGCAGGCCTAAAAGCGTAACAATATAATTTATCTCATTATTTCATCAATTGTTATTAACAATCTAGTCTTAGAAAAGAATATTGAATTCAATAAAAATGCTTTGCATAAATTTGTACTCGCAAAAGTATTAATTAAGCTAATTTTTTTTTAATTAATAAATGAAAAAATTAAACCCAAAAACAAATCTCTAAATTTCAATTCAAATTTTTCAATTGAGTTTATGAAAATTTACTATAAAATGTAATGAAAGTGTGATTAAATCTTGTAACTGAAAATGAAAATTTAAAATTTTGTTGTTGAATTTATACGTAATATGATATTAAATTTAAAGTTGTACATTTAAATTAAAACAGAATTTTTAAAGAAATTCATTAAAAAGGGGGTACTTGTTATTAAATATTTTTTTTAATAAGAATGTATAATTATAATAACTGCAAAATGATACGTTTAAATATAAGATAATTTAGAAAAGTGTATCCATTCTTTTCCAGCGGAAATGCTGGAAATTTTTTTTTACTATCAAAGTTAAATAGTAGTATATAAATTATAATGAATACATTTATCTGAAAGTTAATTATCATGAATCTTCCTTAAAAATGTGGTGGCGACATCTATTGCTTAGTAGATGTACTACAATATGCTTTGTGAAAATCTGTGTTTTATACTTCCATTCCATTAGTATTGTCATTATATAACTCAAATAGAAGCTAACACAGGCTATTTAAATTCATAGTTCTACGAAATAAGATTATCATAATAGAGAAAAATAAATTAATGGTTTAAAATTGGTGATTTTTGTGTTAAAAACAAATCCCTCTACCAAGTGAAAATTTGACAGGGGCAAGGCACCAATCACAGAACGCCGCTCGCCAGATATTCAGCGAAGAAAACTGATAATGTGATGGCCGCCTGTGAAGATACCCAAGTGAAAAATGTGTAATCCAAATAAAAGTTTTATTTTGTCCAATCTGTGTTGTTATCATGATTGGTGTCTTGCTTCTGTCAAGTGCAAATTTCCTCCGTGCGCCCTGATCGTGTTTTTGTTGGCCGTTCGCAGAATTGTTTTCTGCGTGTGCATAACGCGTCTGATTTTTTTTTTTGTGTTACGTGTACCATTATTATGCTATTCAAAGTTTTAAAATGCGCTGAGCATTTTGCGACGGAAAAAGTGAGCGTTGCTATTCGAAAATTTCGAGCTTCTGTATCTATAACCGTAACCGCATTCTGTTTCCGTTTACAGAGTCCCGAGCTCATACCTCTGAATAACTATACCTGAAATCTCATCTCGTCTATTGAATGGAACGACCGCTAGAGGTCCATATATCTGCAAAGTTTCTTTATGACCACCCTGTAGTTAGGGAGGGAAGTTGCTGCTCCGTATCTAAGGTGATTGTTAAGCAATCTTCGGCTTCAAATCAATGACTGAACATGCACTATCCAGAAGTTACAATTCGAGATCAATGGAATGACCAGATACGGCGTCAAAATCCACCTGTGTCAGTGGTTGGGTTCTAAGAATTTAGACGCAAACTCACAACTAAGAAAAAGTGGTTCTGACCAATTTGTATTCTCCTTCCTCTACAAATCTCATCCAGCTCCATGTAGAGAGTATGACGTTACATCTCCCTTACGCAACAAGTTGGTTGGTTGTTTTCAGATTATCTGGCGCCGTCAGCAACACGAGGGCTATAATGCGCCGAAACATTCTTCATTAGACAAGCCAACATACATTTACAAACACCCATGCCTTACACGAGACTTGAACCCGCAACCTCGCGGTCTAGAAACTAGCACGCTAACCACTATACCGTTTGATCGGCCTTACGCAACAAGAAACCCTTCCAAGAACTTGATTTCACGCAAAATGTTTGGGTATAATTCGATACAAAATTTCATTTGTGGAAACATTTAAGCATGCAATTTAAGTCAGCCCCCTACGACAAAGAAGTTGTACTTAATTTTGAGCAGCTCAAAAGCACGCCGGTAGTTTTAGATAATTAGCTATGTTTACGTGAATCACATAATGTTCTGATAAATCTTACGTTCTTCCTTTGTTGTCCTGGAGATTGGGGTCTG
Organism: Linyphia triangularis; assembly: GCA_963978545.1. Classification (NCBI taxonomy): domain Eukaryota; kingdom Metazoa; phylum Arthropoda; class Arachnida; order Araneae; family Linyphiidae; genus Linyphia; species Linyphia triangularis. Next base: position 53,983,781 of record OZ021726.1, read on the forward strand.
CTCCGTATTTGAGCAGTACTTGGGCGCAATCAGCGTGTCCTTGTGCCGCGGCGTAGAAGAGGGGAGAACAACCGATTGTGTCACCCGCATCGACACGAGCTCCACACAACGTCACAAGTGTCTCGACGCACGCTGTGTGACCTCGGCTCGACGCACAATGCAAAGCTGCAAAAGGAAAAAATGAGAAATGTGGTTTGAATGTGGTTTAGATTTATTTGGTATTACTGCGTGGATTTATTTATAAATATAACGTAGGACCCTTATCCGGTAAGGATGGTAAAAGATTTGTGATTGATATTAGTCTTTTTGTAGGGGTTTCCAAGATTTATTTTGCTGTTGAGTGGGTACAGTCGGTCTAATTGGTTGGAGATGAAATTTTTAAGCATTTAAACTCTGATGATCATGTGCTGTATTATTGAGAATAGAGGATGCAGGGATGCTTTATTTAATTAAAAAATTGATTGTTTGAGTGAAAAGATGATATAGAAATGTTACCTTAGTTGGTGTTAGGGGAACTTATTTCGTGGGAAACGTATGTTATTATATAGTTTAGCATGGCATTTAGCTGAGATGTGGGAAACTACAGACTTAAATACATGTTCACGTGATGACCATACTGTGAGAAAAATTAACTTGACAATCTTATTTTAACTACCTTTAATAATTAGTTAGGAAGGAAAAGAGAATTTAAGAGAACTATGGTTATCTCTATAAAAAACCAAACCCTCACTGACTAACACTAACTGACTTACTCATCACTGATTCTCCCACTTCCCCTATAGTCACATCTCTGAAATTTGGTACACATTTCAAGAAGAACAAACATAGAAAAAGTAAGCTATTCCGATCTCGATTAACCATTATAAGGAGCCAAAAAGGAGTCAAACTTTCCAAACTTCCAAAAGAGAAATATTCAAACGCCTCTCTTTTAATATAGTCACATCACTGATATTTGGTACTACTTGAATCGGCTAATAGTAGAAGGAAATCAATTGCTTTTTCATTTTTCTTTCTTTCAACTGTTTGCTTGATTACAGTATTACATTAAAGTATGTAGTGAATATAAAATTTCATTTAAACATTTTCTACATATCTTTAATATTGTATCATTTGGAATATATTTAATAGATTCATTTATAAACAAGCCATGTTGTGATTTGTGCCTGAACATACCTGTGAGACCATCTTTATCTGTGGAGGCCACGTTAGCTCCAGCGGCAAAGAGAATCAGCACAGCCTCGCTGCTACCTATGGAGAAAGTGAAAGTTCTCAAGGTAACTCACTATCTTCAGGTTAAAAAAAAATTCTCGTTAATTATAACTTTACATGAATTTTTCAATGAATATTTACAACAAAGTTTTAAGTCATTTTGGTTTGTCAATGTCATGATTTGACTGGAAGGGCAGAAACTTGAACTTTGTCTGCACGAAAGTCAGAATAAAAATCTGACAGCTAATACCAAACTGACGCATGCATAACCAAAGTCAGATATAAAATACATTGAATTAACCTGTATAATATAGAATAGCTGTATAATATATTTCATTACCCGTGTATTCATGTCATGTTATTAGGAAATTTACCTTATGTACGATGCATTCTGTATTATGTAGAAGTCAATTAACTGCATATCTGATCTTGTTAGGAAGAAAACATCGCATAGTGAGCAGTGTATTACCTGTTTAAGTGGTTTCACTACACATCCATATTTGTACAAAGAAGCTAACATAGCATCAAAACGTGCGGATAAATCTGTACAATTAGATTGACTACGTAGTGCAGTGTCTTTTAGAAAGGAATCACTAACCTTGTAATGACAAAACTGTGGAACAGTGAAAAACAGAAAGAAGAGACAAGACAAGTTTGGAAGATAGGTATTTCATTTTAAATACACCGGTTTGCAAAATTGATCGAGGAGAGTTATTTGATAACGGCTGCATATGGTTTACCGATGCCGCCTATTTCCATTTGAACAGGTTTGTCAATAAAAAAAATTGGTGAATATGAGGTACTGAAAACCCATCTGTGTGTCTTACAAAAATGACTCCATTCTTCAAAAGTGACCGTTTGGGTTGCACTATTCAGTAAAGGGATCATATGGCTCTTTTTCAGAAGGAACTCATTCAGCTTTATTATGATTTTACAGCAATTTGTAGGAACATTTAAATATAGTAACTAATTTAGCAAACCGATGTATTTAAAACTGGATATTTATCCATCTAATATAGCACTTGTCTCTTCTTTTTTTATCTCCCTGTTCTGAAGTTATGTCATTTCAAAGTTAGGAAGTCCTTTCTGAATGATCCATACACTTGTTCGAAGTTAACGATATATACGGTGAACACTATCTGTAAAAGTTTTTTTTTTCATGCATACTCTTGTTAAAAAGAAGATAACTCTTGTTAAGAAAAAGCAGTGCGACACGTATTACCTTTAGAAGTTGCTTCACTACACACTTATACTTGTTACATAGAAGTTAATGCCATATCAAATACATTATTCATGTAGAATATGTTTCACTACATGTATATTCATTTTATTGAGACAAATATCACGCAATGTACTTAGCATAACTATATGGGCAATTTTACCAAAATTTTGACTTTTAAGTGGCATAACTTTTAAGAGGCATAACTTTTAGAATAATGCATGCTTTTTTCTTTTTTTTTTCCTTCTTAAACTGTAAAACTAATTGTTGGGAAACTATACAACAGTATTTATTAAAAAAACTAGTATACATTTTTTTTTAGAATAAAAAATGTTACAGAAAATTTCTTGCCGTCCCTTGTCTTTAATGGCAATTTTCAAGTTTGGAGTTGAAATTTATAAATTTGTTTCATGTAAATCAGATTTATTTTCATTTGTTATTGAACTTGAATTATTTTTAAACATAAATACTTTAAAAAAGGGTAGGTTTTTGGACATTTCAATATTATTTTCTCTTTTTTAAACTTCGTCCCTGGATTTAATATCCTTACCGTTCATCATGCTAAATTGATGAAGAGAGACACTAGACAGAGCTACAGTGCCTATTTAATCATAAAAACTGGTCTGTAGGAAACTTACATTTCAGTCAACAGCAGTTATTTATCCCATTATGCAGTTTTGGGAAGAGCAGGCTCAACCAACATGGATACACAGCCGAGTGGCTTTATTGGTCGGCTTACCGTCCCCAAGGCTTATTGTGAAACTTTGATAGGTAAGTTGAAATTTTTCATGTTGTATGGTTTAATGCAGGTGAAAGGTGTAAAAGAAAAATAATAATAATTTCCCATGTGGTTTCAGTTAGACCTAACTTGGTGAAGGCCTAGAATACATGACAATTTTCCTTACTGTTCCTGTTACATTTTACTATTGAAAGGGACAGTAATGATCACATTGGGGACAGTAGGGAATTATGCATTAGTGAAATTAGTAGGGGGAGGAGGGGAGATAAGTTATTTAATCTTTCTAATGAATTTGTAAAAATATAAGTTACTTAACTTTCTTTCACTGCTTTTTAATATTTGGGTATTTTAGGTATGATCATAATTTTCAATGCAAAATTTGCATTATCCTAAAAAAAACTTTAGTACATTGTAACTATTATACTGTTTTACATAACAAACTTTTTTATTTTTTGCTTTTAATTGTAATCTTGTATATGATTCCAAAACACCATAGGAGAATTTTAAATTATGAACACAAAATGTTAACCAATTGATACTGTACTCTTTCAAACACAAAATCTAAATGTTTTTTACCATTGTGCATTGCATCTTATTTAAAAATTTTATTTATCAATAAATTGCTTTTCCTTATTTTTACACTTAAATCTGAATGTTTAACTAATTCTACGTTTATAATTACTTTTCAAATGTAACAGTCCCTGTGTTATCCTTAACATCCCTTCACTTTTATTGCCGTCCCTTCACTTTCACTACCGTCCCCGACTATAAAACTTTTAGTAAATGCCTTCAAATTTGTCTTCTGATATAATCAATACCTTTTTTGGATGCCCAGCGTGTATATTTAGAAGAAATTGTACCTTTTACCAACTTTCCATTTGTGTATATAGTTCTAAACTTAAAAAAATGAACGCAAAATCCGAAAAGTTATTAAATTGCAACATTTCGACAAAGCTAACAGAAAAAATCTTTTCACAATACTGTTTATTATATGTTTGCTATACCTTAATATTATATGTTCACCAAAATTAAGCATAATAATTGCAAGTTTTAAATAATTTATAATTTTATAGAATTTAAACATCATTGGAACGGTAAGGAAAATTGGTCCCAAAAACTCAACATATTTAGTCAGTGTGATAAAATTGCTTTACAAATGATCCCTTCTGACTATTTTATAGTAATCTGAAACCTTAATAAGCATTTACATACATATTTTATGTTACTCTGTTACATTTTGTTTTCACAATTTTCCATTACCTAAAAGTTAAAATTATGGTAGAAATGCCCATATAAGTTGTTTCTCGGTATGTGTAATATTGTAATGAAGAAAGTAACTCACAGCGGGCAAATCGTTACATGTAGAAGTTGTTTCAGTACAAGTGTTACTCAACATAAAGCCTCAAGTAGTGACACGTCATCAAATGCAGGGATTATTCCTTTAAAATATATTTCCAAATTGCCTTATTATCCAGAGGTTAATTTCAACAGAGGTAAGACATGGACCGTGGGTAAGTTATAGCACAATGTTGTTGGAACTCTTCAGCAGGTTTGTGAAATACTATTACTGAGCACTAAGAATGTTTCACAAATACATTTACGCAATCACTTTTGATCTTATGTACTCTGTATGGGAAACATTCTATAAATTAGAGTTGCAAACAACAAATTGCGTAACTTTGTAAGGATGACGTAACTTTGCGTCTGTTCAATTTTTTTTTTTTTTTTTTTAGAAAAGTTATTGAATGTTATGAAAAGCTAACAAGTTGTATTACATGTGCAGCTCACCTCCATTTTAGATATCTTTTTTTTTTTTTTTAAATCAACCAATAAGTTTGTCTTACCGGTACTGGCTGCCCAAAGGAGTGGCTCTCTCCCATCCCTGTCCCTGCACTGCACGGATGCTCCTCTCTCCACCAGTTTTTTTAGAGTGTCCAGTCCCGTCTTTGGGTCCCTGCCGTTAAGGCTGTGTGCCCCGCACATTTGGGCGGCATAGTGCACTGGAAATGCACCCAAGATGTCAGGCGTGGAAGGGTTGGCACCGTGTTGAAGGAGGAGGTCTAGGCTCTCCACGTCACCACACACTGCAAACACAGAGGAAGAACTACATTTTGTGTAATGGTACAGAAACCTTGAGTATAGTGCAGATTACCAACGTTTTTCTATGGCAACTAAGTAATTACATTAATATATTACTAAAAGGTGGTCCTCTATAGAATGGATGAATATTGGATAAAGATTTATTTTATTATTGTTTAATTCTCAAGTTAAATCTGATAACTTGATTAAAATAACTTTTTTAACCTAATAACTTCTAGTAATTTACTATTTTGATGCCTTATTGGTTGTTTCCTTATGATTTCCCTAATAAACCTAGTTGTTTACTTTGACTTTACTTCTTTTTCAGTCTACATTATTTGGTTAAATATAACAATTACATACAGCTCTTACACATGCTATTCCTCTTCCAATATTAAAAACCTTTTTTCAATTTAATCTCTCTTTTTTAAGATATAAAGCCTTTCTAGAGTGAAAATATTGGAATGCATTTAAAAAAAACTTTTACATCAATCATACAGGCTTTTATAAACATCAGAATATGGAAAAAACGATAAACTGGTTAAGCAAAATAGAAATTTCCAAACCTTCACAACTGAATACACCCCCCCCCCAACCTTTTCCATATCGTAAAACGTTATTAAATATAGAATCATAGTAGTTCAAGCATACATAATTTCTGGAGGTCACCATCATCCAGAGAAAGTATAATCTGGATTTCGGGACAAATTTCTTCGAGCTAAAGCATAATAAGCCTAAATCACAATTTTATCTGAAGTTAAGTATAATCAGCTGACATCACGATATAATCTATGGTATTTAGCTCAATAGAAATTTAAGGAGATAAAATCTTTGACTTCATTGCACTACCTACCGGCAGCCCAGTGCACGGCGGAATGTCTCTCCTTGTCCACCCTATCAGGATCCGCCCCGTATTTGAGGAAGAACCTCGCAGTGGTTCGGTTTCCAGAGATGACAGCCAGATGGAGAGGGGTAAATCCATCCGCATCGTGCACGTCTAAGAGGGTGGAGTCCGCTGCGAGCACGAGCTGGGCGCAAGGGAGACTACCGGCCTCAGCGCAGTAGTGTAGGGCCGTCTTGCCATTGCGGTCGCGACTAGCAGCGGCAAGAGGCTGTAGGAAGGAATTGAAAAAAGTTACAATAAAAGCATTTTGCAATTGAAAAGAAAACTGTGAATTGCATAGCTACAACTATAGTGGATTTAAATTAAACTTTAGTATTTTAATTGCATGAGTATTGATGTCACAGTTTGTCGTATTGAAGATATCACGTGAAATTCATGATAGAAATTTTAGGGCGATTCCAGTCAACTAAAGGTTGAAAGATATATGATGTCTTAGATATATGATATCAAAAGAAACTAGACATTTACTTAGAAAGGTGGAGTGTTGTCCTTAGAACTGATACTGAGCTCGCCAAGTGCTACCTAAAAACGTCTAATTTGGTGCGTTCAATAGCAGCATATGAAGCGCAATAACTGAACCATACTCATAATAAACAAACACTAAATTTTAAACTCACCAACACCTTCACCAGATAAGTTACATATTGCTCTATTACAAATTCAATCCAATCACCTTCTTCTGCAGTATGATCTTGACCTCGAGTGTGCGCCCCTGCTCGCATGCCACCATGAGGTTAGTCTTTCCGCCATTGTGGGGGCGCCTGTCGGGGCTCATGAGGGGCGGCAGTCGCAAGAGGCCGCCCTTGCCGCCCCCGCGTCCACGATCCACGCTTGATCCTTCCTCGAGACACTTCTGCTTTTACCACACTTGGCACTTCTTCAAGTCATCGGGCAACCTAATGTGAATATTGCCCTTTCACCATAAGGTGAAAAGGATGGATCTGTAGAAATAAAAGCGAAAGGTTGTGATTTTATTAGCATATTAAATTTCTTTGCAAGCAAATATATGTTTAATAGAATAGTTTTAGAATGTATTTTAGAAAAGAGTTATACATAATCGGGGTGTGAATGAACAAAAGCAAAAATTTGAGAAAAGAAATTTATACGGAGGCATATAGACTGTGATCTTGCTGTAATCGCCATCTTGGATCTTCGTGTTACAGCTTCACTACGATAATATTGTGAGAAGACTATACAAAGGCTGTGTCTGCCTGTCTGAGGCCATACAAAATTATGAATTCTATGAAAAATTATGAACTTACAAAATGTAAAATGAAAGGTCTAATCAATATAAGTTCCATTATACAATTCAACCTAATAGAAGTAAATTTGCAATTAAATAAGTCTAAACTATAAATACGCATGTGTCATTTTTTAGTTTGAAAGCCTTGTTAAGATTAGTAGGATTACATAAAATTTAACAAGAAATTCGAATCTGAATTCTTTAGAAGTTCTTTAAAATTTCATAGTTCTTGAAATTCTATGGAAGTTCAGAGATAGGCTACATATATAGATATTAGATTGGAGATTGGATTTTCATTGTCAAGTTTTCTCTTTAAGTTTGTTGTCAAACTCCCCAACTTGGTGATATTTTTTAATAAAAAGACAAAACAAAATCAAAGTGGCAAGATTTTTGTTGGCACGTGCCTTGTGCCTTCAATCTTAACGGAGGTAGATTTCCCTCGTTAAATACTGCCTGATTGTACATACTTGATTTATAATCCTTGTATGTGTAATTCAAACGTGTTGAAAACTCAATTATTCATGACAAAACTAGTTTATTTTGCGAAACATCAGCATGTGAATTGAATTTTATTCCAAGGATAACTTTGAAAAAGTTAAGGAAAACTTACAAATGTAGATTCTTAGGGAGAATGTCAAAACAAACTAGATGAGATGATACCAATTATTTATTCACTGTAAAATTAAAGTTAACACCCGAACTGAATAAATGTGAAAAAATATTATCAATGAATCAATTTATTTTCAAACTGCTGTAACTACGTAATTTTAAATTATTTATGTAAGGGACTTTTTAATAATTGGTAAGAGTACTAATGTAAGCAAGTTATTAATTATAAATTTTAGCTAGAAAAACTATAATTGGTTTTTCAAAAAAGAAATAGTTCAAAATGGATGTATTTTTATTTCTTACTTTCTCTTGTGGATACTCATCTTGATCGTTTAAAATTAATTTGTTTCACCCAGTTTGGGAGATGTATTTAAATTTTTTTATACGTTTTCGGCAAAAACAAGAAGAGCTCTTAAATTTAAACAGATAGTTAAATTGTACTAATAAAGCATTCCAGCAGGAAATGATTAGAATGTATTTGCCACACCCAGACTTGTTGTACAGTCAAAAATATTAGTATAAAAACCAAAAGTCTTTCACTTTATAAGAACATGCACATTATTTCGTAACAATACATTTTCGCATACTAATTCAATAACAGTTATCTGCAAAAAAATCAGCATACTCGTCAACTTCCTTATTCTAGTTGCCAATTTGCAAGTAAAAATTATTTGAATCACGTTTGGAGTTGGGTGCAACTCCCTTCCGCCGTTAGGGCTGGGGGGCAACGAACACAGAATCGCTTGCAGTAGATTATTCCTGGAAAAGATTGGCGGTAACAATAATAAGACCTTTTGTGGTGACGTCATGATTCACTTTGGGTGTTTCTTGGGTCTGATGTCACTATGGTGACGGGAGTTGATGTTTATGATGTAAGAGATGATGAGAAGGGGAAGGGCTTACAGGGAAAATCGATGGCTGAGGTAAAATTGAAATTTACATAAAAGGAAAATGGTTCAAGTGAAATTGAATAGCAAAATACAAAAGGGGCAGGCCAGATTTTTTTTTTAATTGTTTTCTTATCATGTTAATAAATTGACATATGTTTTTGTGCGAAAAATTATTATTTATAGTTTTTATTGTTAAAGGAAAAAGCACACGGTATTCTATAATACATTACACGTTCTATGCAGTATCACTAAGAGGCGTTGAACAAGAATTTATGGGGGTAAAAAAGGGATATTTTCTATAATTTAGCATAAAAGTACTGTAAAATGTAAAAGAAATCATAGGTAAAAAGCATAATAATATTCTTTTTAATCATTCTTTAATATTGGCATGTTATTATTAAACCATTTAAGCCCGCCCATCTGGTGGCTGTGTTGTTAGAATTCTAGCCTCATATGCCAAAGGTGACGGATTCGAATTAGGCATGAACGTTCGCTGTGATTCGGAATCCACGTTAAGTTGTGTGTCTGTACATCTGAACCTTATACAAATATGTAGTTTTAGCATCTAGAGGTACGAAATTTGGTACATATAAGATTTAATACACCGAGATTGTACAGAACAACTTTTAAATTCCATTAAAAGTTGCTTTCATTAAAGTTTAATGACATTAAAAATTCCTTGGAATGGCCAGTGATATTTTTTTATTACATCAGAATAAAACAAAATGTATTTTAATAAGTCACCCTTATTTTTCTGATTATTTTTATGCATTATAATCGTTAGACCAATAAGCGATTCGAATATTTGTTGTCAATCGATACCGTAAACAAGTTTTGCTCATGAGTGGTTTTAAAGTATAATAGTACGTAACGATTTGCTGAATGTAAATACAATGGCAAAGATTATTGAAATTGACCGAAAACTTTCAAATCATTTCGACATTTGCTAATTTTTCTTTAAATTCCCATGTAAATATTTATTCATTTTCTTTAGTATTTGATCCTGAATGTCGGATTCCTTCTTTTGATTGTTTATATTTATATAGTGTTTTTGTCCTGAGTAACAATAAGTTCCATTTATTATTTAATCTAGATTTCAATGCAATTTTTGTATTATACATGTTTTTATATTGACACCAGACTATTTTACAATTTACACCAAAAGTGTAACAATTTTTTTCCCTTGATGCTTTATTTCGGTCATGATAATGAAGTTGGTAAGGGGGCATCTGATTACTTTTCCCTCTGTGTGCTAAAATTTTTTTGAAGAATACAAAACTCTTTTGATATAGATGTAGCTTAGGATATTTCTTAGATACAATTTTTCTTTTTTTTTGGGGGTGGGGGGGGGGGGGTAAATTTCGGTTTCGGTCAAAGGGTTTTATTTTAAGATATATTTTAATTTAATTTATTTTATGATTATTTATATTTTAACTTGATTTCATGATTATTTATATTTTAACTTAATTTCATTATTATTTTCTAAGTTTATTTTAGTTACAATACCGTGTTTTTGATTTTGGCGATTTTTCTTATAGCAATTTTAAAAAATCTGACCAAATGTCCTATACTACATCTGTTCCACTTTTCTTAAATGAAAACTTATATGTATTTTAACGGGTCCCCTGCAGCGAGGGGGTCGCGCAGCCAGTGGTCCACAGGGGCTAATTGGGACATAAAGTCGTCCCGGTGTTTTTAAATTAACGCCGGCCCAAATTTTGAATACAATCATTAATCAAATTTTAATAATATTTGGTAATTAAACTCAAACGTTTAAAAGAAAAAGTTGTCGAAGGGAAACAAATTTTCACATAGTATGCAAGCGCCTTTAACAATAGCCATTTATTTAAAAAATATTTTATATTTATTTTTTCTTCATACTTTATGAGCTGGCAACTCGGTTCAATTCCATCTATTACAAAACTCATTCATCTTCATGAAGGATAATCACAGTTACTATCACCAAAATATATACTAAAGCGTCTTCTTTATTTTTGTCATTTTAATCTGATCCATAATCATTCACCACTTTTGTTGGTGTTGAATTTTTGGTCAGAAGGCGATAATGATGCGAATATGTTCATCGAATGCCACTGACCGCGAAATGGTCAAATCTCAATGGATTGAAATCTCGTGACTCTTAACAGAGAAGTAGCCGCAGAGTTTGGCTTCGTGCCACAGTTGTAGTAAGGGAACTTTGATATCATACCTCGAACGAATTGAATCATACTTTTTTCAATGAATTCAAGATTAAATTTCGGGGTATTGATGATCAACTAACCATTCATTAATCTTTTAGGGCTATCGTACTGATAAGTTATATAGTGATTCCTTGTCAAAAACTAAATTTTGGAATACAAAATTCGAGGAAAAGTTTTTATGCATTAATCTCTATTTTCATAGAATTTTAAAGGTGTGAATTGTAAATGGTCAAATTTATAAATATTTACATAATAGTTATATTTGATGTTTTTTTCGCTTTTGCTAAGTAACTAACTGATTAAAATCACATATGATATCACTATTTATAGGTTTTTACATTATCTACAGTTTTTAATACTTCAATGCTCCCTAATATTCATTTTCTGGGATTCTTTGATTTAAAAACCCTTTTTTAACTATTTTCGATTGTTTATAAACAAACTATCAATCATATCTGTCCAATTTTCGTGCATTATGTTTATTTCATACCCTTTACAAATAAAGGACAATAGATTATCAAGTAACAACGTTGACAGAAGTAGGTCAATGTTTAATCTATTATTCCCTGGAGTACTCTTATACATATTTAATTACGTATAATTTATTATGGGCACGAGAGTACAAAGTTTACTTTTGTTTGTCTTTATTTATTAAACTGTAATTTGTGATGCAATTTGGTAATGAAAACTTAACGCAACTTTTGTGTGTTTGATATGTGAAGTTGGTTGGTTTGTACACTCAACGACCTATTTTTGTGCACAATAATGACTAATCAGGCCGAGACATACAGTTTAACGTAGATTCCAAACCACAACGAACATCCATGCCTAACTCAGGATTCGAATCCGGTACTTTTAGCATTTATATACGAATTAAATGAAATTTTGTCTTTTTCACGTTTTTAACAGCACAGTCAAAATAGTTTCTTATGCTTTGTAAGCTAAACCAACCAACCTTAATTTTGAAAAACATTTATATATATATATATATATATATATATATATATATATATATATATATATATATATATATATATATATATATATATATATATATATATATATATATATATATATATATATATATATATATATATATATTTCTTAACTGCCCTCTTTCAATCTGATCGTATGTCTGCTATGTTTATCATTTCGCATTCTAGATCAAACATTCATCTGCCCATATAGCAGCACAAATCCTCAGGCCAATATCGGCTTGACACTGGTCAATACCCATGTGGACTATTGCAGATTGTCCGTTGCTACGGATCTTGGCCAATCTAGGCCAGTGCTGGGTAAAATATACCGGAAGTTTTGAAATGTTTATGCAGAGTTTTAAAATTGAAACACAGTGGTATAAGAAAGGACGGAGGGGCAAAAAATAAAAAAACACGTTTTGTGATGGTTTTGACTTGTTAATTTTTTAAAAAAAATCGTGTGTTTCGGAACAATGATCGAGATTTGGCGCTGATTGGCCAATCTTCCCAGAACACCTGTTTCCGCTGTGACCAATACCGCTGTGTTACCTGGATGGTTGTTTCGAAGTTTTCTAGCACATGGCCTGTACTAGGCCCATTCTACGCCGTGACATTGTAACACTAACAACATTTACAATTACGCCTCGTATGAACTTGGTATTACATTGGTTATGTTGGTACTGCTATTATTACATTGGACTGGATTGATCTAATGGACAATTCCCGCATTTTTTTTTATTTTTTTTTTTTAAACGTGTGAAATTAGCTTATATTTATGAAGAATTTCTTTCCGATTCCAAATATTCAAACAAAAGTTCTTTACAGAAATTAGTTATTTAAATATTATGAAAAGAAAATGCCCAAAAACCTCATTCTATTGCAGTCTGATAAAAACGATACATTTTTTTCTGTGACGTCAAAACTTCCTTCTATTTCTGTGGTTATCTTGAGGTTTCTGCCAAAAGGTGTGAGATTTTTAGACAATTGCCATATATCCCGTGCCGATTGGAGCGATTTGCAAACTGGTTTCCGCAGGCTGCGTTTCAAGCCAAGTTCGGAACAAGTCACGTCACATTAGCTTCGAGCTGAATGTGTCGTTTTTCCCGCAGAATCTAACAGGCAAACTTTGGTTGCAAATTAAAAAAAAGAACAAGCGCAGTGAGCAGAAATTTTTGTGTTTATGGCCTTTTCGAAGCATTTAATTTTTGAATAAAAAAATTTAAATAAAATGCGGGAATCGCCCATTATCGGTAGATCATGAGATCCTCGTATTAGCTAATTGAGTAACAGGGTAGGTATCTACCCCGTTTTTTAAATCGCACCCTAAAGGAGTACACATATGTGATTGGTAGTTTGACTGTAATAATGGCCATAGTATGTGTATAAAATTAAATCGCAAATGTAGCATAGTCATTCAGGTAAGATGTTAAAAACCGTTGGATGTGTGTCCTGGCCAATTTATGGCTACGAGTTGTGCCGGAGTAACAATTGACATGAATGACATAATAACTCATATGTAAGCAAAAACCATGTCATGTCCTATAGTTCTCTAGTTTTTTCTCTCAATTAGTCATATGTTGACATGAATGACATAATAACTCATATGAAAGCGAAAACCATGTCATGTCCTATAGTTCTCTAGTTTTTTCTCTCAATTAGTCATATGTTGACATGAATGACATTATAACTCATATGTAAGCGAAAACCCTGTCATGTCCTATAGTTCTTTAGTTTTTTCTCTAAATTAGCCATATATTGACATGAATGACATAATAACTCATATGTAAGCGAAAACCATGTCATGTCCTATAGTTCTCTAGTTTTTTCTCTAAATTAGTCATATATTGACATGAATGACATAATAACTCATATGAAAGCGAAAACCATGTCATGTCCTATAGTTCTCTAGTTTTTTCTCTCAATTAGTCATATTGTTATGAATTTTTCCGCTGAGGCAATGATGGCACAGTTTTTACAGTATAAAAATATTTATTCTCTCTTCAGAAAACTCACAAAATTTATTCACAGGCAACAGTGTAATCGCTCACAAGCTTCAACACAAGCTTTAGCAAAAACAACTTCGAATACAGCGATTATACAAGCTCACTCCAATAATTAAACAAAGCGAAAAGCTTTGATCGAAGTCCAAAGTCAATCTGAAAACTTTCCCGTTCTCCAGTCTTTTATATACAAGCGCGTGAGACATTCGCGAAATTTCCAGCCAATTCGTCGGAAAAGAAACATCTCGAACTTTCTCGATTGCTTTAGGTGTTGCCACCTTTTTCTAACCTGTATAATCGCTGTTAAAAAAATAAAATAAGATAAAAATAAATTACAATAGAATTTTAAATTAATACGTCACTATTTACACTATATACAGACAATTTGTGCAACAATATGTTGACATGAATGACATAATAACTCATATGAAAGCGAAAACCATGTCATGTCCTATAGTTCTCTAGTTTTTTCTCTCAATTAGTCATACGTTGACATGAATGACATAATAACTCATATGTAAGCGAAAACCATGTCATGTTCTATGGTTCTCTAGTTTTTTCTCTCAATTAGTCATATGTTGACATGAATGACATAATAACTCATATGTAAGTGAAAACCATGTCATGTCCTACAGTTCTCTAGTTTTTTCTCTCAATTAGTCATATGTTGACATGAATGACATAATAACTCATATCAAAGCGAAAACCATGTCATGTCCTATAGTTCTCTAGTTTTTTCTTTCAATTAGCCATATGTTGACATAGAGTAATGAAGGTATTGGATTCGGTATTTAAAAAAAAATTATTATTATTATTATTTTTTCCTTTTTACACGTTTTGAAAGGTGCCGAGTTTAAAAAAAGTAATTTTTAAAAAATATCAGGGTGTCTGTGTGTGGTCAGCATAACTCTCGAACAGATTGTAAAACGGTAAAGTGTAAGACAATCTAAACCGAAATTTCCGTTGAAATGCGATAAAGGCGTAAAAAGTTGAAAAACACAGAGTTCTCTTTCCTTGAGCATCATCCATCAACGACTTTTTTTTCTTTTTCTGATGCATTCTTGCATTTACAAGAAATGATGATATAATATTTATCGAAAAACATATCGCCAATTTCTTCGGTTAGTTTTTTTTTTTTTTTTTTTTTTTGCCAATGCAATAATTAACACCAAAAATATCACCAAATAGGAATTTTTTTTAAAAATAACAAAAATATAAACGGTATACTACAATTTAAATGCAGTGACCAGCATTAAGTGTAATTAAGAGTTTTACGATCTTTAATTGCTCTAGCTAACGTATCAACAAAAGAGGAATGGAGTAACGAAAAATTATTCGTAATTAAAGATTAAAATTATGAATTAATCTCCTTGCCCAAACTTCTCTTAACGTCTGGTTAAACAAATATAGGCTATCTCAATTTTTTTTCAGACATTGCTAAATTGGGTTTTAACCCTTATAATCGAGGTAACTTTAGAAAATTATTCTTTATCCTTTGGTATATTCTTTCCCTTAACTGATTATCGATCCCTTTGAGAAGTCTCTAATTGTTAATCTTCTATGATTTTTATTCATCTGTAAAAACCAATCGCGACCTAATTTTGCCAACATCTCTTAAACTTGAGGACGACAGCCGACAATCGAGGCCACAACCATCACCATCGATTAACTAAGCACAGAACAAAAAGACGTTGGAGTAAAGAAATACCTCTAAGAGCCCCACTTACACTAAAAATACGTTCCAGCTTTTGTTCCAGAGGGTGACTGCTGACCACGCCCTCCCCTTCGAATATTCGGAAGGGGCTGCCGTATAAATCGTCACGCAAGCCCCGCGAAAACGGGTCACTGGGAATTTGAGTGGTCTAGTAAGGAGAGTTGCTTTTCATAGTGTCTTGGCCTGGTTTCCAATAGAATTCTGTTAACTTTAACTGTTTTTAAAGATGAAATTAATAGTGTGCAGAGTGGTTATATATAGTTAAATGGCATGTGCTTGGAGACATCTGCAGTCTATATTAATGAACAGATAGATATTCATCAAAATGTGTACCCATGCTACTGAAACCATGAAAAATTATTTATCAAACTAATTAATTTTTTAGAAAAAATAAAGAATAGGATAAATATTAGAATATTAAATAATAAAAAATCAAATGCTTGGAATACAAATAATTAAAAAAAATATTAAAAAAATAAATAATTATTAAAATATTAAAAAAAAAAAAAAAAAAAAAAAAAAAAAAAAAAAATTTGAGGAAAATTATCGAGAATTTGAAAATTATCGAGAATAGAGGATTATAAATGGGGTCCTGATCATAAAATGAGCTCTACAAAACCAATTTGAACTGATTTGTATCTGGCCACAGCTGTTTGAGCTCGAATAATGCCGGACACTTCATTTAGCAATTAAAAAAAATTAAAACTGATTGCATACTTTTTTGTTTCAAAGTTGATTAAAAATAAAAACACATTCAAGTGTCGGTAACATCATTTGTTGCCCAATCGCGGTCACCTCTCAGTTCGAATTAGTCGGCATCAGGTGCGTGACATCAAGTTAATGTATTTTTAAATTAATATAAATTCGTGCACTGGCACTGGTTAATTGCCAACTTTTCAACCCATACTTGGGAATTGAAAAGTTACGCGACACGTAGATTTTTTTTTCTCTTTTGGGATTTCTTTTAACTACAAAGATAAAATCTGGTTAGCTACTTGTTGTAATAAGAGTAGGTACACCGTTTTGAGTCTTGTTTTTATTTGGAAGGGAAATAAAGTTTCAAGTATGCGGTGGATAAGAAGAAAAACTTCCCATTTGGACGCGGAGGCAGGTGCTCGTTCGCTTATCCTTCCTTCATCACCTCCAGCTCAGGGGTTTAACCAACCAACCAAGTGTGCGGTGTGACTTACATTTCCCCGAACAAATTTTTATTTAATTATGAGTACGTGGTATATTCCTTTTTAAAATTAAATTGAAAATGTTAATGTGCCAATTGTTAATGTTACCCGCATTAATCCAATTCGTGTTACATCTTCTAGACCATTGGAAGATAAATTAAGATCATAATAGAATATATTTTTTTACGAATTTAAAGCGAAAATCTTTTTATGAAGTTAAGTTTTTTGTATTCATCCGCGAAAAAAATATGGTAAATTCAAACAGATAAACTTTTCATAACGAAAGGCTTGGGTAAGATACTTTATCACTTTCAAAGCGTGTTTACAACACCAGTTTATATGAACCTTTTTTCTATAATATCAAAAACCGAATAAAATGTGATGTTTTTTTTTTTTAAGTAAGACAAGTACTTGGGTATGGCTAATTAGACTGAGATTTACAGCTTAATGTGGATTCCTAATTCAGGATATGAAAATGCTACCTTTGGCATGCGATGTCGGAGCACTCACCACACAGCCATCAGGTGGATGGCTGTTTTGTTACAAAGTATGAATAATAAATTAAGATATTTTGTAAATATTATGTGTAATTGAATTTTCAAAATGCATTAAAATGTAGAAGTACTTATTAAACAAAAGGTAAAACAATCGCTTAAAGTTTATGCTTTGGTTGGAGTCTAAATTTGAAACTTATCAATTAAATTGCACACACCTGTGTGGTTAAACGCTCTGGACTCGCATGCCAAAAGAGCAGGGTTCGAATCCTAGAATATAAATGTATGCTTGTTGTGGTTCGCGATACACATGAAGCTGTAGGTCCCAGCCTCATAACCCGTTATTGTGCATAAAATAGATCTTTGAGTGTACAAACCAACCAACCAATCCAATCAGTCAAGGATGGTTGCTGTAGTTCAGAATTCATGTTAAGCTTTAGATTCCAGCCTCATTAGCTATTATTGAGCAAAAAAATATGTCGTTGAGCGTACAAACCAACCAATCTAATAAGAATGCATATTGTTAGGTTGTTTTATTTCACTCAATATTCAAAAACACTACGATGAATTTTGAAGCCTGTTACCAGTCCTATCTCTCCACGATACAATTCTGTTTCACAAAAACAAACCCATAAAAGTTGTTGCGAGACACTTTGCTGTTCAATTGCCCAACTTAGACATGCGCATCTACCAGTCTGATGAGGCTTAAAATATGCTTGTGGTGCTCTCAGATTTTCTACTTGCAACAGCATCCGAGTTATTTAAGATAGCCAAGCCATAATGAACTCCAAGAAAGAACATAAGATTATCTAAAATATTCGTTTTATTGTCATATTAAGTTGTTAAGATGCGTTTTAAGTGTATGTTATACAACCATCTTGTGAATAGTTAATCGAACTGAAGCGTACATCTAGTGGTTATTTTTCTTCCAAGTGTATTGGTTTTAGTCTGAATAGGTTAGCAAGTAAACGGAGAGAGGGGATTATTTCCGATACTGTCTCTGCTACGGCGAAGATCCACCACCAACACCTAGTGGTAGAAATAAACAACTGGTACCGTGAAAATACTGAAGTAAACATACACTTAGTTTAAGTTTTTAAGGAATATCAGAAAAAGTTAATACAAACACGAATTTGGTGAGGATGGCTGGTATTTTTTGGAATTTGTATTGTTTTATGAACTATAAGTGACTGTTATATTTCGAACGCAAAATCTATTGGTGAGTTTCCTCTTCAAAGATGCAAGATTTATGGACGGAAAAGACTTTTAACAAACAAGACTGGAAGATGTTCATCACCTGATAAAAGGTAAATTTCTTAATCAATGATTTTTTGTGATGGTATTTGCATTTTTTTTTAGGTGTGAGAGTAAATAAATATGACAAAATTAGTTAACTGATATCAGATTGTTATACTCATGAGGTCATAGCATGACGTTGAGTTTTGTTTCTTATATTGAATCCAGTATCTGTCAGTCAAGAGTTTAAATTTCTTCATCAGGTTTTTTATGAATTGATAAAATTTTCCTAAATTTAAAGGTCCTCCTGTAATTTAATTTTTCTTGAAAGCTTGATGTAATCTATAATACAGTCCGACCCCGTTAACGCGAAATCGCTTAACATGATATCCCGTTTAACGTGAAGTAAAAGCAGTTCTCCGTACTTAAAATTTAACGTTTATTTATTCGTTTAACACGAAATTCCGGTTAACGCGAACAATTTCGGTGCCCCTCATCGATTTCGCGTTAACCGGGTTTGACTGTAATTAAAACCAAATTCTATTTCAACGCCGGTAAACTAGTATAGTTTTTAAAAATATTTTTAAAAATGAATTCATTTGAGGAATTGAAGAACTCAGTATTTTTCATTACTATACATTTATTGAAAACAACCCAATCCCTGCATGTCCAACAGATGTACAGTTAGACCACATCAATACTACTCTATATTTCATTTCCCCTACAGCGATTGTCCGAAGTAATAGCTCCCTGCGGCATTCCCACAAATGGGTAGGTATGACAACAAAGAGCCCGTTCCGCCAAAACCCAACTCTCCGTAAAGCAAAAACCCATCAAGGAATACGAGGGTGCATCTGCCGCGACTTGACCTCTGTTTCCTTGGAAATGCTTTTACTATTACGTTAATTGAGCAGGTTTTCGTATTCCACGCGCGCCAACACCATCCATATCAGCGCAAGATAAAAAGAAACAAAAAAAATGGCGACTCTTTTAATCGGATTGCTCAAAATGCGGAAATGTTTTATTGTTCTGTTGTTTTGTGGTGGTAATTAGGAGATGAATTGTTTATACGGATTTAGTTCTGGTTAAAGTGGTTAATTTGTGACTGATGATGTATTGGGTTGTGTGTTTATAATGCGTTCTTGGAACTTCGTCAAAGTTGAAGGGTGTAATATTGCTCATCTGTTATGTTAATACAAGGTGTGATACAGGGTTTAGGTTATGGAATGAATATGCAGTTTTAAAAATTCATGGCTACGTTCTACTTTTCGTTTAAAGTGATTCATTATTTGTAATTATTGCAAAAGGAGCTAATTTTTATAGATTTAATAGCGAAGCAGTGCAAATTACCATGGACACAAACATGTAGTGTGTGACTTATACATTAATATTTGAAAGCTCTTAAATAAATTAAATCGACTACTGCGAAAACAAATCAACTCTGAAAGACGCCGACCAAACGGTATAGTGGTTAGAATGCTAGCTTCTAGACCGCGAGGTTGCGGGTTCGAGTCCCGTGTTAGGCATGGGTGTTTGTAAATGTATGTTGACTTGTCTAATGACGAATGTTCGGCGGATTATAGCCCTCGTGTTGCTGACGGCGCCAGATAATCTGAAAACAACCAACTCTGAAAGACAAGGAACATGACAAAAGTGAATATTTTGATAAACACTATAGAACAAAACACGACTCTTGTACTTTGCGGCTGTAACATAACAAAAACAATATTTAAGACAACTACGAATGCTTTTGGAGTAGAAATTTCGTATTGGAATTTTCTGAGTTGAGCCTGTTTTGCAATGGTCGATTCAGTTTGTACGAACGTTTTTGCACGGTTAAAAAGGAATTTTTGTAGCTAGGGGTGGTAGCAGATTGAGTTGCTTCATCACCAAACTCCACAAAACTTTGACCTAAGTACTCGGTAAGGTTTTTTTTTTTAATTAAAAGTTTCTTTACGAAAGAATTTTTTTTTTTCGTTTTAAGTCTATGAACTTAAAAACGCATCAGAGTAAATTGTTCCCTTGTTATGGAAAAAAGTTGTTTAAAAAATAAGTTTTTTTTATTGAGGAGGATTGAGTTTTTTTTTTTAAGGAAGTATTTTTAAAAATCATTTCATTTTCTAATTTAAAGTTCTAGGAGGGTTCCTTTTATTACATTTCCCGTTTCTTTCAAAATATTTTTATAGTGAAATCGGTTCTCAAATTTTCGATTACGAGAAGGAGACGTGCTTTTTGTTTTATGAAATAAAACAGAATAATATTTATTTTAGATTCTTCAAAAAAAGTTTAGTTATATTCTTTGGAGACACAAATCTTTGTTACATGTTTAAAATAATTTCAGATAATCTAAAAACTACTGAGCTACTATTTTGTGATAATAAGATCCACGATCGGGGTACCTAGTTTGCTAAAATTTTTGAGCGGCGGCGCGGGGTGAAAATGAATTGAAGCTGCAGCACATGGAATCTATCAAGTCCTCATTATCTTTGATAAGTGTGAATTGACGTGTGAAGTGCCAGTTCAATAGTCAAACTCGTCATAAGATCGTGTTCAAAAGTTTCTAGGTGTGATTGGAAGTGTTGTTACGGTGTTTTGGTGTCATAATAGAGCTCGTGCGACATGAAAAATGAAACACAATTCATACGAATAAATTCGAATGATTTGTCTGTAAAATGTATGATTGCATTGTAAAAATGTCTTTGGAAGTGAATATGTTTTCTACCAACGAATTGCAGAGTGTCATTTACTTTTGCATTTAAATTAAATACCAATTTTTCGATCATATTTTATTTTGATTAAATTTCGTTGAGTATGTAGTAAATAATAAAGCTCGGTCAAATGGATTTGGTCTCGATTAAAGGCTTTAAAAATTCACTGTTTCGATTTCAGAAGGAGAGGAAAAATATCGCAAAAAATACATTGCTGTTAAATTGTCTCCGTTTAGTCTTTTGCATGCAAAACCAATTAAACAATAAAACTCTGAAAAAAAAAGAGTAATTTTCGTTGTACGGAATATCGCATGTTAATCTGACATCTTCAGAAGCACGACCTTGTTTAAGTACTACTAAAAATCTTTTTTTGGAATTGGTTAAAAAAGTAAAAATAACCACTACACTTAATCTCACAATTAAAAGAAATGATGTACTTCTGATCTGTTCCGTGTGGTATTTAAGATTCATGTATGGAAAGCTCCATTATCTAGGGACGATCATTAAGCATTTGCGTGTCGGACTATAAATAAAAGATATTCTTGTAGGTCAAGGTTCTCAGTCTGAATATTAAGTGACTAGTAGCCAGTAGATGTTGAATACCAGTAGATACCGAAGAATTAATCCTTTTCAATAAAATATATTAATAAAATGACTATAAATTAATTAGCAGTTAGTTTTATAAGGTTGTTAATATGAAATAATATTTTTATGTTATTTAAGGGTGATAAAACAACAAAGTAAATTTTCAACCGCTAAAAACCATATCTTTAAACTATGCTTAGTTAAAAAGTTATATTGACTCGAAAACAGAGATTTCACGAACTCCTGCAGAATTTTTTTAAGGGTACTGAAACCCTTAATATAAAAATATTTAATATTGCAAACCCAATATCAAATATTACAAATAAAAAAAGAAAAAAAAAAGAAAAAAAAAATGAAAAAAAAAAAAAAATGGGTTGTATACTATGTAAAATTAACTCAATCTTTAAAAATTTCAATACGAGCCCCTATTTTTTGTCTCTTCATTGGATTTGGAATACTTTGTTTACCCCAGATACAAATTTTCAGTTCATTATGTGGAAAAACTCGCCACTATGAACTCGAAAATGTTTTCGCCGATCTTAAGGGCAAATCTCGTTAAAGCGAGGAAAAAGCAAACGTTTTGCGTATTTCAAAACGTAATCTATTACACTTAAAGTGAGCTGTCTTACATATTTGCTGAAATATTGAGAACCAAAAGTCAAAATGGAATGAAAAAAATTTTGCAGGGGTTTTCGACCATGATAATTCTGATGGAAGCAAAAAAAGTACATGTTTCTATTTAACAAATTTTAAAACTTTTTTTATTAATTAATTATTAAAATACTGTTTAATACAAAAGTTGTATGTTATTTATGTTTAACCTTTAATACACTATCGTTTCAAACAAAAAGTGCTAAAATATTTAAAGAATTTATGGCTAAAAAAACAAATTTACTTTTTAACATTAATTTGCCACTTTTTGACATCAATTAAATTACTAACCACTCATTGGAAAATTATGAAATTTGGTATTTAGACCTTTGAGATTCTAAATCTAAATATGATATAATATTAAGGGTTTGCCATTGAACTTTTTAAACTTTGGTTTAGTTTTAATATGTAGATAACCCGTCGTAATAAAAAAATAAATTATATACAATTAATAAAGACCTTCCACGATTTATAACGGTACTTGACTTTTGTTATTTTATCAATTAGAATACAAGATACAGACAGCGTTCGGATTTTTTTTGCGTACTGTACCAATTTCAGAGTTGAGATTATATGGGAATTCGGACATTTTGATATTCCCCGTTTAAAACAGTGGTATCACTCTTTAACAGTGGTAGGGTTAAAATAGCTTGGTCTACGATTCAGATGGAAATATTTTTACCAAAATGGATGGCCCTGGATCAAAGAAAAATTGAGCATTGGGATACTCCACATTTAGGATGTATCTCTAAAGGGTGGTAATTAGAAATCGCAATAGCTTCGCTTTACTATGTTCAGATTTGTGATCATTTGTGCCTATTTTCAGCTTCCTAGCTTTAATAGGACATTGGATGAATGGGCTACATTTGGAATGTTTGGCTCCACATCGGCCTCTGACAGTAGGTTTAAAAATATCCGAAAAGCTTACTATTTCTATGCTCGTTCTTGTTGGCATTTGGATTACATTTCATAGTTGTGATTACATTTTAAGTGGACCATTGGAATATTGCTTGTTTGGAATATTTAACCACTTCTGGACACCTCAAAAGTAGTTATCTAAGATCGGAATAGTCGATCAAACGGTATAGTGGTTAGTTTGCTAGCTTCTAGACCGCGAGGTTGGGAGTTCGAGTCTCATGTTGGGTATTTGTAAATGTATGTTGGCTTGTCTAATGACGAATGTTTCGGCGCATTATAGCCCTCGTGTTGCTGACGGCTCCAGATAATCTGAAAACAACCAATTAAGATCGGAATAACTTAGCTTTGTGTGTGTGTGTGTGTGTGTGTCCTTGTTGATATTTGTACTGAAATTCTGTGGTTATATGGGAAGTGGGAGATTTAGTGAATGAGTGAGTGAAAAATACAGTTGGAGAGATCATTGGCATTTATATGTAGAGATAAAAATTTATTTAATTATAATATTTATCGGAAAGCTGAAATCTCGATCCTGCAATTCATCTTCAGACTATGGCCAGTAGGACGCTTGCATACACGAGCTTTCGAAATCAAGTTTCGTCGTACTCCAGTAATTTTTTTCAAGATGAGTAAACACGTGTTTGCGATTGTTACAGGTAGTCTCTATTCGATTATCGAGCTAACTGGCGGGAGTTTTCCGAGTTTTCTTCCGTTCAAGACTAAAATGAGAATGAGTTCTCCCTTGAAAAATTCATATCTTCAGAGATATTGATCTAATAATGTTCCTGCACAGTATGGTTCTTGTGTAACGCTTGGTTTTGGAAAATACATAATATATCTCAACACATCACATTTGTAATGTGAAGAGAATGCAAATGAAAGAAAACCATCTACATGCGTTAAATTTGCTTCAACAATCAGAGTCCCACATACAAAATAGTTTAAATACAGCAATTTAAATCCCACTCACTCGGCCAAAGTAGAATCCTAATGACCCCATCCAACCATTTCATTTTATTCCATTCCATTACCAGAGCAACAAACAAAAGAAAAAGACCAAAAAACTCCTCCATTACTATTGAAGATGACCACCATTTAATAAGGCACCACTTATCAGGACAATGATTCGCGCCACAGACCGAAATAAAACGTGTGTACCGGATCAATACCAAGGTTGGTCTCTCCATGGAATATTTCGAATGCACCAAGGTCGGCCGAGACTGGGAGTACCTTCTTTTGTTCGGATGACCGTGGAACAAAAGGTTCCTTTTTTATGGGGGCTTTTAATAGGCACTTGCTGATGTAAATTAGAGTTGAAATGGATTTCGTGCAGCATACGTGCTTATGATGATCGAGTTTTCTTATTTTGACTGGTGAGACGTGAGTTTTAAAAGATGGCCTTGGAAATGGGTTTAGTGGGGAATGAGAATGGATAAGTAATGTAACCCTTTCTGAAAACTGGTTCGAATAATTGGTTATTTCAAAATGGTATTTTTTAATTTTTTTTTTATTTTTTTTTGCATCAGTTCTTTAAACGTCACTACTTTTCTTGTAGATGGTACCTGCACATGAGGTGAAGTTCAAAAAATAGTTAATTCACACTTAAGTTTTGTAGTGAAGGTGCATTAGAGTTCAGATTGATTACTAATTTCCATACTGCTAAAACGTGATATAGCCAAAAAGGACTAAAGCCCCTATTATATAAAGTATTATAAAGATAATGAAACATTGAAGACAAGTAATTTTTGACTAAAAATTGTGAGTGACCAAATTCATTTTGAACTTTAGCCCATGAGATCAAGTTTTGGGGACTGTCACTAAAAAGCTCTATGAACTTTTGGGGACTGAAAGCTTTCAGTGTAAAAATCCTATCTATTTTAACTATTATACAAATAGTGCATTTCTAGTTAGTTAAGTACCTATATTAAGGGGAGGAGAGGTTAACAATTCTATATTAATTGATAGATTTAAATAAAAGCTTCAAATTTGGTTACTTTGCACTAGTTTATAAGGGGGTTCAGCGGACTTAAAATTTCATAATTTTCGATTTCGTGATTTTTGCAATTCTTTAAATTTCAAAGTATTCTATTTCTTTTAAGATATAGTTTTGGTTCTTTCTAGTTCAGGAGAGAAGTTAGTTTTAAAATACGTAAACTCACGCTTGCTAGGCTACAATTTCGCATAAAAATGTATTTATCTCAAAATGTCAATTTTCAAACTTCATCTATGTACCTTTTTGAAAAAACGGCTACTAGCTTCTTTATGAAATGTTTGTCCTATATTTGCCATGTATCAAATTTTAATCTGAAGTGAACGTTTTAAAAAAAAATTTTGATCATTTATTTTTTTTACAAATTACTTTGTCTTAAAAAAAATGCGATTCTCAGAGGTTTTTGGTGTTTTATCCTTTGAGATTGTTTTAAAAAAAAAACAAGTAAACATATTCTCTTAATGTTAACCTCAGACTAAAAAAGAAGGTTGAAATAATATTTAGGAAAAATTTCAAAAGTATCCGTTTGTTAGTTATTTAGAAAAGGTACATTGAAAATGTGCCTTTTAACATTAGTGATATAGGGCCTAACTGTATCTGCCTTTCAGTGTTTGAAACAGACTTCGAATGATGAAAAACAGGCAAACGCTTTATGAAAAGAGGTATTGAAAATGCTGGTTGAATTAGATAAATTACATAACTTAATACAAAATTATATTTCATAGGAATAAATACAAAAACAAGAACTTTTCAAATTTGTTGTCTGATTTACTATGCAAAATTTTACCTCCCATCCAATATTGCAACACAATACACGAGCGATTTTCCATTATAGTTATTAGAAGTTTTATAATTTTGATTTTATGAAGCGGTATATTCCTAAAATGTCAGTTTTTAATTTGCATTTATATTTAATGACGCGTTTAAAGTTAAAACTTCAAATTCGGAGCTGTAATAAAAATTATTTTTGCCATATTACTAAAATTATAGGTTTCTATCAAATTTCGAAGGATTTTTTACTGGTGAATCGATACATAATTGAGCCATAAATTTCCAAATCTTAAATATCATTTCTATTCCTCTATTAAATGTTATTATTTACTAAATTAGTTAATTAGTTAGATTTCCTCTAAAATAAGAGCCATTTTTCAAGTTTTTTATATTACTTAAAAAAATTCTATTCATATTAATTACCATCAATTTTATGCAAACTTTTTTTTCAAAAGTCGTTTTAAGCGTTTTGTCACATATTTATGTTAACAGTAGGGTATTTGACAAATTTTCAAAATATGTTTTAAATAAAAGGTATGCACAAAATAAAAGACACGTATTTTTTCTTTTTTCAAAATAATGCCGCAAAACGCTAAAAATTGCATTTTAAAATGCAAGTAGAAGCCCCGCCCCTAAAACGCTGCTCAAAAACCCATCTGACTGTGTGACGTCAATCTTGCATAAACAACATCGCAATCGCGAGTGAGTTTCCAGCGCGAAATGTGTTTTTCTTTTGATTTCGTTCCAAGAAATGTCTCACCGGTATCGGTATTATGCAGTACCCCACTGTACAAGTACATCAATTAAAACTCCAGAAAAGTTGCTTACACATGTGCCCAGGAAAGCAGGCATACAAAAAAAGTGGTTAAATCTTGCAAGAAGAGAATCAACTTAGTTTTCACCACAGACTACGATTCACTTCTGTGAAGATCAGTTTGATGCAAGTAATACTTTATTTAATTCTTTTAAATGTTGTAACTACACAATATTAAGTTTAAGTACTGATGCACTATTGAAATATTGATTTTTTTTTTTGTGGTAAATTTGAAACCAAAATATTTGTTTTGTTTACATGAATTGTTTTGAAAAAAAAACAAAACATTTTACTTATATTAACCTTTAATCCTTTAATTACTGTATGCGGTCTGACAGACAGCTAGTCATTTTTTGTAGAATGCTTCCAACCCCCTAAAATATTTAATCTTTGACTTTAAATTAATTTTTCCAATTCTTTGTTACTGAAATTTTAAATTGATCTTCAACAAATTTTTTGGAACACGTGTTGCACTTGCGCCAAAAAAGATAAAACCACCCAATCACAGCAGTTAACCCTTTATTTACTGAATTTTTAAATTTTTTTACTAACTCTTTTAAATACTTAAAGTTTCCAAAAAGAAGCAATCTTGTGCTGTCATTCAATAGGTGAAGAACAAACTTCATAGAAGTGGACTTCAAAGTCCCTATGGATTTCAAAGCATTTAAATCAGTACAGTACCATGAGAAATGCAGTACAATGACTGGACTTATAAGTACCGTCAGTAGATAAAGTGTTAAAGGTTAAAGGATTTTGTTTATGATAATCTTGTGTTTCTATTCACCTCAATGCATTATTACTTGTCTTTTTCACCTTTTTGTCTTTTTTAAATAATATCATCTATAAATTATAACGAGTGTTCCGTTTCATCCCTTTCCACGGGGTGAATCGGAACAACATGAAAAAAAAAATCAAACTAAATGCAAGTCACGTTTTTTCCAACATTTTTGGGCTTGATCATTATAGAAGAAGGTAAGACATATGTTCCTAAGTCAAAAATATGTTCGTTAACGATATTATTACACTCTATTTTTACTTTGAAAGTTGAAAATTGTTCCTTTTCACTCCGTTTTAACAGTACTCAGCGGATTATTTTAATTGCTATTTTTTTTTTATCCTAATGTTTTTATGATTATTATAGCTGTAAAAGGTGTTGTTGTTGCTTTTCTAATTATAAGAACTGTGAGAATTGTTGATACTTACACAAATGTTTTAACATTTCTAAACTCTGCAGAATAAAATTCTGAGCTTGACTTGAAAAAGAACTCCACCATCAAAGCATCTATTTTGGGTAAATTCGAAATGTGTGCCTTTACAAAACTGTCTTTCAAAGTTCCAATAACACTTCTTTAAATAAATATCTCCTAAAAGTTACCTTCAATAGTCATAATTTATCATATACTAGGAAAAGAGATGAACCAAGCTTTAAAATAAACGCATGAAGCTGTTTGCTTACAAATGTGGTCAACATTGACGTCACACTCTGCAGAGGAGTTTATCCGAGCGTTTCTGATCACGTGACGAGGCGCTCAGAAAAGCAATTTTTAAAATTTAATTTATAAAAATTTGAGCAATTATTTCGAGTTAAAACTGCTTGCATTATTATTATTTCGTTAAATACTATAAATATGCCGCATTTGGTAATTATTTGTTGATGGTGTCAAATACCCTATTCAAGGCAAAACCTTCTTTTTAAATTTAGGTCCTCTTTTTTTAAAAAAGTGTTTTTATTAAAATCCTGGTCTCTACTAAATTATCTGTGAAGGTAGTAATAAAACCATGTGTGATTACGACAAATTTTTATATTACCTATAAACGCACCAATTTTATCTTAGTAGAAAACTTAAAATGAAGCAAGGCAGTTCCTAGAGATTTTCAAAGATTTTTGATTGTTCTCTCCTATAATATACAATTACATCTTAGTAATACCTCGGAGACTTATTTTCGAACGGGGTTTAACAGCCTTAACTTATATATTATTACTAGACGGTCTTTTTTTAATGACAATCCTTTTTCTACTTCTACACAAAACCAAATTTAATAAATGCTATACCAATTTAAAGATTAAGTCCTCCGTTTCTGATTAATAATTTATTTAAAATTACAAAATGTGTTATTTGTTTTCTAATATGGCCTAAGTAATTATTCGAAACAATCTTTGAGCAGGCTGTGTACGGGTTGAACTGTAACGGTATTTTTTTTTATTTTTATACCAAGATAGTGTTGTACAAAATTGAAAAATATAATTTAAATAATTGATTTGGCGTGTTAACCCCTGGCTGTACTTAGATGAGTCTGACTCGTGATAACAATTTGGAGCCAAACTTGAATATCAATAGTCAGACTCATGAAAAGAAATGCGGGCCAAACGTAAACATTTCTAATGAAACTCGTGGAACCAAGTTGTTCGTGAATAAATTAGTTTTTTACACTGTTATTTCTTGCCTATTATGCAGGATTTATAGTACTAATATTTCTATTGTGAAGTATTGACTGAGATATTGTATTAAAGATATGTATGTAAAAAAGGAACAAGGATTGAATTAGTGTTGACGTCACAAGAACAGTATCGCGTGGAACAAATAAGCGTATAGCTTTAAAACAGGTATCTGACTGTCGCGACGGGCGGATACCTGTTATATAGCTATACGCTTACTTTTGGACGGATTTCGTTGAGCTAAATGGTACGGCAAGGGGTTAAAATAAATGTCGATGCACAAAGCTACTGACAAATAATGTGATATACAATAGGAAGTGGACTTGAGTTGTTCATATACAAAGTCAATTTTTAACTATTTGAATACTATTGCTGATTCTAAAGGGGAATTATAACACTATCGACTTACAGAGGAAGGCCGGAAGTTCATTAAACTGGAACTATTTGAAATTTGAATAAGAGATTGTTTTAGTGTCGAAAAGTACTGTTGGGTACAATTTACTACTGTTAGTTTGAAGTACTGATAGTTAAGTGTACTATTTCGTAGCAAATTTTCACATTCTTTTCAATTAACAAACCACTTTGAAACATTCTCCAAAATTTTTAGTGCCAGTCATTTTGTTTCGCTCCACTTAATACAGAATTACTAGTTGATATAAATGTTCAATATAAATTAACAAACTATCAGACCCGTTTCAGATTGCAGGTGATTGATTGGCTCAACAAAGAGAACACGTGTAATTGTTTTGCATATTCAAGCGAATAATGAGCCCTATTGTCCGCAAATTTTAGTAATTAGGAGGGTAAACTCTTTCACGCCAAGAGGTTAATCCATTCTTAAAATGGCGCCGTTCGAAAAAAACAAAGTAGGACAAACGAAACAGCTGAACGCGTTCGCTAAACGCATTTGGCCACATTTAGCGTTTACTTGCATGTCCTCCTGCATAATTAAACCCTAATAAATTACTTTTTCATATATTGCACGATTAATTCATTGCGGTTCCGCTTATTTGCATCGTGCGATGGAACTCCGAAAATCTCTGATTAAGTTCGTGTCTGGAGAAGAATATTAAGATTGTGGGGTCTTCAAAAGTTGCACGCAAGGCTTTGAGTATTTGTATTTATAAAGGGCTCTTTATTGTTAGTGAAAGAGGATTTTTTTTTAGTGCAAGTTCTTTGCTTTGTGATTGAGTTTTGTGAAGAGGAAATAAAAAAGTTAGTGATATTAATAATTTAAAACTAATAATTAATGAATCTGGCCTTGAAAATTAGCTTGAGGTTTTTTGATGTATGGCGCTCAAGAAGAAACTGAAATTTAGAAGTTTCTTGTTAAAGTTGAGTTAATTATTATTTGTGCCATTTCTTAACATGTCACGTTTCAAAATTATAATCTTATGCAAGGTGATCGTTAATAAAGTTGAGCTGCTTAGAGACACCTGATTTTTTTAGTAATTAATAAACATATACCTTCATGATATTTGTTTGCATACTACAGCAATTATAGAAAGATGATCTAATTTAAAAGTGTGTATATACTGTGTGTATGTATAAAATATATTAAATAGCTTAATTTTTTGCAAATGAAACTTCAAAATTAACAATTACAGGAGAAATAACCAATCCTTTATTAGATTTTTTTTTATAGTTTAGAACTCCATTTCCAACTTTACCGATAATGCCTATAAAGTTAATTTCCACTTAAGTCTCCTTTCAGAAAAGATTTCCTAACTTTAAAAAGACATAACTGCGATACAGTGGAAGGGAGAAAGAAGACACAAGTGGCATGTTAGATAGACGTGTGGGGAATTTTAAATACACCGGTTTGCAAAATTATCTACAATATTGAAATGTTGCAACAAATGGAATACAGATGAGTTTCCCTCCTGAAAAAGGACTCTATGATCCCTTGACTGGATAGTGAAGCCCAAACGATCACTTTTGCAGAAAAGAGTTTTACAAGACCCAGAGTGCCTCATCCACATTCACCAATTTTTTTTATTGTCAATTCCACCCAAAATGAAAATGGGTCTCATCGGTAAACCATATGCAGCCCTCATCAAATTTACTCACAGAAATTAATTTTTCAAACCACTGCATTTGAGACTCAATACCTGTGTATCCATCATACAATTTGTTTCTTTTTTTATCTCTCACTGTTTCACCATCATTTTAAAAGTTAGGGATTCCTTTCTGAGAGACCCTTTATATTCATACCAAATATAATTAATATAATTATTCGCATATATTATAAGGAATTTACTGCTAGGAAAACATAAATTATATTCGATAAAATGTATTATGGCCTATTTTACTCTTTGAAAAAAGTAATAGGTATTTTTATTCTTTTATTTATTAAATCCTTTATATTAGCTTCGATTTTGTTTGTGGCTGGATATGTTGCTTTGCGAGCAAATCTGTGGAGGTTTAATTAACCCCCTTGTCGTTATCCAATCCGGTTGAAATTTGGCAGATAGATTCGATGTCGATGAAAATGCATTCTATTAAATTTTGGAGGCTGTCACTGTCACTAAAAGATCGCTTTTACGAAATACTAATAAATTAACTTGCCGTCATCCAATCGCACTAAATAACATTTAACCGATTATTGTAGAAATTATTTCCTGTCTCCAAAATTGCTTTAATAAATTAATAATAAAATTGTTTTAATCATAATAAATAAAACGATATTTGGACGGGAGTGCATAAATTCACATTCATTTTTAATGAATAAATTTTGCAAATTAGTTTGTCGCATATTTTGTTGATACAGATGTTTTTAATATTTAAAATTATATGCCAACCCCAAGTACACGCTGACAACAGAAACGGCGCTTTGTTAATGAATATAAAAATTGCTAATGCATATAAATGATTTATATTAAAAAAAAAATTATGGACTATATATATATATATATTTTATTAAATATAAAAAAATACAAATAAAAGTATATTTTAATCGTATTTCATATTATTGTTTACAAACATAATGTTGTACATCTTTATCGAAGTACATACTTCAATTATAGAAGTTGATGAAAACAATAGAAGAAAAACTTTTAGTAACTAGAATTAAATGGCTATCATTAAAATCAATATCTTCAAAAGTTTGTTTTTACATAAGCGAATTTATTAAATATATTGAGATCCCTTATTTAATATTTGGGTATACAACTGTAAAGGAAGCATTTTTAATGAAATATTTTGAACAATATTTTAAATTGCGTTTACCAAGACTATAATGCAAAGTACTTTCTAAAAATTAAAATTTGCTATTTAGATACTATAGTCTAAATTATGTACGTCATAAACGAATTTACAACATAAAATAGTCTTTTACCGTTCTTAAAACTACAGAATTTTTTTTTTGTAAGATATTTTCCTATTGAATTACTTCCTCAAGGAAATGAATCAAATACATTTTCGGATTCTATATATTTGCAAATGTCCTGACTGTGGGTCATTGGCAGTTATATCAAGTTCATGTTTGCAAGAATACAGAAAGGAAAAGGTCAAGCACGAATTTCGTGACGGTTTAGTCATATTTCATATAAAATAAAACACAAATTTATGAATAAATGTTTCAAATGAATAGTGAATGTTGTTTGAAAGCTTAAAAGTTCATGTACAAAAATTGCAATTGTGGTGAATTGATAAAAACATTGTTATCGATGAAAGCATAGTTTTACACATAGAATATCATACAAATTTGTAATTCTTTGAAATTTGATTCAAATTTTTTGAGTTCGTATAAATTTCATCGATATAATTTGAAAGGTTCACAATTGATAATTATAAACTTCTCAAGAGATATTTTATTGATATTTGAATAAATGATACTCCATGAACATTTACAACTCAATTTAAAAATGTAATTTCGTTCTTTTTATTACTAAAAATTATATAAAGCATGAGAGCTGAATTTGCCATATTTTAAAGTGAAATATGTTTGAATATAAAATCACCATAGTTTTGACATTTTTATGTGCCATTATATTTCATATCAAATGTGATTTTTTTAATATTAGTCTTACGTACGAAACAAATTAGCACAGAAAAACAAATTTTACTAATGGTAACCAGAAATATATTGGTATAAAAGGGATTAAAAAAATTGATAAAATGTAATAGTATTAAAATATAAAATATATTAGTAATAAAATATGTAATTATTATGAAATTATAATAAAATTAAGTATGATGCAAACTCTTCTGAATTCTATTTAAATTCCAATACTCAAATTATAGTGGGTATAATAAATTTATTAATTTACTTGCTAACTATGTTTAATATATTTCAACCAGATTTTCACTTCGCTTATCAGCATAGTTTATATAATTTATAAAACTATTAATATTTAAGTTTAAAAATCGTTTGCGGGGAAAAGGTTATCCATGAAATTGTAAAAATACTTTGAATGAAACATTTTTAAGAATCATTTTTAGATATATTTCTACATTTAATAAAATTAGATTCTTTAATTTTCTAACGCCTATATTTAAAATTTCAACAGAATTAAATGTAAAATCCATTTTGTGGAATGCTTGATATTGAAAAATCTTTTATTTGGACAAGGAAATGAGAAGTTGGGAAAGACAATCTCATTTTGGGTCGGAAAGTTTTTGTACACAATTGTGATATACCCATTTATTCCACATTAACTGGAAATCTTCATGGGTATTATACAACAGATTTAATGCAATTATTTTTAAAATATAATTTCCTGTATTTCTATATTGAATATAAAGGGTTATCTTTTAAATGCATGCATAATATATATAGGGAAATTAAAATTGGCATTTTCAAGGCTGTTATGTTGTAGTAGTAATCATTAATGAAAGATCCTAAAACACATACAAACTTGTTGAATAATCTTAATAGAATGTATGCAATCAAAACAAGGAGAACAAGTCTTTAAAATTCTATAATACCGCTTGGTGAAGAAAATGCAACACATTTTATAGACATCTGTTGGTTACTGATGGTTAATGACAGTTTTGTCATTTATTCAAAATAGTGCTAAATACAGCGAATGTCATATGAGTGTAATTTATTTAAGAGTCAAAGGTTAAAATTCTGCTTCCTTATAAATACTAAACAATATATTAATACTTAGCGCAGTTGGTCATCAATTCTCATGGCGTGAGGAAAGTTTTTTTTTTTTCAAATTAAAAAACGCTATTGTGCCAACACTACTATACTGATTGATAAATTTGTGTTTGTGGAAAAGTTAGGTATAGAACTTGAGTTTTTTTTTATGACCATAAATTATATTGGTAAACTTTAACATACTCCCCTTATGTAGTTCGTAGAATGTAAAGCCAATTCATATACGTATCCTACACGTGACTCTTGACACAATAACTGTTTTCATTGCCTTAAATGTTTTCCTGGTCAACACGTGGCGGGAGCAGGATTACTGACTTCTTATCCTTTGTATACTCCGAGTAACAAAGTTAGCGAATGGTAAAGTTTGCTAGGTAATTGGTGTTCATAAAAATTTGATTAGCGAACCTTCGATTCTCATTATATAAAAATACTAATCAGTTTAGTGTTTTTTTTTTTTTATCCGGGAATTATTATTATTATTTTTTTTTTCCTTTTGTATATTTGGAGCTAAGGGTAGTGTTACAAGCCAGGACAAAAAACAACAATGCAGTCCCCAATTAAATCAATTACGTATGAATTTAACGAGTTTAGGTAATTATGTTTTAGGTGTTAAGGGTAATTTATTATTTTTCCTGTTGACATCCCATACTTTCGGCATAGGTATTACATTTTTCCAGATTAAAATTTGCAAGAAATGTTTTCTAAGAACTGCTTAGTTCCTCTGAATGTTTCTTAGTAAATAATTTGAATTTCTACTACTGAATCAAAATATTTTTTTTTATAATTTGAAGTTTTTTTATTTAAATTATTTATTAATACAAAATGATACAAGATTACTTTAACCAATTCTTTTATTTTCAGGTTCAAAGTAGGGTAAATAAAACTCGGCCAAATTCATACAAATGGCATGTTCATATGGACTTTATTTTCTTCAAATTCTAAGTATACATTAAAGCTTTTCGTTATATATATCCTTCCTAAAAAGCCTTGTTTATCGTCCCAAAATCCTTGGTCTATTATAAAACTTTCCCTTACAATCGAAGAAAAAGTCAGAATATATTTATCTGGTTTAGTTACAAAACTAAATTAATGGTTTACATCTCAAAATGTTTATTTAGACAAACCATAATACCCATATTACAATGTTAGTAAATTTTAAATATTAACGTTGAATTTTTCAGTTTTATGAAGTAAAAACGATTTCGTACCGTAATTGTAATTTTATGTTTGAGAAATATTTATTTAGTTATAATAAAGTTAATACAATATTTTTTAAGAGTTATGAATCTGAAATACATTTTTAAATTATCATTGGCAAAATATTTTATGTAAAATAAAAATCTACATCCCAATTCATATTTGTGATAAATTAAATATAGCATAATTTAAACTTACCGCTCATTCTTTTACATGGCATCTAAACTTCAATGGGAAGAGCGAACGATTAATCTTGAAATGAAAACTTTCTCTTCGCAACCTTAACGGCGTTCAATCGACCAACTTTTTCCGCGGGAACTTTATCGTCTACCGGCTACATCGAGAGTTGAGTTGTGTGGTCAAAAATACTCCTCCGCTACCACCTGGACCTCATAAGAATGGGCGTCTAGTCTGTATCCATGACAACTAGCAAAATTCCAAGAATGATGTCCCTAATCTGGCAACCACGATTCGTTCCGCTGGATTTCAGATTTGTGTGTTCATTAAAGGTATTGATTCTGTTATCGTTGAAAAGTGAATGAGTGTTCGAATTTTGATTTTTTACATGAAAAATTAATTGGATAAATCCCGAGGGAAATGTTGAACTCTGTTTTTTATACTAAACTTATAAATCTTGTTCGTCAGGTCATTTCTCTTGATATACACATTCGATTTTAAGCTCTAAAATGTCGTTTGTGGCAATTTCTTTCTTGCTTTTGATCTGTAAAAGATACATAAGTTCTAAAAAATTGAACTATGAATGAATTATGACTTTCTAAAAAAATTAAGTTTTACTAAGGAAACACGCTGTTTCATTATTTTAATCATTTTATTAAAAATCTTAATTTTTAAACAAAAGATAAGCAAAAGTTTTTAAAACTGTTTTCATGCTTTTTATGTGGTCAAAATTAAGGCGTGTTTTGTTATAAATATTGATACTGTGAAATTATAACGAATACTAGCTAAATTTGAGTAAGTGTTCTTAAGTTAAAAAAAAGTTGTCGCGGGAATTTAGAAGTAAGAAAACCACAATTTCTGATCGTACTGTCAATTTTTAAGACAAAAGCCATTGTGACCGGACAATTAATGAAGACAATTACTCTTTTAATTGTGTTTCTGTTTTTCTAATAATAATTGTGTAATCGATATATTTATTTGATATTTTATTTTCATACAATCTTACTTTCTTTTTGTGTTGATATTTTGTGTAAAAATAAACATTTTAATAGCTTTGAAAAAATCAGTGTTCATCTATCCAATGTTCAGCAACACAAGTAATCACCAAACCAAATGACATCGTTTTGCATTTTGTTTATTTAATTACAAACCTAAATATGTCAATGTAACAGAATTTTTATAAAAAATATCTTACACTTATTGAGGCCTTCAATTTTCGCATTAGACACCTTTTTTAGCAAAAGTTGTCTTGTATATTTTAATGTTAATTTAGTAAATAGTAAAAAGAAATAGCAGAGCTTTCATAACTTAATATACTTAGTGCATAGCAGAAATACTAAGTTTAATGAAATTATCCTTAATGCCCAACTTACGAATAAAAAAAGACTGTTAAAATAATTTTATAAAAAAGTTAGAAACAAACTATCTTATTATTGTGATAAATTTAATTGCCTACTATTACGATAAATAAATGTAACCCATTTTATTTTTGAATTTAACTATACCGAATGAAAACAAAAAATTCATGAATGAATTTCATGGAAACAAAGGAAACTTAAGAATAGCTTAATGAGACATTTTGACGCAATATGAGATAAAATTATTATCAAGCATTTATTTTGAACTGTAAAATACTTTTGTTAGATGCTCAACAAGAATTTACCTGCTGAAGAATATGTTAAACAACAAAAACAAGAGCTTACAGACGATTCTCCATTAAGCCCATTTAAGGCATTTCCTTCAATATACCTTTTCGTATTTAACAAAACTGTCAATTTGCTAACAACAATTGCAAGCACATTGCGGAATGTTATTATGTCTATATTTATTACACTATTGCGTGACGTGGTTGTAAAGGGGGAGGGGGAGTACTTTATTTGTGGAAGATGGCCTTAATCGCTTTTTCCTTGGAGACCAGGAAGTCTTGGGGAGATGTGTGATTTATCGTAAGTTAGCATTATTAATTGGTTGAAGCATTGGAATTTCCGATTTCTCTTTCTTAAGAACTAATGAAGTCATATTATTAGTATACTGGATGTTAATTGTTTTAATTTTTTTTATTTTTTCATGAACCTGGAAAATACACAGGTCTGCTACCAAACAAACTGTTTGGTTATTTGAAAGTGACTATATGGATTTTATTGATGCACTGAAAACGAAAAAAAAAAAAAAAAAAAAAAAAAAAAAAAACTATTGAAAAAATCCTACACTTCAGATTTTCTTTTGAAATTCTCTTCTATTTAGCAGATATTTCTAAAATAGCTCATTTCTTTTGTTTTGAAAATTTTAACTAAATTTAATTTCGAAATTTCTAAAGACCTCTTTAAAGTTTACTTTAAAAAAAGTGTATGAAACTAAATATATGTAACTTTTCCATGTGCATTTTAGAGATCAATGCATGTACATTTAAGTAACAGCAATTGCTTGGTTGAAGATGTGTTTGAAAACTAATTTCCAGCGTCTTGACTCAATGGGAAGTGGGACATTGAGATATTCCGCATTTAGTATGTTTCTGGTACTCTAAAGGGTGGTGATTCAAAATCTTGATAGCTTTGTTATATTTTTTTTAGCTTTGTGATCAAATACATAATTTTCAGCACCCTGCCTTTATGGGAAATTGGGATATTTCATTTTTGGAACGTTTGACCCAGTTTCAAACCCTGAAAGTTGGTTTATCAAGATTGGAATAGCTATCCTATGTCCTTGTTGACATTTGTATCAAATTTCAGAGTCGTGAATACATTGGAAGTGTGACATTGGGATATTACCCTTATGAATCGTTTCAACCTTATAGCATTAGTTTAAACGAGATCGGAATAGTTTACTTTTCGATGTTTGTCCTTGTTGACACTTGTATACAAATATCACAGTTGTGGCCATACGAATCATTTGTTCAAACGGGACATTTTTGTTTCCTCAGAAATCATTTTTGTCTTTCTATAATTTAAGTTTAAATGGAGCCATCTTTAAAACCTCAACCAAGAGTTTATTAGGCGCATTATAGTTTCATCAAGTTTCCATTTAATGTAAGTTTCTATCAGAATTTGGAAGTTACTTTCTTCTCCTATAAAATCTTGATATTTTCAGAAGTCTCTTTTTAACATCAAACGATTCATATAGGAAGTGATTGAATTAATGATAAACAAACGAGGACTATTTTTACCTATAAAGATACCCACAAATTCAATTAAAACTCCATGATTTACTCTTTACTACTTGGTTGGCTATTAGTTTTTATTATCACATCACTCGGTAAGCATGGCGTTGACGGGTTAATGGGTCAACTCAAGATTAAACATCATTCATATGAATGGCGCCTTTTTATTGACTCATGCAAATGAAGCCTAAAAAAGGTTTCATTTCGTAACTGTAGTTGTTAGGCTTGTATCCCTGTGGGTCAATCCCATACACTTGAAGATGACTTATGAGAATTTAGAAATAGTCCTTCGAAAGCTGAAATACGATGTCCACGTCTGTCTAGTATGTGGTAATTTGAAGATCTTCTTTATGCTTACTAGGACAAAAAGGTGGATGCATCAAGTAACCCGTTATCCTATGCTTATGGGATCGTCCAGTCAGAGAAAATTACTGGAAGAAAAAGGGATGATCGGAAAGAGATTTTACAGTTGATGTAAAAACGATATATACAGGATATTAATAAAATATTAAAAAATTTAGAAAATTGTAGCTTAATACTGATTAACTCTCTGTAGAAAAAAATTGTATTTCTTAAGGGCTTTACATAATAATCCACCACATTTAAGTATGTTAACTTTGTGGCCTGCAAATATCTGGTTTCTATAACAAGTTATATATATGTTCTATGTACATGATATATGTGTTTGCAAAATGTTAAAAGGATTTTTAAAAATTGTGAAAGTTAGGAAGTTTTGTGTTTCAGACATTAAGTTTAAATACTCGTCTAAGCACATCATTTAAAGTTGTATTTAAATAAAATCTTTAAGTGGCATTATTCGACAATTTATTATAAGGTTTAAATACAGAAGTCCTATTCTATGCAAATACATTATGTTAAGCATCTATAACTGTCTTTATTAACTCTCAGAAAACTTTTAGATAGATATATTGGTTTTAAAAAGAATGTATTTTTAAAATTTCAATTAAAATATTTAATTTTTCAGAATTTTATTGTTTCCTCAGCACATCACGGAATATTTTTTCTTTGAAAATTTTCTATACATTGAGTGTGAAGTTGCTGTTGTTGCAATTTTAGAAATTAGATATATTTGCTATTTTTTATTTAATATTGAATATTACGTTTTTAAGAAAAAATGAATATGTACGCATGTTCTTTTCGAATTTTAAATCATTAAAAATTTTAAATCTTTATATGCTTTTATTTTGTATTCAAAAAGCTGCATTTTGTGACGTAAAAAGTAAAAGGCATTAAATACAGATGTATTGAAATTGAACATAACTTGCATCACATTCTTTAGATTCCTGAAATTCTAAACTGGATGCCTGAATGCTATAACCAGAGAAAACTATTAGTGAACTTCTACTATGGGAAAGTAGTATAAAACAACATAAATTTAAACTTTACTTTTTAATTAATAACAAATAATAAAATTACAACTAAAAATTAAATAACGGCGTGATAAATTCCACCATGAGTCGAAGAGGATGATTCCAGGTACGATGCCTCCTCTTGTCCTACTATGGCAACTTCAGAAATTTGCATTTTGGGAACATCATATCCTAGCGTGCTGTGGGCTTCGAAAAGTCCTTTCTGGAGGTATAATGTAGATAAATAATAGTAAAGAATGTATTTGTGTCTCGATGAAAAAATTGGCGAAACTTGTTGAAAATCTAATAAGTAAGAATTGAATTAAATTCTATATTTAATATTAACTGACATCGTTGTTGTATAGTAGCCCACCGCTCTTTCTTTTTAATGCGATATTGAACAAACGATTTTACTCCAAGTCTGTGGTAAACATTTTATTCGTTTATTTATTCCACTAATGACGTTATATTTACTTCCAACTGGATTCAGATTTGAAGGAAACAACTATTTAGCGTGAAATGAACTAAATCGTCAGTTCAATTATTTTTGAAATTTAAAGAGCGGTGTAAGGGCAAAAAAGGATGCTTAAAATTCAGCATGTAATGCCGTATGTGGCAACTCATTCGAAGTCGATTTTTGAAAAAATTTTGAATTTTTTTTTCTTACCCAACAGACCAGTTTATATATTGAAATTTCTAATACTTCTATACATCCTATAAGATATTCAGAACAATTTTTGAAATTATGTAGAATGTATGAAAACACACGCAGCCTTCTCTTGGTTTATACTTTATTTTCCAGTTTTTGTGTGTGGAAGCAGGTGAAGTTTAGAAACTAGTACGACTAGTGTTATGAACCATCTCTAATGACGTTTACGTGATGTCATTTGAAACTGCTAACTAAAATTTGCCCGAATAGAAGTTCTACTAATTGCGGAAGTAATTATTTTTCATTAATACTATTGATGAGGTTTACAAATGATTTCATGCATACGCGTTAATTTACAATTAAACAGTTTTATGTGTTCCATGACAATTTATGACGTTGTGATTAAAATACCATATTTATAGTAATTCATTCTATGATCCAAATAACGCATGATGATATCTTATAAACTGACTAATTTAGATTTGGTTTAGGTTATTGATATTTTAAAACACACTTTCATTTAAGACACTAGGGGGCTCCAACCCCTGCTCACTAAAACTCACCAGGAGTTCGTTTTGCTCGCGAATTTCTGATTCAAAGCTAATAGTGTACTTCGCAAACAAGGGAGCTTGCTTGGGATTCTACGAGTCTCCTGCTCGTAAACGTTCGTCAAACTAGCTATGCTTATGAATCAATGGCCGTATTTTGCAGCAAACCACAAAGATTGTGCAGGCGTAAAATAAAATATGATTCTTTAATTGGAGGAAACTAACTGAAATTGTTATATTAACAATATTACTCTAGATTTTTTAATGTAATCCTGATAATCTAGTCTATTTCTAATGATTAAAAAAAAAATATTCGATACTTTTCCACTGTTTATTTATAAAACAAGCTAATAATGTGAGCTAAAATAGAGCTTTTAATTTAAACATTTAAACATTTTCTTTTCAGCGGTTTTCCTCAACAATTCTCTACAAATGTACCAAAGTTCATATTGTTAAATACATTAGTTTTTGCGCTATGAGACAGAAATTAGCAGCTGAAAAATTCTGTAATATCACCAACTTTTTTTAATCCTTAGTTTTCTTAAAATATAAAGAGATTCATTATTTTAAGAGCATATGGCTTTAATAAAAAATAATCGATATTTAAACATTATTGTTTGAACTATAAGTGTATATATAAGTGTATACTGTAAGTGTACTTGTACAATACAGGATATAAAATATGCTACGATGGTATTCTTTTTATAACAAACTAACAAGAAATGAAGTTATACTATTTTCCAACGATCTGAACTTTGAAAGGTCTAACACGCTGAATTGATGTATTTTTATTAAACATTTTTTAGGACAAGTCTTGTTTAAATATTTATTCCAGAGAAAAATTTAAATTCTAATTAGACTAAGACATTTTTTGAAAGATGTGTTTGTGAATTCATTATTTAAAACTTTCTTATGCCGTAATGTCTGATAGCATTAAATTAAGAAACAAATTAGTTCCTTAAAGCAGTCTAATAAAAAAAGAAAGAATTGAAATTTTTTTAGTATGAATACAAATTAAAAGTACTGATATTTCTATCTTTAAAAAAATTATTAATATATGTATATCTAAAAACATTAGTGGATAATTATATTTGGTATGCATTTACTATAAACTTTTTGAAAATTTATATGTAGGTAAGAATGAATTAATTTTACTCTTGAGGTTTATTTCATAGTTTAGGAATCGAAAACCTATTTTTTTTTCTACAAAAAATAATTAAAATATTTTTAAACTTTCAATATTCTATTTAAAGCAAAATGAAATAAAATTTTTATTTTTATGAAAATTTTTCAAATTTTAATTATTTTACGCTTTCCTAATATTTTCTCATTGAATTTCTGAGTATGTAAGTACTAACTCAGTACATATACCTGTACAAAATATATTAATCTTTAATACTTTTTTCCATCGTTTTTGTGATGAAATCAGGTTTTTTTTAATGATCTCATAAATGCTAAATGAAACTTTTGAATTAGGGAATAAAGTCAATAAAATCTTTTTAAGATATTTTAATACAATGAATTTAATGGATAATTTATGATCACCCTTTAAAAACCCTCACCCTTAAAAACCCTTAATTACTCCTCACATCTTTAAAATTCAATGGATTTGCATCGAGAGGTCAAATTATGTCAAATGCCTAACATACAAGATATCTTAGTAGCGAGTTACAGTGACACTCTGCAGGTTTTTTTTGGTTTTCTTTCGAACTGGACATGTCGGTTATAGATAATATTTTGTCGGTTGTTGGGCGTTTTGATAGGAGTTTCTAGGTATTTCATCTATTTGAAATACAAATTCTGACCAGAGACCTTTGACAGATTTTCCGGAAGGCATTCCTTACACATATTGTAATTTAATACTTACCAAGTGTTGTATATTCGCATCTACCTCTTGCGTTAGATAATCTATAATTATATGTGTGATATTCTTACGCAATACCTGCAGAATGATCAATAGTAAAGGTATGTCCATTATAAGCGATTTTTCTTAATGCATTAGAAATAAAATATAAGTTTTGTTTTATTGTACAAAATGATGATTCTCATGTTAACTTCATACTTGTGTTCTAATGGAGAAGGGTTGAGTGTAGGCAACAGAAATATAATGCAATTTTTGTAAAACAAATTCTTCAGTATCTTTTCCTATG
The DNA here is from genome assembly GCA_963978545.1 of Linyphia triangularis. Taxonomy (NCBI): domain Eukaryota; kingdom Metazoa; phylum Arthropoda; class Arachnida; order Araneae; family Linyphiidae; genus Linyphia; species Linyphia triangularis. The sequence continues at coordinate 54,027,699 of OZ021726.1, forward strand.
AAAAGGTATGGGGAACTACTATTGGCTATACTTGAATAGCTTCCACTGTAATGCAAAGACAATTTATTAATTGGATTCTTAAAGATATTGGGTAACAAAAACGCTTAAAGATTTCTACACTAGATGTCGCCACCACAAAAATATACAGCCGTCCAACGCAGCTTTAGATCATTTCCACGGGATTTTAAACAAGATGAATTGTCACTAAATGACCATTTCTACTCATGTTTGTATTGCGATTGATTGTGTCTGGCTTAGAGGCGACCCATGGTCGATAATGTTAGTGCAGCCGGAAACATGTGATTTCCCAACGGTCCCCTCCCCCCATCCACACACACTTTACTCAATCATGTGCAATCACACTTGAACTTTTCTTTTAAATTATCATTTTAAAAATCGTATTTTTTTTGCATTTAAAAGTACATAATTAGCAATGATGTTTAAATTAAAAAAAAATTCAGTTTTATTCAAAAATTAATTATAATTTAACTCGTTATAATTAGCATATTTTTTAACAGTGATTACTCGAGTTTTATGGGACCAAGGAAAGAAATTATGGTTACGAAATTGTTCGTAATATCATTCTTAATGTTATGAACCTTCATCTAGTTTCTAAAATATATATATATTTTTTTAAAAGAATTTTTTTTAGCATTGTAAGTAGAAAAAATGCAATTTTTCTCAAAACTTTTGCCTTTAAAAATCTAGAAAAATTCATTTCATTTTCCAATCAGTTCGAAGTTCAAAACATCTGAATTCTCTAATAATTTTTCAAAAAAGATTATATCAAACTTCAGTTATCACTGTTTTAATGAAATTTCACGTGCCAAAAACACGATTTTTTACGTAATGAGTTTAAAATATTTAAATTTATATTCAGAACAAAATAGTACATCAAACTAATAAAATAGCTCTCTAGCTTTCAGATACCATTATCTTGCAAAAATTCTATCTAGAGATTATTTTAAAACAGAAATTCTCACGGGCACCTTAAGTCGAAAAATCGCTAATCTGGCTGCCTCGCTACACATTACGTGGAGGGAAGGCCCTATTGAATTCCATTGGTTACCATGGCAATGTCGTAGCCGAAACTCTTTTCAGGAACACATGTCTCCTGTTCCGAGGAAGATCATCTTGATTGGAAACATTTTTTTCCTCTCGTGAATTGAGTATTGAGGCAAGAAGTTTGCTGTTTATCGGATTTTTTTTAACACTTATCGTAGAAATTGGATTTCATTTTAGAAAATTGTAAAATAAATAATTTTTGTTTTGAAATAATATATTTAGATGCTGCCCGGCTACACCTGTTGAAATGCACGAGCCGCCACTGATCTGATTGTCTGGAATGTTAATTTTCAACTTTTTTGGTTGAAGATTTATAATTATAAACACTCTGATGATTGGTAATATTTGTTGTAAATAAAAATGACACCATGTCGGGTAATCTGACAACAAATTTGGGGAGAAATCCTGTCACCGCAAGTCCTAATACACTATTTTCATTTGCATTCTAGCTGTGAACTACCCCTAGAAGCAATCTTTCAGTCGAATGTGAAAGTAATTCCAGTTGGAACTTCATATATAATTTTTATGTAATCCTTTGATCCCATTGAGATCATCAAACTTATATTCAAGCTATGTATATAAAATTTATAGGTTTTTTGTTTATTTGTTTGTTTGTAAGAATTGTTTATTGACTACTGGTTGACATTTCCGGTACTTCCCGTGGTGATAAAGGAAACGAATAAATATTTACCTGGAATTAAAAAGAAAAATTAACAAATGTTGAAATGATTTGAAAGTTTTCGGAGAATTTCAATAACCTTAGCCGTTATGTTTACATTTAGAATATTAAGTAGCATTACGCTAAGACCTCGCATGCGCAGAGCGTTAATTTACACTAAATATATGGAAAATTATAATAATATTTGAACCGTTTATCGGATAGACAATTGTAATACATAAAAATAATCAGAAAAATAAGGGGGTACACATTAAAATAACTTTTGGTTTTATTCTGATGTAATAAAAAATATCGTTGCCATTCCAATAATTTTTTTTTCATGTCATTAAATTTTAATGAAAGTAACTTTTAATCGATTTTAAAAACTGTTCTCTACAATCTCCATTTACTAAAACTTCTATGCGCCAAATTTCGAACCTCTTAAGTGCAAAACTGTACTTTATAGGTTCAGACGTACAGACAACTCAATTATGTTTATACACAAATTTACTTATTTTTTTACTTTTTATATTGAAATTCAGTCATTATTCAAGTAAAGGTAAATAGCTTTCTTTCTTAAAAGTTACGATAAAAGTCAAGTAATTTAAAATTAGAAAATTTACAAATACTTATAATAAAATATTAATAATTCATCTAATTTTCACATGTCAAAATAAAATAAACTCCTGTGACTGGTTAGACAACATAATCACTTAAATTATATTCCAATTTTAAATTTATGTTTGTCTGTTTTTTTTTTCTTTTTCATTTACATTTAAATATACTGAAATGCGCTTGTACACTAAAATTTTAATATTACCAAGGTTATATTTCATTACTTTTTTAATTCTGGATTTAACTATGTAGTAGAAATTCTGCTTTAGAATGAGCTAACATCACTGACATCTGCCCTCAATTATTCCGCAATACTTTCGATGAGACACGGAAGTAAAAACTAGCATCATTAAGAAGTATTTGTTGATTATTATTAAATTCGTTAGCAGATTAAAGATGATTTTGTAAAACTTTTAAATTACTGAAAATGTCTAATGGGTTGAAACATTGTAATTATATATTGTATAATTAGTTAGTTAATTAGCCAATCAATTATTAATTATATACAAAGGGATTTTTCGTGGAGAAGCGAGATTATTCAGCTATGAAAATGCCATCAATTGAGATGTTTAATTGAAGAATATCTTGTGAACTGATTAATACAGAAGAATCGTATTAAAATGGATTGAAAATTTGAATTTTTGACTTAAAGAAGTATGATTTATAAGCAAAGGTGTGATTGTAACTTTTTATACGCAATTTGTAAAGCACTTACGCATTCAATTTGAGCGTAAATGTAATTATTATTATTATTTTTTTTTCTTCAAATATATATATATAATTAAGCGCAATGCGATTGGTATATCCTCTAGCGACCTTAGCTTGAGATTTTTTTTTCCTATTTTTTTTGTGTTTTTCCCTTTTTTGGGGATCAAATAACATAAAAATAATTGACCTTAAAAAAAATTATTGTGCAAAAAATTTAAAACTGTCCATTTAAGTGGACGCCTGGTCTCTAGAAGATATATTAAACTGTTTTTTATTTAAAGTCGTCCAGTAGATCTTTATGAAAGAAATAAGTGTACACTATTAAATCCTGTAGTTTATTATTGCAGTTTTCAATGTGCACTCATGTTAATTTTGATTTCGAGTAAACAAGTTATTAAGGCACTCTTTAGTTAGCCTAGTACCAGATAAAAACCGCCGAATTGCAAGAGTAACTTATCCAAACTAACAACTTTCAAATAATTTATAATTCGCATAACAGACCGTTAGAGAGTTACTATAGCTACTCTATACCAAACCGTGAACATTTAGGCTTGGATATTAGGGTGTATTGAAAAAACTTTTTTTGGAAATTCAAAATTTCAAGTTGATAAAAAGTTGCCACTATGGGCACATATTTACCAAAAAAATTTTACTTCAATTGAAAAATATTTAGGTCTCCCGGAATGGAGCTAAAGTTTAAATATTTTGACGAAAACGAAGATTTAAAAAAAAAATTTAAAAAACATAAATATAAAGCAAATTTTTATTTTCAAGTATTAAAATGTAAAGTTCAGAATATTAATTAACAGTAATAAAAAAATTATATCTGCCATTTAACATTTAGGTCTCCCGGAATCTAGATGAAAACCTTCATTTTTTACAAAATACGGCAATTTTTCAATTTTCAACCCATTCTTTTGGTTTGTTTCAGTTATTTTATTTATAGTGTAGTTATAGTAGTACAGCATTTTGAAATATCGGGAATATCATTTTATGAAATGGCGTATACTAAACTAGTGTTAAAGTCATGTCACTTCTGCACGACCTTGGAGTCTCCAACCAACAAAGACTCGAGGTTTGAGAAATGGAGGTAACGTTATTGAAAATGATTCAATTTCACTGAGTACTAGGGATGGAACGGATATCCGGCTGATTTTTCAATATCCGAAACCCAGTCGGATATCCGATTTGAAATACCGGACATCCGATAATTTCATTCGGATATCCGGCTGTATATCCGACCACCAGGTATCCACAAGAAATAATTTTTTGAAAAAAATAATGATCTTTTTCGGACAAAGGGAACACCGCATCCTACACTTTTAAATTTTTTTTTTTTTGTGGACATAAATTGCAGTCAAATTAGAAAACGAAAACAGAAAGAGGCGCCGTATTATTGACGCCGATTGATAAGCATAAACCATTCCTCCAATCTTTTTCCATACACATCCTTCATACGTGTTTTGCAATATGTTCTTTTCATTCCAAGTTTATGATCTAATTAATTCCAGATGTTATATTTGAATGCTTCTCCGTAAAACTCGAACCGAAATACTAATAAATAGTACTTTTTTTCCATAACATAAGTGACTTAAGAGTTTTAGTTATTCTCACTTCCTCCTTTTTTTCTGATATTTGCTAGCGAGTAAAAAGCAATAAATAGCCAATGCACAATCCTCAATGCTTTTTTTTTTGTTCTATCGACGATAATACCCTACCCCTTTATGCTGTGAATGGTATGGTCTAATTTCTGATTTTTCATTGGCAGAAGTTGAAAGCTGGTATATTTTTTCTGACGTAAAATGAAGTATTGTAATTTTTAGGTCTTTAAAGCAGCGCCACAATGTGGAATTAAATTTAGCTCTCTAGAATGCCTTGAATTTTAGTTTTCTCCAATTACAATCCAATTTATAATTTTTAATAATGGCTCATTTAAAATCACCCATTTGGAAGTATTTTAAAATTAATGGGAAATGACGAAAGCAAAGCCCTATGTGTTACTTGCTCCACAGAATCGTTTAAAAAATGTGCGCGGCAAAAGCCCAAAATCCTTTTCCACAAAACCCTTATGGAACCATTTAATGAGTGTGCATAAGGAAATTCACCGAAGCTTTAAAGACTCACTAAATGCATCAAATATTGATTAACAAGAAAAAACAATTCATCAAAACAAGAAATGCACGCAGACAACATTGGAATCGAAATTATTTGTACCAAAATTGTGGAGTTTAGATGATCCTAAAGCAAAAGCCTTAACCACAAAAATATGTAAGTACTAATTTTGTTTGTTTATATTAAATATATATTTTAAATATGGTATAACATAATGTTGATGAATTTTGGGTTCGAAATTTTTTAAGTTTATATTTAAAGACGGAATATTCCGATAGATCCAATTTAAGTTTTCTACGAGATTTCTTTAAATCCGTAATGTTTTAGGTGCATTACAAAAAAAAAATAGACTTCAATTTCATAAAATATTTAAAATAAATCTTTTGTTATTAACAAATGCCTCCGGTATAATTTTGTAATCATTTATCAATTATAAACAATGCATGAAGTAAATTGAAAGTAGCTATATTTTGCACTTCAACATTGTAAAATTTTTTTTTAATATAATTTTATTTGAGTTAATGGCTCTTGATGCTGAACCATTCTCCATTGTGAATAGAGAAGGCTTTGGTCAGTTATTAAAATACCTAGCTCCTCGTTATCCGCTTCCAAATAGAAATTATTTTCGTGATAAAGCCCTGCCAGAACTATATGAAAAACTAAAAGTATCAATATTACAAGATATAAAATCAGCAACAAAGATCTCTTTCACTCATCAACTAAAGTTTAAATAAAAAAAATTAACTGACCCTAATAGCACACATCCTCCCAGGGAGGTCCCTAGGAAGTCCCCAGTCATCCCCGGGACTACGAATGACTTCCCAAGGACCTCCCTGGGAGGATGTGTGCTATTAGGGCAGTGGCGCGACAGCCCGTGTGGACTAAGGCCTGCTGGGCCCAGCTCAGCTTTCTCGATTGTGGCATTTGTGTGTCACATAGCAGATGTTTCAGTCAGATGGTCATTCTGACGCCGAACCCCAGTGTTTAGTTCCCAAGCATGCATGGTCCTCCTCAGTTTATTTCTTTCAGGTATAAACAGCTAAGTCAACCTTTCCCAGTCCGCGAATCAAACCATGGACCTGTGGCATGCCGTGCGGTGCGCTAACCACTAATTATAATTTACTTAATACTTCATATCATGGCCATTTTTTTCGTATAGCATATCGTATAACTATCGTTTTTAGTATATAGACCGAATATCCGGCGAAATCCGTTTCGGATATCCGTATCCGGTAGACATGGTACCCCGGATATCCAAATTCCGGTATCCGGCAAAACTCACATCCGTTCCATCCCTACTGAGTACGAGTGATGAAAGTGTACTTGATAGTAAAATGCTTCTACCAGGGAAAAGCCAGAAAGTTCAATTATTTCAGTGAAGCAAGGGCAGCACCCAAAAAAAGCTGCTCTCTTTTTAGAGATTGTGACCGTAGAGCATTTCTATTAGAGCAGAAACTCAATTAGCAACTGCTCTTTTGCGGGATTTAAATGTTGTAAACCTAGAAAATAAAGCTGTGGTAAAAGATAAATTAATGATTTTTCATGAAAGGGTAAAATACCATCTTGGTATTAGTTCAACTATTTTTTACTTTATTTATATAATCGAAAGGATGAAAAAATAAGTTTAGAAATTGTGAGTAGTAAATATGGTCACATAAATAAACGAGAAGAACACGTATCTTTGGTAAAAGAACTATACTCAACATATTTTGGACACGCAATTCTAGACGTGTGGTTGTTGAAAAAACGTGGTTGTGTGTGCGAGGATGTTTTAAACTCTTTTCTATCGCTGTTCCTTTTTCAACTATGAACGATAGCTCCTGTTTGCCTAAGCCAGTTATGACCATGTTATGACACGTCTTTCCATTACTATAGTAGATTGCCAATCAAAAAGATCTATGTAGGTTTTTTTTTCTGCATTTAAAATGAATTTTTGCTGGTAATTTTGCTTGTAACTTTGTAGAACTTTTTGTATCCTTTGGCTTGTTAGACATCGAATATGTTTTCGTGAATCAAACAACATTCCCAAAAGGAGATGTTCAGGGTTTACCATAAAAGAACTTCTTTGTAGAGTTTATTGAACAAGGTTATCTTCTAAATACTCGATTCGTTGTATTATTATCTTAAAAATGTTTTTTGATGCATAAATAATTCTAGGATGACATATTGTAAACCATAAGGGAGTACAAATTTCCATTACAAACTCAGCTTTTTTTCTTCAACTGCGATGTTAGATCAAGTGATACGATATATAAACGGGACATTCGATATGCCATTTTCAGTCATCTTGAATGGGAGATTTTTCCAGGATTTTGCTTGTTAAACCTTGGGGATATTTGCTTGTTACTACAGCCTGACATATTTTCTCATATTTCTTGTCGGTGTTCCACTTTTTAAAATCATCTTCTGAAAAAACACTATGTTATTGCATTCAACAACTGGTAAATCTAGGCAACTTGTTAAACGTTTTCCTATTGGGCAGTAAAAGAAGTACGTCAAGAAATTGGACCATTGAGGGTAATCATAACATTCCTATGAGGCAATTTGTTTAAATGAAGTACACAAACAACTGCTTGAACTGGTTGTTATAAAGTATATTCGAATAACGAAATTGATCAATTAGAGACTTCGGTATTTCATGCAGTGCCACCATAACCAAGCCCTTGAATAGTTTTCTAATTAATGTGGCCTTTTTTTATAAATTGCAATGATGATACTGCGTTTCGTTCAGAGCCACTGTCTAGAGTTGCGTGTCCAAAATATGTTGAATATAGTTGTTATACCAAAGCTACCTGTTCTTCTCGTTTATTTATGCGACCACATTAACTACTTACAATTTCTATACTTATTGCTTCATCCTTTCGATAATATAAGTAAAGTGAATTTTTTTTAAACTTATACCTTGGTGGTATTTTACCCTTTCACGAAAATTCACTTGATCCATTACCACTGAATGGTTTTCTAGTGTTACAACATTTAAATCCCGCAATTGAGTATCTGCTCTAATAGAAATGCTCTACGGTCACATTCTCTTGAAAAAGAGAGTAGATTTTCAGGCAGTCCTTGCTTCACTGAAATAATTGAACTTTCTGTCTTTTCCCTGGTCGAGTTTAGTATACTCCATTTCATGAAATAATACTGCCGATGTTTCAAAATGCTGTATTACTATACCTACACTATAAATAAAATAATTGAAACCAACCAAAAGAATGGGATGAAAATAGAAAAATTTCCGTATTTTATAAAAAAATAAAGGTTTTTATCTAGATTCTGGGAGACCTAAATGTTAAATAGCAGATATAATTTTTTTACTACTGTTAATTAATATTATAAACTTTACATTTCTATACTTGAAAATAAAAATTTGCTTTATATTTATGTTTTTAAAAAAACTTAAAAATCTTCGTTTTTGTCCAAAAAATTTAAACTTCAGGTCCATTCCGGGAAACCTAAATATTTTTCGATTGAACTAAAAAAAATTTTGGTAAACATGTGAGCATAGTGACAACTTTTTATCAACTTGAAATTTTGAATTTCCAAAAAAAGTTTTTTTCGATACGCTCTATTGGATATATATATTTACGCGTAATTTAAACTTGTAAACATTTAAGCTTGGCGACAGCTGGTACCCGACTAACGTAAAAGTACCGTAATTAGAAATATGGTCTGTTGAAAAAAATCTTTTATCAAATGTATGCTCGACAAATATTACTCCTGATAGATTGCAGTACCAAAATTTAAAATTAAGCTGTTGTATGTTGAAAAATACGCTACATATGAACGAAAGCCTATTTTCGACTTTTATCAATATTGCGCTGTACAGTCTATGGGCAGCGGTTGATTTAAAAAAAAAAAAAAAAAAAAAAAAAAAAAAAATCTTTAGGAAACTATCGTCTGAGATAAGCATTAATAAAATCAGAATAAATTTTAATCAGAATAAATAAAAGATAATTGGGTGCAAATGCATACATTTATTATGGAGTGAAATTCAATACATTTATTATGGGGTGAAGTTCAATCAATTCAAAGTTGCGTTGCGTAGTAATACCGTAAATGAAAGAATATTGATTATTTGAACTTGAATGCATAAATTCAAGTTCATTTTTAAGAAATAAATGTTGAAACGTAGTTTGCCGCTTATTTTGCTGATAGAGATGTTCTTAAAAAATTATATAGCCAGTAGAGTTCGGATTTTTACTGCCTATTGTACTTATACAAATTGTGACATATCCATGACTTAAAAAGTTGAAGTATAATTAATTAATTTTTAGGTGAATTTGTATGAAGGAATATTTGAAGAGACCACCAAAAACATTTTATACACAAATTTACAGCATTGTGTGTATTAGAGTATTCATAAACATAAGAGCAGCCTTTCTAATCAAAATATAAACATAATATTTTCTCTATATTAAAAAAAGTTAGAATTAAATAATTTTAAATAAGTTCGAAATAAAAATTGAGTGATTAACAAGAAATATTTATTTTATGGTCAAAAAGCGTGGGGTGCTTGATGTCAATTGTTGTAAATATTTAATGACAGATATTGGTAAAAGTAGAGCCATTATGAAAATATCTTAAAAAGAACCCCACGCTTTTTTACGATAAAATAAATATTTCTTGTTAATCACTCTATTCTTATTTCAAACTTATATAAAATTATTTTCTACTTTTTAGTTTAGTTTTCTATTAAAGCGTGTTTTTTAGTTTTTTTTTAACTACTAATTATTTTTGTTGTAAAGTATAATTTTTTTAGTTAAGTGTACAAAACTCTCCAGTTGTTCCTGACAATAGTCACATGCTTGTCTCAAATTTAAGTCATGTGTATGCCTTTGTACACACCGTATTACTTGGCACAAAACACTGCCGTGTATCTGAATATGAAAAATCGCTAATCCTGAAGATCCTGGTAAGGATGCGACTAAAAAAAAAAAACAAAAAAAAAAACACGCTTTCTATTAAAGCGTGTTTTTTAGTTTTTTAAACTATTAATTATTCAATTGTGAAACGTGAATGAAACCCCTTATAAGTTGATCAGGTCAGTAGTCATAAGCTTGTCTCAATGATTAACTCATGCATGTATCAGCAAACGTCATATTAAGGTGAAACCATGAATAGCTCATTAATTCGGTTATGGCCCCTTAGATCGAAAACTGTGGTATTTTTAGAGCAAATCCTTGCAATCTAGAGTTCCAAACAGATGAAAGGAACGCTTAAATATTAGAACAAAACCAATCAGTGAATCGTCCATCATTATTATATGATAAATCTGAATAACTTTTTTCTGATAGTAATACCGTAGTGCCCTTAACAGATCTTTCAAATGTTTGCCTTATCAACTGTCGATGGTATGTCCTGTGAGGAGTCCATGGAGTTGTAACGGGTAACGGGACACCAGGGTTCGATTCTGGAGAAGGTTGGTTGGAGGGCAACACGAGCTAATCCTTGGGATAATGCAACAAACTTATTGACTTATTGTATTGGCATCGGCCCTTGATAACTATGCACAATTTCAAATTAATCCAACGTTTTTGAAGAGGTCGAAAATCGAGCTCAAAGATTCCGTTACATAATTGCATACGAAGTTAATAAAAGCGTGTTAAAAATGTCACCGCTTTTTCACAATTTAACCATCGCGTGCGTAAAAACTATTAGATTTAAAATTATGAAGTTTTTTTACACGTTTAGAAACATTTTGGGGTAAACGGGTAAACTCCTAAAATTAAGAGATGCGACTTTAGTTTTTAAGTTATTACTTTCAGTTACCCATATGTATATATATGGGAATGAAAGTATAGCATTTGGTATATTGCAAAAAATATCGCCAAACTGGCCAATTTTACTAAATGAATAATGAAAATATAAATACTATAGATGACACCAATCCGCGTCAGTATTATAGTGTAATTGAAAGTTAAGCGATGTTTCACACCCCTAGTTTCATGTTAAAAGTGATTTTTTTTTTTTATCCGCCGTACTGTCCTAGAAAAACTAATCACTGTAGAAATACAAATTTTTGCATGCACAGATATCTCTTGCTAAATTACTCTCGTCTTTTTTTTACAGTTCGAGGGCAAGCGTTAGCGAGAAGGAGACAAAGGGGGCGATTTGTTATAACAGCTGTTTAGAGTGAATGTTAACAATTTCTTTTTTGATAGGATAATGTCTGATGTCTCTAAAAAGTTTATCGTCTTTTATTCCAATCCAAAACCCGGTTAATTAATTCTGGATTATAGTTGATTTTTGTTTTATCTCATACTTTAACTTTCGAAAAAGAAAAATTAATCGTACAAATAATTGACCTCGATGTGTTACGCATATCGTCATAAAATGGCACCATGATACTAAAAATTTAGAACTGTCGAGCTAAAACTTATACCTTTCATAAATCTGAAAATAATGAGTATGATTTGATACAACTCAAAAGGTGTATGTGTTTATTGACCGATTGTGTAATAACAAAAATCAGGTATACTCAAGGGTCTAAAAATTTAGAAACCAAGTTGTTTTTTGTTTCTTTTCAGTGTAGCGGTGACGAATGGTTGCAATGAAAGTCATTAACGAAAACAATTTAAAACAATTGAAATTGAATGCTAAATCTTCAGCTTTAATCTTATTTCCGGTAGTCATAGATTATATCCACTTCTTAAAACTTTAATTGATTTAAAATAACTGTTTTTAGTTTCAGCTTTTAGTGTTAAGTTAATCTAATTTAAAGTTAATTTTGTACAAAAACTATGTCTGGGAATCTTATACAAAACTAGGAGTTAACCACCAAAATTGTCGTCAAGAATGCCAATCTGCTTTGTTTTTAATGAAAAGTTGTCAAACTATCGCCATTATCCCTAAACAATGGTGTAGTGTAAAATAAAAAGGTGTGGGAACGCTAAGTCGTGTCGTTATGCAAAAGTATACTTTTTTTCTTTGGGAGGAGGGGGAAGGTGAAAATGACCACTAAGAATAAATAATATTATTTAAACTATTAAATTATATGGATTTTAAAACAATTTGCCTTACACAACCCATTTTAACAGATCGTTTGACACTTTATAAATGGATTATGACATGTTCAAACATATTATTGACACAAATTTTTTAAGACATTTTTTAATCAGATTATCTGCAACACATTTTAAACAGATTATTGACATGATTTTTTTTTAACAATTTCCATTCAGAAAAATTTCTATAAGAGATCGATTTTCGATTCAGACACTCTCGAAATTTGTTTTCAAAATGAATTTAAAAATATTACGATCATTGCAGATGTCGATTGAGAGTTTTAGGATTTTTCTCTTTCTCGAGATGAAAATGTAGAGAAGTTCTTCTTGCTTGATAGACCCTTCTTCTTTCCTTTTCAAAATTTGCTCCATTAATAAAATGAAATTAGCAACTAGAAGCGTGTTAGCAACTAGTATGTGTTTTGCAAATACTTGAACTTTCCCGCTCAGCTCTGAAATTGTGGATCAAAAACGAAAGCATAATTCTCAGGAAAGAACTTTTTCGTTTTCAAACTCGATTTTGCGTTTAGTGTCACGTGAGGGGAAAAAAATGTTAAATACAAATTTAAAAAAAAAAAATTTGTGAGGGAACGCCGTTCCCCTTTTTAAAAAGGTAAAGGATCGTCGTTCCCACACGTTCCCGCTCCACTACATCCCTGTCCCTAAATATCGAATTTTTTTTCGCTTTCTGTTGACATACACTGTTAAAAATTTGGTGCTAGGTTTCACCAGAAATCTGGTAGTATAGTAGCTGCAATCACTATTTGGTGAAATGATATACCACTTTTGTGGTTCAACTTCATATACGAAATTCATGGTGAAAGGTTGAACCAGATTTCACGTTTTTCCCTGCACCAGTTTCTGGATTTAGTTTTTACTACTATTCTGGATTTAGCTTTCACTATTTTCTGAATCTAGTTTTCGTTACTTTTTGGAGTATGATTTTACAACTTTTTACTGAGTTTTTAAGTTTGTTGATTTGATAAAGTATGTAAATCTATAAAAGCTTATTTAAAAGGGAGAATTGTGTATTTTTCAGTGTCTGTTAACTATTTATTAATCATCAACATTAGACTGTTATTTTCTCAAATCTGCTTTGCAATAGATATTTTTTCATATTTCAAACTAGCACTACCATAAATTCACTTTCTTAATAAAGGCAATATTTTAAAATTTTATTAATAGTATAATTTAACACACACAGAACATTTGATTTGCAAAATAGTATCTTTCTAGAATACAAAAAAAAAAAAAAAAAAAAAAAAAAATTAAAAATAAGGGACAGTTAAATTTTCTTTTATTATTAACTGAATGTTTTATTGCTGCCTTAGATTAACCAACCAAATTTATTTACAAACCAACTATCATTAGAACTGCCATTAGATAAATTGTTACCAAAAGATAAAAACATTTTTACTAAAAATTACTTTGGAAAGATCATTTTTTTAACTTAGACAAAATAGCATTACCATATGAAATCAGTATTATTGTTTGGCAAAGAACAGAGTTCATTACAGCAAATAATATTTGTAACTTTTATTAATAGTATAATTTAACACACAGCATTATTTCAACACACCAATAACTTTTATTTACAAAATAGTTTCTTTCTGGAATGCAGAAAATCAAACATAAAAGAAAAAGGACTATTAATTCAGAGGAATTAAATTATTTGTTATTGGATTGAGTACACAACTGAAAATCCAATAATGACAGTTTCTGCCAAAATAAAATGTCCGTGACTTTCCAAAACTGAAGCAAATAATTTTCTACGACTAGAGATATCACATAATAAAATTTATATAGGTTCATTTTTTTTTAAACACGAATCTATAAATAAGTAAATTATTGTAGTTAAATAATTTTGCATTCTTTAACATAATACAACATATTTTTTAGTGTTTATTTACTAATTTGTAAATTAACAACATTAAACCATTTTTACTAAGAACTGCTTTGCAATAGAAATGTTTTTACATTTAAAAAAATAACATTAACAATAAATCACTATTTTTTTTTTATACATTAGAGCAGATAAATGTTTTAATATTATATTAATAGCACAATATGTACACATTTTTCCAAAAAAATTATTCTTATTTACAAAATAGTTTATTGCTAGAATACAAAAAACATTCTTATTCAATGGCTAATTATCAAGTTGTGGACAAAACCAAAAATTTTACAAAAATCACACACTATAAATTCCTTAATAATGAACAGTAACATATATTTATTAGAACTGCCAAGTTATCAAAAAAAAAAAAAAAAAAAAAAAAAAAAAAAAAAATATGCCATTGTTGCCAAACCATAAAACTTTACATTCATTAGGGTTAAAAAAAATGAATTCTTCAGAGTTACAATATTATTGCTATTGTACTTATAAAGAAACAGTAGATATTTATTGACAAACTGTTTACAAGGTAAAATATCAATACATTCTGATAATCAGTAATCCCCGCAAGTAAAATGGTATTAAACATGAAAATACGATAGACAAAAAAAATCTTCAGACTTGCTGATAATTACCACAATTTTAAAAATGTTAATTCATCTAGTTCATTAGTTTAAAACACATTATCATTTTTATATTAAGCCTATTAGTTTGTGCTTTCGAAACACAGAAATCATGGTAATCTTATATTATCGTAACAATAAATATTCTTATTTGATGGTTTGGCATAATTAGTCGTATCTTGCTGTTCTACATGTCTACAAGAATTATAGTGCCAGTGCTATGTAACCAAAGACAAGTTAATAAGTTTTTAGCACTTTGTTCAACATTTTTAAAGTACGGATGTTTAGTTTCATAACACATGTACCAAGAAGTTATCAAAGAACTAAATTCAGTAATTAGTTTGGAGAAGTGGGTAGGAAAATAATACTTCAGATTTAATACAAAATTAGGATTGTACAAGTTTGTGTTTCAAGATTTGTTTATAGTTTCTAAAATATGTAGTTTTGTAGTGATTTTTTTCTGGAAACAAATTCAACAATTCTATCAGCAAAACATTTTTTGTTAGTAATTTTATTGAAATTCGATAAATTTTAAAAAAATATTCTGCGTGAAGCATAATTAGCAAATGTAAACAATAAATTTGTCAGTTTGTTTTTACTGACTTGATATTAGTTTTCAGTTATGTAGAAGTTGGTTGATTTGTAAGCTCAAAGACCTGTTTTCATGCACAACGGCAGCTAATTATCTACAGCATAATGTGTATTCTGAACGACAATGAACACCCAGGATTCGAACCAGACATCTTTGACATGCAAGGCCAGAGCTCTAACCCCACAGCTATCAGGGAGGCTAGTTACGTAGTAGTATAAGTCAATTTACTTCTATAGGATATTTCACATGCACAATAGGAAACGGAATTCTTCCATTAGACAGGTACCAGTTGGCGTCAAGCTTAAATGTTTACATATTTAAATAACACGTAAATGTATCACCAAGCCTATTTGTGAACGGTTTGTTATAAGGTTGCTATAGAAACTTTATAACTGTTTGTTATAGGAGTTATAAATTATTGGAAGATTGTTAGTTTGGATGAGTTATCATTGTAGTTTGACAATTTTTAGTTGGTACCCGTCTAATAGATCAGTACCTAGAAAGCAAGCCTATATTGTCATAACGGTTTATTTTAGGAATTATAGATTTGAAGGTTGTTACTTTGTATGAGTTATCGCTACAATCTGGTGGTTTTTATCTGGTATCAGACTAATGGAAGAGTAAATGTTTTTAAACAGGCACACATTTTTTCTTATTGACGAAAAAAATGACAATACATGCCAGTAATTTAATATAGAAGTATTAAATATTAAGTTTACAAAAGCTTCAAGTTAAATTGACTTTAATGTAAATTAAAATGGTACTTATGTATTAACGACACTGCAGCTACAGATTTGGAGGTTTTTAAGTGCCGCCAATAAAGAGCATTCTTGTTGTTCGCACGCGCACACAGTTATTTAAGTGTTTTATTTTATGATTTGTTGCAAAAATTTTGGGTGTAGATTGGCCAAGCAGATTATATTTATTAATTTAATTTATTTTAGAAATGGTAGCGTCTTGTTTTCAAAATGTGGCGGTAAAAAGTTACCAGCGGGGATATTCTGTTTGGCGTCAATTGCATAATTTCTGGCGACATTATCGCCTGTGCCCGCGAAATGGAAAAATACCCAAGATTTTAAATCGTATTTAAAAAGTAACGATTATGAAACTGATCCTGCTGTTGTTTATACGATGCAAACATTCACAAATAAAGTGAGCCAATTTGTATATGTTTAGCTTCAAAATTCATTACTAAAATGTTTCGATAAAATATCTAAAAGTTGGAAGTTGTAAAAGGTATGAATACTTTAACGTCTAAACTATTAACAACGAAAACATATTATGACTTATGCAACTTTTAAAGTTACAATACATATTTCAAGCTTCAAAGCAATTGTTTACCAAATATTAAAGCACTATACCTGTGCACTGTACCAGCAGCCTGAACAATTCAGGCATCGAGAGAGCGTTGCACAGCCTGTTGGTCTTGGAAGAGAGTTGAGTTGGAAGTCCTCCGAATTATTCCTCCGTTCTTCAATGGACCTGAAGTATTCTTGGTCTCGAGCCGGTGAATGTTTGGTAATTAGTGAAGGCAGTATCCACACGTAGTACCAAAATCAATTAAATATTAAGCAATTAAATAAACAGTGGACTCAGGATCAGAAGGTTAAAAAACTTGAAGTACCGAACACATTCGAGAAACATAACATATTTATGGAAGATAAATTTTAAGTTTAAGGATTAAGCATTAAGGATGATATATAAAAGTTACAACATTTCATAGAACAGCTTCTAGTCGATCTCTATCTAGTACAGCGTTGCCAGACTCTGAAAAGAAAGTTTTACGGCAGTTCTTATAGACTGCAGCTTGTAACGTCATTTGAGGGGAATTGATGATTCCCCACAGTACTCTCCCCCAAGTACCAAAGGTACGAGGATCCAGGCTAGAGGTACCGTGGGTTGAAACGTACTCAACGACCAGAGCGTGTAGTAGTTGATTCAGTCTCGCACTCTGTCGGAGCATCTAGGGAACTAGGGGTGGGAGATGTGTCTGGAGCACTAGATGGAACGCATGAAGTAGGTGAGGGCGCAGGAAATGAAAAGGCTGCTGTGTGTGATGGAGTAGTTGGGTCTAAGAAGTCATCAGCAATGAAGAAGGCTGGTTTGAGGCGATCTATGTTGATGACACTACGTTTGGTGTTGATGTCGAGGGTGTAAGTTTTGGCGTTGCGTTCCAGTACTCGGTAGGGTCCATCGTAAGGTGGATCTAATGCTCTTCTGATGTGGTCTCTGAGCAAGAAGACATGCGAACAAGTTTCGAGTGCTGAGTGGACGAAAGGGATGTGTGCAGAAGCTGGCTTTGGAGACAGGCTTTGCATATATGTACGAAGACGTTGGAGGAATTCAGATGTCTCGATGACTGGAGTTGCAGATGGTGAGATGAATTCTGAAGGTAGTCGGATGGTCGAACTGTACACTAACTCTGATGGAGAGCAACCAAGGTCTTGTTTGACTGCTGATCGCAGTCCAAGGAGTACTAGTGGTAGTGCTTCAGTCCAGCGGAGATTGCGGTGGCATTTGATCGCTTGTTTCAAAGAGCGATGAAAACGTTTGATCATTCCATTGCTTGCTGGGTGGTATGGGGTCGTGCGGATGAGCTTGACACCAAGTAGTGCTGATAAAGAAGAGAAGAGTGCAGACTGGAATTGTCTTCCCTGGTCAGTAGTTACAATAGAAGGAGTGCTGAAGCGAGAAATCCAATGGTTGAAGAAAGCACGAGCGACTATGTCGGCTTGGATGTCTGTAATTGGTGTTGCTTCAGGCCATCTGGAGTATCTGTCCACGCATGTGAGGATATAGCTGTATCCTTCAGACGGTGGGAGAGGTCCAACCAGATCAATGTTAATGTGCTGAAATCGCTGTGAAGGAACTGGTATTTGAATAATCGGGCTATGAGTGTGTAGTGAAACTTTTGATCGTTGACAGTCAAGACACCAATAAAGCGTTAGCAAGCTTTCAAGGGCGACGAGGCTTGAACCAGGGACCATTGTGTCTCGAGACAGATGCGTTACCGCTGTGCAAAAGAGTACTCAAGTGTACAGAAGTTTTATCTGTTATTTGATGTCGCCACAAATGAATAAGATCTGTTTTCTGAAAAAAATATAGAACAAGTGTAAGGAAAATTAATACTATATTACATGGTTCACACAATTTGACAATTTTAGCAAGAGTAAACATTAAGATTTGGCACTTTTCCATTTCACAGGCGCAAATGTCGCCAAGCAGACTTTATTTGCGACAACGCACAGTATACACATAAAATTTTTTGATAATGCTGCAAATCTCGCCAAGCAGATTATATTTATTAATTTAATTTATTTCAGAAATGGCAGCGTCTTGTTTTCAAAATGTGGCGGTAAAAAGTTACCAGCGGGGATATTCTGTTTGGCGTCAATTGCATAATTTCTGGCGACATCATCGCCTGTCCCCGAGGAATGGAAAAGTACCCAAGATTTTAAATCGTATTTAAAAAGTACCGATTATGAAACTGATCCTGCTGTTGTTTATACGATGCAAACATTCACAAATAAAGTGATCCAATTTGTATATGTTTAGCTTCAAAATTCATTACTAAAATGTTTCGATAAAATATCTAACAGTTGGAAGTTGTAAAAGGTATGAATACTTTAACATATAAACTATTAACATCGAAAACATATTATAACAATGACTTATACATATTTCAATATCGTTACAATACATAGTTCAAGCTTCAAAGAAATTGTTTACCAAATATTAACGCACTATATATAGAACTGTCAGCTTCAGATAAATGGGCCTAGTGGTTTACACATTATTAAACTAAGTAAAGTGACAGAATTAGACAATTGGAACTTGCAAACAAAACTATTATTAAACTAAGCAATAAAAAAAGCTTACCTTTATTTGAAATATGTTGTTTAACAGCAACAAGACAAGTAAGTGTCAGCCATGTTGTTTTGCCAGCCCAACCGCGCAATGCATGATGGGATCAATACATTTCACCGGAATTTTGGTGCAACTCATTCATCGAGAAAGTAGCTCGAATTGAATTGAACCAATTTTCTGGTGAAATCTCTCAGCTTCGCTAGATTAAACCAGAAAAGTGGTTGAACTATTATTTTTTACAGTGTATGTAATGAAAATCTATTGTGGTATCACTTTTAATTCATTCTTTCCTTTCAAAGCATGTATTCTATTTTTTAATCCTTTTAATGATTCATTCAAAAACGTTCCCACCCTTTCGATAGTCTACTTATGTGAGATTTGCTTGCGTCAGCGTGTTTCCAACAGTGAATTTCTCTCTCTTCTAAGTAATGAATAAATGTTTCTGACTGCAACTTTCCTTCTCGCCTCGTACTGCATAACTTATAAAAAATGATGTGAACATAAGGCGTATATAACCTAGAGTGAAATATCTCATAGTATGTTAAGGGAATTTTTTGATAATTTGAAAAGAAATACAATTAATTTAGGTTGAATTGTTAAAATATTGTAATTTTTTTATTATCAAATTTATTTATAAATCGATTTTTGGAAAAGAGAGTTGATTGTATATTCGTCAACGTCCATCGATATAGATAAACAACTGGATAGACTGCTCCTATGTCAATGCAAGGAGAGCTAGGGGTGTGGAACATCGCACAACTTTCAATTACACTGTTTTGCTGATGTAGATTTGAGTAATTTATAATTTTTTATATTTTCATCAGTCTCTTAGAAAAAATTGCCAGTTTGGCGATATTTTTTGTGATAATTCTTACAAGGGTCTTAAAAAAAAAAAAAAAAAAAAAAATCTGATGAGGTTACGCTCAAGGAAAGAGAACTGTGTTAAAGGTATTCGTTTTTCAACTTTTTACGCCATTAAAGCATTTTTAAGAGAATTTCGGTGGTGGGGATGCTTAGAATACCTTAAGAGGCATTACCACAGCGATTTTGAAGAAAATCGTTACAGCCGTTTTTTAGCAATTACTGAAAAACATGATTTTTTCAATGGCAGCTACCTTACGCGAAAGCGCGATTTTCGACGAAAACCTTAACGGTAGATCCCATGGCTACCATCAATTCGCACACCAAATTTGAATATCGTAGGTCAATTTGTTCGGGAGTTATGTGCTGACAACATACTCACAGACAAACAGACATTTTTTCTAGATCACTTTTTTGAAATCAGGAAGTTCCAAAACGTGGAGAAATGAGGACATTTTTTTTTGTGACCGAATGCTATACTTTCATTACACTATGTATACGTATGGATAATTGAAAGTAAAAACGCGTCGGTGGTTGATGATATGGGTGAATGATTAACCAATCACAGTTAACTTTTATATTTGGATGGGAATGCGAGAAACCTTGCAAAGCGCTAGAGTAGATATATATATTTTTTTTGCACATTATTAGTAATTAAGGTCTACTATTGACATTTCTGTTGTGTACACTCAAGATTTCATTTTCAACAGTCGGCAATCCGTATTTTTTGTCCATCCAACGGCATCTGGAAAAAGCTTCATTTTCCGAGCGTTAAGCAGTCTATCCAGTTGTTTATGTATATTGATAGCAGCGTCACTCAAAAGAATCATAAAAGTGTAGCCATTGCATCACTTAATATTACATTCTTGCTTTGCATTCTGAAAAAAATTCGTAACAAGTTTGTAAAAATGTCAAAAGAAAAGAGCACACGTAAAATTATTTCATTCATTTCTAAATTTTCCCTTTTTGCGGAAGTATCTACAAAAGAAGTTGAAAAGTTATTACTTTGTACCAAATCAGTTGATATACCTTGAGGGAGATTTAAAAAGCTTTTCACGTAATGATTTGCGCAACATTTTGTTTCAAATTATATGGATACGGAAATGACTGCGTGAAAAAATTCACCTTAATAAGTTGGAACGTGAAAGGAGTTAAAGTTGCAGTTAATTTATCCTTGCACTTGAATATAAAATGTGCGCGTAAAATGATTAATTGCGTGGTAGAGAATTGTGAGAACTTTTATTTCTTAACGTTTGAAATAAATCTTATGGTGGATTACAATGGACAATTTCCACTTTTTTTAAAAAACGAGTAAAATTGATTTATATTTATGAAGAATTTCTTTCTGATTCCAAATATTCAAACGCAATTTACTTGAGAATATAGGGAATGCATCATTAAAAAAAGTAATTTCACCGTAGGCACATTATTGGAATGCTAGAATCGGACGATAAGCAACCCATATGAGAAAAATTCTTCAAAAAATTTAAGTGAATGATCTGTTTAATTATAATCTATTAATAATGATAGCTAGAATTATGGTTATTTGCAAGTTACTCGCATTTAAGCACGAATTGCAATTTCTAATTGAGACATAATTGAATATCACTTTATTAACTCATCACTGAATAATTTTATTTGTTACTTTCTTTGCAGATGATTGAATGTTCACCAAACAAAACTATATAATAATTATGTACCAATGTTCAGAACACATATTATAAACATTTTTAATGAATTTATCTTATTTTCATCGATAAAAATCTCAAAACACGATTATTTACTCAGAAATTAAAAATGCCTTACTCAAAAAATTCACTTATTTAAATAAGAAAACATTAAATCAATTCTAATATTGCACAAAATATTTTCTATTTTACGTCTTTAGCTGTAGTGGTAAAAAAGCACAGTTATTCGTAAACAGAAACAAAGCTATTGAAATATAAATATTTACGCCAGGCAATTCTCTGAAAACTGAAACCACCACATCCTAAAAAAAACTTGAAAGAATATAAAAGTAATGAATTTTATCTAAAGTTAGATACCCAAAGTACCATAAAAATTTAATTAAAAAAATTTGTTGCGCAATTTAATTTAACTTTTTGAATTAATAATTCACGTTATTTAAAGTGCACTTATTTCATTCACTTTAAATAATGTGAACCAGAATAAAATAAATCGACGTTTTCTAAAGGGAACTAATTCAAGTAAAAGAAGAAAAATTGTACTTAATGTAGTCATTTCATTCAGTGTAAATATAAAAGTTCAAAAATATTTCATTCTAGGTCGGAAAAGTCACGAAACTAAGCTCAAAGCTTACACATGTACCGCCGACCAAACGGTATAGTGGTTAGCGTGCTAGCTTCTAGACCGCGAGGTTGCGGGTTCGAGTCTCGTGTTAGGCATGGGTGTTTGTAAATGTATGTTGGCTTGTCTAATGACGAATGTTTCGGTGCATTATAGCCCTCGTGTTGCTGAAGGTGCCAGATAATCTGAAAACAACCAACCAACCAACCTTACACATGTACCGAGCGTCGGTGCGAAACATGAATTTCTTTTAAAATAAAATAGATTTTGAATTTCAATTTTTACAAAATTAATTTTTCTTTTAACTTCTTGTAACTTCTTAAAAAATACAAAACAATTCATAACAATTTCGTATAAGCAAAATTTTGAAGTACATTTTTATATTGATTACAATTATTGTAAAATTTCACATTTACGTTAAAAACACTATCATTGAGAAATCCTTTACAGTAGCTCTTCAATATATCGTGCTTGTCGGAAGACAAGCAAAATGCGCGATATATTAAGCGATATAATAAAATGTAAAAACATGAATTCAGAAAAAATGGAAGACATAGCAAAAGAACGATACATCCGAATGTTTGATATATTGATGCACGATTTAACGAGGGGTTACTGTACTTTGAATTCGTTTATTGTTTATATGCTAGGAAATTCTCTTTTAAAATTTCTCACACCTCCAGTATAGTCTTCGCTAAAAACCCACTGCATCCTATTATCGTTATCTTTACACCATTCTTTCTAAGTTATAATATCACCGTCTTTAATGTATTTTTTGTATTGTATCTTTCCTCCATTTTTGCAATAAATCCATTTTCTTTGAAAACCAACTCAGTTGATATTACTTTCGCATAACGTTTCGTTCTAAAAAGAATCGTAATCAATTTGCAAATAGTTTAGTTCAAGAAGGGAAATTTTCTCAAATCAGACATTTGAATTGGTCAACGGGTGTGTTGCCATTCAAAAGACTGTAACTTTCTTTGGCCGAATTGTAGAAAATTTAGGGAAAAAACCCTCTTGATGTATGAGTTTATTTAAATAGTTTAAGACGTCCTTTACAGACATGTGATATTTTTTTCTTTTGATTTTCCCCATCTTTCCAAATATTATCCAGTTGTCTGTGAATCAGTACAAAAACAAAATATCAGGCGCAAAAGTGCAGATGTTGCGAAAAGGTGTATTCGTTTGAATACGTAACATTGTGATATACTTCATCCTAACTTAAAATGAATTTTTAAAAATATTCTTCATTTCAAACTGATTTTATAACTTATTAAATAAATTATTTTTAAAAAGAGTTCTTAAATTTTAATCATTTGTTAGTTGTCACAAAATGAGCTTGTTTGGAAAAATACAAGCACAACTTCATTTCATTTAAGGGTTGAAAACTAATATATAAGACAACTTTAACGTGCCTTGGTAAATTTGCATTACCAAAAAAATTTCATTAGTTATTATATTTTTCTTTCGAATAGAATTTACTAAGCACCATAACGAGTACATCATCTATAAATGAATAGCTAACCCATCTACTTAAATGTTCCGAAATTGTGCACACTTTGAGTAGCAAGTAGTATCAAGTATATTTAGTTTCTCTAACAAAATATACAACAATTGTAACTGTAAAAATATCTCTATTTTCCACTCGCAAAAAATATAGTATGTATGGCAGGTCGGTATCATGAATGTTCGGTGCGTCGTTTCCCGTTTTTGTTTATTAAATCTACAAAGATAATCTTTTTGAAAAAACTTTGATAGATATAGTATTATTAACATTTACCCAAACGTACGTATGAATTTCATAATTTTAGAGCATATAAATTCAGAGAAATATTTAAACTTTCGTCTTGAACGCAATTTTCTTTTCTTTCTCCGTGTCCCGTGCGTCGGTTGCTTTTAAATGTATATTTAACCTAGCTAAAACAATTATTTTCCCATGTAACTTGGTCACCAACTAAAATTATAGAAAAACATAACTAGTAAATCCATTATTAGTTTTTTTACTCTAATTTGTTTGAGAGTAAAAAAAGAGAGTGCAAAATGTCCCTTGTATCAGCCAGAGAATTGCCCCGCCATATTTTCCTGATGTTAAACTTAAGCGGTGGCTTTTCTTAAGTTTGATCGAGTGTGGTTGATTACTGCAACATGACTGGAAACTGAGTCTTTTACCTTAATTATATTGCTACGATTATAAGCTAAAGACCCGGATATTGCTGTAAGTCTAAATGATGCTTTTTCAGTTTTTCGGCCCTAATGGCAATACAGGTCTCGGGAATTCGACTTTTATTCCTTATTGGGCAATTAAAACAATTTTTTTTTTTTTTTTTTTTGAAATTAGGTAATAAAAATATATTTAAAGAAATTTTGCAAAAATCACAAGATGTTTTTAGAGTTAACGAAATTAGTAAATTTTGTGTCCAGTGGAAAGATAACAGAGATGTTATGATTTTGTCAAACTGAAAAACTAGTGACTGTTATTCGAAAAAAGAGATAGTACAAAATTAAAGGTTAGCTGCCCAGAAGCCATTTTCCCACTAGTTGGAATTGAATGAGCAGTCAACTTTAACTATACTTAACTTTACATCACTAGACGGTAGATCTTTACCGTGCTCATAAGAAATTCAACCATTTTGGCTACGGGAAGGCATAATGCTCGCCAAACCATATTGCTTTTTCTTCTCTACAGGGTTTCTGAACTGAGCTGAATATCCTATGAGCACGGTGAAGATATACCGTCTAAGTGATGCTAAGTTAAGGGGGAGTTTAGTATAGTGCAAAATGGCTTCTGGGTAACTAACGTAGCCATTTTATCACAGCACTGTGATCAAATAGCTACTTTTTATGGTTTTGGCAGAGCATCACATAATAGATGGAAATATAATTTTGGGAAATTATGATTTTTGTTGTGAACGCATGGATTATACGAAGTGTGATGTGGAACATAAAATAACACCACTATTATCATTCATATTTCGTTGACTGAGCAACTAATAAATGTTAGACCGGAGAAAAAAAAACCACAACTAGGGGTGTGGTACATCGCGCAACTTTAAATTACACTAGAATATTGGTCACTGCATTGAAACTTACGGTGTTACTTACCGTTTTTATATTTTCACTCATTTAAATAAAAATGGCCAGTTTGGCGATATTATTGTCAATAATTTTAAAGAAAAAAAAAATACATGCCTGGTTGGCGAAATGGGGAATTACAGCCCATTTTTAATTTTCTTTTCATGATAGTTTTTTCGCAGAAAAAACTCTAAAGAATATATGGTTAAAACTTCTGTTACAAAATTATTTATATATTAATTTTAAAATTCCCATAAAACAACCGAAAACATGATGCAATCAATTAATTTTATTATTTATCCACAAGCAGTATATGATTATTATTACAATATTCTAGACGAATGGAATAAATACTATCGTCAATTGGAATATACTGTCCCAGAATATTTCCAGGAAAAGTGAAATGAAAAACGTTAAACTGTTAATACGTATTTTAAGTATGCCAACAATTAATTAAACTACTTTTCATAGTTAAATTTTAATCATACAAAGTCGGATCGAAAGGGTTAACGGAAGATTATTAAACTAAAAATAATTTAAATTTAATTATTGGATTATATTTATGGCTATCTTGTTTCCAATTCTTTTAATTGGTTAAAGCACGTACATTCTCACGTCTGCCACAAAAACACTTAACGTAGTGGAAGCGTTTTAGTGTTATGTAATTTTTTTCGTCATTAAAATAAAAATGGCTTCATTACGTCTGTCGTATCCCGGAAGTTAGTTTTACTTTTTGGAGAATAGTGTCGCCCCAGGCAATGTGTGACCTATTGGGTCATGCGCATATAACATCAGTTGCATGATAAAAACATTCGAATTCAAGTGAAAACATGTTTTTCTTTACCGTCTGCTGATGAAAAATCCACGAGGATTTCTAATTCGGAAAGTTGTTTTTAATTTTCTCCTACGTTCTCCAAACAGGGATTTTCCACTTGTGTGTGAGATAAGAAGCTGCAATAACTGCGTTTTCTACGAATTTCTTATTTATTGAATGATAACGAAGAAATTTAAGGTTCTGTGCAAATCCGGATTTTAAAAATAAATGTTGACTTCCTTGTATCTAGCAAATTGACTTAAGCAGCTTAAAGTTATGGAAAGTCTTGAAGATTTTTTTTTTTTAATAAATATGTTTATGTCGGAATAAATTAATTGAACCTATTTTGTTTTTAACATAAACTGTCATTTCATATTGAGATTTCCCATTATTAATACAAGCAAATTTATGAAAGTAAAAATAAGAATCAATTATCAAAAACATCAAAAAGTTAGGATTAAACAGTGCAAGTCCACGTTGGCGCAAAAGCAGCTCAACTGTAGAACTCATAACCAGAAATTACATTATAAAAAACTTTTATCTTATTCATTGCTTTTAATAATGTAATTTCTGATTTCTCATTGATTTGATTGGAGGCGTCGGAGTTCAAGAGTGACATTTTGTGCCTTTTTGGACCGTACTCTTTTAGAAACGCCTCCTGGAGGGTTTCGGCTGGTCGAACCCCCTGATGAGAGACCTATCGGGACCTCCAGTTCAATATCTAATTTCTAATTTGCGTTTGTTCCTATTATTAACATTGACTAGAAATTTTATAAATATCTTGATGTGTCTATACCTTCGAACAAGAACAACCAATGCTAGTAAACTTTCGAATACGTTATTCACATTGTTATAGATCTTAGTTGGTAAAGAGTTTCTAATGCCAAAGCAACTAAAGTTAGTGTTTTATCTACTGATTTAGAATATTAGAATCCAAACAGCACACTTGATTTGAAGGATGTTATAGGGAAGTAATAACATCTCATTTTATCGCGACTTGAATGCGACATTACGGGAACATCACATGTGCCAGAGACGTCACTAGGGACATTTCAATGCGAAGTCGTAAAGACATCACAATGTAGATGTTCTAAGGATTATAGCTTTGAAGTCGCAAGCATGATACAGTGGAAATTGTAATTGTAATTTCATTTTAAATATGTGATTTTTTTTTTAAATTTATACATTAATTTGTAAAATTAGTATTTAAAATACATTCTGCATTACAATGGATTTGTTTCCTAATACGCAGGATATTTATAATTAAAGTTCAGTTTTCAAAAAGCCATAAAAAACACTGGTTTAAATTTCCTGAAATTTGACTTGTATATTATATATACTCGAAGAGGATACGTTATGGTATAAGAAAAAGTTATCTTGAACTTGTATTTTATACCGTAACATTGCTTTTTGAAAGCCACGATATGACATAAGAAGAAAACTAAATGCTTTTGAAATCATGCTTTCTGAAAGTTGAACATTAATTTTAATCATCGCTGGGTGGTTATAGTTAAAGTTCAACTTTCAAAACACTGTAAAATAAGAAACACGCGTCAGAATGATCTAAAATTTTACCTGAATTACACGATGGGAGAAAGTGGTATGGAATAAGAATTTTTTTTTTTTCAAAAATAGTTTTTTCCTTATTCCATACCGTTTCT
This sequence comes from Linyphia triangularis, assembly GCA_963978545.1. NCBI lineage: Eukaryota > Metazoa > Arthropoda > Arachnida > Araneae > Linyphiidae > Linyphia > Linyphia triangularis. Next base: position 54,055,549 of record OZ021726.1, read on the forward strand.
CCTTCTTCGAGTATATACAGATCAAATCTCAAGTCCTTTTGACCAGTGGATTTTGTACAGCATTATAAAAGTTCAACTTTAGTTATAAACACCTTGATTTATGCAACTTTTGCAAAATAAAACAAGAGTAGAACACATGTTAAACACGTCAAAAAAGAAAAGTAATTTTCTTAAAAAAAACTATAAAAAAAAAAAGAAACTTACAGCCTCTTGTGAGGCAGACACTTTCACTTCCTAAGTATATCTGTGAGACATTCAAGTCATACAAACGACGTTTTTAAAACATTTCAATAACGCAGTGCTATATTTCTACTACCTCCCTGGAATTTTGCTGCACCGCAAATGTCCCATGAGTCATCCAGAGAATTGCCCTTAAGATATTATATCCTCTTATCTACAATATTTTTTTACTCAATTATTATTTCTATATCCTCCAGTAAATTATTCCACAAAATAAGTTCGATCAGTTTTCTGAGCGTCTTGTCGGCAAGGAATCCTTGACTCCACGTCGATAGTCCAAGGTGTTATGACGTGGCGGGCTCATAAGACGGAATCTCCTCTTGCATAACAACTTGACGACAACAATCGAAAGATTATTTCGGCAAACATCCATTTGTAGCGCTTAATCCCGAAATTGATGATGATCCGTCATTGCAAATGGCGGTCCTTTGTTTCAAGACGCATTGCCAATACGAAAAAACAAGAAAGTTGAAACCGTTTCATAACAATGGCGGCGGCGTTTGCGGATGAATTTCTGGTCCTTCAGAGTGGGGATATAATTTGATAGTAAAATTATATGGATAATGAGATTATTGGAAAATTGATTTGTTCATGTTTTGCTGTTAAATGCAAAGATGGAATGATATCTTGCATCATTAATCAAGGTTTTAAATAAAAGGGGATTTTCTTGGACTTCCTTGAAGGTCGCATGAGAGCATTATAAGTATAACTATTGTTTTAAATAACATTTTACATTATATTTCTTTCAATCATAGTTATTTGTATATTATACAAGAGGACTAGTTGTAAAAACGACGCATTGTGTAAAAAAAAAACCCTATTTTTTTTTTCGGAATTCTGCTTAGAATTCACAAGCGTACATGCCGTAAGAATGTTACATTTCAAACATACTATACTTCTTATACCATAGAATGCGATTTTACATTAATGAATTCGAATTTAAAAACATGTTTCTAATGTAACATTTCAGAAGAATTCTAAACTTTTAAATAAAATTCATGATGCTAACAAATATTTGTTATTTATTTTAAATAATTAAATTCAAAATTTTATTTAGATTTCGGTATTTATTTCAAGTTGTTATGTGTCATTTTCAAAACCAACTATATTCGTCAAACGGAATTTTAAAAACGGCAATCTGAAAATATTATTTTTACTCGTTTAGTTACAAGTTCAATAAAAATATTCAATTTTATCGGATTGGAAAACTAATTGGATTTTCACAACAGTAGTTATTTTAATTATTAAAATGATGAATTGGATATCTTCTAAACTGTTATTTTTCGTCCTAGAGGATTGTGATACTCTGTGACTTATTTAGAACATATGCGTAGAATTCCTTATCAACTTTTTCTACGTATTGATTTTATTTTATTTAAAATAAATTACTAAATTTCGGGAAATCAATCGCATTATGAACAAAAACTCGTTAATTAATCTTCAAATTTAAATTAAATTGAAAGGGTTTTGGATTTATTAGGTTAATTTGCGTTTGTTTTCTTTATTAATCACATATACTTAGAAATAACCTTTTTATCTCAATTATCTGTTACGCATTTTTCTATTACATTTTCTAATTTTGAAAGTATTTAATGATTTTCTAACCTAACTGAAATATAGTACATGTTATGGAATAATAAAAACTATACCAATAACGAAATAAATGCTATCTAAACTTACAATTATATATATATATATATATATATATATATATATATATATATATATATATATATTCAAAAATAAATATATATATTTATACAAAATATATATTTTATTTATAAAATTTGTGTAAATAAAGTATTGTAGGTAAGCATCGTAATTTATTTTCAATTTTAAGTTTTTTTTTTTTTACTTTCAATTACCCATAGGTATACATAGTATAGCATTCGTTCAAAACAAAATTTCGATTTTTTTGCATTTCTCCATGTTTTGGATCATCCTTTTTTCTAAAAAGTGATCTAGAAAAATGTGTGTATGTGTGTACCAAACTATACCAATAACGAAATAAATGCAATCTAAACTTACAAAATATATTTATTCCTCATAAACTAAAATTAAAACATGTAATGAAGAACAAACTCGATAAAATGCTTTGTTTTGTAGACGATTGTTTGACACATTCTCATTTAACCTACATTTTTTTTTTTTTAAATTTAAAATTTGTGTAAATAGAGTATTGTAGTTAAGCATCGTAATTTATTTTTCATTTTATGTTTTTTTACTTTCAATTACCCATATGCATACATAGTATAGCATTCGGTCCAAATTTTTTTTATTTTTTTTTTGCTTTTGTCCATGTTTTGGAACATCCTTATTTCAAAAAAGTGATCTAGAAAAAATGTCTGCGTGTGTATGTGTGTCTGTGGTCAGCATAACTCCCGAACAAATTGATCTACGATGTTCAAATTTGGTATGCAGGTTAGTGGTGGCCATGTGACCTACCATTGAGGTTTTCGTCAAAATCGCGCATGCGCATATGGTTGCTGCCATTGAAAAAATCATGTTTTTCAATGATTGCTAAAAAACGGCAGTAACTATTTTGATAAAAATCGCTGCGGTAATGCCTCTTAAGGTGTTCTAAACATCCCCCACCTTTGAAATTCCCGTAAAAATGTTTTAATGGCGTATTTTTTTATTTTTTTTTAAGGCCCATACAAGAATTATCGCCAAAAATATTACCAAACTGGCCATTTCTTCGAAATGAATGATGAAAATATACAAACGGTAAATTACACAAATCCACGTCAGTATTATAGTGTAATTGAAAGGTATACGATGTTCCACACCCATAGTTTAAAAAATAATGCACGATCTCTTCAAATATGTCATAATTTTAACATGCAGTTTGACATCCATTCAATTAAAAGTTTGTCATCGAGTAATGTAAAGTTATTTTTATAATTATGAAAATGATAGTTTTTATTATCAAGAAACGTACTTCTTTTATAAATTAAAAGTCAGGTTTTCTCAATAACTATATTTATTTTCTTTCCATACGCACCATATTCATTGAAATATGACCGAATGAAATCTCTATTAATTTAAGGCAATAGCCGGTGGCCCACGGCTCTGAAGCCGCATGTGGCCTTACTCATGGATCTGTGCGGCTTTTCAAGTTCTAATTAACTCAACCTTAAAATAAACCAATAAAGCAATACATGGTAATAGATTTGTGCTTTTTTTAGTCAACCCATTATAAATGCGACGTAATCTCAAACCCGAGTAAATAGGAAAACGCGATGATATACATATATATGAGTAGGGTGGACTGGTAATACTGTTTTCAAATACCAACCTAAAATTAGCATCCACAGCACCTCTTTACATATTATCTGTCGAAATATGGAACAATCAGAATGCGCAAAAGGAGTTTTCCCACCATGAGTCATAGTCTCAGTTTCTTCAAACTTTTGTTCACGTTCGTTGTTCCCTCGTCACAGACTGAGGAAGATAGCACATTTCCCTGTAAACTTTTCGTGGTTCTACTCTCTGTTGCAGCGCCTTTGCTTTTGGCTTACTATAACGGAAAAACATGGTCTCGAATTCGTCCAAAAAGAAGAGAAAAATTGATAAGGAAAATCGTGAATTTTAGAGATAATGGACAGAATTTTATGTTTTCATTCCAAACAAAAATTGACCACCAACTTGTTTCATCGGCCATCATTTTCAGACCATAAAAATAGTATAAAAATGTTTCTACTTATAAGGTCGTATTGGTACTGCTAATATTATTTTTGCTGCTCTTTATTGAATTCTTAGTTTTAAGCGTGGAAAAGTTTGCCAACTCCTGATCTATAGCAATAAGATTAACCAAATGATTTTTCTTGAAATATGTAGTTACTATTCATATTTTAAAATAAAGGGGATGAAATGGATCCGCATGACTTCACTAAAAGAAATAAGTAAAATAAATATATTTGATACTTTTGAAATCCACTTGCAAACTAAAATTTATTTGACAAATTTACAGAAATTCTTACTTTGTGTTAAAATTTTCTTTGACGTTAGATGTTATATAAACGAAACAGCATTCCAATACATCAACTCTAAATTATTCGCCTGACCAGAAAAGCATACGTAAAGTTATGTTGTGTTCAGATTTGCTTCATGGATACATAACACACAATTACCCTTAAATCTATTTTCCAGACGGAATTTGTGGTGCATTTGATCCGACAGACATTAAGGATTTTGTTGCCTTACCTCATCTTATGTCAAATGCATGGATTTTTGCAGAAAACTTTGTATTTATCCTATTGTAAATTTCTCTCCCCCCCCCTATAATGATGGATATCACTTTTTAACAGTTTTATAAATGAATTTAATTATGCCTCTATTATGCTCTTTGAATGTGGTTTTTCTCTGAAGTACACTGCGTTCGAACTCGGCGGTTAACATTTGGTGCAGATGTAAAGTTTATGTGTAAGTTTTATAAACAGCATAAATAGTTACTTAAAATAATAAATAATTGCATTTATAATTAATAAGTCCGTGATGTGCTGCTGTAGGTGAGATAACTGCGGGAATTTCCTCTGGCAGATCTCGCAACGGTATGGCTTGATACCCAGTTGGATACGCGTATGCTGAGATAGGTAAAAGGAGTTGGCGAACACCTTCGAGCATTGATTGTACACTTGTACGGTTTGGCCTCATGCATGTATATTTGACTTGGACAGAGTAGAGAGGGATTCCAATAAGTCAAGAGGTCGTGAGAATTTTCATTTTCAGAAAGTTTTTTTTTTTTTTTTTTTTTTTTTAGAAAAGTTGGATTTTATTGTCCTACCACACCATTTGAAAGGTCTTACGATGTAATTTTAGTCCACATGGAGACTCGTCCCATGTTATAAAATGTATGACGGGTCGTGAGCTTTACAATATTCTAAGTTTTTTTTATAGTGTTTTCGTTGCTAAAAGGGGGCTCATTTACTTATCGGCCAAGGCAGGCTGCAGCTAAACATTGTTGGAGGTGGCCTCTCTGTGCATGGTGTGGCTGAGGAAATGGGACGTGTACCGGATTGGCCGCAGTAATGCTTAGAAGGGGACATACTCCTATAAGCACTAGTCCACGAAATTCTTCCAATCCGGTGCAAGGCAGGAAGAAAGAGAAAAGGGAGGGAAAGACAGAAAAACACATACAAGCAAATGGAACATACAATTCACAATCAAATAGAAACTACAACCACTTCAGTAAGGATAGATGGAGAGGTCACTCCTCTGTTAAAGTTGAAGCTTTCTTGCATTGTAGTCTGAGAAGTCATAAAGTTAAGATGCTTCATAGTATTATATATACAGCTACACTTTTTATTGGTGGACATTGTGTTTTATTTTGAAAAATGAATTAGATATTGTAAGTTGACGAAGTTGAGAGTAGCTAAAATACAAAAAAAAAAAATAAAAAAAATAATAATAATAAGAAAAAAAAATAATAATAATAATAATAATAATAATAATAATAATAATAATTATAATAATTTTAAAAAATGCTCCAATCTCACAACAAAAAACAATAACCACACAAGTTACCAACATTGACCTAAAAATGCATAGGTTTCTAATTCATTGACCCGTATATGTATAATTTCATGGCGACCTTTAGTAATTTAATTCAAATCGAAATGAATCCAAATAGAATTTCATATATTGAATCTTGTACGTAATATAATTTAGAGAAAGTATGATCTACATAACAGTTTGTAACCTATATTTCAGGTGGTCTTAGTTATAAGATTTCAAATTTTTTAGGGATTTCAATTAAATGTCTAATGGTTATCTACGCACTCAGTTTAACCTCCTCTCATTTTAAATTCAAAATGTTGAACGGCTAAGTCATCCATTTTAGATAAACAGACCATCTGAACTCGGTTGACTTAGCCGTATTTTGCATCAGCTTTGTAGTCGGATCCTGTAGCCTTGACTATTACACTATTATTGACTATTGACTCGTAATTGTACAAAATTAATTTTTGACGAATCAGAATTTTTGGCGATCGTTTTAAAATTCAAATATTATGAACAAGAAATGTATTAATATAATTAATAAAATATTTCTTAATGTATTAGGATTATTTTAGTTCGGATTAGTAATTTCTAAGCATTGATGCTTGCAAAGCGGAAAGTCTTTCTTTTGAAACAATTTCTATTGTTTCCGGTTTTCGTGTCTGGAATGTAACATTCATCATCCCATTGTTGATATTTTCTTTGTAAATAGACTGATAAAATCTATTGAATAGAGATGGTTTCATTATATGCTCGAGTGTTTTAAGTTTTGCCTCCTTTTGAAAGAAACCTTGAAATTTTCCATTATCACTTTGCTGAAGGGAAGACCTTCACTTTAAACCTTAAAGGAAGTGATGTCAACAACTGAAACTATTTAAAAGAGTTTTGTGTAAATATAAGAGCAACATGTCCTTGAAATCATAAGGAAATGTCACTTTAGTGATGCTACCATTATTTCAGGAAATATGCTAATTATATTTCATCTTAGAAAGGCTAAAAAATTAATACTTATAACTAAGAAAAAAGATTATTCATATTTGAAGGTTGTTTAACAAATTGCAAGCTACAACTTTAATTGAAATTAATATCTGAATTTTCAATTTTAGAAAAAACTTAGTGAAAATTTGTTTTACTCGAGGTATAAATCATTTGGGAATTTCTCATGTTTTTTTTAATTACAGTAATCATTTAAGATAATTATCAAATGGTTTTAAGTATTTTATGAATGAAGAGAAAGCGACGAAAATATTTTGTAAAATATGAATGGAAATTTTTGTCAAAATATAAATTTAAATGAACTAAACCATGAAATATTGATTGGCTTATTAGATTATAACGATATTGTTTTAAATGAATGTTGTCTTTAACATTTATTGTTGGTTTAAAATGGGTTTGTATAAAAGTTATAATTAGTTCACTCCATTAAAAAAAAATATCGTTTACAGTAAAATTCAGTCTATTTTCCAAGAATTACTTTTTCTGAAATTTTTAAAGAATATTACATTCGAGTAATGATAAAAGGGAAATACTTTATATTATATTTTTTGCTTAATGCACTTCTCTTTCCCAATTACGCATCGAAAATAAATAAAATCCTGCCTCTTTTCATTATTGGAAAAAACGGGACACAAATAGATTTCTTTCAAAATGCTTGCTTTATTTATCACAATATATATATAACATTTACAACGTTTTATACTACAAAATGTACGTATATATACATAGGGGCTTTCAAGAAATATAGACTATCGCGACCTTGTATTAAACAGACACACCTGCACCCAGAAGCTACAGAATGCCAAGAAAAACACAAAGGTTTTCACCTTTTGTGAGTTTTTGACCACACTAAACCCTCAACCACACAAAACATTGGCAGAAAAGAAAACTGCCTCAAAGAGAAGTCCAAAAATCAATTACAGCGAGAGGTTTCACCAATTGTAAAATCGGGGAGATCTTCGGATACGTTGAAATTCGGATAATTTTAATAAGAAATTTGAGAAATAATTATGTTAGAGAAAAAAGACGTACTGTTCGACGAGCCCCGTCTATCGAAAGGCTGAAACATTTATTTGGCAAAGACTAGGAAACGGCAACAGAGCAATTACGGACAAAAAAAAATAAGACTGGCACAGAACAAAGGCTATTCTTGTTACAAAATTCTAGAAACGATACCATTTGTAACAGGAACAGGTAAAAGGTACCAACAGTTACTGAGTGGAAATCAGTATCTAACAGTTAATTTAATGGCAGTGTAGTCCCAAGAAAAATATTTTTTTAAAGAAAACCCTAGAGGGAATGAATACATGGATTAAAGAGAACTCGGAAAGGCAATTATTGAGAAAGTTCAAGTCGAACGACAAGGGCAGAGAAATCAACCAAATGTGCGTTTCTTCCTGTAGAAATAAGAAGGCATAAATAATACAGAAATAGGTTTGGATGCCATTAGAAAAAGCCAGCCATACACCATTTCGAAGTTAACTGCAGACAGGACAGAACATTGCGGGAGTTAAAACAGAGAACATATGGCCAGGCACCTATCTCCAAGTGCCAGAGAAAAGGACATAAGCCAGCGGAAAGATTGTGTTGTCTTCAAAGTCTTAACCAGAAGACAACAAATAAAGACAGACATCGCCTTCGGCGAGCTTTACACCAAAGCGCTCTTTTTGTGAAGAGGAACAGCAGCGCCTAGTCCATTAATAACAATCAAGACCGCCTATCAGAGATCTTCATAGCCTGGATCACGTCATCATCAGTCCTGGTCTGTTTAAGAGTATGCAATTACTTCTTCTTTCCCTGGATGAGCTGTTGGGCTCGGGCGACATCCTCGTCCCTGAGGAATTGGGCATCTTCGATTCCGATGTTGTCGTTGACGTAGTAGAAGTCTCGTGCGTTTTGGCATGGCACTGCGTCTTCGGGGAATGCGCAAGTGAGTGTGAGCTGGTTGAAGACGGTTTGGTTTCCGCAGAAGAAGCTGTAGTGTAGGGTTTCCTGGTTACCGTCAGCATGAGTGATGGGGTTGCACACGTGGAAGATCTGGCAGTTGTTGTCGACGTCAGCGTAGTAGCCGTAACGGAGACCCTCGCAGTTGAAGTTGGTGTTGACAGGTCCGACGATCAGCTCGACGCCGTCGGGAAGGAAGAAGGCTTGCCTCTTCATCTGAAAAAGCGAATGAACTTTTGTTAACTTCAGAAATTTCAATGGTCGTTTTAATATTATTTATAGTTACCGAATTAAAGCTTTAAAAAGCGTATTAATATGTAATTACTGTATGCGTGAAACAAATCAAATGATTTTATAAGTCGAAGAAGCCTTTTTAGCAATATATTTTGTCTCTTTAGTATATTTAAAAAAAAACTTTCTATGCTGGAAACTCGAAATATCTATGCTTCTAAACTGAAGTATTTATTCAAAATTTATAATCCTGATCACCATTTTGAGAAAAATTAGTTTAAGTACAGTAACGATAATAAAGTAGTAAAAGAAGGGGGAGGGGGGGAATAATAATAATAATAAATAATTATGTTTTTTTGAACTCACTGTTTAAAGAACATTTTCTGGATTTATTAATTTCAATAAGTAAATTTTTCTTTAAATAATGTAAAATCCTATCTCTAGATTCATGAAACTTTGATTTGCACATCTAAAAACAGATAGCATATTTATAATAAGGTTAGGAATATTTTGTTATTAAATTAATTATCCTCCGCTCAAAAGATCATAACGATCCTCAAACTTCAACTTCTAAATTAATTATTTTCCCAAAATACTTTCGCTGTAACCGGTTCTTCTACTGAGTTGTTTTCCTAGCAACCTTGGCGAACCTTCTCGCACTCAGTAGAGTTATATACTCTTCGCATATCAAAACAGTCTTCCTCCTAGTAATTAAACCTAACCTTCAACCTCACATTTAAGCTGCATCGGGCCAACTTTCTCTTTTTTGATGAATATAATCTTTTCTCTATTGCCATCCAGAAAATTACAATCCGAAATGAATTGCGCGATAGGATATATCTCAACGTGCAATATTGGACAGCTTATTGATGGGTTCGTGATGATGGGATTTTCTTGTTTTTTCTCGATTCCTTTAGTGGGACAATGCCTATTATATAATTATTTATTGATGTGCGCTATAGAAAAGCCAATGATCATTATTAGCTTCCTCTTATTGAAGATGTGTTTGAAACATGCGGAAATTAAATGGAAAAACTGGTTTTTCCATCGCTAAATCAAGATTGAATATGTTCTTTTTGGGTGCATCGGGGTTAAAGTTCAATTCGGTAAATTGATTTATCTATTACTATTAGATACCCGTTATTTAAAGTGAAAATAGCTATTTTTGTAGCTTTATTATTCAAGAGCTATTTCGGTTCATGTATTACAAATTTGTATTTTGATTAAATCTTGCTCTCTTTTCAAATTCAAAAATAAAATGGCAAGAAAACGTGAACAACGGGAAAAAGTAAATTATAGTTGTAAGAGGCTTGGTTATAGAAATGTAATGAGATTTTTTTTTCTTAAATTGAATTTTACTGCTATTTATCTGAAAACTAAGCACTAGATTATTGTAATGTAAATTCTTGAGAGTGTAGATATAAGTTTGGGGCATTCAACTTCTTGGAAGGAAACTAGATTGCATTAAACCATTAGTCATTTGTACTTCAAATATAGTTTATCTCGTTATGGATGCACACAATTAAATAGAATTGTGGTTAAAAGGATTTATATTAATAGTTTCAACAATTTGAGATAATGGTTTTTATTATACACGGTGGGCAAGGTCCATTCTGATCCCAAAAACAAACTGATTGTCCTGTACAATACCTGAAGTGTAATTACAAATTACTTAATTACTTGTTCTAGATACGAGTCAATCGATTTTTATGAGGGTAGTACCTTTAAAACTAATAGTTGTACAAATAATAAGTAAGCCCGAGCAACAATTAAGCAAATCGAAATGAATATCCAACATACTTTTTTCAACAATTACTTCTGGGCGTAGAGCTTAAAGTCTGGCACAATCGCGTTCCCGATGTAATTATGCCAGGCTTGTGACTTTTATTACCGTTCCCTCTTAAACAATGGAACTGTTGAAATCTGAGAACAATAACTGAGTTCCGACCGAGAGAGTTAACAGCGTGGGAGTGTCTTCAGCTTACCGTTGAAAGAAGCTACCAGGAAGACTTACATGCTAATTCTCTCTCCAAGTGGGATAATATGTCAAAGCGAGACCTATCATTATCCAATTGCCTTTCACACGCTTTAACAATTAATCTTATTTTATCCACTCGTGATTAATCTTTATTACGCTCAGCTCTTTAGAGGATAATCTGATGAATATTCTCCCGACTCATGCTCGTAAGTCTCCAAGATGTGTTAAAAAAAGCCAAATTAACCAGCCCCCAGTCACAGGAAGATTTAAAAAGAATCTAACGACCTCTGACCATGAGGTTTGGGATAGTAAAAAAAAAAAAAAAAACTCAACCGGTCTAAGAATCACTTTCCCTTTTGGTTCATTCATGGGTTCTTCTGCTTAATTCGCAACTCAAAACACGTATTTGTTGCTGTAATGACCTGTGAATGACTTTGGCTTTTGGCGGGAAGAAGTTGACTCGATAGAATGTTCTGTGGAATTTGTTTTCGATGTCTAATTTAGGAATATCGACTTGACTGGATAGCTTTTGACACTGTGTTTGTAGAAGGGAGAGGATTCTGTTATTGGGTCTGCAACCTTTTCCTATTGGGGTCGTGTGAGTTGAGTGCATGGCTTAAGGGTTGAGGATGGGTGTTTCCGGGTTTTCTGTTAGGTCTACCTAAGTAGGCAATCGTTATCTTTATTTGCATAGATTAATTGTGTACTCTTTATTATTTTTGCGGTCTATATAGGTTGACTGATAAAATTGTATGTTTTGTAGAGGCTAAACACTTGACATAGATCCTAACTGCTAATTTAATTTGAATAATTTAAGCAACTTATAGACGGAATTAATTTTTTTTTTTGTTTCTGAATGGGTACATTTTTGAATCTTACCTACGACTTTTTTTTTTATTTATTTATTACACATCTGAATTGAATTAATTTGTTTCGTAGTAGAGTGAACTTAAAATACTCGTATTCTTTTTTTGAGAGGAATAAATTTAACAAAAATCCAGTTCCTTACCCTTGGCAGAGCGACGGCGAGTCCCAAAGCGATGAGAGCTGTAAATATATAAAGTGCATACATTGTCTGTTAAATGCTTTTTATTACAATAAAATGTTTGGTCAAATGACTTTCCACCTTCAATTGTTCAATTTTTAAATTGTTTATTAGAATTTGAAAAATTAGTAGGCATTATTATAAGGCATTTTAGTAAACAGTATCTCCTATTAAAATTACATTCTACGGTGCACATTTTATAAATTCAAAAAGAATTTATTCTTTAAATATTTCAAATCCTTTTGTACTTTATTTAGTGCCTTTAAATTAATCGTGTTTTTAACCGGACCTAGGCGGAATAAATCAATTGATGTTTTTATACATTTTACAATTTATTATTTACCTCTGATGTTATAGATATCAATTAAACGATAACAATGTAAGAGAATCTTGTTATTTCTGATGTAATAAAATTTACTGGCACAAATTTAAAAAAATTTATATAACTACCTTTAAAACTTAAATTTTATTCTATTATCATATAGCATAAAATTACATTGACACTTTTAACTTTTTATAAGACTTGCTAAACGTAACAATCTTACCGATAACTGCTACGGATTTCATTTTTAGGTAGATTGTAGTTTTGTTAAACCTATGAAGAAAACAATATTATTATAAAAATCTTGTATTAAAAATCATCTATATATCTATCAATGCATATAGCTTGTATGTATTTTTACAACAGCCTTAATATGCATATTCTTAGAAAAATTATAAATATTAAAAAAATTTATACTAAATATATGTCTTAGTGTTAAGTTTACATTAATGTATCTAAACCGAAAAAAAGGAATCTTTTAATATTTTTTTTTTATACAATAAGCTTTATAATTCATTTTAATACGTAAAAATTCATTTAAATTCTAATTAAAATGAATACATTAAAATCATTAATTATATATTTAAACTCTAGATTTATCATACAAATAACTTACATTCTAAGTTTATATAAAAAAGGATTAAGTGATAAAAATTAAAATATACTATTTTCATAAAATATTTAAAAATTTCTTTCGCATAGATTATAAGTGGTTTGATAAATTACAAAATGATTTACTAATTCCAACAAAGTAGGTATCTATTATTTTACTTCAATAGTTTTTTCTAAATGATTGGTATCAAAAGTAAACTTTGTTTAAGGATACTACTAATAAAGTTTTGAACGGAAAAGTTGGTTATTGCAAATATACAGACAGAATTTTAACCGTTCCTAAATAAAGGGACAGTTTTCAAAATAATGCTCTTACATAAAATCAACATTAAAAAAAAAAAATCAATTTAAAAAAATGAAAAATTAATTAAAATTTAGTTCAGTTTAGTTTTATATTGTTCAAGAAAACTTGCATAACAGCCTTTCTATCTTTCTTTGTATTAAAGATTACAATTCTTTAAATAGTGGTTTTTCCAATGATGAAAAATTTTTAAGAAATTTATGAATGAACAATAATCATTCACTGCAATGAGATGTGAAATTTATTTCTTTTTTACATCAACGTTGAAAAAAACTATTATTATTTTCCTATTCATAAAAATCATGACCGTAATAATTATTTTACAGTAATGAAATCCAAGAGAATATTGTTTATTTTTGCATACATAAATAAGAATTGACGTAAAACATATCCTAGGAATTCGTATTTTAATAATTTCTCAAGAAGATTTAGAAAGTCTTTATAAAGAAAGTCGTCGTTACGTTTTAAATCAATTATCAAGAAAAGCATATTTTATACAAGACATTATTTCTTTTATAAAATTTAAGATAAATTCTATATAGAACGCGAAACGTTACAAATTTAAAGGTTTTTTCATAACATATGAAGAATGCGCTTTTGCTTTGAAGTGCTTCAAACATTTTGCATTTGTTTAAGAATTGATACCTTTTAGTACAGTAACTATTAAAATACGCGATTCAAATATTAGTGGAGAAAAAAACTGAACTGTATAAAATATTTTTCTTAAAAAAGACAAAGTTGGAATGTTTCAATGCGCTTTTTAAAAAAAAACAAAAAACAGATTGCACATTTTAAATTGTAATGCAATAACACTGAAATCATAATTTTAAAGTTAATTTATTTTAGAAAATAATTCAAGAGTTTTGTGAAAATTTTCATTTAAATTCTTCTAACAATCACACTCGCTTTCCAATAGTTTTTAATTTTTGAGAAAATTATTAAACATGATATTTAACTTTAATTATACTGAGGAAGATTCAATGAACTTAACGTCTTGCAAATCATAAACCACACAAAAATATTATCTAAAATAAACTTTCAAAAAACATTTGCTCGAATCATTGCTTCCAGTTTGTGCAATAGCTTTGCTTTTAGAAGTTTAAAACTTTACCCCTTTACCCTTAAAATGCTCTTACTATTACTTGAAATAGTTACGAAATAAATTATAAATTTTAGCGAATTGAGAAATTTCAAATTTATAAAAAAACTTTTCAAAGACATCTATAGATACTTTATAAAGCCTTAATATATATTTATAAACTGTTAATTTATTAAATATATATATATATATTTTGTCTTATTTAACATTAAATGTAGCATTTGTACTTAACCAAATATAATAAGGACCAAAATTCTATAAAAGTTGCATTAAATTAATAAACACAAGATAATATAAACTATTTTTAAAATGAAAATTTTTCACATCAATCTACCAAAGATTACTGAACAAATTTAATTGTTTGCATCAAAAGTTTTTCTGTTCCATAAGACATACAACTTCCAAACCAAATAAATTTAGCCTTACTATTTATTTCTAGAACTTTAAAATATTATAAAAGCTTGCTTTAAAGTTAAACTGGTAAATAAAACACAAAATTTCGTAAGTCCATTATTAATTTAAAAAAAAGAAAATAGTCTCCAAAAGATGGACTTATTTTCCTTCAAAACTGAAAACTTCATAAAAAAGGAAGTAAGTTAAAAACTCATTGTCTTCAACTCTATATCACCACCAAACTTCGCAATCTCTTTAAAAAAAAAATTACCAAACCACAATACGAACAATGTATCCACAAGGTAGGCAGAACCGTCCATACTATATTCCAAAAGTTGCGGCAGAACCATACACCATCCAATCGGGGCTTACCTGCTAACGGAAGAACAGACGTTGCTTGGAAGGAATCCTAAGAGAGAAACTACAACCAACACTGAGAGGATGGGGAAGAGATGCTGATGTTGTATGGATCTCACTTTCTCCGCTCCATCCTTATATACACACTCTCACTCAGCCATCTTCGGCATCTCGAGCATGCGCATTGAGTCGCGGGGTCATACCTGTTGGGCTGAAGAAGCAAGCAATCAAGCAAAAGAAGAAAACAAGGATCCTCCTCCTTGCCCACAAGTGTGTCAGCGAGGAAAAGCTTGTCTTCCATCTTCTTTTTCTTTTGTTAATTTTTTGGTGAATCAGTTGGTCAGGGGAAGGATTGTTGTAACGGTGTGTGAGAAAGTGTTGGAACTGGTTCCTCTGGACCTAGTTTTCTCCTCGTGTGGTTGAGAATGCCCCGTGACATCCTCGGATGACCCTTGATCGTCTGGTTGGTTTTGGAGGTTTAGAACTTTTACTTTTTTTTATCTATCTGGATTCCCCCTCTTCTCTCGTACAGTTGTGGGTTTTGTGTTCTTTTTTATTTATCTGGTTGGATCTTTTGATCGCTGCTTGTCAATCTGTCCAGTTGATTGAGTTTGTGGAATTCGGAACTTTTTTCTTCGCAATGTGCATTTTGTTGATTTGGGTAATATATGATCTTGGGATTGATAATTCTGGGTCTAGTTGAAATAGGATGTTATTGAATTTTTTATTTTATTTCAATTCTGTTATCATACTTAAACTCTGTTACATAACTGTTTGTTGAATTTTCAAGTTTTAATAGAAATTTACATTACTTTTAAGGACAAACTCTTTCAGTCGTTATATTTCAACTACAGATGTGTTTTGGTTGAAGTAGAATATAAACAAAGACGACTTAGAAAAGAGAAAATTTTAAATATCAAGGTGATATATGTATAGGGGAAATAACAGATGGTGATGAATGCCAACATCATGAGGACATAGAAAAGACAACATGCATAAGAAGAATGCATAGAAAGAGAACATAAATAAGATAAAATCAATAGTTGGGTGTCATGAAAATGCGATATTTTTAATGAGTTGGGTTATAAAAAGGAAATAATTCGAAGATGACTTGGATGTACCTTAAATGGAAAATTAATACGGCATTGACGATTTAAATAAATTTGAAATTTCCAAACTTGTTAATTCTTTTTCCATTGTTATTGTGCTCCCAATGTCCACTTTGGTTAGCTGTGGATGTTCAACTTGAAAAATTTTGTTTAAAATTAATTTTATGATTGATTAAAAGATAAAAAGAAAAATGTAATTCTTCACAATTAATGTATCTGATTATTGGAATCAGTACAATGGTTTTGTTTTGTTTGCAAGTTAATATAAGGATTTTCAAGGTTATACAATTAGATTGTGAGCTAAATAAATACTTTTTGTTTATTTTATTCTTTCAGCTGCTTTTTTAAATAAACATCTGCATAGATTGATATTGCATATTTGAAAAATTTCAATCCATTGTATTCTTAATTTCAATAAAGGTAATTATTTAGAAAGAAAATGAAGGTATCTCTTTCTTGAAATCGAATTTCAGAAATCATAAGAAAACTTAATACTTATTTAATTCTTGTAACCACAAATTGCTGAGTGGTTTGTCATGTTTACAAGAATTTCTATGATTGAAAATTTGTTTTTAACTGCCTTTTGATATTCCAACCGTTAAGCTGAACATCAATCAAAACTTTTTTTTGTAATTTTTATACAAATTTTAAATTTCAAAATTCTTTCAAGATAAGAATTTCTGTAAAAAAGAATAATTTATGTAATTAAAACATCTACTAAAGTTCAAATGCTGTGGAACCAAACCTGATTATTAAGCTTAATTAGCATTTTTGGTTAATGGAAGTTAACTCTTATTTTAAATATATATGAGCTTTTATTTTAGATTTTGTGTAATAAGCCATATGCATGAAGCAATTGAATTTTGTCAGCAGATAATTTCTTCTTTTATGGTACTTAGTAGGAAAACTTCAAAATAGTATTACAAACTATTAACTGCAAAGTGTTTATTAAGTACTTTGTAGTACCTATTTGTAGTTTTGATTATTTAGGGAGGGTTTCATTTATTCAATAGTTTACATTTTCCCAGTTGATTGTAGTAGAATTCTACTACTCCAGATTTAATCGATGTAATCATATCATGTATTCCAATCCAGCTTTATAGATAAATGTATTTTATTAATGGGCATAAAAGGTAATTGATATTGGAGTAAGTAGAAGTCTAATTTATTTAATAGCTTTACGTGTACGTTACTGAAAACGACATATTAGTATGATTGGAAGTAATTTTTATAGGTTTAATAGGAATTTATAAAAATTTCAGAAAGTTGGACGCTATGCAGATACTTGTTTCGTTATATCTTTATTTTCAAAACTAGGCAATGTTTATTTTAGTAATTTAATAATTAGTAATAAATTTAAAAAGGAAATTTTATATTAGCAAAAAATTAAGATAGTAACAAATAGCTCGATTTTATTTAGTACATCATACAAAAAAGAATACTTTTTCATTCATTTTCATGATTCGTAAAATTGTATTCGCATTAGTTTTTCAGTTAATTTTTTTTTTTTTAATTTTTTTTTTTATTAAACTTTCTAAGAATGTGATTGTAAGTTCCATTCAAATGAATAAGCTAACAGGGTGTGTTTTACAAATACATATAAGACATGTTATTCAAATTTTTTTTTTTTTTTTTAATTAGCCTAACGAATTGGACAGCCATTAATTTTTTTTAATGAAAGTAATTTGATTTTATAATACGATATTTTCATGCCAATGTTCTTTCACAATCGAAAGTTTTCCTACTTAATCGCTCATTGATCTTATTTATAAAGTTCTTTCTTAATTTCATTCCGTAGAATCGGGCATCATAATATTAAAAGGGTATTCACACCGCAAACCTCAAACAGTTCAGATAAACTTAAAGTGAAATCAATTGTAACATCGCCATTTCGACAATCCATGATCTGTGGCCATTAAAATCAATCCAACACCAACTCTTCCTTACGACACTTCTCGCCAGCTGAATTATTTACGATTCTGCGACAAAAAAGGTCGGCAAAGATCAAACCAGAAGTGTGAAAAGAAGTACGCAACTGCTTGTATTTGTCGAGCAAGAGGTGTGAAGTCTTATCAGAGGACGAAAATTGATCGCCTACTATCATCGTTGGTCTGGATGGCAAAATCAGTTAAGAGGTTGGGATGTCTCTCTCTTATCTTCAAGAAAGTAGATGGATGGACAGGAAGGGTGGATGTGGTTTCTTGAGGTGCTAATAATTTATGGAATGTGTCAGTTTCGAAATGGTTCAGTCACTGGGTGACAGCGGAATGTTTAGAATTGTTTTGTCGGATGTTCTTTTTAGATCCATTTCAGATAATGGTTATGGATGGTTGGTTTATAACCCTGCAGAGGTGCAGGGCGTATGAGTTTGAAATGATACTGCCACTTAAAATTTCATAAATTGGATGACTTTTCCGTCGGTCTGGATGTGTTTGTGAAATACCTGTTTACCCGTGATGTGAAAGGTCAGGAATATCAAATCGAAGGTACATGGATGAATCTGAATTGAGTTGTGTTCTCATCTTGCAAGAGTGTGAAGTCTTATCTTTACCTTGTCGAGTTGGTTGCAGAACCTCAACTCATCATGAAAGCGAAATCTGTTAATCGCTGTCTGAGCAGCTTATCTGTTAAAAGAAAGTGGATGGCCCGAAAGGGTGGATGAATCCTTGAGGCGTTAATATTTCTTGTAATGTGTCGTTTTTTGAAAGGATGCAGTCTTTTCGTAAGAACGCTTTCTCGGACTAGTTCGGGGAAATGTCCTTTTGCGTGTTCTTTTAGGGTCATAGTAAAAACTTGATTTTTATAATTATTTCGTAGAATTAGATTAGATTTGTATTTTATGGAATGTCTGCACCTTGATACAATAATTACCAATGTTAAAAAGTTGTAAAAACGAGTTTTGCGCCTGTTTAAAAAGTTCTGGTTTTAAAGTTTGTAATACTAGAATATATAAACGAATGTTTAAATTAAGAGTTATTTAGAATCTTTCAAATAATTTCGAATAGACACAAACGCTAAAATTTACCCAGTTTTTTAAAAAAATTTTTTTATGAAAACTAAATAGGATGACGTCTGTTCTTAATTCAAGGTAGCGATTCAATTGAAATTTCATAATTTAAAACATTTCCATTGTTGATTATAGTGTACAAGATTTTAGCTTTTGAAATACATGCAGACGATTATAAATTCAGGCCCACCTGAAAGAATTTTAATTATATATGCTTGCTCATCAAAAGAGTCGAATTGACGTAATCTTCAGAATTTTTTTTAATTATATTATAACCATTAAATGTTTACTAAATAATATTTAATCAGACGTTTCTTTAAGCTGTTTTATTTTACACTCTTCATGAGTGTAAAATGAGTGGCTATGGATGTCTTTTTTACACAGAAGGATATATTGTGTCTATTTTAATTTACCAATTATATTGGTCACTAGTTCCTGTAACATTTTTAAATTAATCACTCACTTGTAGAGTGAAAGTTCAAGAATGTCAAAACCTAAATATGTTAATAAAATATTTATACAATTTTTTGCTTGTATACTTTGTTTTTTATTTTATTATGAATAAATAAAAATAATGTCTTATTCATGACCTAACCTGTTAATAATTTTGGAAAGGGGAGAAAAAAAAAAAAAAAAAAAAAAATGCACTTAATTCTTAGATATTTTATTTTAAGCATGAAAAATCTATAACTTTTAAAGTTAAGAATAGGAAATTGGAAGTTTTGAAAAGAAAATACATAGAATTTTGAATTGATTACATAAAAAGTGGAGTTTTTCCAAAGATGGTGTGATGGGTTAACATTTATGGCATCATAATGGTAAAATAATATGTTATGGAAATCCCAAAATGATATATCTCATTGCGTGCGGAAAGGTGATTCATCTGCTATTGAATTCCAATAGTGGTTGGTTCACGTTTACACCGACCAGAACTGCGATACATTCTTTACTAGAAAAATTGAAATGGAAAATGTGGAATGTTTCTTCAGATGAAATCGTGTAAGAAATGCCACATTCAAACGATTTGATGAACATTTAGTGGCAATTCGTAATTTTTAAATAATTGTGATGGTATCGTTTCAGAATATGGTTTCAGTGAAAAATTAATTTTAAGTGTATGATGATTGGGGAAGTTATACATGGAAAAATGGAAGTAAAAATCCACTGATTTTTTTTGTTGAACATTTTATTTTTAAACAGGAAATATAAATAATTTGTTTCATCTCATTCAAAAACCTAGCTTGATTTTTCAGGAAAAAAATTTCTTCAAACATAGATCACTAATGGATAATGTTCGGTAATGCAATCATAACTCCAAACTCTCACTGAAAATTAATTGGCTTAACTCTATTTTATATTTAGGACACATTTCAACAGTGAGTAGTTCCCCTAAAAGATTCTTTAAAAAGACGTACCTCTCTAAATTTTTTACCACTCTCGATTGTCTAGATATGGTTCTTTGGTTCTGAATACTCCTTGTTATTCTCTAGCATAAAAAAATACAATATGACAGTCTAAAATAGTTTGGATTATGACTGTAACTATCACTAAATTTCCGCTTCTACATACGATTCTATTTCTGTAAATACTGTACAATTGGTACCTAATTTGATGACAACATATGGTTAGCAAATATTTGCCTATTCGGAGTATTTTTGTAAAAGCAATTTTTCAAAGTCAACAATTCGGAAATAGTGTTGATGGAATAACTTTTCGCCAGAAATATCCAACTTTTAATCCTATGTGTCTATCGGTAGTCAAGTTTTGAACTTCCCAAATGAAATTATTGCCATTTTTCAATTTTCCAGGAAAAGGAGATAGGGGATTATTAGGATTGATACATAGAAAAGGATAGTTTTAATTTGACGATTTTACAAACTGAAGCCGAACTACAATGAAATAGTTTCTGTCAATAAATTAAGGTTTACTTATACTTATGATGTGTTTATCTTATTTTCACTACATTTTGATATGTGCCTTTGTTCCACCAGATTAGCTATATAATTTTACAATAAATTTCAAGTCTATATTTTTCAAATTTAAAACTTATATTCTCAATGAACATCAAAGTAGAATGGTTTTCTTGGAAAAGACTTAATTTTTTTTTTTATAAAACTAGCATTTCAGTCATAATAAAAAGGCAAAGCAAAATAAATCTCAGATGCATTATTTTGCAATAATAGTTTGTAATTAATAATTAAATTCAGTTTAAGATAACTCAACCAATAAAAATATTTAATTCTCCTTCGAACAATGGTTTAAAAGTAAAAAATTAATGATATTAAGAATTATTATAGTTAAATGAATAATAATGAAATACCGTATAAAGAAAAAAGCGTTATCATAAGGGTTATGGATCAAAATAATAGCGTAGTGCTACTATGCTCAGTGTTGGTTGTTCGGAGTTGGAGAAGTTAGAACAATAGGTATTCTCATTTTACATACTTGTGTTAGCGTGCTTCTTCAAGCGATACTCTTCAGATCAATTCAGAGCCACAAAATTGTTAATTTTTCAAGAGTAACCATATCATATTATTTCAATGTAAAAAAGACCAGACTAGATGTTTTTTTTATCAATTATAAAATTCACTTGATCATAAAATTCATACCAGAATCAACTTTGTAAACAAATTTGGTACTGATTCATACATTTCCTTCAAAACTATAATGAAAATAAAAATGAGTTATTTATTAGGGTTATATTTACACCCATGCATATTGCAGCACGAATTATCAATGCTTTTGTTTTTAATATTTACATACCTTAATGCACCTTTACACACTTGCCATTGTATATGTTTTTTGCTGTTAGCACAGTGTTTGCCATGGATGCCGAACATTTCAATAATACTACCGTCATTAGTTAAAAGGTCATAAATGCAAAAAAAATTCAAATGTATATTTTGACACTTGCTGATTAGTCATTGGAAAATAATCTTTTCATTTCATTGAGTGGCCCAAGTTATACAAACCTATACAATAATAAAAAGTATGTAATTTTTAAGGACGAATGCAAAGAATTCTTTTTGATATAGGGCTTTTAACTTATGACGGCAGAATGCCAAATTTAGCTGTTAATATTCAGCATACCTATTATAAACTTTTCTAATCAATTTTATAACTACCAAAAATTATCAAAGATAATATTAAAAAAATACTTTTCATTCATAATAAGAAAAATATTTACACATACTTAAAAAGGGTATGACTCTAAAAGTCCCCCCCCCCCCCATCTCAACTTCAATCGTTTATGTTATCATGAGCGTTATCATATATCGTTAGCATGAAAGATGATTTAATTGAATTAACTGAACGTACGTTAGGAGACAATTTAAAGAGATATCATTTATAAGGTTTTACGTTAAATTTAAATTATTTAAAATTCTTTGTAAGTGTTGAGGAACGATAGTTTTATCGTTTAATTATAAGGTAAATTTAAAGGATGGTTTTGTTATTAAATTATAGAAGGTTTACACACAATTAAGTAATTGTTCATTTTAAAGTGAACTGTTCCATTTCATGATGCTTCTTTAACAATTGAATTGACAATGATATGTAACTGTAACATACGGATTATGCTTCCTTAGTTATTGATCTGAAGCATTGATGTCTAACTGCAACTTTTGGACACTGCATACTTGATTATTAATTCGTAGCCGATGAAGGCTTAACAATCACCACAGAGATCTATACTAATTCCCATCCCCCAAACTAGTTAGAATGTGTTGGTAAACATGGGCAACCTATTACGTATTATAGAGGCTGGATGTAAGAGTATGCAATATACTTCATCTGTTTGTAGAGAAGAGACTACTTATAAGCTATTTAAAAATGTAGTAAGAGATAAGTGATACGGAAAGAATTAACAATCAATAAATATCTATATTATATTATCAAATCTTCGCCCAATTAGTTATCGTCTGTTGGTAACCAAGCGCAAACTATTACACAGTATTTTAAGAGCACCAGTATAACGGCAATTGTCAATGTCAATTGTCTTTATCTGCTTGCAGAGTAAAAACTTCTTATGAGCAATCTCGAAGTTACAATTAGAGATCAGTACTTAGAAGATTAATAAAATATAACTATGTGCCGTGAATTGTTAACGTATTTATGTGTAAGAGTTAATGCAATCAATCAACTATCTATATCAGCGTTCGCCACTAACTTTTAGAAGCGGGCCGTATGACTTATGTTGGAATTTTTCGCGGGCCGGATACCAAAATATGTATCCTTAATTATTATCAATTTAACAATATATAGAATTTCTGAAAATTGGGGAAAATATTTTTTTTTATCTCAATAAAATTATAATTTATACTTGAATTTGTTTCAAATAATTGAAAAATAAAAAAATGATAGTTTTCATTATTAGTAAATCAAACTCTCAAAAAGAAGTGAATCTATTGTTTCAACGTGATTCAACTTTTAATAAAGTATTTATACTGTACTTTCAGGTTACCACGTTTTAGTCGATACCAATTGTGAGACGACGGTGGTCGTAATCGTTTAGATTATTTTATGAAAGAGTCGATGTATTTTGGAGTATTTGTTGCAATACATTTAATAAATTTTCCAAATGAGATTCAATTATTCCTGAATTTATTATAATGAAAACCACCTTGCTGTAAGCTTCTTCATATAGTTTCTTCGGGCACGTATTGGAGAACTCTGTTCTGCATAGTTAACAAATATTATTTCGGATATATTACAATTGTTTTACACAAGGTGTGAAAAAAAAAGGTTCACACTGTGAAATTTGATTTTTTTTTTTTTTTTAATATCTTCTGTAGTCCCGGCGGGCCGCAGAAAAAACTGTGGCGGGCCAAATCCGGCCCGCTGTCCGGGTAGTGGCTGACGCTGATATATATGAAAGCTGTAATAAGGAAGTTTATAGGAATTATTGATTATTGAAATGTAATTGGATAGCTTGCCTTCAATGGGCTTATAACCTTCAAATCGGTTTAGTATTGAATTCAACGCAATTTGAAGGATTATAGTTGAAAACTAATGACTCATTTGAAAATATTTGCAGTCTATTATTTTTTGTAATTATAATTAATTCCAAAATATTTAACTATAGGAATACTATTTTGTTTTGAATAACCTTTCTAATGAGTGAACATTGTCAAGTACTTACACAAAGAGAAGATGCATTTATTTTGGATAACAATCAACAAACTAGATGATGTTGTAAATAAATTATCAGAATTAAGGTCACAACCTAGTATTATTCTTTCGTTTGACAAAAATTTCATCACTGGCATCTTAAATTTTCAGCCTTGACTTTTGATAGAATTTTATGGCTATGTTATATAGATGGTAAAACTAAACTGAAGTTTTAATATAACGCTAACAGCGTTTTTATACAAAACTCACTCATCCAAAAATCGCAATTCTATCAATATAAACACATTTATTTATGCAGATGCTTAACTTAAAATCCATATTTCATAACTTTTATTTCTTATACTAAAATTGATTAGAATGATCAAACGGTGAATAGTTCTACCTTTAACTATATTTCATCATTGCATTCAGGGACATAATTTCCTTTCAATCTACAAACTTTAATCAACAATCCAGGTGTGGAGTCAACCATTTTTATTCAAAGCCACACCATTTCACAAGAAATTTACACCACTAACCTCACTCAAAATTGACTTATGATTCGATGACTTCATCATCTGCAAAATAGCCCACTTGACGGCATTTCAAGGAATAATCATACAATTCAGCAACAAGTCTTGGTAATATTTATCGGATTTTGAGATCAGCTTCTTATGGTAATCGTGTTGTATTGATGAGGCAACTAAAACTTGAATGCGATAACCTTCTTGTCCAAAATGGTGAAAAGAAAAAAAAAAAAAAAATCTGGCCTTTTTCTCTTTTGCGGTGAAACATCGTTCTTAATTCTATAACATGTTTTACAAGACACATAGCAAAGGTCAAGACTTTGTATTAGAGTATGAAGTGATACCTGAATACATTTTTATTAACATCAATGCGAGGTAAAATATATCCTCTTTCGTGGGGAAGTTGTTCGAATTGATAATGTGCCTTTTGATGGATAAAGTTTATTTCTACAAATTTTATATATCGTCTGTTTAGAGTAAAAATATGCTAATTTCTACAAATTTTATTTATAGTCTGCTTAGAGTGAAATATACTAATTTCGGCAAATTTTTATATATTGTCTGCTTAGTGTGAAAAGATGCTAATTTCTACAAATTTTCTATATCGTCTGATTAGAGTGAAAATATATTAATTTTATTTCATAAATGTACTTTACGGTTGACAGAATTATAGTGCAGTGTATTTTAAATAATAAAACTATTTTATTTATAAGTCGACTAATATATCAGCGTTTTCAATTACTCGAATAGTATTAGGTAACTGAACTTAATAAGTACATTTCCTGTCTTTAGTAGCTATACATTCTATTATTGTTTAATTTTTACTGTAATTTATATTATTGTAAATAAGTTTATAACCTTCATGTAGCCATTGCGGTTTTTAATATTCAATTCAATCAATCTGGTAATCGTGATGCCTGATATCTAAAAAAGCAGTAAAGTGAAGTAAACATTAAAATGATTGTAACTTAATAGGATTTGATAAATTGTTTAGATTATACTGTATGTTTTCAACAATATACACCGTTTTAAAAACTAATTCACATTTATGAGATGTGAAAAGACAATGGGATTGATTATTGAATTTAAAGTTTTCTGGTTTAAAAGAACAAAGAAACACATCGGTGGTGATTCAATTAATGATATTTTGGGCTCATTTAAAAATACCACTATCCAAGTTCCTGTCAATTGAACACACTCTGCAATCAATCTTTTAAATTCAAGACGATTCGCTTGGATTTTAAACGTCGTGTTAGAAACTATGTTGTTTAGTATACATAAAAAAAAAAGTTATACAAAATAATAATGAAATTTTCTACTGTCAAATATAATTTTGACATTCACTATATTTATCGACTCTCTGATTTAATTAGTTGAGCATTGCGACACCAATATTGCAACAATCAGAAGAAATCTTAATTAAACAAAATTCTTTAGATGTAATCAAATTAGAAGTGTAAAAATGTTATGGATTCAAATGCAATTCTCAAAAACCTTAGGAACATTAAATATTTTTTTTTACTATTTATTGTTCAAACATCTAAATCTATTTATCTATTTTGGATGTGAATACACATCTGTGAAATTAATCAATTCACCAGCTAAACGGTATATTTCAAAACGCATTTTAATGAGAGCTTTATATCCAAATGTGCCATAAAAACACGCCACCAATTCACAAAACAAATTCCATCTTTATCAAACAATAACAACAGCACACAACACAAACTTTCATATCCCTCTCCCCCCACCAATACTTGAGGGTGTATCGTTACTTTCTGTTATAGTAAGAAGGCGTTTAAAAACAATTCCAATGTTAATGGAGTGAATTGAAAGCCCCCTACACCCTCATCCATTGTCTTCACCTTCGCTTTCCGATGACCCACTTCGTGACAGTGGTTGGTGTCATTGTGTTTTGGGACATTTTGGTCATCGTTTCTGGTGGCGGCTATATAGGGCGGGGGCCTTTTGCCATGTTGAAAACAATACGTTTTGTCGTGGGATGCTATGTTTGTGGATGGGTCTGTGTTCATTAACGGATAGTGTTAGCAAAAGGGTTTGGGATGGTTATAGTGAAGAATTGATTAAAAAAAAAGTTGTCTGTAATTAAACTTTGTTTTGATTTTCAAAAGCTTTCCTAAATATTGTTTCTTCTGTTCATATCTTGAAGATGAAATGGCTGGTAATAACCATAGGAAAGTTTTAACCTTAAGGAGGATTTTGTAATCACTGTCTCTACATACATGGAAGTATGGTACATAGTATCGAATCTGTGGCTGTGATTTCTGGTGGGTTTCCAATATTATCCCTAGATCTTGATTCAAATGGATGACAGTTACTTTTACAAATACCTTCCGAAAAGCATCCATCTTTTTATACAGCTTGATTTAATGAGGTTCTAAAGCATTATAGCCATCGTGTTGTTTTTGTATTAGAAATCTTCAATACTACCAATTGTGGTTGCCTAGGTTTCTTCTTAACTTCAATTTTGAACAAAAATTTCTTAAATATTACTACAAAAAATCACATTAAAACAACGGAGAGTTTTATTTTTCATCATTATCTTTTTAAAAATACATAAAAAAGTCTAATTGCTTTAAGTTCTATGTTACTGCTAATGAAAGAAGTATCTAACTGCATCCCCTTTGAAGGAATTTAGATGCCGTTTTGGTCTTGGATAGTTTTTAGGATGAATTTCTGAAGTTATCCTACAGGGATTGAAGATTATGTAGTTGTTTAAAAATTCCTTAATTTAACAATCAATCTATTAAATATAATATACTACATAGAACTATAATAATTAATAATTTACTTAACAATGTTTTTTGGTTCATAAAATTCATGAATACAGGACCGAGTATATTTTTATCAAGGCCCAAACAGCATTTGATCATTATCAAGGTGAAAAATAAGGGGACACACACACACACACACACACACACACACACACACACACACACACACACACACACACACACACACACACACACACACACACACACACACACACACGCTTAGTTTAGCAAGTATATTGGAAGTGTATTAATTATTTTTGTTGGTATTCAAACAATGATGACAAATTCGAAAGAGGAAAATTTTTCTTACTTCAGCTGTACGTATTTAAATCGTGTTTCTGAACAAATTACCTTTTATCTGGAATCCTCTTGTAGATTATACTCGTGTCTATAATACAAAACTGCTCTAATCCTGTAACTAACTTGAAAACTAGGGTTAACATTCTTATTCAGCTTATTGTTAGTTTGAGAAAAATGCGAAGTTTTCATTGCTTAGGGACTGATATATTCTCTAGATCTTCCTTTAAGCAGCCAGATTAATATTTATGTAAGTTCAACAAAGTTTTATTTATGTGATGAACAATTTCAATCGATGTCCATATCCTTAGCGAAAACACAATTCAATTTATATTAACAATTACTTCTCTTCTTGCTCAAAACGTCATTTAAGAGAAGTCAGTCATTCATGACGTTAATTAGAGCTGGGTTTTCATTTGCCAAAAAAAAAATAAAAACATAACCAATTACCTTGACATATTTAAAAATTAACTCAAATTTTCAAATACAGTTAGCCAATTACAAACGTGTATTTTCTATTTTCTCGGGAGATAGTACGAAGAGCAGTTGCCGGTGATGGATGTCAAGCATAAAAAAAAAAATCGCTAAAAAATCCCCCCCCCCCCATTCCTACAGCTTTTGGAACGTCTTAAGTTTAAAAGTATGGTCTAGAAAAAATATCTGTGGGTCCGTCTGTCTGTGATGAGCATAGTTCCTGAACGGATCAATCGAAGGTCAATCCTGAATGGATTGACCTTCGAGTTCAATCCATTCAGTATTCGGGTATTTTGATCAAAATCGCACTGATAATGCTTTTTAAAGTGTTCTAAACATCCTTACCTCCGAAATTTCCGCAAGGATTGGATAAAGATGTAAAAAGTTGAGAAACAAACGTCTTTGACACAGAGTTATATTTCTTTGAGCACTGCACATTAATACTATTTTCCCTCTCACTTACCAGAAAAAAAAGTAATTATCACTAAATTTTATCAATATGGCAGGTTTTTTTAAAAATTAATATACGCTAACACTCTTGTGAAAATCTTAGAGAGAGGGGAAAAAAAAGCTTCGTTAGCACATGATGTTGCGTGTATGAAACATGGTGGTTTTAATTATTTAATTAAATAGGCACTCGGGATTATTTTGTATATTTTTCAGCAGTCCAGAGACAAAAACAAAATAATTAGAAATTAATTGAAAAGAACAATCATGCACTATTGGGTTAAGAAAACGAAAACGGTAAGATACGTCAATCCATAGCAAATGCAGTGACCGGTTTTTTGGTGTAATTTAAAGTTGTGCGATGCTCCACACCCCTAGCTCTTCATCTCTCGCTTTATAAATTGTAGCTTTTCAAAAGAATAATTTCACATGAAGCGTCTTAAAGATAATTTTTTTAAATGTGCCTTAGGAACTTAGTTTCTTAGTATTAACAATTTTGTTGTAAAATATCAATCCATCTTTATCCATCACCGTTAATTCACCCTCTCTGGGTGTTCATCATCCTGTTGTTGCAAATTACTGCTTTGTACTTCTCTACAAGAAAGATTAAACTCTTCGGGCTTGCTGCGGTTAAATTGAATTGTACGATTTTGAGAGTGAAAACCAGAAATGTAATTAAATTATGACTGCATTAGACTTAAGTTGATATGAACTCAAAAATCCTCCCTCAATTAGTCTTACAAAATAGGTGAGGTCAATGTACGTATAACTTAATTGTTTTACTCTTGTTTTAAAATGTTTACATGAATTGAATAAGTTTAATTGAGTTTTGAATGTTTAAATTAAAGTTTGGGTTATGTTATTATTTTTAAATGAAAAGGTTGCCAGTTGATGTAAGGTTAAAATGGCATATTTAACAGGCTTGAGAGCTTAAAAGATACTTTTTATTTGATTTATTTACAACTTTATTTTAATAAATACTATTATAATTTCTTTTAAATCTTAGATTTTAAATTAAAAATATTTAATAAAACCTTTTGTTAACCTTAAAATGTTTTTAAATTCATTAATTACTTATTGTTTGATTTTAGATTTGAATGAATTTCTAATTGAGAAACGTGTTTGAAATATCATTGTTTACCTTAAATAAATAAACAATGTTGAAGAGTATGCTGTACCTATATACTCTTAAAAACGTAACTACAGTCTTACAAAAATAATTTATTGTCGGCATTAAATTTTTAATTAATAAAATCCTCATTTTTAGCAAAATGTTTCTTCTCTAAATAAGGAATAAAATATATTGACATGCAAAATTGTGAGTTTTTATTAGGAAACTTTTATTTAAGATTAGTAAAAATGTCTTCCAAAAATAATGGGTCCCCAGTTCAGGAGATAGAATATTTGACTAGTATAAAAGATTTTTCTGGATCAAGAATCGCCGCCAGTCTGAAATATCTTTTAATAATTTTATTTTTTTCCCTATAATTGATATTTTAAAATTTATATGATATTTATTCTTTTGAAGTTTTAATAATATTTATTTTGCGGAAAAATAAATTATCTATCTATGAAATGATTTTTAACTGCAAATTACTGTAAATATCCTGTGTAATTTAAAAGAGTTATATTATATTTTAAAGGTATGTAAATCCATTTTATTTATTATCTTCAATATCTTCATGTTAATTTAGAAATTCATGTTTTGAAAATGTTTTAATCTAATTTTACATCATTTTTAGCCTAAAGAAGAAAAAAAAAAAAAGAAAAAGAACACACAATGTCATTGTTTATTTATATTTTAAATTTCTTAATCGAAAACATAACTTCATAATTCCATTCCTTGATCATAATTATGCTGCAATAAGTTTTGTTTTAGTTTCTCAGTTAGTAGCGCAACTTTAAAACTAAATGAAATTTATTTAGAAAAAGCAAGAAAACTATTTAATTTTTTAAAAGAATCACAAACTTTGTTTTAAACTTTGGTTTATACAAGTTGGTTTAGATCATGTCAACTCCGGATATCTGTAAGATGAGTCGCACGTTATGAAAACACATTTCTATTTGGCAAATCACCCTTGGTGAAGGTTTAACAATCACTACCAATGCAATGATTAATTCATTACTTCATGAAGTCAACCCACTTCTAACGATTTTAGACGTTTTCACTTTCAATTACTCACTTGTCAACATATGGTCATGAAAGTATTGCATTCATTAAAAAATATTTTTTTTCCTGCATGTTTTGGTGGAAAAAAAAATTATTAATTTTTTCCCGCCATATGTTTTGGAACGGTATATCGGTTAGCGTGCTAACTTCTAGACAGCGAAGTTGCGGGTTCGAGTCCTGTGTAAGGCATGGGTATTTGTAAATGTATGATGGCTTGTCAAATGACAAATGTTTCGGCGCATTATAGCCCTCGTGTTGCTGACGGCGCCAGATAATCTGAAAACAACCAACAACCTACATGTTTTGGAACTGCTAAACTAATAAAACTTATCTAATGTGTGTGTGTGTACTTGGTCAACCTAACTCCCTAACAGATTAATTTCTGATGTTTAATTTTTGCATACTAGTTAGCGGTAGCATTGGAATCTGTCATTAAGG
This sequence comes from Linyphia triangularis, assembly GCA_963978545.1. Lineage (NCBI taxonomy): Eukaryota > Metazoa > Arthropoda > Arachnida > Araneae > Linyphiidae > Linyphia > Linyphia triangularis. The sequence continues at coordinate 54,086,939 of OZ021726.1, forward strand.
TTTTTGTTAAAATTGTGCATGCACATAAGGAAAAATTTAGATTTTTCAGCAATTGCCAAAAAACTCCTCTAACAATTTTGATTAAAATTGCTGTGGTAATGCCTTTTAAGGTGCTCTAAGCATCCCCACCTCTGAAATTTCGATAAAGCCTAAAAATGTTGAAAAACTAATGTCTTTAATACAGAGTCTTCTTCCCTTGAGCACCGCTCATCAACGACTGGTTCTTCCTCTGTTTTATTTTACAACAAAGGATAATGTAATATTTATTGAGGGAAGGGGGGGGGGGGGCTGGAATGCCAAATCGTAAATTTTTTTTGGATCTAATTATTAGTGCCAAGCTGGTAATTTTTACTTTCAATTATTATCCTATGTGTAATACAGTGTAATGAAAGTATTGCATTAGGTAAAAAAATCGATTTTTCCCCTTTTCTCCACGTATTGGGACATCATGTGTTCAAAAAAGTGGTCTAGAAATATTGTCTGTGTGTTTGTTTGTCTGTCTGTGGTCAGCATAACTCCCGAACGAATTGACCTACAACTTTAAAATTTGGTTTACAGGTTCGTGGCGACCGTGGAACCTGTCATTAAAGTTTTCGTCAAAATGGTGCACATGAGGTAGCTGCCATTAAAAAAATTTATAATTTTTTAGCAATCGCCAGACAACGTCTCGAACGATTTTGACCAAAATTGCTGCAATAATGCCTTTTCAGGTACTCTAAGAACCTCCTTTTCCGAAATTTCCGTAGAAATATGCTAAAGACTCAAAAAGTTGAAAACTAATGTCTTCAACGTATTCTCTTCTCCTGAGAATCGCCCATGAACGACTGGTTGTTCATCTCTTTTATTTTATAACAAAGGATAGTGTGATATTTATCAGGATAAAAATTGCCAAATCACAATTTTGGCGGAGGTTTTTTGCCAATGTAATAATTATCGCCAAACTGGTATTTTTTTTTTTTAATTACAGAACATTTGAAATTGAAAACGGTAACTTACACGGATCTATGGTAAATATAAATGCAATAACCAGTATTAATTGTAATGGAGAGTTATGCGATGTTCCACACCCCTAGTTTTAATTGGATCATTTAGCAGTTTTCGAAAAGTGCGCAATTTGCATTAATCAGCAAAAGACATTTCCATATTTTCACCTTCTGTCCATTCTTCTCCTTTACTGCATTCGCGTGTCCCAGTCATTTTCTGATGACAAAAGAAACATCGCCAGCTGATTGTCCTAGACCTCAAACAAGCACTTCCTCATGGACCTGCATAACACAAAAAGTACCGGAAATACGACATCTACGTAAAGGGCGAGTATTATGACTGCAATGCACTGGGCTCCGTGATGTCATTTACAGAAATGGGTTAGGAAGATGACTGTACTTTGATCTTCTTCCGTATGAGCGTAAAAAACAATTAAGAAACTTGAAAGTAATGTCTGCTTTGGAAAGGTGGATTGTTGTACAAAACATAATTTCGACTTTTTCCTTTGTGTGGATAGTGATTGGATTGAAGTGGTTGGGATCTGAGTAATGATGGATTGGTGTTATGAGTGTGGTACAGTGGAAATGGAGATCTTTTGACCTTTAGGGTAGACGCAAAGTTCACTCTAATTAAATCAAGATTGGTCGTTGGTGCTGGATCTTTGAAGGACGATAATTGATAATCTGTCAGGAAAACTGAACCAAATGTGCTGTACTTACAGGGTGGCCATAATTAAACTGGCATTGTTTAGAACAGTCTGAAGTCTGTACTACTAAGTTTAAGGGTAATTATTTCTAAATACACAATCAATTAAATAATAGTTTATATTTTTACAGGATTAAAGGACAAAAACTACGAGAGGTGTTAAAAACTTTATTAGCTTTTCTTTTAAATTTAAAATTCCTTTCAGAACTGAAAGAAGTTCTGTAAGGATTTGGAGAGCCTCATTTCATTGTGGGAACAAACATTTTATTGATGTTTATTTTCTTCAGATATCATTTATCCGTGGTCGGAATACTCTGTGCGTCAAATTTTTATAAAACATAAACTTATTATATTATTTGTGACATTTTAAATCCTGTACTTCGATTTTCTTTTTCGACCTTTCGATTTTGTTTATGGCGGTAAAAATCTTTTAGGTTTAATTAAGCCACTTGGCGTCATTCAATTGAGGTTGGACATTGTATCTGCTATCAAGTTTTTGGGGCCCACATCACTTTTTGAAATTTAAATTTTTTTTCAAATTTTTTTCATGACGAGCAGTGATGGCCGAGTGGTTATGGGGTTGGACTCGAATTCCAGTTTGGTTTTCCAGCGTAGGTTTCTTATCGAACCGGCTGCATTATTGAGGCAGCTTAGTTTGATTTAGAATAAGTTCCATTTCTTAACAAACAAAAAGATTAAACTTTCTGAGCGTCCAGGAAATGGGCGAAATTTTACAGTAGTTTTCCCAGCAATAATTTTTAATTTCTATTTCTGATACAAATATATAATCAATTTAAGTTATTTTTTACTTATTTTGTTTTAAATGGGTTTAAACTATTATCCTAATGAAAACATTAAGCAAATATTTTATTTTAAATTTTATTTATAAACTTTAAAATGTTGTATATTGCTGTAAAAACTGGTGATCAAAGGACGAGATAATCCAGAACAGCCTATCAGAGGGTAAGATTTAAAGTGGGGCTGAGTGGGTTTATATATTTTACTGAGAAGACGAGAAATAAAATTTTAATGTAATTGCGCATAAAAATTGGCAATGCCCATGAAGAATTGACTGTAAAACTTAGTTTTTGGGAGTCCGTTTCTAATTTCTAGTTAAATAATAAAATGAGCACATTTATGTATTGGATTTTTTTTTTTTACAAAGTTATAAATGGTCTCCTTCAAGTCAAACTAATTTTAATATTTTTCATGTTGAATAATCTTATATTTAAGGTTTATTTTTTTTGAAAGATACTAAATTTATTTATTGGTATAATTAAGAAAAAATTATGTTTACACTACACTTTAATTAACTTTTGTTTCTTAATATAGTAAGTTTCAAAGCATAAAATTAAAAAAAAAATATTCTTCTTAAATCTTCAAAAGTAACATTTCATTTCTCAAAACTTAAAGGAGAATAGTTTGCCTAAAAATAGATTCAGTATAAGTAGAACACCAAATATTTAACTTTACATAAATAACTTGAAGTTGAAGAGCTGGTAAAAGCAGGAGTTTTTGTGTAATATAAAAAATAATTGTATGTAAGAGAAGAGGGGGATAGTGAGGCATAACGGAATAAGGATTCTGCGTCACGTCATAACTGTCACATGACATGAGAAAAGCGATTTCTAGATTAGCTCTTAATTGTGTGTTGTGTAAGGTGAATTTGCCTTTCGTACACATTTCCATCAAGTGTAAGTAAAAAATGTCTACATTGAACCACTTACGAAATTTTAATATTTGAGACCCCAGATGTAATTTTTATCTAGGATTTAATTCAGAATCTTTTTCATACGATAAGAATATCAATTTACAATTACTAATTTTTCCAGCCGCTGCAATATTCAATAAGTCAGATAGTTTTTTATTAAAGGTCTCAAAAAAGGTTTTGTAAAGGGTACAATTTGTTTTCTAAACAGAACCTTCAGTGTCCTAAATTGTACCACTAAAAAATAACTGCCTCTTTGGGATATTAAAAACGAAATTTCTGCAAACATAGTATGAGACAACCAATATCTTTATTATTTTAACTCTCTATAGTGTATGATTTTTTCTTTATGATGCAACAACGGTCATGTATCAGGTGTTTATTACAAAACGTATACTAATAAAAATACTTTTTTAGATGTAAGCAATCTTAATATAACTGATATAATTCATTGCAATTTCAAATTGCAATAAAATATATTAATTATTACTCAATTTTTTTCTCCCAAGTTGAGTAGCATATTATGCTACACTAGAGGGTTAAATGAAAGTGGTTTCCTGTTCTAGCATCTTTGATTGAATAAAACGAGTGAAACTTTTATTTGAATCTGTATTGTCTGAATTAGAAAAATAATGGAAATGAAACAATGGCGTATTGTATCATATGGTTTCAAGATTTCTACATGATAAATTCGACGTATTAAGTTCCATGGTTTCCCATAGTATTATGCTCATATTAAAGAAGCATACATGATGTATTAAATTATGTTTATTTTTTAATCAAATGCGAATTATATTTGTTAAGAATTCAGTATTATTTGTATGTAAAAGAAACACCGAGCAACTTTCATGATCCTTGGAGGCTATGAAAAATAAGCTTATTGCTCTCGTAGAATGAAATGGAGAATTAAAATGAAAAATATTGATTATAAGTCCAACGAAGAAAGTTCATGAGATTATGAATTATTGGATGATTAAGATGCCTAATGCATTTATCATGGTTACTTATGGTACATATACATAGGGTAATGAAAGTATAACATTCGGTCAAATTTTTTTTCCGTTTTTTTTTCCTATTTTGCATTTCTCCGCGTTTTGGAACATCCTGATTTCAAAAAAGTGATCTAGAAAAAATTTCTGTGTGTGTGTGTGTGTGTGGTCAGCATAACTCCCGAACAAATTGACCTACGATCTTCAAATTTGGTGTGTGGGTTGGCGGTAGCCATGGGACCTACCGTTTAAATCACGCATGCTCGTAAGGTAGCTGCTATTGAAAAAATCGTGTTTTTCAGTAATTTTCAGCCAAAAAAGGGCTCCAACGATTTTGTTCAAAATCGTTGTAGTAATGCCTCTTAAGGTGTTCTAAACATTCCCCCCTCAGAAAATTTCCTTAAAAAGGCTTTAACGGCGTATAAAGTTGAAAAACGAATGTCTTCAACACAGAGTCTTCTTTCCTAAGCATACCTCATTATTGATCGTTTTTTCTTATCCAGCCAGTTTCACTTATGATGAAGGATAATATAAGGGTTACTAAAGATTTATTTCAAGAAGTGACCGTGGAATTCAATGTTTTAAAGGTACCACTCTCTACACCACTATGTACCATTTTTAACTCCGTTACTCAGATAATAGTAGAGCGAACCACTTACTAGATATATTTACTTCATATTTACTATTCTGAGTATGTAATAATATTATAAATCTTCAATGGCAAACCAATCAACAAATTAAGCTTCCTAATGATAAATTAATAATTTTCAGCTGAATGATCCACTTTGCAGATCATGTCCTCTATTATGATCTCCTCTTTCCCTAAATGGATTTTTTTTATATGTAACTTATTTTGAGGTCTTATTGCGATCGTTTTAACATTTTGCTTACATACACTTCCAATTGACGAAAGGCGCAAATACAAATTTAGAGGATTGAGTATTCTTCAGTGCAAAGCTAACAAAACGATATCACAAATCCCACCAGCGAGAAAGTTCCCAAATAAAGACTATTAGCCATCGTGTGAACCCATCGAGAAGAACAGAGAATGGGTATGTAGAAACGACAAAACAAAATGGCATTACGTGATCTTCGAAAAAGAACTCTCTCTTTTCTTGCGTAGGCCCCTAGATGGAGATTGGAGTAGAATGCTGGAAAGTAGCCACGCATTAAGATAAGCCATCGCTTTCGCCCCGGACACTACGAACAACAATGGTGGGAGATGACCAGTGGAAGGCAACAATGTGCATTATGACACATATACCTGGGAGACCATTAAAGGTAATCTCTAATGCGAGGTTGTTCTTTATCCTCTCTTGAGATGCCGCAGTGGACAGTGCCCAGATGTTCTTGCTTTTTGTTTGTGGAACGGTTTGGTTGTCAGCATTGAGTTGAAATTGGGAAAATTTTTGAGGTTTTTGGAAGGGATAGGAGAAATTTTATGAAATTGATTTGTTGGGATTGATTATCTGGAAATTTTTCTAAGGAAAAGTTGAGAAGAAGTGTTTTTGAATGGCGGGTGTGTGAAGGTGTGTAACGATCAACGGCTAGATGGTTGAATGTATGAAAGCTAAATGAAAATATATTCTAAGTTTTCGGCCTAGTAAACTTTACCAGATGGTATAGAACTTAGGTAGCTTTATATTACTAAATATTTTTGATTTCTGTGAGATATTTAGCAGACATTTCTACTTTTTACTATTTTCTGATAGCAAGACTTAAATATATATTTTGCCATATTATTTGAATAAATCTAAGAAGAGAAAGAAAATGCGTCGTTTTATATAGTAAACATTTTAAGTTCCATACATTATTATAGTGTTGGTTTGAATACGTCAATGTTTTCTTTAATTGACCATAAATTTTTTTTTGGTTCTGAATAACGACTAAAATAAAAATCTCTATATATTAAGATACTATTGTTTGTTTCCTTATCTAAACAACATTCACTTGTACTTATAACTTGTATGATATTCGTTCTTTTTTTCTGTAGCAAAAGGTAACTATTTTCCGAATGGGTGAAAAAATTTAAATAGGACAATGTCATGCAATAATTATTTTGGTATCACCCAAAATTATAAATTTATTATATTTTGTTTGAAATTTTGAATAATTTAATTTCACCTCTTAAAGTTATATAATGTACAAAATCAACAATTGTCATTTGAGAAAAAAAACTTGAAATTTTATGTGCAAATTCGCTACTGTTTTTGTTTTTATATTACAGCATGCTTTTCATATTTATAAATTCGAACTGTGAGAAAATTAGACAGTTTGAAGTATCTTTTACAATTTCTACTGCAATCTAATGTTCTCTAGGAAGCTCAAAAAACCCATAAAACTTTATTCCTGACAAATTTAAATTTACCTTCCTCATTACAACCAGTCTTATAAATTCCATTCAAAGAACCATTCCAAACTCCCTCAATCTCCCAAAATCTCACTGAAACACCGATGTAAACAACTAACTTCATAATCAAACACAACATAACAAATCCCAGCTCCCTTCCATACTAATTCACCCCATTAAACATCGCAAAGAAACAGAAAAAAATGAGAATAATTAATAACATAACAACAAAATCTTGCTGTACTGCAACTCTTCTCGTCCTCCCCGTAGCCCGGAGTAGTGTTCTCTCAAGCAAACGATAGCTGGTGCGTCCAAGAGGTGAATTGGGTCATCGGTTAGAATGACCCCTTGACACTTGATCTCCGTTCTTCTGTTTATTCTGGATTTCTGCAAACGAAAAATACTTTTCTTTTGAGAGAGAGAGAGTCAATAAAAATGCCTGGCAGTGCTTCTGTCACCATGCGACCTCTGGCTTAATTTTATTACCAAAGTAATAAAATATATATGTCTGAGTAAATTTGTCTGAGTATGTGTATGTATGGTGTGGGGTACAGAAAGAGAATATAAGAGGTTATATGCAAACTCTAAATTGTTTTATTGAGTATGTAAATTGAAAAAAGCCGTAACTTTGAAATGCTATTTGGAGAATGAAACAAGGTAGCATTATATTTTTTCTAAATTTATGAACTTTTTTAATGTGTTTATATTGCTAAATTTAATAATTATGTTTTCCAACTTTATAAATTTAAGCATTTTTTAAAATTTAAACTTTTTATTAATTTGAGCACTTTTTTAAATGTTACATTTTTCTATTTTTCTGAAACTATTTTTAGAATTATAGTTTTTCCTTTTTTTTTTTTACCGTAGCAGTGGCAAGAGAGGTTTTTTTATTGACTTTGCCAATAGCAATTTTTGTCGGAATATATAATAAAGATCCTTATAAGATAATATGTATATTGTTCCTTGAACACATAATTAAATTTATAAATTGCAACTTTTTGATTTCTAAAATTTACTTTTTCTTTCTAAAATATTCTTTTAACTTTATCTAATTTCGAAATTTCAGAAACAGATTATTCCAAACAGAACAATATGTAATTTCGAATCGAAAAAATAAATTTACGAGCACGCCCTTCTCTATGTTGTTTTCTAAATGTCTAAATCGGGTCTATTCTTTTTAATGTATAAATGTACTTAGTACAATAGTCAGAAATGTATGTGACTGTATAAAGGAGGTACGATTGACAAAGAAAGCATTTAAATTTAAATGCTTTCATCAAAGTAACACATAAATAACTATATTTTATAATTGACTAATTTTAAATAAATTACTGATTAGTATATTGTGCTGCCATATGAAAAGACACTCTTTAGGTACTTCAGTGCACTTGCCTTTTATTATTTTTATTACATACAACATATTTTATTGATACAAACTAAATAATAAGAAAATAGAATATAACATTAACACTTTACATTTTTATTTTAACTGAATATATAATATGATCTAACAACTTTTTATAGGGAAATCATTCTTAACACTTCTAAGAATGACTCTGAGTTTGCTTTTAAAAATTAAAACTAATTACGTTCCCCCCCCCCCCCTTCTTTTGTGGATTAAAAACTACGAAGATTTTGGAGAATGATCCTATATATGTCGCAAGTTCGTTCGAACTTTTCTTATAGGCAGATTTTCGAAACTTCTAACGTAGATTTCATATAATTAATTTCGTAAAATAAGATATTTGTAACAAATGACGTATGAATAGAATCTAAATTACACCTTTGTGGAAGTAACGCGTAATGAAACAAATAAAAATGAAAAATATAGAATTTTTAATGAAAAAGAAGAAGTAAAAGAATATAAAACCATGTTCATTCTTATTGAAATATAAATTAAATGAAGAAATATTCAAAGTAATAGAAAATTACATAATTACAAAACTTAATTTTACTTTTCCGTTTAAAGGTTAGCCTTAACCGTCTTTTGAATTACTTACCATTCGGGCGGATCCTGTTTCGGTTTTATGAAGTCATTATTTAACATGTCGAAAGAATTTGACTTTTTCAACAAATTATTTTTTTCTTTAGTTCAGCCTAATTTTAAAGACAACTAGAGGCATATGTAATTGTTACTAGAATAACTAATCTCTATTTTAACCAAAATGACTAGTTTATAAAAGACAAGAACTTAGATCGTCATATCTATTTGAGAAAAATTTTAAATACTGCAAAAACTCGAACCAATAAACTTATTGTTATTTCTTTCAAAATACCTTGGTAATTTTAAAATTAATATTGATTCTTCTTAAAGTTTCTTATTTTATAGTTAAACTAAATATTCAATCCAAAATCTATTTTGATTTCTAAAATAATTGTTAAAAATACTTTTACCGCGTACCTAGTACATTCAATTTTTAGTGCTGCTGCAAAAAAAAAAGTATTTTTTTTTTTAATAAAAACAACAACAACAGAAGACAGAACTCACGATAAATAACCTTCATTTTAAAATGTACTGAAAAATTCATTAGAATAGAAAAATTTTACAATCATAATCAGATTCCCACAACTTTAAAGCATCAACATTTGATCTTATCCCACTAGAATCTAATTTCATTACAATTTAGAATCTAATACAATGATTAGATTCCCCACCAATTTAAACAACCCTAACCTAAACATCAATCTGAACTGTTTTAAAGATTCAAATCAGACACCGATTTTCCCCGAGATCCAGAATATCATATCAGACACCCATTAATCAATCGCGGAAGGGAGACATCACGTTTTTCTTACACAAATTAGGGATCAAATGGTTTCCGATCTGATTTCATCGTCTTCTATCGAATCAACTACGATCTCCGAACACAAAAAAACCCGCAAGATAATGCTAAATAATCCGTCTTTTGTCCACATTACAAAAACAAACGTACCCTGACCACAGGGAAGTGTTGCATTTTTTTCCACCGGTCGACAAAAGAAATCGTCCACTTATCATTTATTGTCTAGTTCTTTTTTCATGGTCTGCGAGTTGAGGAGGAGAATGTAATGAGATGACCCATATGATGGCTGCGTTATTGAAAAATCGTAGCGAGAAAATCGGAAGGTATTTTTTATGTTTTGCTTGCTTTGCTTCCAGACAATGTTTGCCTAGTTGTAGTAGGAAAGGTGGAAGTGTAAGTCAATAGGTATTTGTTGTAATTTGGATGATGTGTATTTGGTGAGAGTTATCTATCAACAGATTGAGGTGATATTTTAATCTTGTAACCCTTCTACGCCTTATGGCAGGAAATGTACTTTGTCTTAGACAAGAGATTCGCGAGATTCACTTAATAACTGGTGAGTTGTATGATACGGCTGTGGATTATTTCTTTGTTTCTGGTTAATAATAAAACGTTCATTTTGATCTAGTTACTTCTTGATCTAATATTTTCTATGTTAAATAGATGGTTGTTCTCAGAGACATTAATATAAATTAGAAATTTGAGTGCGTATTTATGAAACATTTCCTTACACATTTCATTTACTTTTTTTTCAATTGTTAAAATTATTCGATATTTTCACATTTGAATATTTACATGTTAGACATCCGATTTATGAAACTTAGCTTTCTATTTCAAATATATTACAAATTAAAAAAAAAAAAACACAAAAAAAACACACACTATTTTTTTAACTCTTTTTAAGAAATACTTCGTAATCAAATGAATGTATTTCTTATCTTTCCTAGCTATCTAACAGAAAGAATGATAAAGATAAGTTAAATAAAGTTAACAAAAGAGAAAATTCATTTAATATATTGCGTATTAATCGACTATTGTGTATTACTCACTGTTAATTTGCAATGATGAATTTACTCTACCGGATTCTTGTTTATAAAAATTACGCAAAACTAAAACCTTGGCCGCAAGTCCAGTCCAACTTCTTTTATTTAACACCTACATTCAACAAGAGCAGAGAAAATCTCCATGTCAATGAGGCCACAACATCAATTAATTACCCTACAATTACCACCGTGAAAGCGAAACATCCCATTCTATCTCCTAATCACATTGCAATAAGCACAATTCAATCAGCCGAGGAATCTGTTTTCCAGGGATCATGGCGTAACATTGTTTCACATTATCTTCAGGGGGCCACGGTTGAAAAAGCCAAGCGTCACGGTCTTCATTACTGGAAATTAATTCTAACCTCAGCAAGTCATGGAGTAATAATTTGGAATATCCTTGGCGGTTTCTGATTAAACGGGGCTGTTATTATTTTTTTTCCACCAATTCCTCCAGGCTTTCAACTCTTCACTCTTCATCATAAAGTAACGACCTAAATAGTTTCTTTGGTAATAATATTACCGCGTGCATAACTTTTACTTTTACCATCAGCTCGTGAGTTCATGTCGCTTGGGATGAACTTTGACTTAGACGTCAATCAAGTGGGGTTTTTGAATAAAATAGCGGAACTGCGATATTTTTTTTTTCCAAATAAAAATACTAAGTTTTGAGAGGCGCGTTTGGTTTTTGAGATGAATCTCAACCGCTGAATAACTTCCTGAATAATTATAGTGATGGGGTGAGCGCCGGGGTAGTGTAAAAATAATAACAATGGGGGTAATAACAATGGGCGTTAGCTTTCAAGAATATTGTACCTTTCTTGACAGTTGGTTTTGTTTGGGATGCCAAGTGATTTGTCTTCGTTTTCTGCTGTGACAGATATTTTAGTGGCTATATCACATTGATTCAAAAGTGTTATAACTCAAATATTTCCAATTGAATTATGAACTGAAAAATTAAGGAATTAGGTCACCATCGGCAGGAAACATGCGAAATACTATGGCATGTGTTAGACTAAGCTTTGCAATTTCATATTTACTGATAATAAAGTGGTATTTCATTCTATTTTGTGGTTCCTGTAGATTTGCGGTTTTAAACTTCTAACATTTTTAGAGCGCTTGAATGGCTTAACCTACATTGCAGAATAAAGTACTGAAAGTAAAACAAATAATTTATTCGTATTATTTCGAAAAAAATTATATAAAAAAAGAAATATTTGTGTTATGAAAAAATTACGTTTTTTCTATTAAAGATATCAAAGAAAATTATCATTAATTGATCTTAAATATATTTGTCAACATATTTCAAAAAACGAATTTAATTCTTTCAAACTTATAGCTCCAATTTCACCCTGCTGATCGAATTAAAAAAATAAATAATTTAAGTAACTATATATTTTAAATAGATTAATTATGCTAACAGATTTTGTTAAAATTAATAGTGGAAGATTAATAGATCAAGTTTAAAAATTTTGTGCTAAATACTTTTTAAAGTTTCAAAACAAGAAGTTAGGAATGTTTAAGCGATACTAGATTAATTATTCTCAAAGTAAAATGAAATGTGTATAATTTAAAATACTAAGTCAATATAATCAACGTACAAGTGGTAAGCAATAAACTTAAGTATACTCCAAAATTAGTAGTTATAAAATATTAACTTTAAAATTGAAAGTTAAAGATGACGACACACAATTGCTAAATAAAACTGCAGACACACTGTTATACTACTTATTGTAGTTATGCTGTTTCCAGATAAATACTAACTACAATTTTCACATTAGCTTCAACATAAAATAATAGATAGTAAAGATAGCTATTGTTATGTGTCTCCACGTTTGAATTGCAGATTGGCTCTATGTGAGGCTTCTCGGTACCATTGTCTTCTAAAATGGCGTATTGTCATCTTTAACAACTTCTATACCTTCCATTACAACTTCTATACCTTAATTGACGAATATGATTGACTATTGTATCTAACCATCTGAAGAAATTTTAAAAAATAAAATTAGAAAAAGCGTCTTCTTTCCGGCATGGATCTGGTTGTAGGTGAAAGATAGCCTGGCGTAGTCATGCTGATATATTAAGAGGTAATTTTGAAAGTTAATGAAAGTTTTGAGAAAATTTAGATTTTTTTTCACAATTAAATGTAATGCAGCACTAATTGATAATTTTCATTTGTCGGATATTAAATTACTAGAGATAAGTTAGTAATATTACTCTTTTAAAGAGCACATGTTTGGCTTGTTCAGACATTATGACTTTTGAGTTTAAGAGGCTAATTATTTTCATTTTTCAATTTTCTGGTGAATTTCAAAAAATCTACATGGTTTTTACTTTTAGATTCAGACTAATATACAAATTTGATTTATACACTACACTGTCACAGTAAACACTTTAATAACTTACTTGATTAGTAATAAAATAGTTTTAAGAAAATTGGAAATATTTTAAATTTGGATGCAAGTTTTGATTTTAATTACTGTAAATAGTGAGTTACGATTCCACTGTTTCCAGTAATTAAAACCCGCTTGTAAAATAGAGTCACTAGTTTGGTAATAGTAGTAAGAGAGAGAGAGTAGTTAGAGCCGATTAATAGTAGTTAGAGAATTCTCAATAATTCGACCACTAAAATATTAAACTAGTTTTTCAAATAGATTTCAACAAAGAAAGAATTTATTGATTTTTTAATCAACTACGTATACATTTATAACTTTTAAAATAATTTGGTACTATAGAAGCAGATGTTAAAATTAAACAATTTTGGAAAATGCCTCTTTACCAAAATAAAACTGATAAAATAAACGGTTAAATTTTCTTTTAAGTATATCAAAGATTATGTACAAATAGTACAAATAAATCATAAAAGTCTAATGATTGAGGTAATGCAGTACAGAAAGCGGCAAGAAACAAATTTGAGAAGATTTGTCAATTTTCACCTTGATTAGTCTCCAATCGTTTCCTGATATCTTATTTCATAATAGAACACTTTTAGTCCGGGGAATAGAGACTGAAAAAGGGGTCTTACCTTGCAAAAGGTTATGTAGTTCTGATTTTTTAATATGTTATAAAGGTCGGTCCCGTGGATTATAAACCAAGTTTTCGACCTCCTAACCCTTGTGCGTTCTCCGTGGTGCACCAAAAACTGAGCCGGTTTTCAGTTTATACATCATAACTCTTTGCCAATGTATCTTAAAAACACACATTATATTCGAAAGTTGTAGAATATTAAATTATCTACAACTTTTGTATACTAAGTTTTTTTGTAGCCCTATTATGTAAATAGTTATGTCGCATCAAAGTCAAAACTTTTTCGCAAAAATGCTATTTTTTTAAGATTTGTGTCAAGTTTTTTGATTATATCTTCATAATGGTACGTTTTAGAGAAAATGTTTGGGAATAAAAGTTGTAGAGCAATAAATTTCCTACAAGTTTTCTATATAAACTTATTTTCTAGGATTAATAATAAAGGAGTCACTCTGCTTTGTGTATTTTCCGTGGTGCACCACAAACAAATACGTTTTTTCAGTTTATAGATCATAACTCTTTCGCAATGCATTTTAAAAACAAACATTAAGTTTAAAAGTTGTAGAATATTAAATTTTCTACAACTTTTGTGAACAATTTGCTTTTGAAAAGCTATTATGTAAAGAGTTACGTAGCAACAAAGTAAACACTTTTTTCTTAAAAATACTGGTTTTTAAGTTTTTTGCCGAGTTTTTCAATTATATCTTATAACAATAAGTTGTAGATCTATAAATTGTCTATAAGTTTTATACAAAAAAGTTACTATCTAGGACTAATAACAAAGGAGCTACTCTTCTTTGAAGGTTTACGAGATATGATAACCTATAATATTTTATGTATAGGTAGGGATTTAAAAATAGCTTCTTACTGCATAGTCTCGACAATTTTAATAAAAAAATAAAACAATATATATATAATACTAATGATAATGTAAAATAAAAAGTGGAAATATATTAAATAATGTATATATCTATATATAATACTAGTAATATAAAATTTACCATTTTGCCGTGATGCACCAAAAATTTCTGCATTCGGAAATAAAAATGAGAAATAGACTGCATTCAAGTGGCTGATTCTAAACTACGTGGGGTACAGATCTTTTGAGATAGAATAGAAAAATCACAAGTCGGGTGGCATTAGTGACATGTAAAGGAATTCTTTTAAATACTCATTTTCCGCGAAAACACCATATACTGTTGATTGAGATTTGCCACTGCCGAATTCATGGTAGAAGATTAGAAGAACCAAAAAACCATTCTCAACCCTCCCCACCACTAACCATCCCGACAGAATATCAACCACTCAGTGTAGTTACTTAATATTGGAATACATGCTTTGTAATGTTGACTGCTTCATCATATCCAATACTACAGGAATTTGCAAAGATCTTCCTAGATCCTAATGCCAGTGTTTCAAGCATCACCGAAGCAGTATCAAGCATTCTTGTTGCTCTCTTTGGTGGTCACAGGGCAACAACTTGAAATGCTTTGCGTTATAAGCAATTTTCCAAATCAACAACTGGGAGCAAGTTAAATCTGTCAAAGCTACCTCCGACCCAAGAAGCTGCTACGCACCATGTCTTTCGCACATACCATAAAGTAAAGACATGGATGGGCCAATTGAAAAATCTTCTGGTCTGTGCTTGGAAGATGGACAGTAAAGGACTTCTTCCTATTACAACCACCAGGGATTCAGCTCCTCAATCAATTCTGACCTACATTTTCTGCCAGCGCAACATAGGATGCACTAAGGCCTGCGGTTGTAGAAAGGCCGGTCTCAAGTGCTCCATAATATGTAAAACTGTCATCGACAAACCTGTGATAATACAGCGAACATCATAATTGATGACAACGGTGAAGACGACCCAACAGAACTCTTAATTCAAGAAGTAGCGGAGGAACTAGCCGAGCCTTCGTGGCTAAATGAAACTAAATTTAAGAATTTATAAGTTTTTTAAATTGTAAGTTTTATTGATATTACTATTATTAAATATATATACATTTTTATAATATTTATATTTTTTGATTTATAATACTATTATTTTAATACCTATATTGTTTTATTTTTTATTAAACTTGTCTGGCTTTGCAGTAAGAAACTGTTTTTAATATTAGATCTTACCAAGTAGCTCTTTTGTTATTAGTCCTGTAAAATAACTTTGTATATAAAACTTAGCAAATTTAGGGTTCTACAATTTTTATGATATACTTTTATGGATATCATCTAAAAACTCGACAAGAATCTTAAAATGGTATTTTTACGAAAGAGATTTGCTTTGATGCTTTTCATACAATTTGTTTTTCATACAATAGTTCTACAAAACAAATTTTGCACATACATTAGTGGTAGAAAATTTAATACACTACTACCCAAAATTTAATTCTTCTCCCTATAAAATGCAGTGGAAAAAGGATATGATCGGTATACTGAAAAAAATTCAAAATTTCAGAATTCAGAAGGTTTTTGGTGCACCATGGCGAAAATGGTAAATTGATATTACCGTTATTGTATATAGATATATACATTATTTAATATATTTCCACTTTTTATTTTACATTATCATTAGTATTATGTAAATATTGTTTTATTTTTTTATTAAAATTGTTAGACTATGCAGTAAGAAGCTATTTTCAAACCCCTACCAATACATAATATATTACAGGTTATCATCTCGTAAACCTTCAAAGAAGAGTAGATCCTTAGTTATTAGTCCTAGATAGTAACTTTTTGTATAAAACTTAGAGCAAATTTATAGATCTACATTTTTTGTTCCATATATTTTCCCTACGACTTATTGTTATGAAAATATAATTGAACAACTCGGCAAAAAACTTAAAAAAGCAGCATTTTTACGAAAAAGTGTTTACTTTGATGCTACGTAACTCTTTACATAATAGCTTTTCAAAAGCAAATTGTTCACAAAAGTTGTAGAAAATTTAATATTCTACAACTTTTAAACTTAATGTTTGTTTTTAAAATGCATTGCGAAAGAGTTATGATCTATAAACTGAAAAACGTATTTGTTTGTGGTGCACCACGGAAAATACACAAAGCAGAGTAACTACTTTGTTATTAGTCCTAGAAAATAAGTTTATGTAGAAAGCTTGTAGAACAATAAATTTCCTACAACTTTTATTCACAAACTTTTTCTCTAAAATGTACCATTATGAAGATATAATAAAAAAACTTGACACAAATCTTAAAAAAGTAGCATTTTTACGAAAAAGTTTTGACTTTGAGGCGACATAACTATTTACAGAATAGGTTTACAAAAAAACTTAGTATACAAAAGTTGTAGATAATTTAATATTCTACAACTTTTGTATATAATATGTGTTTCTAAGATGCATTGGCAAAGAGCTATGAAGTATAAACTGAAAAACGGATAAGTTTTTGGTGCACCACGGAGAACGCACAAGGGTTAGGAGGTCGAAAACTTGGTTTATAAACCACGAGACCAACCTTTATAACATATTAAAAAATCGGAACTACATAACCTTTTGCAAGGCAAAATGTCTCTATTCCCTGGACTATTTATTTGACTGAATCACTTTAAGTAGTGTTCAGTGGATTTTTGGCGTATCTGGTTGACTGTTCGTAAAAAAATCTCAACCTCATTTGGAGAATTGGAATTTTTCCACCAACCTCTGATGATTTCAATTAGCTAATTATCCATTATAGCAGTGTTATTTAACCTATGTCATCCACTGGAACCCTCGTTCAAGATAATTTTTTTTTTGTTTTTTTTTTTTTTTTTTTGTTTTTTTTTTGTGGAGCACTTCGTTCAGTAGCCCACCACTCTGATTTGTTGGGGGGGAGTAGTGTTGCATGTTATGAACAAGGTACGTCCCTGCCTCTGTTATAAAGTTTCTATAAATTTTCATTTATTGAAGCAAAAATATAAATATTGTATGATATATAAAGTATTTGTATTGTACTTACATATGTAATTGAAAACAAAAGTATATTTAAAAAAAAAAAAAAAAAAAAAAAAAAAAAAAAAATTACAGACTTTGTTGTGTTTATTTATGACTGCACAATTTATCAATATCTGCATGGATCGTGTTACATATCATTTTTGGCATCAAGTTGATTCCTATACTTGGTTTTTGTAAAGACGTATGAGGAAAAGGACTCAACACACTTTCTTACAGCGGTAGGTTGTTACGAAAGCAATGAAATCTTTTACCACACGTTTGGAAATTTCCGAATAATCTTCTGTTGCGTGGGTGGGTTCGAAAGACTTGAAGCCAAAGAAGATCAATACTTTCAGAAATTTATTCTGATATAACTCCAGAACTTCTCGTTCTAGTACACTCAATACAGCTCTTCACACAACAATAAAGCACAAAACAGTAGTTAAAAACTTTATACACAACTGCTACAAATCGCCGCAAAAGACAATGCAATACAGTTCGCTTTTAGAACTACTCTGAATGCTCACTGAGAGACAGCTAACTCAGTAACTCCAGTCAACTAACTGACTCAACTGCTAGATAACTCCGTCAGTAACTCAACTAACTCCATCACCCGCTCTCTTGGGCTTAATAGGAAAGGCGAATCTTCGCGAAACTTCCAGAGATAGAAATTTGGAGAACTTTCCAGATCGTAGTCGAAAAGTCCTATACATGTACATGGGGACCGAAAATGTCGCAAAATGGTAGCCAAGTTTGACGACATTTGGCAATTTCACGCCAATTTTGGCGACAAAAATCAGTCGCCAAAACCTTCACCAACTTGGCTCTATCTCGCCAATTTGGCGAGATTGCCTTTACCCTAATGTTAAATGGCTTGCTCTTTGTAAAACTCGCTTCCCAGCATTATCTCTGCAAAACTCGTTTTCAAGCATTAAGGGTCATGTTGCAGGAAAGCAAAGTAAGACAAACTATTGCACTGCCTTATGCGAAATGTACATAAATTTATCTTTTTACATAATTAATGCTACGAAATATTTACAAATATACAAAAATTCTTAACACTTCCATTAATTTTATCCAAAATGGGCCAATACAACGCATCTAGTTGTGAACACTGCTTAACGTTCGAATTTTAGCATAATCCCTACGGTTCCGTGGATCACAGATTGAAGAACACTGCATTACAGGAATATTTTTTGCTTTTCCTCTCTGTGTTTATTCTTGCTTTCTGTTTTGTGAATAGTTTTGCTTTTCTTACTGTAGTGTTTCGATGTGAAGAAGTGTTAGACTTAACTTCGTTTCGCCAAAAATGGGATAAAAATATACATGTTATTTTTGCTATTCCAAAATGAATGTTGAGAATGGCAAAAACAACATGCAAAAAATATGTAAAAAAAAAGGTACTTTTAAATGTGTTGCATTGCAATGTAACACATAAATTGTCTTTGTTCATACGTTTATACACAGTTTAATAATGATTTGAACATTTAGTTCTATTTAGAAATAAATATACCGGAAAAAATTGGAATGTCTCAAGTGTAAAGTCAGGTTTAAAGAATAATATCTCGTATTTTGTACAACAAAAGAAATTTAGATTTTTTTAATTTTAACAATGATTTTTCTGACTTGATATGTTTTTAATGATATGAACTCTTTTCAAACTTATCTTTAATGTAGATTATTGTCACGCAGTAGAAAATATTTCTATCTAAGAAGCAGAAATAAAACATATGCTAATTAGTTTTGCATTAAAACCACCTGCTGTCAATGATTCGATTTAGAAATTACGATTGTTGAGTATGGGACAAAAGATAGCTTTAATCAAAATAAAAGAGGGGAAATTGAAACTTTAAATGTTCAAAAACTGTACGTGAGATGCATCACAAAGAGGTTAAAACGATCAACCAAGTGTAATTTTAAATTTCCTCCATAAATCAGATCAATATGGTATAAACATAATCTCCAGCATGCCCTTAAAATCTTGCTTTTTAACGAAAATCAATCATTAAAAGGACGTTAAGCAGCAACAAGGCTTTCCTGGGCTAAGTATAGAGTTATCTCTAAATGGCTGCATAAAGAAATGGTAAAATTTAGGTCTATATTACGTCTTAGAAAGGAGAATTTCAAAGAATAATCTTTTCTGATGAAAAAATTTCAATTGGAGTGGTAATGATGGTTAGTTGTATTATTGGTACGACCTTCGGAAGGAATCAAAACGGCATCGCGTTGTAGGGTCGCTCATGGTGTGGACAGCGTTTGGACATCGTAGTCAAACACATTTTGTATTCCATATAGGTCTCAATAAGAATCTTGTTTGTCTCTGATAAAATTAGTAGTCCTTCTTTTTACATTAAGCAGGACAACATTAAGTAAGTAAACCAGTATCCTTAAGTTAAAATTACGTGAGAGAAGGCTTTGTTGGAGTTGCCGTGATGGATTTGCTTACTCTTTCTCCACATCTCAATCCTTTTGAAAATTCTTGGATTTTGTTATCCAAATCTGTTCATGAGGATAAAAATGGTAAGGGAAAAAAAGTAACATTACCAGGGAATAAAATCTGCAATTATCAAAGAATTTGAATAATCGATCAGAAACTATTTAAATATTAATACGATTCATACCTGATCGTATTTATCCGTAATAAGAAACTGATGGGGAGAATATAGTGGCAATTAACGGTATTTTGTAAAACTGTTCATATCATTATGCAACACATCAAACCAATAAAATATTATTTTAAGTTGTTAAATTTGTAATAATTTAATTTTTTTTTATGTAGATGATCAGTTATATTGAAGAAAGACATGTCATTATCTTCTATTTTAAAACTTGTATGCTTAAAAAACAGGACGATGATATCATTATTAAACGCGCTGTATACGGGTGAACAGGCTGTAGAACAAAATGCAAACCTGGCTTGTTATTTTTTCGTATAAATTATTTAGTAATTTTAAAAAACTACTTTTTTTTATCAGTTTTTAACATTGTTATTAAAGCTATAGACTTCATAGTTTTATAAAAGTATTTTCATTAATATTTCCCTGCATAAAGGTATCATAAGAAAATTAGATTTAACGTTTTGTACAAACAAAATTGCTGTCATAATTGTAATAAAGATAAAAATAATTAATAAACTTTCTTGATTCTAGGTAACTAACATCAATTCGAAAAATGTGTATGATTTATAGCAATCTAAGAATGTTTACTTATTGAGAAAAACTAATTTCACAGCATAAACCACTGCGACTTTAAAGCCTGTTGCATAATATGCCTTAACATTATACAACATGTTTCATCCCTTTTAATGGGCCATCCACGAGATTCCACCCAAATCGGTTCAAGGAAGGAAGAATACAATAAAAGTGATGACCCTAATTATAGGTAGCCAAAGAATCCAAATAAAAGGGTTCAGAAATACGCACACGTGCTCATAACACTGTCTTCCTCAACTTCTAAAATGAATACCTTGCAAGCACGCCTCGGGTGTATACCTCACACAACGAGTCTACTTTACTTTCCAACCAGTAGAACAACGTGAAAACCCTTCTGGAATTCCACAAGAATATAACCATACTGTTGCGGAGTCCTCTTCATTGGATAGTTATTAGCAGAATTTTATATGTTTTTTATTATAGTTTGCATTTTGAGGAACAAGAAAATGGAATGTTTTGACTTGGAAGATCTCCCTGCTTGCCTTGACCTGCAGATGGTACCTCAGAGAACGGTATTTCACGAACCAGTTGATGATGAGGATTCGATGATTTAGGATAATTTAGTCTCAGGGACGTTTCTTGGTTGGTGTTTGTTCTTCGGAAGAGCACATCGATCAAATATGCTGTCAAGAAGCGCGGGCTGAGTAACGGAGTTTTGTAAAGAACATACAAGACTTCGGTGCCATACAATGACAGTTAAATGACTTTCCAAATGAAAAGTGACATCACAAATAACGCTGGACTATGTGTTGTCAGGATAGTCCGTCATTCTTTTGTTAGAGGTCATTTTCAAGCTTCAAAGATAATATCATGATTTCACATTCCTATGAGACATGCATTGAGGCAAGAACAAGGAAATGTTGACCATATTAATGCACAAATTCATTGTTCATAACATTTCTCCATTCACAAAATTTTATAAGGAGTAAGAAGGCTTTTACATGCAATGCATAAAACTTAATATTTCACACATAACTTAATTATTCAATTATTCATAACTTAATTATTCACAATGTCATTACTTGTCTACATCTGTGGCTTAGTTAAGGGAATACTAATGTACATTTCTAACTCGACTCTGATCAGACAAAGCCACTTGATCTTGAAACGCATTAGAACAAAAAACATTATATTTAAAATGCATGAATTCTGTGCCTCTCCATCCAACAATGATGACAATACACATTTTCCAAGGAAAGGTAGAAAAAGTTAACAAGTTTTTAAACTTTCTAAGAAAAATTAATCAACATAAATCTAGCGAAAATTCACTAGAAATCTACTTTGTCATACTTCAATTCACATACTTCACAGAATAAAGTCGTACAGGAAGTCGTACAGATGTGTAAATTCAATACAAGATCTTTACAGAGCTCAATGTGATCTTTGCATCAGATCACTGGTTCACTGAAATCTCAATGTACTTAAATATTGCATTTAAACGGTGTCATTTGACATTTTAATCGGATTCTGAACTATGTTCGTGAAACTTTTATCATTATATTACTTAACTTTACTTGCATTAATTGAAGTGTGATTTTGTATGTAGCAAAATGTGTATTGTTTATTAGCAATACTGCATCGTAGATAGATTAGTCAAGCATTTCCAGTTCATTATAAAATAGAGTATATGAAAATATATTTATCTTTGATTTTATGATGATAGACACTATGCATCTAGTAATTTAATATGACAACTTTGTTTCCACTTCTTTTTTTAGTGATTCCACTTAAATACTTCAATAAGCTGATAGAATTTTTTTATGTACCCGAGTAAATAAGTGAAGAACTCATTTGGATTTAAAACCAAACTACAAAAGATAGACGAACCTTTAGCTTACATCAATTTCCAATGCCATTTAAATTTCTTATACATCTTTTAAAACTCGTTAACTTGAAACTGCAATGCTTTGTGATATAAATATTGCAAATCTAAATAAATATCGAACTGTTATACTTTTTTTTTTATATAACTGTAACATGGTTTACTATTTAAAAAGCTACCAACTTTATTTTAAATTGGATTGACAGTCACTTTCAGTAAAAGGCTGTGTTACACATGTTCTATTACTACGCACCAGCTATAGGTACTAATGGCGCAATTTGGAGATATTTCATGACCGAATGCTCGTAGCGTTGACGTACAATAGTATTAACACTCTACCAAATTAGGTATTTTAATAAACAAATATTTTGCCAAGTGTGATAGTTTGGCTACAAATTTGGAGAGAAAACTTGTCACCGAATATCCAAGTTCCAATCCGATATCTCTATTTGCATACAAGATGTAAACTTTGCATAAACTTGTTTCGAGTTCTTTTGTTAGTCAAATTGAAAGTGAAGTAGCCTTTGAAGTTTTGTCTGGGAATGTTGACATCAGTAGATAGACGGCCAGAGCCTTTGTATAAGCTGCTAACTGCATTAGTGCAGAAGTCGGGCCTTTATTTCCGCATAGGCAGACGGGGCAGCTGTCCACTTTTTTTTTATTTTTAGCTTGACCTTTGAAGTGCAATGACTCAGTTTTGAACCGGAAGCTCCTTTGGATGGAATTGTGTTCTTATCGAAAAAACAATCGCTTTTATCACTGTTTATTTATCTTTTTAAATTTATTTCTGATGGGATTTCTTTGTGTGGATGTCTCTTGTTATATATTTTTGCAGACGATATGTCGGGATTATTTGTTTAAAGTTGTGAGAATTCGTGTTTTATAAATTGTTGTCTTGTAGCTTTCTTTAACTTCAAAATACTTTTGAGGTTTGGTTAGTAGACTTTTAAAGTTTTTTCAGATTAGACTCTTGGGCCATCAAATATCTATTCAAAATACGCAAACAGATATATACATGCAGAAGAAAGTAAATTGGATGCCGAAAATACTTAGTAATCAAAATAATAGCATGGTATCATGGGAGTTTTAATGTTATTATATTTATTTTAATTTCAATTAAATTTCTTTTTCGTCCTATTGGATGATAAAAACACATCTAAATTAATGCCGATTATTTCCCCTGTGTGATCACATTTTGGAAAGTCCCAACTACAAAAAAGTGGTCTTTGGAAAATGATGTTAATGTATTAGCGTCACCATAATTCTTGAACTAATCCTACCATTTTTAAATTTGTTACACAATTCATTTGTGGTTAAGGAATGACAACAAGAATTCCTTCACACACGAACATATGCAGAAGGTTAGCTGTCCTTGAATAGTTTAATTTTTTAAGAAATTGCCAAATAATGGCTCAAAAGATATTCTTTAAAATTATTTTTTAATACCTTTCAAATGTTCTCAACGTTACTTTCACCAAAATTCCCTTAAAAGTGCCCTAAAAATATAAAGAAAGTTGATAAACGAAAAAAACGAAAGATGTAAAGCGAATGTCATTAAAATATACAAATTATCTTTTGTAAAGAGTTAAACTTTATCTAATTCAATGAAAAGTCAAACGAACAGAAAGAAGAAAAAGCACGCGCATCTAATCAAATTTAATTTCTTCCGTTAAAATATAATTTAAATTGTAGCTTTTTTTATAGGTTTGTTTATCAGCTTTTACTAAGGCTATTTCCTTCTGTACCCTGTCTGTTTGGGGGTCAATTTCTCTGAGATTATAACTACCAATAGACAACTTATTCTACCATCAAAAATTTTCCTTAAATTCGTCGACTTGGTAATATAGTCCAAGGGAATAGAGACATTTTGCCTTGCAAAAGGTTATGTAGTTCTGATTTTTTAATATGTTATAAAGTTTGGTCTCGTGGTTTATAAACCAAGTTTTCGACTTCCTAACCCTTCTGCGTTCTCCGTGGTGCACCAAAAACTGAGCCGTTTTTCAGTTTATACGTCATAACTCTTTGCTAATGCATCTTAGAAACAAACATTATATTCAAAAGTTGTATAATATTAAATTATCTACACCTTTTGTATACTAAGTTTTTTTGTGGACCTATTATATAAATAGTTATGTAGCATCAAAGTCAAAACTTTTTCATAAAAATGTTACTTTTTTAAAATTTGTGTAAATTTTTTGATTATATGTTCAAAATGGTACATTTTAGAGAAAAAGTTTGTGAATAAAAGTTGTGCAGCAATAAATTTCCTACAAGTTTTCTATATAAACTTATTTTCTAGGACAATTAACAAAGGAGTTACTCTGCTTTGTGTATTTTCCGTGGTGCACTACAAAAAAAAAAGTTTTTCAGTTTATAGATTATAACTCTTTCGCAATGCATTTTAAAAACAAACATTAAGTTTAAAAGTTGTAGAATATTAAATTTCCTACAACTTTTGTGATCAATTTGCTTTTGTAAAACTATTATGTAAAGAGTTATGTCGTATCAAAGTAAAAACTTTTTCGTAAAAATGCTGCTTTTGTAAGTTTTTTGCCGAGTTGTTCAATTATATCTTCATAACAATAAGTCGTAGGGAAAAATATATTAAACAAAAAATGTAGATCTATAAATTTGCTCTAAGTTTTATACAAAAAGTTACTATCTAGGACTAATAACTAAGGAGCTACTCTTCTTTGAAGGTTTACGAGATGATAACCTATAATATATTATGTATAGGTAGGGGTTTAAAAATAGCTTCTTACTGCATAGTCTGACAATTTTAATAAAAAAAATAAAACAATATTTACATAATACTAATGATAATGTAAAATAAAAAGTGGAAATATATTAAATAATGTATACAATAACGGTAATATCAATTTACCATTTTCGCCATGGTGCACCAAAAACCTGCTGAATTCTGAAATTTTGAATTTTTTTCAGTATACCGATCATATCCTTTTTCCACTGCATTTTAAAGGGGAAAAAAATTATATTTTAGGTTGTAGAGTATTAAATTTTCTATCACTAATGTATGGGCAAAATTTGTTGTGTAGAACTATTGTATGAAAAACAAATAGTAGTATGAAAAGCATCAAAGCAAAAACTCTTTCGTAAAAATATCATTTTAAGATTCTTGTCGAGTTTTTAGATAATATCCATAAAAGTATATCATAAAAATTGTAGAATCCTAAATTTGCTACGCTTTATATACAAAGTTATTTTATAGGACTAATAACAAAAGAGCTACTTGGTAAGATCTAGTATAAAAAACAGTTTCTTACTGCAAAGCCAGACAAGTTTAATAAAAAATAAAACAATATAGGTATTAAAATAATAGTATTATAAATCAAAAAATATAAATATTATAAAAATGTATATATATATAATAATAGTAATATTAATAAAACTTACAATTTAGAAAACTTATAAATTCTTAAATTTAGTTTCGTTTAGCCACGAAGGCTCGGCTAGTCCCTCCGCTACTTCTTGAATTAAGAGTTCTGTTGGGTCGTCTTCATCGTTGTCATCAATTATGATGTTCGCTGTATTGTCACAGGTTTGTTCATGACAGTTTTTACATATTATGGAGCACTTGAGACCGGCCTTTCTACAACCGCAGGCCTTAGTGCATCCTATATTGTGCTGGCAGAAAATGTAGGTCAGAATTGATTGAGGAGCTGAATCCCTGGTGGTTGTAATAGGAAGAAGTCCTTTACTGTCCATCTTCCACTCACAGACCAGAAGATTTTTCAATTGGCCCATCCATGTCTTTACTTGATGGTATGTGCGAAAGACATGGTGCGTAGCAGCTTCTTGGGTCGGAAGTAGCTTTGACAGATTTAACTTGCTCCCAGTTGTTGATTTGGAAAATTGATTATAACGCAAAGCATTTCAAGTTGTTGCCCTGTGACCACCAAAGAGAGCAACAAGAATGCTTGATACTGCTTCGGTGATGCTTGAAACACTGGCATTAGGATCTAGGAAGATCTTTGCAAATTCCTGTAATATTGGATATGATGAAGCAGCCAACATTACAAAGCATGTATTCCAATATTAAGTAACTACACTGAGTGGTTGATATTCTGTCGGGATGGTTAGTGGTGTGGAGGGTTGAGAATGGTTTTTCGGTTCTTCTAATCTTCTACCATGAATTCGGCAGTGGCAAATCTCAATCAACAGTATATGGTGTTTTCGCGGAAACTGAGTCTTTAAAAGATTTCCTTTACATGTCACTGTCACTAATGCCACCCGACTTGTGATTTTTCTATTCCATCTCAAAAGATCTGTATCCCACGTAGTTTAGAATCAGCCACTTGAATGCAGTCTATTCCTCATTTTTATTTCCGAATGCAGAAATTTTTGGTGCATCACGGCAAAATGGTAAATTTTATATTACTGTTATTATCTATAGATATATACAATATTTAATATATTTCCACTTTTTATTTTACATTATCATTAGTATTATATATATATATTGTTTTATTTTTTTATTAAAATTGTCAAGACTATGCAGTAAGAAGCTATTTTTAAACCCCTACCTATACGTAATATATTATAGGTTATCATCTCGTAAACCTTCAAAGAAGAGTAGCTCCTTAGTTATTAGTCCTAGATAGTAACTTTTTGTATAAAACTTAGAGCAAATTTATAGATCTACATTTTTTGTTTAATATATTTTTCCCTACGACTTATTGTTATGAAGATATAATTGAACAACTCGGCAAAAAACTTACAAAAGCAGCATTTTTACGAAAAAGTTTTTACTTTGATACGACATAACTATTTACATAATAGTTTTACAAAAGCAAATTGATCACAAAAGTTGTAGGAAATTTATTGCTCTACAACTTTTATTCACAAACCTTTTCTCTAAAATGTACCATTATGAAGACATAATCAAAAAACTTACACAAATTTTAAAAAAGTAGCATTTTTACGAAAAAGTTTTGACTTTGATGCTACTAACTATTTATATAATAGGTTTACAAAAAAACTTAGCATAGTATACAAAAGTTGTAGATAATTTAATATTCTACAACTTTTGAATATAATGTTTGTTTCTAAGATGCATTGGCAAAGAGTTATGACGTATAAACTGAAAAACGGCTCAGTTTTTGGTGCACCACGGAGAACGCAGAAGGGTTAGGAAGTCGAAAACTTGGTTTATAAACCACGGGACCGACCTTTATAACATATTAAAAAATCAGAACTACATAACCCTTTGCAAGGTAAGACCCCTTTTTCAGTCTCTATTCCCCGGACTAATAGTTGTAAAAATAAGTATTGCCAAATTGATCGCTAAATGGGTAAGTTTTAAATAAAATTGAAACGGTATGAAAACATTCACTTTCATCTTCCATTTCAAAACCAGTAGCATGGTATTATGGAAAGTTGTTGCAATGCTCCTCTAGTATTTAATAGCTTGAATTTGATTTGGAGTTAATCCAAAAGTCTTTCCTAAATGTAAAAGTTGCTTTCTCCCAACTACGCGTCATTTACATATTTAAAAGGTAAAAAAATAGTGCTATATACAAGCTTTCAAAATATTTTGACAAATTATCTTCACAAAGGTTGAAAAGGAAATTTCACTATAAGTAACTATTGCGTTCACACAAAAGTTTGTCTTGTATCTTCTATATGGGAATAACATGATGCATCAATATAAGACTGCTTTATAGAAATCGAATAGATGATTTTCTGTCATTTTAAGTAAAAATAACATAAGTATATAATAGGGAAGCTAAGTTTACAACATGTCATATTATACAAAGAACGCTCTCATTTTTAAAGCTACTAGGCAGATATTTAAAGAAAATATTTTGTAAGTTGTAGTCCATTTAAAGTTTAAAAAATATTATGCATTCAAAACTTTATCTTCAAACAAAAATTGTTTAATCTTTTAAAAACTCCATGACTCACACGAAATTTAAAATATTGAAATTTTCTAAAAACGAAGTCTTCTCTTAACTGTCAACAAAATACCCCCAAAAAGACTGTTCCCAATAGTTAAGTCTTTTATAAAGTGCAGGTCAAAGAACGTCGTTGCCATTCCCACTTAAGAGAGGACAAAAATCTGTTGAAATTGAAAAACTTGATATCCAATCAGACTACAGTGAAATAGCGTTTCCTGAGTTCAACCAATATTTCTTCATTGGCGATTTCTTTACCGTGTAGATAACTTTTAACTCTAAAAGAGGAAGTTGAAAACATGGTAGTATGGGTTGTGGTTCCACTTTTCTCTGTATTACGATATAGTCGAAAAGGGTTTCACCGACATCGAGAAGAATGACGGTTTTACGACCGGATAATCTGAAAATAAGATAATAAATCGAAAGAAATTTCTATGACGATGTGAAAATGTTTTTGAAGCTCGAACTTGTTTCTGAAGTGCTCAATGGCGATGAGATTTAAGGTTATAGTATGGTAAGTTTACGGTATCTTAACCCTCTAATGTATAGTATATTACTAAATAACTTATCGGGGAGAAATCTTAGGTCACATGATGTAGAGCACACTTCGTTAGCACATGATGTAGCATATATGCAACACAATGGAAAGTAAATGAATTATTTAATTAAATAGGCACTTAGGATTTTTTTGTATATTTTTTCAGCGGTTCATAGGCATAAAAAAAAACGAATAAAAAAAAAAAAAAATTAATTAAGGGAGAAGGGGGGGGGGAGGGGGAATCATACACTAAAGGGTTAAGACATTGGTAACAGTTCTTTATAAATTTTTGCTGTTGGTAAGACATGTGACCAACCCAATTAGATTCCGCAGGGAAAGTGCTAAGTAGAAGCGCTTCTTCACCAAATTGTGTCTAGTTTTACAAGACGCGGCGGATTGGATTATTGCAAAAGTTTATATTTTTTGAGCTATTTTCTTTCCGAATTTTAATTATATTGTATTTTTTTAGAATATATTGTAATTCTTTTATTTACTTTCTAAATTGGGTGAAAATGAATTTTTTGTAACTGAACTTACAAGAACTCTTTAAGAATTTTAATATAATTTTATAGCTTTCATAAATTTAATAATTTTTAATAATAAAGTTTAAACAATAAACCTATTAATAAGTTTAATTCTGACTCTAATTTAATTATGATTTTTTTTTTAATAAATAATAATAAATTTTAGGTGTTTGTTTTGTTTTTTAAATTTTATAACCTGTATGTATCTATACTAATATATAGTTTAATTAGGGGGGGGGGGGGTGCCCTCTGCCTTGTTAGATTTACTTTCCTGAGAGCTTATACTTCCATATTATCCTTACAATTAGGATAGTAAATGTGTAGTTTTGTTCTTAAAATTGGTCATTTACACTATATTTCCCAGTCTCTCAATAATAATAAAGTACCAGTAATTATGCATTCTACTCTTAAAGCAACAAAAGATCATTCATCTTCATAACAGCATTAACTCAACAAATTTTATCATTTCTCTAGCCGATAATTTCCGCTGATTTTACACAACTCCAAACAACTATACAAAAGGATCCTCCAAGCTACTAAACTATCTCTGTTCTTTCAAAAAAATCCATTTCAAAACCGATTTACTGGGAAGAATTGCAGTTTGTTAAGATAACAATTCCCCCATTCTTCTTCTCTTACTTGAAACAGCTACAATCTGTATTTTTATCGGACAAAAAACCCTTTACGTTTTTTCACCATTAGCCAGAAAGACAAAAAAGAAACTCCCCAAGGTTCCGAACAATTTCGACAATTCCCGTAGATGCAAGAACAATCGACCTTATAATATCGGACATTAATTCCCACTTCTCACAATGGCATTCCGTTGGCTTTTATGCGTGGTTGGTAGGTTGGATTTTAAGGTTCTATGAAGGAATTTCTTGTCGAAATTGCAGGAGAGAAGAAGAAGAAAAAAATCATTAGTAAAGTGTCAGTTCGTCCTATAAATCTACAAACCTTAATCTCGATTGTATGCATTGCTAGCGGATAACTGGAGATGGTATTGAACACCTGAAAGCTATCATCGGGCTATTGTTAAAGGCATGTGAGGTGTGTGTATGAATCGGATGGTTTAGTCGGCTCAACGACTATTTTATGGGCGATAACGGGTCATTGGAATTAAGTCTACTGTTTATCTTGTGACTTATAATATGGTTAAGAATAAGACTTAAAAATGCTGTTGAATAATTTTTGGTTCTAAGAGCCGACATTTCAATATAGGTGCAAATTTATTTTGAAATACCCTTACAGTTGAATTATCTGGAACTCTGACGCTGTAACACGGAGAGAAAAGTACAATTAGGAGTATTTAAAAAAAATAAATTATAACGCGAAAACTATTATATTGCTTAATTTATGACTTTTTAAGATATTACTCAAGTTTTTTTCTGAACATCATGTAACTTGGTCAAATCATACGAGCGCCCCGCAACTTCTCTCGTTTGGATGATGCCAAGTCAGTTAACCAATTCTCGTTACGTGTTCTTCGACATTTGGTCTGTAACACTTGGTTGGGACAGCAGTCATCTGTAATGCTGGGTCTCAAAATTTTAAAATATATATATATATATGTGGAAAATATTATGTCCTTGATATTGACACTTTGAAGACGACATATTCTCGGTCAAGTGTTGCAAAGGAAACGTTGAAGAACAAGTAACGATAACTGGATTACAGACTTGACATCATCCGAGCAGGAGAGGGAGCGAGCATTCAATTTGACAAAAGTAATTCATCTGAATAAATAAAACTTCCGTACTTCATTTGAATAAATAAAACTTCAGTACTTCATCTACCATTTCCAAAACGCCATACATTATTCAGTATAATAGTTTTGGAGCACCTTTTTTTAACCAGGGAAGACTTCCTGATCCTCCAGTATATTTGTATGGCAGATGTTTGTTGTTGCCTTGTTGTATGTAGATTTTAGCTCAGCTAGTTATAAGTAGGTTACTCTTATTTACACTATCAAGATTATTGGGCACACAAATTTCGATGCTCACTTTGTCTATTAATTACGTCTATGCTTCTTTTTCTATGCTTGGAGCAGTTTGACTAATGCATCAAATTATGATCTTCAATTAAAACCATTGAGATGGTATTACAAGCAGAAAGTACATTTGCACTCGCACCCCCCCCCCCCCCCCTATGCTCTTTAAAATTAAAAATAAAGTGGAAAAAGATTTTAAAATTAACAGAAAAAGAAAAGAAAAAAAGAAGTATGAAATGAGGTTTAAAATATTGTATATTAACATTTCAGTCGGAAATTCAATTATAATTTTTGAAAAATTAAAGTTTGAACAAAACATTATGAGCCTAGCACCCCGCCCTTGTTTGTGATCTACACATCCCTATAAATAAACCCGCAGACACCCATGAGCGTAGAAATACCCTAGACAAGCTCCAACTCTATCGAGAACGTCTCGAGGCAATTGTAATTTTTTTTTAGAGTGAATCTCGGCAAGCTTGTTGATCTTCAATAAATAAACGGATATTTTTCTATTTTTTTTGTAAACGTTTGTATTAAATATTTTTATATAAAGTTTTCCTTGTTGATTTTAAATATCGACATAAAAGTAGTAATAAATAACTCTTGTATTAAAAGAAAAATCATCAAATACTTTTTCAACGCATATCCCATTCACTTACATTTTACTCTTCATTCTGAACGTGACCCATTTCGGCAACAATTTCCACACAATAACCATCCCCAACCATTTTGCAATTCATTTAAACTAAATGTTTCTTGTGTTATAACCCGGGGAATTCCTTCCTCACTTCCGTTAAAAACACCTATCACTCTCCAATTCTCTTTTTAGTTAATACGGCGAACACTCTTTAAGAAGCAATTCTTTTGTTATGCATCTAGCTGCTATACAAAGCGGCATTGTTCCCAGCGCGCGAGCTAGTAACAAAAATGCCCATTTAAAACACTCTCTTCCCCCATTTGAGAAATAAAATTGCCAAAATCCAGCATTTCTCGAACATCCTTGGCTGATGTATTTAGTATCACGGTTTTTTGCTCACACCAATTGCGAAATGTGTTTTCCGCCGACCCTGACCTTTGCCTGATCTTAAAAAAGGTTTCACAACAATATTACGCGTTTGCCATTCATTCCCATACAAAAACTTGAAAAGCTGCGTATGTGAGAAATTGAAATTTACTCATGTTTGTAATAGGATTTGCTTCTGCATACAAATTAGTTTTCTACGGGTTTTCTTTTAATTAGTCTCCATGTTCTCATATGGAGTGTTTACATTTAAAAAGTTATTAATATATAACGATGTTATATTGAATGATTAAGTGGACACTGGTACATCTATTAAATGAGGCATATTATAAGGGAGGTTCTCATATTATTATCCATTGTGTAGTCGAATCGTAACATGACTATTCCTCTCTCCTCACATCTTTTGTATTAAATAAAAATACTCATTTTAACACCCTCTATTCAAATATATGAAAGTTTAATTGTTTAGAATATATATATATATATATATATATATATATATTGGAGGTTCAAAGTTATATATATATATATATATATATATATATATATATATATATATATATATATATATATATATATATATATATATATATATATTGGAGGTTCAAAGTTATATATTATATTCTATTGCTGAGAAATAATTTTTTTTATTCCTTCCTAATGGAAATTGCGATTTTCTCTTTTTTCGACTTTTGCAAACTACTGTATACTATCACAACTTCCCAAACTGTTGTTCTATTTCTGATTGATTTCTTAACTTCGATTTAAAGAAACAACTCAATGTGCAATTCTAAATAAACTATTCTTCAGAAATGAGGGTTTTAGGCTTTAAATAGATATATCACTTACCAATTTTGATTTTTAATAAACGAAGAAAAAGGGGATTGTCACACACAAAAAAAAATCTTTCCAGAAAAAGTATACAAGGTAACAGAGAAAGATACATTCTTTCATGAAGCATTAACCACCGACTCGTAAATACAAATGTATGCTTTGCTGCTGCTACATACAATTTAACCATACAGGTTTTTTCTCTTCTCTTTCATAGTTTCTGGAAGATTTATTGAGTTCGTCATTTAAATCTGAGTAGCAAGGCCATTACACAATAGAATACCAAGAAATGCAAATCCAATCCGTAACTAAGCAATCCTACAGCACTCGCTGCTCTAAATGACACTTCACATATGACCTTAAGAGCTGACATCTCTGGTTTATGGAAGCTGCACGAACCTTTGGTGACACGGGAGTTTGTCAGAACTTGGGTAAGTGTCAATTCACTTAGATTATGACATCATTCAGTCCTTTTGTCTCAGAAATAGGATTGCGATTTGCCTTAAATGGACCCAGATTTACGTGGCCTAGCGAACAACAAGTAATTGTCAAATGTATATGCTTACCTTGCAAGCAATCAAAGGTTAAAATTAATACACCTCACTCGAAAAATGGCATAACTGCCTAAACTCCTCTGGGAAGATATCTATTATTGTATTTGGAATTTTAATATGTTGTACCTTTGATAAGTGATGCCAGTTTAACAAGTGGAAGAATGGATAACATTTTAAAATAAAAGAAGAAGCTCTTAAATAAAACTTGATAATGTGTACTCACTTGGAATTGATAATGTCAGGATACTACAGTGCCAAAAGCGAAGTATTATTTTTATAGTATTATTTAAAGAATTATTTTTATAGTATTATTTAAAGAATTATTTTTATAGTATTATTTAAAGAATTATTTTTATAGTATTATTTAAAGAATTATTTTTATAGTATTATTTAAAGAATTATGTAGGATATATTATTTAAGATTACAAAGTATTATTTAAATATAAAATCTCGAAAAAAGTTGCTCACAGGATATTCAAACTGCTGGTATGTTTATTGCAAAGCCAATAAAATTCAAATCGATTTCCTGAATTTTATTCTCTATCTAATAAACTTAATTTTAAGGTTAAACTAAATTTTTACAAATCAATAATAAGGCCAGGTCTTTTACATGTATCTGAGACGGGGAAATTTACAGAAACACAGACAAAAATACTTCATGTTTTTTTAAACA
Organism: Linyphia triangularis; assembly: GCA_963978545.1. NCBI lineage: Eukaryota > Metazoa > Arthropoda > Arachnida > Araneae > Linyphiidae > Linyphia > Linyphia triangularis. The sequence goes on from OZ021726.1 coordinate 54,121,522, forward strand.
AATGAATTAGAAAAATTATGAAAATCTTCTGGAGAAAACCAATTACAAATGAAATGCTCTTGCAGAAAACAAAATTAAAGACCAATCGATGAGGTAATTAAAATTAGAAGATGGTGCCCAATTAGTTGATGTATTTAAAAGGGTTCAATTGGCTTAATATTTCAAAATTATCGATTTCGTGATTTTTGCATATGTTTAAATTTCAAACTATTTTGCTTCTCTTAATATATAACTTTGAGCTGTACTTCTTCTAGTTCCGCAAAAAAATTTACTTAAAAAATGTCAGTATCATGTTTGCCATGACACAATTTCACGTAAAAATGCATTTATTACAAATTGTCATTTTTCGACCCGTAATGAACCTTTTTGAAAAACGGCTACTAGCTTCTTTATGATACTTTTGCGATATATTTGCCTTATACCAGATGATAATCTGAGGTTAACTTTTTAACAAATTATTTATTTGATTAATTATTTAAAAGAAAAATATTTTGCCTTAAAAAAAAATGTTTCAGAGATTTTTGGTGTTTAACTATTTGATATTTAAAAAAAAAAAAAAAAAAAAAATTAAGCCTACATATTCTCTAAATATTAACTTCAGATTAATTATTGAAGAAAAATAATATTCATGAACAGTTTCAAAACGATCCGTGCTTAAATTACTTAAAAAAAGTACATAATACCTTTTAACATAAGTGGTATAAGACCGATCGAACCCTCTTAAAGTTTTCAAATTTAAAATACACTAATCTAATTTATTCAGTTGCTAAGGATCTGAAGTAATAGCCAGTAGAAATAATTCCTAACTCGTTTTAAATACTGTTAGAAATCGTAGTTATGTAACCAACAACTGCTTGTAGAGAACTACAAATTGAAAAAAATACATCCAGTTAAAAATATATTTGTCGACTTCAAAATTCTATTGAATCCATTGATGTTCTGCACCTTTTTTCCAAGTTGCGAGCTTGCTTTCTGAATAATTTATTGCACACCATCAGCAAATGAAATCTAAGAAGCGACGAACACCACAGCCCGCCTATTCATCAAAGTTTAATTATGCTGATCACGCCAAGACCTTTCACGTAATCTTACTTCCGTACCCACATCGAAAGAATCACTTTACTGCCAGAAAGGGTTTTTTGATGTCGTCGTAGCACTCAGGTTCTTGAAACGTCCGTCCTCAGACTTTTTAACCTCCGTGTAATCCCTGCTGACCTTCTTGCGCAATCTTGCACGTCTTTTTGTTCAATCCTAACTCGATTAGGGGTAGGGATGGTCACCATCTTGGATTCTGGAAGCGTAGGCGGGGAGTGGTCAGTCAGATGTTTTTTGTGACCTGTGAGGGGAATTGTATGGATGACGTAACCTTGATGTTTGTGGTATTTTAATCTGACTTGAATAACTCAAGAAGTTAATAAGGGAACTATTCATCTTAGAAACAAAATTCGATAGATTCAGAAACAAGAAGACAAAATTATCTCCTCTAAACACACATACGATTCTTCAAATCGTATGTTAATGTAGCACCAAAAAAGTATTGCAGCATGCAAGTGATGAACTGTTTGCCCTAGTGCTTTCATGTGAAAATCGCTTTAGTCCACATGGTTTAAAAGCTTATCAGCACAGTGTAAAATACTTTATCAGGGTTCCCACGGTCATTGAAAGTCATTAAAAGTGCTTAATATTTTTGAACCTGTTTTCAAGGCCTTGAAAGTGCTTGAAAATGCTTATAGGTGCTTAAAAGTCCTTGAAAATACTTAGAGGTCCTTAAAAGTCCTTAATTTTTACAGCTGCAAACTTCATAAAAATAGAACGCGGACTTGTTATTCCCTCGTGACCATCACTTATCTGCATCTTTTAGGAATTTTCCGACATATTTGTATTACGCATCCACCAACTTGTAACATTTTTGATAGAATATACTTTATTAAAAATTTAAATACAGACATGATGCCTGAAAACAAATTTTCATAGGTCCTTAAAAAAACATTAATTCGGTCCTTAAAAGTCATTGATTTTCATTCTTTGATATGAGTGGGAACCTTGTTTATATACCTGACTTTTCTACGATTTATTTCCTATAACCCGATGTCTAAAATTTATATAGTCTTTGCCATTTTTAGTTCACTTTCGAGATAACTATAGCTTCTACTAGATAATTATCTGGTAGCATTAAAAAGTGTCTCAACACATGTTTAGTATATCGAATCATGCTTTACTAAAACTGTAGTATGGTTGTTCTTATCTTGTCCAGTGAGTAAGAAGCTCTACGAGATTCTTTGATAGAAATAAGTTGCTTGTTTTGTGTACGTTCAACGACCTTTTTTATGCATAATAATGACTAATCAGGCTGGAACTTACGGCTTAACGTGGTTTCCAAACCAGAACGGACGTCCTTGCCTAATCCAAGATTCAAACCCGGCTCCTTTGGCACGCGAGGCCAGATCTTTTTCCACACTGCAGTGGTGGCTCTTGCACTACAGCCAATGCAACCGGGCTACATCTAAATTTATTAATTCAAAACTAAAATTACATATTTAACAATTTTCTAAAATGAAGATCCGATTTCTGCGGTAAGCGTTAAAAAAATCCGATAAACAACTGTAAACTTCTTGCCTCACGAGGGAAAAATAACTTTTCCAATCAAGGTGATCTTCCTCCGAACTGCAGCCATGTGTTTTTGAAACGCGTTTCGGCTTCGACGTTTCCATGGTAACCAATGGAATCCAATAGAGCCTTCCCTATACGTAATGCGTAGCGTGTCAGCCAGATCAGCGATTTTCAGACTTCGCCAGCCCTTGAGAATTTCTACTTTAAAATAATATCTTGATAGAATTTTTGCTACATATTGATATCATCTCAAGGCTAGAGAGTTATTTTATTAGTTTGAAGTACTATTTTTTTTCATGAAAATAAATTTAAATGTTTTAAACTCATTATCTAAAAAAATCGTGTTTTTGACACGTGAATCTTCATTTAAACAATGATAACTGAAGTTTGATATAATATTTTTGAAAAATGATTCGAGAATTCAAAACTGCATTAACTAATAGATGTTTTGAACCTCAGTCAAATTTATTGGAGAAGAAAATGAATTTTGTTAGATTTTTAAATGTAAAAGTTTTTAGAAAATTGCGACTTTTTCTACTTTCAATGTTAAAAAAAAATTATATTAAAAAAAACACACACATATTCTAGAAACTAAATGGAGGTTCATAACATTAAGAACGATATTACAAACAATTTCCAACCATAATTTCTTTTCTTGGCCACATAAAACTTGAGTAATCTCTGTTAAAAAATGGCTAATTATAACGAGTTAAATGTTAATTAGTTAATTAATTTTGAATAAAACCATTTTTTTTTCATTTAAACATTATTACTAATTACGTACTTTTAAGTGCAAATAAATCCGATTTTGAAAATGATAATTTAAAAAAAAAGTTCAAGTGTGATTGTGCATGATTGTGGAAAGTGTGTGTGTGGTTGGAGAAGGGAGGGGGAGGGAGTGGGGTTGTTGGGGGTCGCATGTATCCTGCTTAGAGGTCGGAAATATCGATACTATATCGTTGCATAGAAAAAATATCGATAAAATATCGATATATAGATGCATGATTTTTATTTTTATTTTCAATTTTGCAAGAAACAAAGTTTTTCGTGGTAAATTTCTGCTTTTCATGAATTCATGCCAAAATTGTTTTAATAAATAAATTATGAAAATTGTTTTAATAAATAAATTATATAATACAATCAGAATAAATAAAATACATTTGGATGTCAATGCATAAATTCATATTTATTTTTAAAGCAAATTTTTTTAAAAGTAGTTAATCGCATATTTTGCTGATAGTGATGTTTTTAATATTCAAAATTAGATGCAAATTCCAGGCATACGCTGGCAACAGCAACGGTGCGATGTTAATGACTACTAAAAAATGATAAATGAAGAAAATCGAAAAAAACACATGGAACTGCTAAACGTTCATCAAAAAACTAAAAATGTTTGAAAATATCGATATATCGGTGACTTGTATCGATATTTTCATTATCAATATTTTTTTTTAAATATCTATAAAAGTATCGTGGTATCGATATATCGCCGACCTCTAATCCGTCTGCACTAACATTTTCGACCACGGGCCGCCATTGCCACACTGCCATCAGGGGATTAGCTAAGTCTACAAAAGAAATCTAAGATGCTCAAGGTGCGTACGGACTCCCTTGTTATATAAAATTTGAAATATAAAAATTAAAGCATTTTTTTTTAAATTAAAAAAAAAAATAAAAAAATTATTGTTTTCTGAAACCGTAAAGTTTTTGAGATAGTGGATTAGCACTAAAATACAAAGAACTACATAAAATCAGTCCTCGATGTTTACTAATTCACCTTTTCTATTTGTGTAATTGGTAAGACACATGATAAGATACACATAAGTACTTTACATATTTTTATATTGCATGATATGAATCATAAAAGTATATATTGAGCTGAAATTATAGTCGGGCAAAGGGTATATTCATTCCTTTGTGTGTCCAATTATTCTATTTCTTACTATCATGGTCTAATGCCTCTTTTGCTATATCTATGCAATAAAAAATTTTATGTAAGACAAAAAGTTTGGGATGAGCACAATTCTAAAATATGTTCTTAAAAAAGACTTAAATCTCTGGATTCCTAACTCACAAGTCTGACTCATCTAGATAGTTTTACACTATAATTAAAAACGGGACGAATTCGCAACCATAAGTTTTAAATCCGGAGTATATCTATCGCAATCAAAGTTTAATCACATTCAAATGTGAAGCTAAATTTTCACGAGCTTGAAAAATTATTTATTTTCTAAGTTGAAAGCTTTCTTTGCTACTTATAATTTAGCTCGAATAAATAATGTTGATTTTTTTTTTTTAGAAGTTTGCTTTTGTAAGAATTTTCAAAACCATATTTTCTTTGAACTAATAAAAATTGTAAAACTCTCAACACAATCACAAAAAATAAAAGGAATGGTGATTGTTTTTGGTCTAAACCGTTTATCAAGAAAATTCAATGAAAAAATGCAGACAAACTTACAGGCCTACTTCCCACATGGCTGCACAAAATACGTGTTAACATACCACTTTTAAAAGTACAACTTCGGTCATAAAATTTTAAATTTGTCAGGGGTATTTGATTGTAATCTTTCATACGTCGCATTATTCTTCTCCTTTACTGAAGGAGATCATACAAAAATCAATTAGCTTCACAATCTAAACCAGTTTATTAAATTAATTAAATTACAGCCTTGTAAAAACTTATTTAATCATCCATAAAAAATAATTCTCCCGATTTAAAATTTTCACTTGTTCTTACACATCCTCTAAAATAATTAATAACACCTTAACTTCCTTATTTTAAATTGCTCATTCGTTATCAAAACCCCAATTTCTTTATTTTGGAAATCCCCATAATTGGAATGTGGCGTTTTATTCCTCGTAGTATGAATAATCGTAATCAACTTGAATAAAGTTCCAAAGTTGTCGTACATTGAGGTGAAGGTCGAATTAGAATAAAGAAAAAATATTATTCTTCCTCTGATATATGAATGATGGTGCGATTCACGTTGGCAGATCGATTAGCATCGATACATTTTCATCGTGATCGTTTGGGTCAAAGGTGTGGAGCACACCGTTTTCTTAAACAATTCAGCAGTAGTTTCGAGTATTTTAAATAATGAAGTTGCATGAAATGTAGTGACAGACGATTTGCAAGTGTGATAAAATATAGTTTCTGAATTTTTCTGGAAGTTTCTTGTGAAGAATTATTTCTAAATAATGCGTTTTTATGTACGAAGACGTTTAAAAAAAGAACACAAATCTTCGTCCATAGATATGTCTCAGGATATTATGAATGATGATTTTCATGCTCTTAGATCGATTAGCATCGATACATTTTCATCGTAATCGCTATAGATCAAAGGTCTCGTTAAGTTCGTGAGTAATACAGCAGAATTTGCGTATTTGAATAATGAAGTAGCTTCAAACGTAGTGACAGAAGATTTGTAAGTGTGGTAAAATATATCTAGTTTGGGATTTATTTTTGTATATTCCTTAAAGTATTTGACTATAGAAGAATGTTTCAGCAGATGAGTAAAAAGAATTCGACACATGGAGTTAGGAGTGTGGAACTTTAGTTATTACTTTTTAAATGGTTGTAGCCTAAATAATATTAAAGAAGTTGTGATTGTAATAACTGAAATTTGGTAACAAAGAATATAGTCCTGGGCAAATGACTTGACTTCCCGTGCAGAATTTAGGATCTACTCTCTACAAGAAGACATCAATTGAAAAAAGTTTGCTTGAGACTGTAATTATCAATAAAAGACCACTTCTACATACTTTTTCTATTGCTGTGCATCAGGTATAGAATTAAGCATGTTCAATTTCGGTATATTTAATCACTTGATCTCCCTTTGTTAAGGTTACTGGCATAGCATAATAAAAACTATGCAGATTTTGATTTTTTTTTAGGAACCAAAAATGCCGACAAATTGATGAGTTGAACTGAAAATTTTGGATGTACACTAGGGTGTACAATTTTTTTAAAGGTGTGATTTACGCCTCGAGTCTGTAGTGTTAAATATATACGAACCAAATTCCATAAAAATTGGATAATATTTAGGGGTTGCACACATTGATCTCTTTAATCCCTAGCTAGGAAATTTCTAATATTGAAGTGCTTTGTACTAATGGGCTTCTTCCATATTTCAATATATAGATAAGAAGTCCCATACGACAATTCTGAATGAAAAAAGTCCCGTTCAAGGCTTTATAGAAGACCAACGAGTAAAAATGGTTCATTACATCCAAAATTTTCTATAAGACTAAGTTATCTAAAAGAAGAATACAAAGATTTATTACCAGTGCTAGAAGTGTGGGTAGACGCGAGGTGAAGCGACCCCTCACTTTTTAAGAAATACCCATGTATCTCCCCACTTTTAAAACACTCAATTTGTCTAAAAACTATTGAAGAAAAATAATATTAACCTTTAAATGTAGTGACACTGAGAAAAAGTGATTTAAAGTTTTCAAATTAAAAATTAAATCTATTTATGGTATACATCATCTTACTATAAAAATGTATTATGCTACTTTGAATAAAGATATAAATATTTTTATCAACGAACTGTTATGCTTGGTCAACTTTTAGCTTTGGAGAAACTTTAAGTTAAATTTCTATTCTTCTTTTGTAGAGAGACAAGCTATTTAAAAAAAAAAAAAAAAAAAAAAAAAAAAAAACATTTTAAAGACCGCTATTAATTTAATATGAAAGTATGCACATTTAGGAGCATTATTTAAATCTAAATAAACAGTTATGTATGTAATTTTGAGTTATTACTTCACTTTAACTTCTTACTTCCAAGTAAAAAAACTAAGTCGTGCAGTATTTATTAAAATAAGAATATATTACAACCCTTGTTCAATGTTAGTGTTAGGAAGCAGGATAGGGGAAAAAACAGGGTTTTTTTGTTAAGAAAAAAAAAAAAAAAAAATGTAATTTTTTGTTGGTTTAAACCCGTTTTTTTGGTTTAAACCGTTTTTTTTTTTAATCCTTTTCTAATTACATGTATACATATTTATAAATAAAATTTGACATTAACTAGAATAATTAATGTTCAAATAACAAATAATATTAATTCTGAAAATAATTTAAACTAAGTAAATAAACAAATGCTACTTATGTGGACATTTAAGTCAGATTAAATTTTAATATTATACTTAGCGATAAATTTTTTTTAATTCAATGTATACAATATAATACAATAGTAATTGTTTACTGCATCTACATGGAATATAGCTATTATATTCATCAGCAAAGGAGATAAGTTGTACAAAATGGTATCTTTAAGGTTTAGAAATAAGTTATTAAAGCACAAAACCTCTATTTCGGAAACAACTTTAAAATGCAGCCTATAACTTAATTTTAATTAATAATTTTGAATGATTATAAAACATTAATAAATCCATTAATATATTTAGCGATAATTTTTTTTAATTCAATGTATACAATATAATACAATAGTAATTGTTTACTGCATCTACATGGAATATAGCTATTAATTCATCAGTAAAGGTGATAAGTTGTACAAAATGGTATCTTTAAGGTTTAGAAATAAGTTATTACAGCACAAAACCTCTATTTCAGAAACAACTTTAAAATGCAGCCTATAACTTAATTTTAATTAATAATTTTGAATGATTATAAAACATTAATAAATCCATTAGATAAATATAAAAACTTATTGTTGATACTTATAAAAACTTCAATAGTCTTTCATTATAAGATTTATTTTAATAAAATTACTTGCAAAACAGCAAATAATTTTAAAAATCTAATTATAAATAAACAAATAAAAATACAATTTTTAATTATTCTTTAATATATATATATATATATATATATATATATATATATATATATATATATATATATATATATATATATATTTGAGAAATAAACACCATTTGGGTTAAACCAACCATGCCAACCCTGTTAGGAAGTATAAATTATTTTCTTTCTAGTTAATATTTTTAATATAAGACAAGAAATTATTATATTTATCGTTGGGGGGAGGGGGGGCTTGCACTTGTCACCAACCTTTGGTCATCCCCATACTTTTTTCCCCCTCATTTCTACCGCTGTTTATTACAATACTCACTCCCTTACCTAAGAGGTTGATCTGAAAACGACTTCAATTTCAAGATCCCAGGGACTCTGTATCAAGCAAGGTAGATGGCAAAAGCAATATATGCACTTAAAATTATCCTCTTCATTAAACAGTTGAATATTCCTCAACGAGGATTGAAAGTAGTAAAACGGGTTGCACATTTTGTCAGCCACATATATGTTCGCTTTTGTAACGAGGCAAAAGTAAATCGATGAGCCCCAATGAATGATTTAGGTAATGCTACAGCTTCTGGGTACTTACTCAGGAGTAGACGTCAAAAAAAGTGTTCTCCCAGTTGTTAAGAGACACATTTGGTATCTGTCAGCAACAAGCATAGGATTAGCATTTGTGGACGAACGTATTACTCAACGTGATAAGAAATACATGAATAAAAATTTAGAAACCAAATCTAAAGAAAATGAAACAATTAAAAGGTAGAAACCTAGTTTTGAGCCATTTAGTTACAAATAAAACAAAGAAGTTCTTTGAATTGTTTGGGATTCACGACGTGACAGAATACTGAAGTGATTCTCTAAGAAGCATTGTGAACGATTTTAAGGTGGTCAATAATACAGTAAAAAGTGGAATTGCTTTTGTTTTGCCTATCATACTACCTATCAATCTTAGAGTCTAATTTTAATGTTATTTTAGGTTTGTGATTTCTTATGCTCTCAATAAAAACAATTAACACTCAGTTTTATAAGATGGAAGTATTTTTCGCCAGAGGAAAAATATCGTCTGATGCAACCTTTCTTCACTGAATATTAAAGAGCTGTGGGTTACCACATAAAAAATTCTTATTAGTTGGCTAGTTACGACATATTTGGCATTCGGATTTAGTTCAACTTATTTATAGTCAGTTTTTTATCAGTTTCGGCAATTTTTGCCCTGGCAGACCAGTACATTTATATTTAACTTATTTTTCTCGGCATTCTATAAAAAATTTAGAATGATTTTCGATGGATTACTAAACTTGCAGTACTAATTGCAACCTCGTACTAAAAGGTCTGGTGACGTAAAAAAAGAAATCTTACTACTTTCTTAGAATTGGCTATTTATCATTGTAGTTTATAACACATTTTAACCCTAGTTTTATCCTTCTAAAATTCTTCATTCACTTTACTTTTTAAGATTATTACAAATGAAGCCCGAGTCAGCATAAATTACTTTATAAATCTACGCACATAAAAACAATTTATTTGAATGAACATTTCTCTTTGGAAGAATAAAAACACAAACCTCGGCGAAGAAATATTGCTTTAATAATCCTAGAAACCAACAAGTTAATGCCCCAAACTACTCTCAGTCATCTTTCACAACATAAAGTAAAAACTTTTTCAAGATACCGGGTCGTGATGTAATCTTCTTGTTGTTATAACTGCAAACAATACTGGGAAGCACGCGTTTTTGGATGCTTCGATCGTAAGCCCGAGGCCCCAACAGGAATCGCATGCTATCCCCAGATGAGTATCTTTTGTTTGCAAAAGAATCCGATTTCGGATGATATTACACTGATTTGTTTATATATTTTTTTACTAAGAAAGAAGTAGTAAATGTTTTATTAGTTACAGGTTTCACGAAATGCAAATGCGATTGTGTGTTGTGTTATATCAAAGAGGTTTAGCCCAAGGCGTTTGTTAGTTGGTTGGCTGAGTTGGGGATTTTCTGACGCAAGCTCTACCATGGGACTACACTGCTCAGGTTCTTTATGGGAGCAAGATCTGTATGACGAGGGAATTACGGGAATGAAGAGGATGTTTTGAAAGAGAAACTTGCCCTTTTCTGCTTATTAAATGGAAGATAACTCGGGAAAACTCATGAGAGGCAACCCTATAATCAATAGAGATCCAATACCTCACGATCGCCGTAGTGTCTATTCACTTTTGAATGATACAACAGAGAGAAACCGTAGCTGGATTGCGAGATCTCATGCATGCTAGACGCTCATTCTGCCTATTAGATGGAAATTTGTATGTGCTATTTATAACTGCTATTGTAGTGTATATTGAGTAAATATTTTTTATTTTCGATCTTCTTTTCTGTTTTAGGCAGAAAGGGGAATACGTTATAAATTTAAAAAAAAAAAAAAAAAAAAAAAGTGTTGAAATATGAAGTATTAAGTGGGAAAATATTTAGTAATTTTATTAAGTATATTTTTAACATATACATTCTAAAAAATTATTACAGTTTAAACAGATGAGGCCAAAAAGTAATGTTTTGAGCAATTAAAACATTTCTGAATAAACAATGGCGTTCCCTCATAATTATATATTCTTAGTAATGCTATAAAATCAGCATGGTAGAATGCAGATTTATTTGAATGGCACAAGTTAATTTTTATTGAATTGTAAATTGTTTATCATCGAAAAGCAAACAACTGGTAGTAACATTGATTACTTTTAAAATTTCAGTGAGTTTTAGAAAATTACAAAAATATATAATTTTGGTAGAAGGTTAGTAGATTTAATTTCTAACATAACTGCATTTTAATTGTTGTTGTTACCCCTTTAAATCAAGGAAAAAACTCGTGGAAGAAACTTTATCCACCTGCAATTTTCCTACCCAAACAGCTTCAGAATAGTTTTTGAACACTGCAACCATTACTAGGAGTAAGACAATAGACAAGTGCGTGATGTGTGTAAATATAATTTTTCAAAAATCAGTATAAAAATCTGGTTTTAGTTTATAAGTAAACAAGAGTTTGTACAAAAAAAGTTAAAGAAATGTACTAAATTACCTCTAAAATCTAGAAATCGGGAGAAGGGCTTGACTTATTGCCATGCGAAATGTTAGGGAAAGTAAATTAGTACTTTGCGGATTTTCTTCTGATACTTGATTTGATACTCTTTACTCATTATTACAAGTGATTGAAATTTGTGCCGAGAGTCTTCTTCGTAATCATTTCTCAATCAAGATGTCCTCCGACGTGAAATTTTAATTTTTGATCTGCTGTTTCATCGACTTATTATATTTCTTTCAATAAAAATATGAAAAACAGTGAATTATGCAATAGAAAATTATTAACCGTCTTTCTGCTTGCTTTCTATTCGATCAGAAGTAAATTATACTTTCACTGCCGAAATACAAGCCGGAAAATTAACTACAATTTTCCGGTAATTCAGAGGTAACATCTCAGAGTAAAATTTAGACAAGAAGTATTATTTTGGTAAAATCAAAAGAGCAAGTTCTACACAATCTTCATTATATTACTAATAAATTAAAACAGTGACATTGTTTCCACCGATGAAAGTTTCTTGTCTTTAAAACCCACCAGTTTTAAAAGCAATTAAAAAATATTTATTTTTTAAAAAGTAGCTATCACTTCATTACCTGTCCCATCTCAGTGTCGTGCAACGTTACAAGTAATTACCCTTGTCAATCAATATTATGAAGCAGCGGTCTTTTGAGTACGTAAGCCCAAAATATATTTTTCCCAATATGTGTTAAGTTATCTTGGGCAATGTAACTCCATTTGCTGGAAATGTGGTAATTTTTTAAAAAAGAAATTTTTCCGATCGACCCTTATTGGTCAAAATTAAAATCAGTTTCAGATTGGACAAAAACTACTTCAGTTGGTCTAAATGAGGTATAATCCTTCATTAGACTAAGTTTCTTTTAGAATTTTTGTATTTCCTAGTTAATGATTTTTTTTTTTGTAATCTTCTTTAATATAATCTTACATAAAAGTTGTGAGTAAAATTTACGATTTCTCTGATTAGGTTAAACGTTTGGTTTATTTTGCACGTTAAAGCATAAGATACAACAGTAAAATTCTGTTCAAAATTGGAGGTTTTTAAATTATTTTGTCTTAGAGTTAGAAATTTAATGTTTGTAATGAAACAAGCCATACATAAGAAGCATTTTCAAATATTTTCTTGCTTAAGTGCATCATATTTAGAAACACTATTGTCGAAAACAATGTGTTATTTTGCTGTTGTTTTCTGTAATTATTTTATAAAAGTTACAGACAGAATATAACAGAATATAATTTATGTGACAGTTATTTGCTGTAACTATTTTATATTTGCCTTCGTTTCAAGGGCCTCAGATGCCACATTCAATACAAGCTTTCATTCAAATTCAACACTACAAAACTAGTATTTCATCAGATTTTGTTTGTTGAATCATATCATACGCATTTTAAAAAAGTTAAATTATGTGACAAATTGTAATTTATTCTTTGTTTACGACTCAATGTCCCATATTTCAACACACTGCCTAAACCTTTCTAAAAAATTTGCATCCATTGTGGAAAGAAGAGTTGGCTGTTTTGTTTTTTTATTTTACCCTTTGACATTTTCTGCGAATTGTCAAACGAGAGCAAAATCAAGTTTGCTGGAGGGATAAATAAATTACATCATCCATGTCAATTAGCGCTCTAAAAATTCAACCCAAGTTGGGTTTTTTCCACGTACATTAGACACTTACGACGGTGTACCTCATGGTAAATATCTGGCTGTGTAGGTAACCCTATGCTTCCAGGGCATTCATTTTGGCGACAAAACAAGTTTTAGTGTTCGTACCGTATACTCTAAATCTTACTAGCCAATAAAAAAATGCAGTAAGTTCAAAAAGGTTTACTGACTGTAGTGACAAAGAACGTCAGGGTGACTTATTGCTGATGTTTCTTAATCCGATGTTACGCAGAAGACAGCTTAACAGGAGTGTTTGTCAAAACATGTTGAAGATCATCAAAAGTAACGGGTGTGGGTGGGTCGGTTTATTATACATGCTGGTCAGAATTGTAACGTCGCTATTGTATTGTGCCATGCAACGTTCTATAAAGGGTATTGCGTCGGTGTGTTGTGAAAAAAAGCACAACCTTGCTGGAAGGGATAAGTAGCTTGGGAGATGTGTTTGCGGTCAGAGCCAACAAGATGGATATGTCAGGTAAGAAAGGTTAGGTTAAACTGTGGGTTCTTTGCATAAAATTATGGGTTAAAAAGACAGGCCTTTAAAGTTAAGTTAGAAGATATGAATTTCAAATTCGTCCTTTTTCCGCTACCTTCGGCAGAGATATTTCTGAGACATTTCCTGCTGATAATAATGCATAAGTATTTTAGAAATTTAGTAATTTTATTCTTAAATTATATTTGTTTTTATTTTTATTTGCCGTTTCGTTGTTGGTTATCATTACCGTTGGGTAGCATATATCCCATCAGTCAATGGTTGTGATGTTAAGAGTTTTTCAATGAAATTTTTCAAAAATCTGTAGGGAGTTCAAAAACTAGATAAGATGCAAGGATCAAATTAGGAAAGCACATTGCAGACGCTGTGTTGTGTAAGAAATCTTATGTTCCTCAATTTTTTAATTTTTTAAAAATTTATTTAATTTTTTATTTCTATACATTTTAATGGTCCATGCACATTTGTGAATGAATACATAGTTCACCTTAACTCTAAATATAAGTACCATCAACCAATTGGCTTTAACCATCATCATTAAAAGAGTTTTAATTGGATTTTTTTTTTTTATTTCAAAATGGTAGCCAAAGGGTTTAGAAGCATGGCACCGTGCTTTTTTTTCATTACAAAATCTACTTTGCTTTTTTTGGCCTTGCTTCAGAAAAAATATGGTAATAGTTTAAAAAAATTAATAAACTAAAAATATCTACGAGACTCTAGGATTTTGTTCTGCCGTCTACAAGTGTTACGCTTTCTAAATCATTTTATATTGTTAAAGTTTCTATTTGATTTGGATTTTTTTTCGGTTGGTCAGTTAAGACCTAATCAAACGCAACATTTTCTCGCACTTAGACCAATACGATAATATGTCACATCTCAAAATTTATTCCACGATTAAAATGAAAAAGCGAAACTTGAAACTTTACTTGAACAAAAGAAACAGCCATTTCAAATTTTAACAAAGTAAATACGACACAGCGGGACTTATCCCAATCCCCATTCAAATCGCACACCACTTCACTTCAGTACTCTCATATCCATTTGGCAAACACTACTCCGAACAATGCGGGTGGTGTCTTCTTGGAGAACTTGCAACAAAAAAGAAATTAAGTGAATCGAGAATTTTTACATCACAAAGGGATGACCCATCGCTTGCCACTTCCTGAAACCGTTCGGCTGCTGCTTTTATGGGTGGACGAGGCTATCTGACCCCCAATCATGGAAATCTAGGAAAGGTTATGGAAGAGGGCAGCCGCCATATTTTGAAAAGGATTATATTTGTATTTTTTCGTAACATAATTTCTGGTTTATGGTTTGAATGATATTTAAGAAGTTGTTGTTGGAAGTAATCTTTTTGTTCTAGATGGAGTAAAACTTATATTATTAAACGTCTAAGCGTCCTCTTGGCGTCCCAGTAACAGTGTTTAAATTGATTTTTGTTTAAGTCAGCTCTCGTCCACCAATATTGTGATTATTTTTCGATCTTAATAAAATAAATTTCTTCAGAAATAAAAATAGACTGAATAAAAATAATGTCATTTAATACATTTTTCCTAATGACATACAGTAGACTATTTTGATAAATGAAAGAAGAAGAATACGGTTCAGAATGGAAAGCAATCTTTTATAATAAATAAAAATATCAACTAGATTTACACTATAGATAATTGTGATATGCCTCAAAGTCAGGACACACTTTTAAGAGTATCCTACGAGATGGTAAAGGGCAAATATATTCTTCAAAAGACAAACAATGAATAAATATACGTTTAAAGTAAAATGATTTGTTAAATTTTTCATATAGTTATAAATAATAACCTTATACCTATTGTATAACGTTTTGATTTGAATTTTATGCGAAAACACTTTTAGTTTTACAAAATATGAAAAGGATAAAGATAAAATTATAACTGATTTTTCATTAATAATCCAAAATTCGATATTTATTTAAAGTAATCAAAATGTCTAACTTTTATTTAAAATTCTTTTAATTCTGAAAACCATAAACTAAATGCTCGCAGTTAAGATCATTATCAATAATTTTGGCATCTACACTACAATAGTGTAATAGTAAGGTTTTAACACAAAGGTTATGTCCTTTTAAGAGTAAATTTTCTCGGAAAAATATAAATGCTATTGTCACATAGCAATGTGTCTAATGAAAGGTCTCTTTAAAATGAGTTCACATAGAAGTTTGCTACCTTAGCTATGATCGGAAATACCGAAAGTCTATTTGCAATTTGGAGGAATGATAAATTTAAATATAAATATTACAAAATGCATATCAGTTTAAGGCTCTCGAGAAAACTAATACGAATACATAAAATATAAGCCTGATGTACCAAAATAGAAAGATGCGTAGAAGTGACCTTTTAGTGACAGTTACTATCACAATTCAATTTGTTGAAGCTGATAATATATATTTAAAAACTTTAATCTATTACATAAATAACCTTCGTTATACAAATTGTAATTAATGACTCTACTCCGCCACAAAAATGATTGTTTAGAAACTAGGGGTGTGGAACATCGCACAACTTTCAATTACACTATAACACTGACGTGGATTTGTGTCGTTTGTATATTTTCATCCTTCATTTAGAATAATTCTTGTATGGATATTTAAATATATATATATATATATCCTTATATTATCCATTATTATAAGCGAAACTGAGGGGAGAAGAAAAAACGATCGTTGATGAGGTATGCTCAAGGAAAGAGAACTCTTTGTTAAAGTCATTCGTTTTTAAACTTTTTACGCCATTAAAACATTTTTACGGGAATTTCGGATGTGGGGATGTTTAGAACACCTTAAGAAGAATTTCCACAGCGATTTTTATTGAAATCGTTAAAGCCGTTTTTTAGCAATCATTGAAAAACGTGCTTTTTTCAATGGCAGCTACCTTATGCGCTTGCGCGATTTTGACGAAAACCTTAATGTTAGGTCCCATGGCCACTAGCAACGCGCATACCAAATTTGAACATCGTAGGTCAATTTGTTCGGGTGTTATGCTAACCACAGACACACATACAGACATATATTTTTTCTAGATCACTTTTTTAAAATCAGGGTGTTCCAAAACGTGGGGAAATACAAAAAAAGAAAAAAAAAGAAAAAAAAATCGTTTTTTTTTTTTTTTTTTTTTTTTTTTTTTTTTAACCGAATGCTATACTTTCATTACATATGGGTAATTGAAAGTAAAAAATACATATCACAATATTCCGTTATGATATTTTTTTTATTAAATTTTATATATTACTACTTATGTTATTGTGTTTTTTTTTTAAAATCTTAAAATAAAAAATAAAAACTCTGCATTTATGGTTTTATTAATTACATGATTGACGATTTGTCGGTCTTTTCTTAGGAAGACGAATGTTGGTAACTTAGGCAATTCATCTTCAATTGAATATACAGAGTAATATTAGAGGTTGTTGTATTTGCGTACGCAGCAAAACACCTATTGTGTTGATCAGGATGCGAAATTACGGTGTAATGTGTATAGTAAAAAGTATCCTTTTCCGATCTATCTTCCCTCTTGGATATCCAACAAAGTTTTCAGACATATCTGGCCAAAATCTTCCGAATTCTTTTTTTCCCCCAACTAACAGCAAGGATTTATATTTAAATTACTTTTTGAATCAGTGAGGTAGTACTTTTCTACATTGCCTGGTTATTAAAAATCTTATGGATATTCAATGGTTTCCACCGCGTATATTTATTTGTATAATGAAAACTATCTCCAACGGTCCTTTAAAACCCACTGACGGTCATGCACGTATATATACGTCATTTGATTCCCAGTTTTTCCAACAATACACAACATTTTTTAATTTATAAATAAAATTTAAAATAAAATATTTTTTAAATATTTTTATTAGGATAATAATTATAACCGATATCTAAAAATAATAATAATAATAATAATAATGTAAAAAAATTATGGATTTGAATTAGAAATATAATTTTAAAAAAGTTGCAGAGAAAACAACTATAGAATTTCGCCCATTCCCATGACCGTCAGTGGGTTAAGCATTTTGCTGCATTTAATTTTAATGTTAGTCTCTACAAAAATGTTAAGTGAGCCTTTGGACCATCCGAAACTGTTTTTCCTTTTTCATTTTATCTTGTTTTTACTTTTCTGTAGCTGTGGAAAGTTTCAAACGCTTACCATTTCCCCTCTCCACTTGAGAATTCTATATCTTATTATCTACAAACATCTAGTGTATGAAGTATTGTCCAAACTCAATGTATTAAATTTTAATGAAAAATTATAAAGTAAAACATTCCATTCGGCAACTTTGTTAACTTGACTAATTCTCTGGAATAGTGATTACACAGGTAAATTAAAAAAGATTAAATATCCTTCCACTCGGAATTTCTCAGATTCAAAGATAATGGATGTGAAAGTATTTCGAGTGAATAGCGGGTATTATTCCTTTTGAAGATTATCTCCCCAGACGGTCTTGCACACTCAATTATCTCCATAAACTGCGTTTCCGTACCCCACATTTGGTGCGATCACTGAAGCCCATATTACAAAGGATCAAAAAGGCCAGTCAGAAGAAATGAAAAGAACAAGAAGACATCTCCAACAACCCAGCTTCCTGAACCCACACTGCAGAACAGATACCATTGTTTTTATCATTTTTTGGCAAATTTTTTTTCTTCCAGTTTAGCCACGGATAAAAAACTACCTTCTACAGAGAGACTGAACCCTATGGAAGAGGTCTTTTTGTCTGGCTTCAATCTTTCTCTCTGTTCTAACAAGTTTTATGGACAGTTGTCTCAAGTCATCCGTAAATGAGGATAGAGAGCAAAGGATGGTCGAAAAGAAAAGGTTTTTTTCCTTTCCCTTTTTTCACCTAGGTGAGAAAGGTTAATGGGTTTCTCGATCTTTTTGAAAAGAGTCTACAACTAATTGAGTGTTGCTTCTTTCTCTAATGAGTAGGGATGTGGTTGCTCTTTCGTAATAGGAATGTAACTGCAGAGACTGCAGAAAAGACGTTTTCTGTGTAATTGTCATGCATCTTGAGTAGAAGTTAAAGCTGGATTAGCACTGTGCCTTTATTTCATCCACTAGGCCAGAGATATTAAAAACTCGAGAAAACTTTTTAGTCGGACTTTGGCGTACCTATATCTTTTATATTAAATTTAAATGTATTTTAGAATAAAACATTTAAGAGCAGTGAGTTCAGAAATGGTAATACAATGAAGAGACTGATATGTACATTGGTATAATACATCAATGTGTATCTGGGATATTTACTCAGAAAAGTTGATATCGTGTATACAGCGTTACACAGTTGTTACATTGATAGTAGAAGTTAAAGCTGGATTCGCACTGTGCCTTTATTTTATCCACTAGGCCAGAGATATTAAAAACTCGAGAAAACTTTTTAGTCTGACTTTGGCATACTTATATCTTGAATATTAAATTTAAATGTCTGTTAGAATAAAACATTTAAGAGCAGAGTGTTCATAAATGGTAGTACAATGAAGAGACTGAAATGTACACTGGTATAATACATTAATGTTTAGCTGGGATATTTACTCGAAAAAGTTGATATCGTGGACATAGTGTTACACAGTTGTTACATTGATATTTTAAAAAAAGACACAGCTTGGAATTCTGATTTCAAGTGTTGCACGCCTATCGCGCGAAGCGATTCTTAAAAGCACACACACATAGTTATTTTTCGGCACATTACTTTCTTAAAAATAGTTTTTGATATAATTAAGAGTAATAAACATACTTTAACACACATACAGTCATTTTTTTTTGCTACATTACTTCCACAAAAAGAGTGTTTGATATAATTACTAAAAATTAACGTCCTTTAAATGATAGCATCTAACACCCTATACTTACCATTAATGTAGGAAATACTATGCCTTTTGTGAGCTCTAATTACTACATCACGTTGAAAATTCCTTAAATATTTATATTTGTCCACTCTAATTAATAAAACCTCTGTAGGAGTTTCAACAAATGTCTACTACTTTATATGTGCAGTGCTTGACGTAAACAATGGCGTGCATATGTAGTATCGTACTTGTTTTTTCATAAGGTGCTATGTGTCAGCATTTGTGGCATTTCAGTGTATTTGAAATGATATTACATCATTAAAGTATGAAACACGTAATAGGATGTCTAATCAACGACAGGGTATTTAAATAACAGTAGATAATGTTGGTTGCAATCTTGTCCATCCCTTCTATGCAGCTGTTTTTTTTATAAGTGATGGGCAGTTACCAATGCATAGATTCATACCTCAAAGTATCTCCTCGATGGGTACCTTTCGTGGTTGATGGGATATTTTTATTAGAGAAATGGGTTCACACTCGTTTTGGAGTGATGTTTATATTCTTTAAATCATTTATTCATAGCAATAGTGTAGCAAATTATAACATGATGTCCGTACCTTTGGAAACTAGAATAATACCTCATCAGAATACATTGGCAGAGGTAGAACACATATAGTTACATTATAAATTTGTAGTTTTAATAATGCAAGCGCTTATACTTAGTTCAATATAGTAATATAAATTATTGCATCCCAAGATCAATTCTCTTTCACCACAAGATATTTTTTACTAATGCTTTCACGTGAGTAATATTGGACACCAGATGATTATAAAAAAGTGGGAGATTGATATTTTCCTTTTGGATACCATTGAAATATATTTATTTGATGAAACGGTTTCGGTCTTGGTATTCAACAAATTCTATTGAAGTACTGGGCTCTCAATCAGAATATTATCCAATTAAAGAAGATACTTTTATTATAATTGCATGTCTTACCCTCATACAAGTTTATTTTGAAGAGACAATGGTTTGGAATTCATTTTTGTGAACTATTATGGGATATTTTATCAGATTACTGCTTGGAGAAATAATTAAAATTTATTGACGTCACTTGTATACCCACGAGAGCCCATTCTTTTGTTCCATATTCCACCAATCATATGTGGAACACTTCAGTGATGCCTTTTGGCATCTCATTGGAAGCAGTATTTCACTTGATTATAGCTTTGAAGGTGGAACGGAAAAGTTTGCCAATAGTAGTATTTAAGGGCTGTCACTAAAAGATCGCTTTTACACACGCTTCTATTGTAGCTTCGTAAAAATAATGAATAGACTTACCGTCAACCAATCGTTCTAAAACTTTTCTAATTGACTTCTGGTTGATGACAAAGTATTATATCACGTTTTGGGGTCTTGCTAAAATACCGTTTTTACTCATTCTCCTATTTCCATGTCCCCAAGGTCTAGGACTAGGTCAGAAGTAGGTAAGGACTAATTAACATACTTGCTGCAGTTATTCAATCGATCTGAAATTTAGCAGGTAGACTCGTTCTCAGTGGCTATGCGCTCTAATAAATTTTGGGGAGAAAAAATAGTTAATTTTACGGAATTTATGGTTTCCTTCATAATGGTCAAAAACTATGAAAACTTGATCTTAGCTCGAAATAGCTTAAATACGTTACAATTGCACATAAAAGTTGGTAATGCAAATAAAGGATTTATATTAAATAACTTTTATTGCGACTGTATTGCTTCATTAATGGTTAAGATACTAAAAGATGTCTCTGATATGTGTTTCATATGTCTAGTTCTCAATTTCAAACTAATATTTTTTAATTATATACTATTTAACATCGTATTATACGACTAACAAAAACATCTTTCTCCTTGCTAGCTTTCCTTGAAATCCACTTAATTTGTCTGCCTCCCAATTGTAGTTTCGCAAATTTCCTACGTCCTCGTTTTTTGAGATGTTTGTTAACTCTCTTCCAAGAAAAGTGTGTTTGTTAGGGTGGATGAGTTTATCCATATTGTAATCCATCAAAGTCACCTTCTCGGAAGGATGAGCCACGAGACGACAGAATTTGTCACTACTAATTTGTAATTTTACAGAAACTGCCGAAAACGCCACATAAAAGGCCTATTCTACGTAAGCGCATTCAGTGAAGGACAATGGATCCTTTTATGGTCTTTGTATTCTGCGCGTTTGAGCTTCTTTAATTTTCTTCGTCATTTGAAATGAATTAATCCTTATTCAGGGATGAAACTTCAAGTCAATGACTCCTTCAACGTAATCATAATTAGTAAGCCTCGACCAGATATATTCTATCCTTTGTTTGAAAGATACCATTCTTAGAAATTTTCACCTTCAATTACCCATATGTATATACATAGGGTAATGAAAGTATAGCATTAGGTAAAAAAAAAATGTTTGTTTTTTTTGGCATTTCTCCACGTTTTGGAACATTCTGATTTCAAAAAAGTGATCTAGAAAAAATTTCTGTATGTGTGTCAGCATAACTCTCGAACAAATTGACCTACGTTATTCAAATTTGGTGTGCTAGTTGGTGGTTAGCCATTGGACCTAGCGCGTTAATGTTTTCGTCAAACTCGTACATGCGCGTAAGGTAGCTGCCATTGAAAAAATCATGTTTTGATCAAAATCGTTGTGAAAATGCCTCTTAAGGTGTTATAAACATCTCCACCAACGAAATTCCCGTAAAAATCCTTTAATGGCGTAAAAAGTTGAAAAACGAATGACTTTAACACAGAGTTCTCTTTCCTTGAGCATACCTTATCAACGATTGGTGTTTATTTCTTTTTTTATCTCTGCTCAGTTTCACTTACAAGAAAGGATAATATAAGAATTATCTATAAGCATATCGCTAAAAGCACCATTTTGGCGATTTTTTTTAGGACCCATATAAGTATTATAACAAAAAATATCGCCCAAGTGGACATTTTTTCTAAACGAATGATGAAAATATGAAAACGATAAATGACACAAATCCACATCAATAATTTTGTGTAATTGAAAGTTGTGCGATGTTCCACACCCTTAGTTTATTTTTGTATTAAAGGCACTTGAAAGCGTGTGGAAAATAATGACGCATTGTTTCATCCCTGAAAATTTTAGCAAATAGCAGGTAAGCGACAGAGTGTTTGAAATTAATATTTCGGTATCATTTGATTTAGAATGTCAATTTTAATTTTATATAGATATTTTATTCCAATATATTAATTATTTTATGAATCTCGATAAAAGGTATTTTATGATCCAAAAAACCTTTCGATCTATTTGCCCGAAAATCAGCTGATCGCTTGCCAGGGATTTGCATTTACACCGTTTTCCATCTGCACTCTCGCCGACCAAACGGTATAGTGGTTAGCGTGCTAGCTTCTAGACCTCGAGGTTGCGGGTTCGAGTAACGTGTTAGGCATGGGTGTTTGTAAATGTATGTTGGCTTGTCTAATGACGAATGTTTTGGTACATTATAGCCCTCGTGTTGCTGACGGCACCAGATAATCTGAAAACAACCAACCAACCCTCTGCATTCTATTTTGGTATAAGTTTCTAGCGTTAACTATCAGTCACCATAAAATTTTTATTTTTTATTTTTTGTACAAAGAGGTTTGTGATAGATTATTTAATAAGATATATATTTTATAATGGATTCGGACACATTTATCGATACCATTTTAATCACAGATTTGTATTCGTTACCCAATTTTTAAATATTTTTTCCAATTGTTTTGGAAGTTTCAAATGAGATGACAGAGAGTCACACAGAGTCTTTGTATATGTTTCTCACTGCACTACTGTACTTGTAGAAGATAAAACGTGAGATTTTAGGTTTCTACAGTTTGACTTATGCTTTGTAATTTTTGCGCAAAATGTTAATTGAGATGCAGAAAATTTCAATGTGCATGGTTCCTTAAAATATCCTACATTTAATGGTTAAATTAGATTAGGACGTTAAATGGATGATTTCTGAGAACAATGTCGTAGCCTTTTAGATTAGAATGGCATAACCTGATACTTATTATTTGACTATCAAAGGATCCTACTGTTAAACTCTTCATGTAACACAGCGTTTCTCAACCTTTCAGTATTAGCGGCCCAGTTTTCAATCATAATTTTCTTCGCGCCCCCGCTTACAATAAGACGTATACAACAATAATGTATATTGAGTATTTTGGATTCTGTTTTTAAATTATTTTTAACTAACTGCAAAAACAAGAGTAAAAGCGAGCCAACTTTGGCGAGATACCACATCAGGCATTTTGACAAGCGGGAGGTGAGCACGACTGATGCCGTCTCGAGCATGCGTAGAGCAAATGTTTTCTAATAGGAAGAAGGAAAATGTTCGATAATACAAGTTTCAATTCCATCCAGTCTCATTAGAGTCGATCCTTCTATCGCTATCGAATCTACCGTGAATGTGTATGTTGTATATGTTTTCGTGCTAATTGCAATTTACTATATTAAATATTCACGGCAACAGATTTATTCAGACTCATGGATACATTTTTAAGCGGAAGTAAGCGAGCATTAGACGATAGTCAAGCATCAACAAGTATACACAGACGAGCGTGGTTCCGAAAATAAAATCAAGAAAATATTCTCAAGAATACTTAAATTTTGGATTTACCAGTACTAACGTAAATGAAGAAAGGCCCCTGCGTATCATTTGCTCAAAAATATTGGCCGCAGATTAATTAAAATTAAAATCATATAAAAAGCAAAAATCATTTTTTAAAGAAACTTTGTCTGTGAATAAAAAAAGCTTGAATTGCATCTTACAAAGTTTCATGTAAAATAACCAGATGTAAAAAGCCTCACACCATTGGTGAAGAGCTTATTTTGCCAGCAGCA
Organism: Linyphia triangularis; assembly: GCA_963978545.1. Classification (NCBI taxonomy): domain Eukaryota; kingdom Metazoa; phylum Arthropoda; class Arachnida; order Araneae; family Linyphiidae; genus Linyphia; species Linyphia triangularis. The sequence goes on from OZ021726.1 coordinate 54,145,818, forward strand.
ATTGCGATTGTAGAAACTATGTTGGAAGATAATTTTTCAAAACAATTGCAGTCCATACCTCTTTCAAATGATACTGTTCCTCGTCGAAATGGTGATATAGCTGAAGATGTACAGTGTCAGCTTTTCTCGAAGTTGCTTAACAAATTGTTTTCAATATAGCTTGATGAAGCAACAGATAGTAATAAAGATGCTCATTAATGCTCATTTAATTGCCTATGTTCGATTTTGTGATAATATGTCAGCTATAGAAGAACTACTTTTCTGCAAACTAATAGAACTCCAAACAACAGTGTTCGCATTATTTGCTATTTTAAATGATTTTATGAACGAGGCAAACATAGAATGGAAAAATTGCGTTGGAATATGCACCGATGGTGCTCGTTCAATGTCCAGAAAATTCCAAGGTATACAAGCACTTGTAAAACAAAAATCGTCTCAGTGCGTCTGTACACATTGCATGATCCACAAGGAAGCTTTGGCTTCAAAAGAAATGAGTCCTGGTCTGAATATTATGTTAACTACGGTTGTAACCGTATTAAGTTATATAAAAATGAGACCCCTGATATCGAGAATCTTTTCCGCACTTTGTAAAGACATGGGTTCAGTACATTCAGCATTACTATTTTATTGCGAGGCATGATGGTATCACGTGGAAAATTTTTGCTAAGTGTTTATCAATTAAGAGAAGAAATCGCCATTTTCCTAGAAGAAAAAAACAGACCGGAAGCCGAGAATTTTCGTGATGGTTTATTTGTGATGAAATTGAGCTACTTGGTCGACATATTCGAGAAATTAAATAACTTGAATCTTCAACTCCAAGGAGCAAATACAGATTTGTTGGATACGAGTGATAAAGTTAATGCTTTTTGTAGAAAATTGGAATTGTCGAGCAGAAATTTAAAGCAAAAAAAACTAACAATGTTTGCAAATGTGAATGATTGTACTAAAATTTACAAGGCTGAAGAAGAACATGTAAAAGTTGTTTTTGTACCATTGAAAATCATTTAGTCATGAAGCCAAAGAATTTAAAAAAAAAATTTCTTGCTGACAACAAACTGATAGCAAGTTACGAGTGGATTATTGATCCATTTCATAAGACTCCCGAAGGACTCTCAATTGATGAGGAAGAAAAATTCATAGAATTCACGAATAGTGGCGAAACCAAAAGACAATTTAGTAATAAATCACTATTTGAATTTTAGGCAGGAGTAGAGGATGATTTTTCTGCACTAAAAACAAGGGCATTTCGCATTCTATTACCATTTTCAACATCCTACCTTTGTGAAACTGGATTTTCTGCTGTGGCTTCTTAGAAGGTAAAATATAGATCTCAGCTTATTATAGAAGCAGAACTGAGAGTGGTTATTTCTAATATCAAGCCATCCTTCGAAAACTTTGCTCTGGAAGACAGACCCAAGGAAGTCACTAATAATTGTTAAATTTGTTTTTAATTTAAATATGTTTTAATTTAGTAAGTTGTTTGACTTTATTTATTAAATATGCCGAAATGTATTTGGGTTTCTATGTGTATGTGTGCTTTTCTTTCAGTCAGTTAATCAATTTTTTTTTAAATAATATTTTCTCTTGCATATTCTCGCGCCTCCCCTCTAGTGTGCTCTCGTAGGGGGGCGCGCCCCACAGGTTGAGAATCGCTGATGTAACATACCTAAATGTATATACCCATTATAATACAACCTATATAAAAAAAGTTAAAATGGTACACTGAGTACCTTTTGCAAACCCCCCTATATGTAGTACCTGGAACACTTTTTACAGTAATCCATTATTATCTTTTTAACCATCTCAAAGAACCCTAAATCAGCCAGGAAAAATCTAGCCATTTCAAGAATATTTACCATTACGAGATAATCTTCTGGAATTCTGGAAATAAGCCATTAGGGTACCTGGCGAGGGTGGTAATGATGGAGAAGGGGGGGGGGAGGGGAGAGGGGGGGATGTTGAGCATCAGATCATTTGTGTCAAGGATTTTCTAAAGCAGCTGATTGTGCTCTCCTGTAATTGGGTGGTGAGGTGTGAGAGTGAAGGATTCCCAAGGTGATCATTTCAAGTGTGAGATCCTCTTTCTCACACTGGAATAAATTGAACGGAGATGTAGATCGTGAGGCAAGACTGAGAAAAACCAATTGGAGGGACATTGAAGTTTGTTTCAGGTTTATCCAAGAGATTTACTTATTCCATCATTTGTTGTTGAAAGGGCTCATGTTTCCAATTACGATTACATCGGACAATTTTTTTGGGTGGAACAGTTATTCGATTTTCGAAATGGAAACTTGAAGTATGTAATGCAAACTTTTAGTTGTCACTTAAAAATTCCAATAAATTCTCTGTTGTAAAAATCTACATTTTTATTGCATCATGAACAATAATAGAACATGAAAGGGATATATTTCAACAATAAAAGGTTCGTTGGAGGATTGTTTTCTTGATTTATTGTAGGTGGAAAAGGGTTAATTGTAAGTAGTGGTCTAATGCTATGTAATCTATGTTCTACCCCCCCCCCATCAACTCCGTCCGTATACTTCGTTCATCAAAAATGTTGGCAATCTATTTGAGTGGTCTTAAATTAAGAACGTCTTGCAAATTTAGTTAAATAAGCTATATTTAAACAACACATGATTTTTCAAAAAACATTGTAAAATAGTTCGAAGCTATTACTGAAGAGTTAAATAAAAATTTCTAAGGAAAAAGTTATTAACATCTTTTAATTATATAAATATGTATTAAAAACATAATAAAAGATTGTGAAACAGACACACTCTTTAACGCTACAAAAATTAATTGTACACCTTCCTGTTTCTCTGATCTTCCTCGTGTTCCATTTTTTTTCTTGAACACTTCCTTAGCAAAACTACTAATCAGTTTTTTTATTATTATTTTTTTTTTATTTATTATTGTAGAAGCGAAGCTTAGTTTCTAATTTAAAATTATTTATAATTGGGCTAAAAGTTTTGATATTTTGTCTTGTCATAGACGGTGTAGTCTCATAGAAACATCAACTTTGAAGAGTAAATTTACAATTTTTAAAGTTGATTGGTTTGCTAAATTATCTTACGTAACGGTTCAATGAATTCTCGACGACATGTCAAATTACTACTCAAATTTTATGAAGATGTGTTTGTTGCAACGGGCTCTAAGCCGTTGTATTTTAATTATGGACTGTCCATTACTGTTGGGATGTTATGTACAATTTTTTTCTCTCTCATAGACTAAAGAATCTGATATTCGATTGTAAACATTTTATTTCAAAACATAAAAATGAATATATTTGTGGAACTTCAAATTGTCCAGAAATATATAAATATCGTGAAATTTGAAGTCCTTGTGGGTGAAGCTCACTGTGGTTGACATGTCGGCCTATGGGTAAATATGGCTTTGGATCTGACTTAGTCAACAGTTCACTAGGAACAGTTTCGAAATGAGAAATGTATCACAATGCTACAATAACAAAATAGAAGCAAACTTTTTCTCTTTATAAACCCTGCAAGTTATACTAAATGAAAGTTGTATTAAAATTATTCATAACGGAAATTATTCTAATTGAATAGAGGTGGGGATGCTGATGTCATCATCAAATACAGCTGAGAAACCTTGACCAAAAATACGAGTATTTTTTTTTTTTTTTTAACTTCTATTATTGGGTATGTGTGCTGTTCTTGGTATTTTCTTTCATTGGTAGAAAATCATCATCGCCTTTAACTTGACAATAGATTTTTTACTCAATGACTTCATTAACAAGAAATGTTTCAAAGTAGACTTAAGAATTGAAGTGAAAACTCCCACGTCTCGTTAACTATGATTTTACGTTTGCTAAGCGTAATTCTTTTACAAATAACTGCATTTTGTAAACGCCCAAACTAAACATTTGCATAAGAAACTTGTTAACGTCATTTAACCCTGAAATACTACGGATATATTTCAAACAGTGTGTATATTTTTGAAAAGTTAGTAATTACAAGGTAGAAAAAGAAACAATACATTTACACCCTTTCCCTTTCAGCGTGAATGGTAAGAATAAGTTGTAAAATCATTCATTCCCGTTGTAATTTGATTATTTCTATCATTGTGCCTTTCAACAGTTCCAATCGTTCATGAGTGTTCTGTCTTTTAAATTCATAATGGAATTGTTGTTTAGACAGACACGTGTTCTATAAATTATATTTTATGTTTGTCTGCCAACGCCATCTTTTCAGAAATCACCGCGTTTCTTAATTGGAAAATAACTTTGAGACAAACCAAACAGCACTTCCAGAGGAAGGAGTTTCGTAAAAATTAGAATCAAGTATACTATTGACTTAAGTCTTTATCTCGGTTATTTTATTAGTGATTCTTACTTATAGCATTGTTTCGCTACAAAAAGTTTGGCAGTTTAAGGCCATTCTGAATCAAGCCATTTTTGACACATCCAGTTACATCCCTCTACTGTTCTATTGTCTTGAACTTTTTCCAACTGGAATCCATTTGTATAGTTCCAAGTCTTCATTCTTCTTTAAAGGGATAATTTAAAGTACTCTTATTGAACTATACCCAAATCATAATTGAAATGGTTGTGTGTCGGGAAGATCTGTCAACACTTGACCTTCGTGGTCGAAATGTATTTTACGTATGTCACGATTTGGAAGGCCTCTACTGAAATTCACGTTGCAAATTATTTCACGCTTAATATAAAAATCAAAATATGAAATCCCATTCTTCTAATAGATGATAAGGTCAATAAGGTCACAAGGTCTTTTCCGTAGAGCCTTCCAGACCTTCAAGTATACCTATAAGGTCACATTAATTCAATCATCAGGAACCCATCGGTACGTGTTTAGCAGGAAAATTTAATATAAGCAGGCTTAATTAATGGACACATATGACCTGCATCTTCCATTTTGCAAGTCAATCCGACTTTGTTGACATATTCACCTTATGTCAAGACCAAAGGAGTAAATTAAATAATGATCGCCCGGTTCGACCATGACATAGTCTTCACTAGTTTCTGGAGGATTATCCGATTGTGAATTTTTCCTACTTAAATCGCGCATAAAAGGTGTTTTTAAATAAATTAGTTGTAGCGCCAGACTTTTCACAGTCTGGTTGATGTTTGACGCGACTTAACGTGTTGAAATGCATGGGGAAATGTGAAGTGGTTTTTTGAGAACCGTGTTTGAACAAAAGATTTGCCTATTTATCAACTGAATAAAAGGAATTGGAATATAATTCGTTCCAAGTGCATTATTTTTTCTTAGTTTAGTTGTGGCTAGATCAAGTTATTATGGACATTTCACATGGTCTCGGACTGATAAAAGTTTATTTTAAGTACATTTGCTATTTAGTTTTGTTCATTGGCTCACATGCTTTTGGTAGAAATTGCATCGTTGGATGCACAATGGTTTTTCGACATCAATGATTTCTGTTGCAATGCGCTGGTAATAGTACATTAAAAACATTGCATTCAACTTGAATATTTCAATTGGCTTTATGAAAAATAAATGTATTTACTATTTCAAAATTTATGATATAAACAAGTAAAATTTGGACTAAACTGTTGTAGTTTTAATTTTTCGTCCCAAGAGTAGATTCAGTGTAACGTGAACTTGAAGCAAATGCTCTTTTTGTTTACCAATATTTGGGAAACATTTAAAGGTAATGTAATATTACAACATGAAATTACATTACCTTTGAATGTTGCAAAATGCAACTTTTACTGAAAGTTTAATAAAGTATAAATTAATATATTGTTGTTTTTGTTATTTTCCCTTTTATAGTTCCATAACATATATATGTATATATTTCTTATATCATTTCATAATTAAACATTTTTATATCACAAAAACAATCTTGAATACTAACCAATAAAGGTTTTGGTTGCATTATATCAAACAACATTATATCAAATTCACATAGTAAATGCCTCTCTTTCAATTGATACATGGTAGAATATTATGAGATAGCAAATTACATTGAACTTTTTTTATTTATTTATTTATTTATTTATTTATTTATTTATTTATTTATTATGCTAAATTTTTTACAATCATTTTGGAGGAGATCATTTGTTGTAAAAATAATTTCAAATAACAAATACTCCAAACAAAAAATGAAAGGAGCTTAGTATTGGATTACTTTATTGTAATTAAAGACATTTAAAGATACTAATTACGATACTATTTACACAATGGATTATCCATGGATATATTTATGTGATTGAAAAACTTAAGTAATTCTAACGTCATCACTGTTTGTCAAAAATATTCAAAAATTTAAAAAGTACTTTTAAAACTTAAATAATATAATAATATAAATAAACATTTACTTTTAACACGTTGACTGACACTAGCGTTTACAGTGAAATCTCCTTCAGGCCACGAGTACCGCTGTACAAAGCGTATTCTGCTGAGTACCTCCACCGATATTTTAATAATGCGAATCGCTTTTGGTCGCAAGACTAATTTCTCTCTCCGTTTGTTTCCTTGGTATCATGTCTGTTTATTTGTGTTCATTACTTCGCATCCGTTTCTCATTTCGCCACTTTACACGATCAGTTTGAATCTTTGCCGAGTTAAGAGGATATAACTTAAAATATTAACCCGAATTCATTGAAATGTCGAAAAGTAAGATATAAAACTTATTTCCTAGTGAGTCAAATAGCAGTGAACAAAAAAGATTTTTACGATACTTACAATAATTTTCTTAATAAACCATTTTCGTATTACTTTTATAACAATTTAGTAGTTTTGTTACTTCCTGTGAAATATCTTTTCAAGTACATACGAATATCCTTCGTAAAATAGTCAAATAAGCGTCAACCCAATACGGATGGCGCAGCCCTATCAGAAACTTTGCTGTCACCCGAATATGAGTGACGCAGCGGTCAACGTGTTAATGTATAATTTATTTTATATGATGTAGCTAAGGAATACTTTTTTTTTTCAATAGATTTCAGCTATTGATTGTGATCTTTCCTCTTTTAATTGTTTGTTTTTATTTGTATATTTAGCAATATGCTATTTTTTCCACGCATTGAAATTGGAAATAACAGTTTTAAAGGCATAACATAATTAAACATGCATTTTGGAAATTATATGGATGAGGAATGCAGAATGAAAAGCGCAATGAATGCTTTTAGCGTTTTTAATAAAATGCAAAGTAGGGAATTTTTGAATATTATTATAAATTTAACATGATAATGAATAGTATATGTTATCTAATATAATTTAAGTAATATCTAAGATAAGATTAAGGAATAGAATGAATATGAAAGTGTGGTATCATTCTTTTTATAACCAAAACTTCCAATCCTATTTTAGAAATGTTTTTGCGTTAAATATTTCACAAATGTGTGTATACATAAATGTGTGTATACAAAATTTATGTATACATAAATTTTTGGAAATCTGATAATTATACTTCAACGATTTTGAATACTGTATAATATCGATTTAGTAGAGTTATAATATCGATAACAAAACACTGAAATACGAAAGCACAAACATATTAAAATTGAATTAGTAATAAACATCAGAATTTGATTGCTTTTTTAAAAGCCTGATGTTTTTTTATCATCATTTTTATTATTTTTATTAAACTATTTGCAGTAAGTAAATGTAATTTCTTTTACTTGTAAAAGTATTTCCATTTTCTATTTTTTTATTATTTCAATCACCATACTGTTAACTTTTCTTTTCATTACGTGCTAATTTTCTCTTTTTATAATATGATTTCTTTCTTTCGAACTAAACGATCTTCAAAAGAAATCTTTTAAAAAAATACTGCTTAGTTGATGATCAAGAACTTTTTTACCATTAAAATTCCTTCTGGTAATCCACTTTATAACGATTACCTTTTACCATGCTAATGATTTTTCCTTTTGTTTCAAAATCTACTTAAATTCATTTTAAAAAGGTCTTATCATGCATAAGTGGTAAGGTGAACAATATGCATCATATCCTGGCCTTCCTCTATCGTTTTAAGCCTGCCGGAATCTGTATCAGATTCGGCCTTTCCCTGGAAGAAAAACACTTGTTTCAAGGTGAAAGGAGACACGACTCATTCTCCTAGATTTCCAAAAAAGAAACAGATTTTTTCCCTTCCATCAAATCCTTGACTTAAACGGAATATCCTCGGATAAAATATTCCAAATAAACACATTATCCGAACAAAAGAAAAAGCGAAACAACTCATCTCTGATCTCAGACGATTTCGGATAATGATATTCGTGATATATGATTTTCCGTTCGATAAAAATAACACGAGTTTAATAGTTATCTTTTCAATTTACTCTCGAATACAATCAGTTACAATCTCAGGGATCCACGCGATATTTGGAATATCCACGTTCGGTTGGAGGAAAAAGATTGTAATGTTCCATTGTGGCGACCTTCGGACATTAGAATAGAATTCTGCCATCATTTGTTATACATTAGAAGAATTTCGTTGGGATAAAGATAGTAAGAACGATATGATTGATTGCAACGTCCTCTATATATTTTTATATCAAAATCGATTAATTTTACCGCGAGAAAGATATATGAATCGTTTATGCTGAATCGATCTCCGAATATGTGCTCTTGACTGCCCTCTAGTGGTTTAACAACTGGTTTGATATTCTGATACCGTGTTAATGTCCTGTTCTTTGACCTATTGTTAGAGTTACATTTTCTATGTTAAGGACAAATTTAAATTTATTTCCATACTTTGAAACGGATAGTAGTTTAGCGAATTTTATAGCGCTTCGTGATCGGAATAATTTAGAGTATATTGTGCTCATTTCGGATTATTTAGCTTTGTTTTAAGAACACCCGCACGTGGCAAGGTTCCTATGTAGGAACATACTCATAATACTTTATGATGCGAGGTCTGATGCAAATTTGACACTAAAACAGCAAATGCCGTCTTGAATTCATCTTTTCTTATTATATCAGAACTTATATTTGTTTACTTACATCGAACTATGGAGGTCAAAGTATAGTATATTTGCTTTAGAAATGCGTTAGGTAAGGAAATAAAAATCGTTTCAGAAGATTTTGGTTTACCAGACGTCATTTAGTCAAAAGGAGTAAATAGAACACTCCGAAATTGTTCAAATGCTGGTAAAATCTCTCTTATTTTGCCAAATTGTAGACGACCAAATTATTAAATAGTCCAACTAACAATCCTTTGCGTTATTTTGCTAGAAGTTACAAGTGGATGTGTGGTGGAATTGTATTATAGGAAGTACTAAAAGTAACTGTTAAGTACAGACGATACTGCAGCTCGCTAACTGCTTAAAATTTTTTTAGATGGTTATAAGTTCATTTCCCCCCTATCCTCTTGTATTGAAAGGACTTTAGAATTCAGTCAAACATAAAACATTCATCTATAGTTTACACGTATTCAATTTTCAATGTTAATTTTATTAAATGAGTGATCAAGTATGTATTCCAATCAGCAAATTGCTAAATACGGCGAGTCAAAGCATGCAACCACTATTGCTAACAGTAGATATTTTAGACGATTTGGGGGGGAAAAAAAAATATTTACTGTGTTTCAATAGTTCATCTGTAAATGTGACTGATTTTGATATACTTGAAAGATTACATTGTATATTAATATTTTATTATATACTTAATTACATTTGTCTTGTTAAAGATATTAAAATGCATTCAGAATTTGAAAATGTTGATTCGAAACAATAGTCGATAGCTATCGGCGTTTTATTGGTAACTGTGTTTCGGTTAGAAATTAAGAATAGGAAGTTATTACATAAACCAACTAAACTAAGCAATTAGTATACAACTCAAGAATATTTACGAAAACCAATGCTTGAGTGGGTAATGGATGCGTTTAAAAACCATGTTTTGAATGAAAAGAAGACCACCTTTAACATTTTAAAGATGAGTGATTTGCAATTAAAAAGGGTCAGTAAGTTAGAGAAAAGGTCAAATTGAGTTTTAATGGGGTAATGAGTGCCTACCGTGGCAGTTAAATGGATTTTTTTTTAAATCAATAATTTGTCATTTGTTTTGGAATTTGCAAATCTAGACAAATTTCAGCTTTGTTTCTAAATTCCAACTATCTTGTTCATGTATGAAATCACGTCAAATGTTAATGTTTTTTTGTGTTTATCAATGATGTTCTAACAATAATTTTCAGTCAGTCAGTTTGAAATATATAAACTAAATCGCTGAATATCAATCCAGATTCGCAATTACTGTGTGTTTTTTGTTTCATATTTTTTCATCTCAGAACTTTTTACGTATTTGTGTTATAACAAATACATACTTTTCAAAATTCAATGTTCTTATTTTATGGAGCTTTAAAATTTCAAATACTAAAAATATGATATCGATTAAGAAAGACTATCTTAAACAATTCTCAAAATTAATATTTTAAGAAAGCCTGATAATAACATACTGTATTTTCAAGTAAGCCCATGTAAATAAGCTGGACAAATGCAAATATTCATATGTCGAGTGTTCCGTACACAAACCCTGCATTTAAGTATACGTGAACTTTGGAACGTAACATTAGATTCACAATCTATTCATGAACAGATTATTTTCAGAGTTAAACTTTTTCAATCCGATTTAAGTATCGATGCAGCTTCGTTCATCAGTGAAATAACCAAATAACTTCTAGTGTTAGCAAACTACATTTCCTTTGTTTCTCAAAATAGCTTTTAAATAATTTGAAGTTTTAAAAATACGTATTAGTAATTGAGATGCCACTGATCTCAAAAGAGTTGAACGTAAGCGGAATTCAAATTGTCTAAACTCGAAACAAAGTCAAAATCTATAAAACAAATTTTAATTAAAGACAATAATGAAAAGGATGATAAACTTTGAATATAAATTTAAAAAAATAATTTCTTCATCTAAAAGAAGAAGATAAACAATTTTATTTTTGGCCAGAAGCCATACCTAATGATTATATCGAACGTTAATTTTTTTTAAATCTATGATTAGTTCATTTATCAAACTAGGGGTGTGGAACATCGCACAGCTTTCAATTACACTATATTGCTGATGTAGATTTGTGTAATTTATAATTTTTATATTTTCATCAGCCGCTTAGAAAAAATTGCCAATTTGGCGATATTTCTTGTGATGTATCTTATGTCTCTTTAAAAAAAAAAAAAAAAAAGGAATTTTGGTGGAGATATGCTTATCGATAATTCTTATATTATCCTTTCTTGTAAGTGAAACTGCACAGATTTTTTGTAAGTGAAACTGAGAAGAGATAAAGAAAGAAAGAAGGGGAAAAAAAAAAACAGGAAAAAAAAAAAAAAAACCCCAGTCGTTGATGAGGTATGCTCAAGGAAAGAGAACTCTGTGTTAAAGGCATTCGTTTTTCAACTTTTTACGCCATTCAAGCACGGGCATTTTTTTACGGGAATTTCGGTGGTGGGAATGTTTAGAACACCTTAAGAGGCATTACCACAGCGATTTTGAACAAAATCTTTAGAGCCGTTTTTTATCAATTACTGAAAAACATGATTCTTTAAATGGCAGCTATCTTACGCGCATGCGCGATTTTGACGAAAACCTTAACGGTAGGTCCCATGGCTACCACCAACTCGCACACCAAATTTGAATATTGTAGTTCAATTTGTTTGGGAGTTATGCTTACTACATATACACAGACAGACAGACATTTTTTCTAGATCACTTTTTCGAAATCAGGATGTTCCAAAACGTGGAAAAATGCAAAAAAAAAAAAAAAAAAAAAAAAAAATTCGACTTAATGCTATACTTTCATTACCCTATGTATACATATGGGTAATTGAAAGTAAAAAAGCCTTTTAAACTATTCATAATCATACTTCTCGTCTGCAGGTTTCAGAATTAATAGGGAGTAGGGAGGGGGGGAAGTATTTTCACCAACGCTTAATTACATCTTTTCAACATCGTAATAACAACGTTCAAATACAAACACAACATTTGTACGTAACAACAAACACCAAGTTTTGAAGGAAAAAAACAATTTTAATTAATTAAAAAACAACCTCTTTTCTTTTCATTTTTCTTCTTGCCTATTTTTTTGTATATATATATAGATAGATAGATAGATAGCTGTGTGTCACATTTCTTTTTAATATTCCAACTAAATACCATTGTAACTCAATGTTTAATTATTTGTGGGTGCGTCATATTGCTAAATAAGAAAGAAATCGCTTCTTATAAAATATATATTAAGTTATTTTGTTACAGTTAATATAGATCTGTAAAATTAAATTACCTAATTATATAAAAGAATTATAACAATATCTTTTCTCATAATTTTTACTCCATTTCTTTTCCTTATATGTAGTTTAATTTACAAGAATATTCAGGTCGTATTAAAAGTTTACAATATTCACATCAAATATAGTGCGGTTATGTTGAACTATATATCCTTCATGTAACAAATCGTCGTATAAGTTTTAACTAATGGGTAATCCTCAAACCATAAAACTCAAACAGGAAAAATACCAACAAGAAATTCAAACATCCTCCCCAACAATCTCTAAAAGTCGAACAATAAGAAAACTAGCATTAAAAACCCGAAACAGGGTTAAATCCTTCTAAATCTCACTTGCCCCCAACAAAACTGGATCCGCGAAACTAGCAAAGAAAAAACAGCAAAGAAAGGGGGTCGGTGAAAATGAAAGTTTCTTGCATAAAAAAAAAGAGTGAAACCTACTCCTGTCTATTTTGATCTTAGAAGTCATGCAGAAGGAATCATGATATGGTTAAGGGTGTGGGTTTATGTCAGGCTTCTTTTTTGAATAAAGGGGGGGGGGGGATGTCTTTTCGAAAGAAATTATAATCTCTTAATGTTGTATTTTTATCTGACTTAAGAGTGGGGGTGAGAAATTATGTGTGAGCTGACACACAATGGCACTTCCTGGATGGTATTTGCATTGGGGCGAATTTTATTTAAATGGATGTAAGAGGTCTTTTTATGAGGATAAAGGAGTAGAAATATCCTTAAACGAAGAGGATAGTGAAGAAGGGGAGGGGGGAAGAATTACGTGGATAGATAATTCTTTAGGATGTATATAATTCTTTCAGGACAATTTAATGTTGCACTAAATATTGCTCATCTATTTTTAAATTTAAATTTTATTTATCAGTTTTGTATGTCTTATGAATAAAGCTAAGGTAGGTGGCTGTTCCATTATTATAGATCATCAATCTTTAAATACAACTTTTGGATAGCACATGCATGGTTATTATCCTGAAACCTATAGAGGTTTAATAATCTCCATCAATACAAACAATTTAGAATCTGTTTGTAACCATGGGAAATATCTTTAGTACCATACATATGGGGCAGCATTCAATTGGCTTCATCCGCTAATAGAGCAGGAACTGCTTGAAAGCTATCCAGAATTTGTAGTTATGAGTGTTACTTTTGAGGAGGAGATTGGTTAATTTAACATTGGAGCAATGGCAACACTAGTGCTCTGCCACACTAGAGCGTCGTAGAAACTGTAGATGAAGATTGCGGAAGAAATTCTAAAAGTGTTTCAAGATAAATTGATATGTACTTGATTCTCGTGTGGAAGAAAAACTAAAAAACTCACACGCTTGGTAATCAGCATACAACTTTTTTTCACAATCAAAGGCAAGGTGCTTCTATCTGTTTTTACATTCTAATGCCCTCTGTACGTAATATAAGAGGAATAATTGCTTTCGGTAATTTTTTTCCCCATTTCAAGTTTTTGAACATACTTTGTTCAAAAACTTTTTAACTTCCCTATTATCGTTTCGAAATACTAATAAACTAACTCGCCGTCACCCAATCGCGCTGACATAGATTAGTTGTCTCTAAGAATACCTTATGTTAAGTATTGGTGTCTGTTATTATCATTAGACCGTTTTACATACCCTACTATTGTCGCTTCAGATGACTAATTAACTCATTTACTTTCAATCAATAGGCTGAAAGCCAGTGAGTTCATTAATCATCTGAAGCTGAAACTTGGAAGATAGATTCCATGTCCATGCAGTGCATTCTATGAAACTTTGTGGGTTGGGTGTAGTGGAAGGGGAACGTAGAAGAACGACGTTCCCTTACTTTTTTTGAAGGGGAAACGACGTTCCCTTTCCTAAAAAGTATTTTAATGTACATTTTCTTTTATTTGATATCAAAGTTAAGTTATTTTAATATCGTAGATTTAAAAATTGCTGTAAATAATCTGTGTATAATTGTTTTACATAATCTGTTTAAAAGTTGTTGTAAATAGTCTGTTAAAATTTAAATAAAAAAGTAATTAATTAATGTAAAGAGCTATGTAGGAGGAAATATTTTAAAAATTTATTTAAATATTAGTACCCATGCTTCGCTAGAAAATTTTATCATGTGCATTTTATCAACCAAAAGAGATTTATACATGTTAAAATACTGTTCTATATACTGGTTAATCAAACTCTAGATGTGCAATACTTCTATATATTTGTATGCTGTATGTGTATATGGAACTTCCACATTTAGCACAATTTATTCCTCAACAAATTATTGTTGGCGGATAAACAAAATTATAATTTTTAAATTTTCTCATGCAATAAACAAAACAATTGTCTAACTATTTAACTATTAGCAGTAGTTAATTGGCATGTGCTATGGAACTAAATAATCGAAAACCTTTATTTCTCTTATAAAAAGCATTAAATAAATTTAAGAAATATTCAAAACATGACATTTATTAAGAACACATTATTTTATGTTTTATTTCTGTAAATTATTTTCATATTTTTAATAAGATACACAGAACATTTTCTATGTTTGATCTTATTGTTATTTGTACTCGATTTCAAAGTTGTGGCTATGTTAGAAATGGAAATCCGAATATTTCTCCTTTCGAACATTTAACCATTTTAAAACTTCTTAAAGTTGGTTAATCGTGATCGAAAAAACTTTACTTTTTCTCTGTTTTCTATTGTTGACATTTGACCAAAATTTCAGAGTTAAGACTACATTGAAGATGGGACGTTCTATGTTTGATATGTTTAACCTCTCTTTGGCACCGTTAAATTAGTTAATCAAGGCATTTACCTTTTCGATGCTTGTCCATGTTGACATTTGTACTAAATTTAAGAGTTCTTGGTATATGCGATGTGGGAAAATTAGTAATATGTAAGTGAGGCCTTTAGCTTTCATACATACTGAAAATAAGTCAAAATACAGTTTTTTAATTTTTAATTTGTGTTGTACTAATCCTTTCCTGTTTTAAGATTATAATTATCGTAATATTCAAGTTGTTGATTTTGTGCAGTGATTTTTTAACTCTAGAGGCGTACTGGGACATAAAATCGATCCGGTGATTTTAGATTTATGACGGGCCCATATTTTAAATATAGTTTTAATCAAATTTCAATAATTATTGTTAATAGCAAAACATTTCCAATAATTAATCAAATAATTGATTTTAATAATTATATAGATTTGTTGATTAATTTTATAATTGAATCAATTTTATAATTAGTTTAACTAAATAAAATGTCTATTATTTATATTTAAGATTCGTAAACCATTTTGTGTACTTTTTTAGAGATTTAACTTTCGTTTTTTCGTACCGTCTAGAGGAGAAACTTCATTATTTTTAACTTAAAACAAAATAGCATTGTTGATTAATTTTATAATTGAATAGTTTTTATAATTAGTTTAATTAAATATAATGTCTATTATTTATCTCCTTTAAGGGAACTTGGTTTCCATAAACCACTGAGAGTTTGTTGCAAAAACTAAAACAGGAACATCTAACTTTAAAAATAAAGAATGTCCAGCTATATAACTAGTATGTTTATTTAAAATTCACATCGAAATGATAATCTGTATAACTTTCAAGATTAAATATTTAATAAGTGAATCGCTTAATGTGTAGAGAGATCATGTCCTTTTTTTATTTTATGTTTTAATGAATTTGTAAAATAGAGACGCAATGCTTTGTTTTAAGTTAAAAATAACGAAGTTTCTCCTTAAGACGGTACGAAAAAACAAAAGTTAAATGTTTAAAAAAAGTACACAAAACGGCTCACGAATCTTCTCACTACAACTAGAGTTGTGAAACATTGCACAGCTTTCAACTAGACAATAAAACTGGTTACTGTATTTAAATTTGACGTGGAATCTTGTTATTAACATTTTCATTTATTTGAAAAAATAGTCAATTTGACGATATTTTTGGCAATAATTCTTACATGGGTACAAAAAACCCATCTCTAAAATGGCGTATTTTGTGAGGTATTTTTTGGTAATTCTTACATTATCTTTTTTGTAAGTGAAGCAGAGAGGAGAAAAACAGTCATTGATGAGCGATGCTCAAGGGAAGAAATCTCTGTGTTAAAAATATTACCACTAATGACCACTTTAATTTATTCATTTTACCTATATGTACACTAGAATGTTGTAGATCTATATCTGCATTTAAATTCTTTTACAATTTATTAGATAACTTTGATTAGCCTACTATACTACAATTAGTAAATTTATATACTCCTAAATATGTTACTTGAAGTAAAATTGTCTTCAGTAAACCGTTCTAATTAAAAAAATTGTTTTAAGAACCTACCCATTAATAAATTTATCGATTTAGTAAACAACTTGATCTCTCATAGGGATATTTTCTTTAAAAAAAAAAAAAATAAGTGAAAATGTGATATTATTTCTTTATTTTCGTAATTGTCATATTTCAATCTTGTCCCGTTCTTTTGTTTATTTCCATGTGTTCTTATAGTGTAATGTAACTGGAACTTTTCTAAGGATAAATTTGAAAAATGTCAGTTTTTTCACTGGAATACGAAAACGTGTTTCTATATCTCCTGAAGTGGAACTACCAATTTCCCTTTAGCAAACTATTTTTTGCAACTACATCGTTAATAAACCGTGAAATTAATATGTATCCTTGACCACTATGGAAACACAGAGAAATCTAGTAGTAGTATTAATCCGATTTGGAATTAAAAATTATTCCTAATGTTTCAAATGAATTGCTTAAAATATGATTCAATTATTATAATTTTAATTAGAATTACTTAATTTGTTAAGACAAAGTTAATTTAGTGGAAATATTATGAAATTAATGTAAATAGAAAAATGGTTTTTAAAATAATTAACAACCTCTACAGAACAATTTTCTAATTACTTGATATTGATCATGTACTGATATTGTGAAACAATCTTTTACTATTCTCAAATACTCAAATGCTATCCCATTAAAATTTAATTTCTAGGTTGAAATGTTTGATAATAATGAAATGCGTTGAAAAGCGATAATTATTATAAATTTAACAATACAAAACATTTCTAAAAATGAAAATAAATAATTGAACTTTTATTTCATCTTAATAATATAATAATTGATATTTGATTTTTACTATTAATTACCCATATGTACATATAAGGTAATAAAAGTATATTCAAAGTAAAAAAAAAATCTTTTTTTTTTTTTTTTTTTTTTTTTTTTTGCATTTCTTTACGTTTCGAAACATTCTAATTTCAAAAGAGTGATGTTGAAAAAAAAAGGTCTGTCTGTGCACCTCGTCAGTGCGTCTGTGTGTACCTCGTCAGCATAACTCCAGAACAAATTGACCTACGATGTTCAAATTTGTTGTGCGGGTTCGTGATTTCACAAGGACCTACCATTAAGGTTTTCGTTAAATAGCGCATGTGCATAAGGTAGCTGCCATTGAAAAAATCATGTTTTTCAGTAATTGCTGAAAAATGGCTCAAACGATTTTGTTCAAAATCGCTGTGGTAATACCTGTGAAGGTGTTTTAAACATTCTCACCAACTAAATTTTCATAAAGATGCCATAAAAGCGTAAAAAGTTGAAAAACGAGTGCCTTTAACACAGCACTCTCTGCCCTTGAGCATAGGACATCATTGATTGATCTTGCGTTCCACGCACAAGCAAAGATAATGTAATATCTATCGAATAAAATCGCCGATTTTGACATTTTGGCTTTTTTTTTTCCCCCTCATGTAAAAATTATTGCCAAAAATATCGCCAAACTGGTCATTTTTATTTAAATAATGAGTGAATATAAGAAAATGTTAAGTAATACTATGTTAAATTTTACTGTAATAACCAATATTATATAGTGTAATTGAAAGTTGTGCAATGTTCTACACCCCAAGTTTTTTTTCTTCAAGCAATTAAAACGTCATTAAATCGTAAATCATAGTCTAAAAATGTATCCACAAAAATATAAGTTTTTACTATAAGTTATTTATATGCAATGCCAAATTTTACGTGCAATTACAAATTAGTAAGCGATTACGAGCTTATATAGAGTTTTTCTAGTGTTTAACTACTACAAATAAATCCATCAATTCCGTGCTATTTTTTTTTTTACTCAAAACTTGAGGAAATACATTATAATTTACATCGAGTTTATCGGATAAGTTTCAGCTCGATTGGTTGACAGCAAGTACATAACTTAGCCCTCCGAAGCGGTAAGAAATATGTGTAGAAGGGACATTTTAGTATCAGCTCCCAACAATTGATTGAATGCATTCTCATCGACAACGAGCCTATCTGCCAAGTTTCAGGTCGATATGATGACGGCAAGTGGTTTAAATGGTCTTCCGAAGATCTGCTCGCTACAAACACACAAAATCGAAGTTAAATTAAAGTATTTAAAAATCGATTTGTTAGACATCCTCTCTCATAGGGAAGATTTTTGTTCTATATAGTAAACACATACTATTTTTGAAAATTTAAATTATGTAAAAAAGTCGTAAAATTTGATTTTAGTTCTTCAGTGTCACCGGCGAGCCGCAGAAAAGCTGTCACGGTCCAGACGCAGCCTACGGACAGAGTAGAAGTAAAGACA
This sequence comes from Linyphia triangularis, assembly GCA_963978545.1. Taxonomy (NCBI): domain Eukaryota; kingdom Metazoa; phylum Arthropoda; class Arachnida; order Araneae; family Linyphiidae; genus Linyphia; species Linyphia triangularis. Next base: position 54,164,621 of record OZ021726.1, read on the forward strand.
GTTATAGTTAATACAGGGTTACAGAGTCAGTACCCCAAAATCGCAAAACTGGCCATTTTTATTGAAATCAATGACAATATGAAAACGAAAACGGTAAATTACATCAGCCAGCGTCACACTTAAATCCAATGTACAATATAATTTTGTCTAATTGAAAGCTGTGCAATGTTTCACATCCCTAATTAAGTATCTTGGATTCGGTAGATCTTCATGAGAGTTTTGGCTACTTTCTCATTAAATTGCTTTTAACTAAAGATAATAACTCAATCAGGTGGGGGTTTAAAAATGTAAATTTTAGAAATGTAATCACATTGTCCTCTTTTGAATTTTTGATCTGTTAAGTTGAATTGAACTATCAAATTGCAGCTATTCAAAAGGTAATTTCAAAATAGAATCTCTAATTTTCTCCGATAAATCATGATCCTATATAATTCTAATTTAGAATATCAAATATTGTGAAAAACAAACTAGTTAAGAAAAAGTATTTTTATTTCACCCAATTATTTCATCACATAATTAAAACTTGCTCCTCTCGAATTTGGAAGTCGGGCCTTGTAAAAGTACTGAACTCTGTAAAACTAGAATGTACATTACAGAATGAAAAATCAAACCAGACCTGCTTCAAAAACAGTTTTTTAAAACTTCGCAGACAATCGGAGCCAAAGCAGCAAGAAAGTATTGAAAGTAATATGGATTTGAAAACAGGAAAATAGAATTGTATTAAAAAATGCTACAAAGCAGGGACAGATCAATCAAGGGGAAACCAGTGCGCTGTTGTCATATCCACCATATTTCCAACCTTGTAGAATTTGATATCCAAATATTCGATTTGAAAGATAATTAGGTAGATATGTCAAATAAAGTAGTGTAAGTATGTCATATTAATCTTCATCTTCAGGCTAAAATGCACAACAAGTGTGTAGCAATTAAAAATAGTCTTTAAAAGTGAGTTTTGTCTAAATAATTATTTGTGCTTGAAATTGAAATTTCCAATTTGAAATTGCTTTTTGCATTTGAATATTAGTTGACGCTTATTAGCAGTAGTTTGTTTGTGCGATTTCAAATTTAAAATGGCCTCCAAGTCGGAATAGATTTTGTTTTAGCTTTCACTTCAACACGCAATACAGATTGTTGACGAAAACGAAGGATTTCGATCATTAAGATATACTATACACATTGACCTATTTAGATAACATAAGGAGAATTAAGAGTATTTTAAAATCTAAATACTCTTAATGGAAATTTTTGATATTACACCTTTTTTAGAGACAACTTTCATCGAAGATTTTTTGAATCGGCAATGCGGTGGGAAAAAAAATTAAATTTCATTTAAAAAATATTTTTGTACGTATTTTTTTATTTTTTTATTATTATTATTATTTTACAGTTTCAAATTCATACAACATGTTCTGAAAATATTTCTATATTGGAAATTACAATTTTGTTTTTGCCTAGATTTTATGTAAAGGATGTACGTTACCACGACATCGGAACGATGTATTAGCTAGTTTGTAAGAATTTCTTGTTAGGAACACCTTCCAGGAGTTTTTTTTTTAAGTGGAATTGTCTTAAATTTTTTGTCTCGAATTGGTGACAAACTTTCACTAGGCAGACTGAAAGTGTACATGACACCATTTCGTCGCATTCGTCATCGAGTTTGCATACTTTTAAAATAGAAATTAAAGAACTGCAATACGTGTGAATAAAACCCGATTCCTCACCGTATACTAGGTAATTAATCTGCCTCTGAACCATGTCTTCGACCTTGGATCCCTGGAGCCGCACTGTACTAGAGATTTGCATGTATTCTAAACAAGAACGCACATCTAACAGGCATTCGAATGTAATTAATTTAGGTACTATTTAGATTTCTATCCTCACAGTTATTGAAAGGGAAAAAGTCCTCACTGACTCACTCATCACTAATTCTTCCACTTCCCTTATAGTAACAATTCTGCAATTCAGTACAAATGTCAAATAGAACAAACTTAGTGAAAGCTATTCTAATTTTGATAATTAAATATAAGAGGTCGAAAAGGGGTTAAACGTTCCAAACATGGCACATCCTTATGTTTCTATTCCATTGCAGTCACAACTATGAAATTTGGTACATATGTCGACAAGGTCAATCATAGAAAAAGAAAGCAATTCCGATTTTAATAAACCAACTTTCAGCAGTCGAAGTGGCGTCAAACTTTCAAATGTGGAAAGCATAGATATCATCTGATTTCTAAAATGCACATGGTAAAGCTATTGATATTCGTCGAGTAAAAGATATACCCGCACTGTAAAGCCCTGATACCTCCATCAAAATAAGTAATTTTGATTAGTTTGGTGTTATATATATATTTAATAGAATGTCGGAACTTTGTTACTTAGCTCAAACACCCTCCTTCTCAAAATGTGTTGGGTGATTAATGTGACCCTTGGACGGACAGACAATGGTCTTTGTACCATCTTACTATATTAGTATAGAGTAGCAGCTAATAGAGTTATTCCAAAGGTAATCAATCTTCATAATAAATCATAGCATCTCAACCGCAAAAATAAGATAAATCTTTACACATATCTTCACAAAAATCTCTGCAAATATGAATCGGAACTCCAAAAACATCATAGCCTTCAGTGTAGTTTCTCTTATGTGGAAACGATTTGATCTATACCAGTTGCAACTCGAATTTGTTAACGAAACCGGGATGTTCTTTACTGTGGGAATCTTCCCACGCAGCTCTGGGTGAGGCATTCTGTTCTCGAAACTTTTATTAATCACCCCTTAATTCGGTATCTCTGCAGCATCTTCCATTAAACTTGTTCCAGACCCTGAAAAGAACAAGCTGATAAGTTTTTATTTTTCTTTTATTTTATATTCACAACCCTTTTTAGCTTTGAATGATTGTGGTCAGCTCAAAATGTGTTACGTTTTCATTACGTTATCGTATTGTTTTATTTTTATACTACGTGAAGGAGAGATTACAGGAAGATGCCTTGTTGGTAAGATGTAAAGATCTTTTGGTTAAGTGGTATTTTTAGGGTTTAAGGCGAATATAAATTGATGCCTCGTAATGATCTATTGTTACTTTTATCGTGTATTTTCACGCTTTCTTTTTTCTTTGAGTAGGGGTTTCTAAATATTTATTTTCATTTTGATATCTAAATTCTCACGATAGGTATAGTAGTGGACTTCCAATTCCGGTGAAGATTATGCTTCATAAGTTGTTTACATAAAACCTCGCCAAATTACGGCAACCATAGGCATTTCTTGTCCTAATAAAGATGGTGGTTGTTACTATTTGTTGTACTCTGCCTCAAAATCCGTACTACAGCAGGAAGTCCAGCCAAAAGTTGGACTGTGACAGTATGAATATTTAAGATACCAGGTGTACCATAGGTGATACCACTTCTGGTTTGTCAATTTTTGAGATAAATATGGTATGTTGGATGTCAATTCTTAAAGAATTATGAATGTTTAAGATACCAAGTATATCATAGGTGGTATCATATATGGTTTATCAATTTTCAAGATAAATATGTTAAATGGATGTCGTTGGACTCGTCTTGAAAAATTATGACTGTTAGTGGTACCATGAAGGGTTCCACTTCCGGTGGGTCCAATTTCAATATAACTATGGCATGTTGGATATTATTGGATTCGCCATGAAGAATGAAAAAATTACAGGACATACGTATGGCTAGGGATTTTAACGAAACTCTCGTGACTGACCTGTCGTGGATAAAGAGAAAAATGATGAAACGGAAAATTTCAAAAAGTAGAAGTCGCCAATCTTTTATAAAAAGTTCCGATATCCCCCAAAAAAACACTTTGGAAAAGTAAAAAAAACACCAACCTCGAAAACACAAAAAACTGTCTTGCAATAAAAAAAATCATAAACATGATGAAAATTTCAAGCTACAAACACAGTGATATAAAAATGACCAACCTCTGATTTCAGCTCTCGGTTGTGACTCGCTTAAGAATGTATGCTTATACTTAGTTTATTTTTAAAATTTAAGTTCCGCTCCCATAAAAATGTACGCTGCTTGAGGTAGGCGTCCGTCTTAATCACTAACCTTTAAAAACCCCCACACAACTTTCCAAAATGCATGTATCAACCAAACAAAAGCTTTCCACAAACACTTAAAGTTTTCTACTTAAAAAATTCTTAATAAAGATTCGAATGCAAGCGTTTGAGCCAAGTTTCTCTATATTATTTTGAAAATTACATCTACATGAACATGAAGATTTACACTGCTTTGTATTTCCTACTCATCCAAATGAAATCAAATCTCCTCCAATATTCGTGCAAACAGCCATAAATTAGTTTAAACTCAAGCATTGCTAGTAATATTCCTACGACGGACCTCAAGCAGCGTAAATTTCTATGGGAGCGGAACATAAATTTTAAAAATAAACAAAGTAAGCTTACATTCTTAAGTGAGTCACAACCGAGAACTGTAATCAGAGGTAGGCCATTTTTGATATCACAGTGTTTGTAGCTGAAAATTTTCATCGTGGTTATGATTTTTTTATTGCAAGAAAGTTTTTTGTGTTTTTGAGGTGGGTGGTTTTTCTACTTTTCAAAGGTAATTTTTTGGGAGGACTTTTATTTTTTTAAATGATTTTTTCTATTACTAATTCTTTTAACGGACTTTTACAAACTTCAATATGCGTGGTGAACTGTACTTCTGTAAAGAGTAAGCTCCTAAATTCTTTTATTCTGTTTATAGTTTTGTCAGAAAATAAGACACATTTTTTTTTAATCACAAAAAAAGTTTTGATTTAATATTCATGGAAAAAAAAATCTAAAAATAAATAAATTATTATACATAATTGATTAAAATAACCTGTATTACATCACTTAGGAGTGGACTTTAATAGCTTTAGTGTCGGAAAATGTTTTTATTAGTTTACATTTTACCATATTATCATATTATTTTTTTTTTTTTTAATATTTTTCTCATTTCGGCTCCCCTCTCAAAATTACATAGGCCGGCCCTGATTAATAAGATGATCCAACTATCCGTTTCCTTCTAGAATAAAGGAGATATAATAACCGTAACCTTCTTTTATCCAAACTTAAATTTTACACTTATATTATAAAGTAAAACTTAAAAAATAACTAAATACTTTTAATTAAAGCTTATCCAGATACTGGATTCAGTGAGTGAAAATAATAATCAAACTTTCAAAGATGCGGGCAAAACGTTCCCAAATATAGGCTCGTGTGAAAAGGCATGTGTTTGGGTCCGCGTCCGCACCGCGAGAAAGAGGCTTAATCTGTATTAGAAAGGGCCATGTACCAAAACAATTAAAAATATCTTTGTATTAATCAAAGTAATACTTAAAATGAATTTCATTATACACATGCCATTTGGCAATAATTTTTATCTGGCTAGGGCAAGTTTTAATTATTATAATAAAGTTTATTAACTCGGAAATTATTTTCGAATAGAGGTAGGTATGGTGTGTTTTCAAGTTTAACCAGCTACTATGGTTTACATTTTAAACTGAACTTATATTTTGAAACACATTTACAAATGCTTTGAACTCATAAATTTAGCATATAAACTTTTTTTTGTTTGCATTACTGTAGTCAGACGCCGCAATTCAACATTTCATTTAAGCATTTATTTGATTTAACAAAAAAACTTAATTGAAAATTTGAATATCACTACCCGTACTCTTCTGTTAGACGTGTACCAGTTGCGCAGATGTCGTCAAACCTAAGTGTTTACATAATGTTTAAATGATACATAAATGTATCGCCAAGATAAATATTTACGGTTTGTTATAGGAATTATAAATGAATGGAAGGTTACTTTGAATGAGTGATATCGATGCAATTTGGTGATTTTTATCCGGTATCTGTTTAACGGAAAAGTACCCAATATCAAAGTCTGAGTTAAGACTGAATTTCTTGAATTATAAAAAAGTTAAACCAGATACTGGTTTACAAGTAACTAACACAACAGAGCTCACACAACACTTAATCCTTTTTTTTTTTTCTTTTTTTTTTTCTTTTTCTTTTTTTTTAATTATTGTTCTGCTACTATACACTTAAATATGATATATATGAACAGGTATTTTGCAAATTATTGAATCTAAATTTTGAATATTTTCAGAATTCGACATAAATTTGTTTCGATATCTGAATTACATCAGGACCAGTCATTATCTTTAAAAAAATGTAACTTATACAAGACATTTGTTCCTCTGTTTTCCATTCATCTATTTCCCTTTGGAAGATTGACTTTTCTTAGCTGCGATGTTTTTACCACCTGAAGACTTCTTCCTTACTTTAGAAGCATTATTCCCGATTTTCTTCAAATGTGTTTGTCTTTTTACCTCCAGTGGATATGCTTCGTTTCTTGCCGTCTTTTTTGGGGCTAGACTCTTTTCTCTTAGCATGTTCTTTGGCCAAGTAACTTGACCCTTCTATCCGATGCATTTCTTCAGAAGATTTTTGAATCTTGTCTTCAAAAGACATTAGGTCTCTTTCACCGGAGACGTTATTTTTGTTCATTATTAAATGTTTATTTTCAGATTGAATTTATTTTAATTTAAAAATGGTTTATTCTGCACAAACTTTTAATTTATGACATTGATTTTGGTTATGATATTTTACGATATCATGTTTCTCTTACAATCGTAACGTAACAATCAATGTTTAAGAAATTTATGGATGTCATTTCTTTAGTATTTGAATAAAATATAAGACAATTTGTACGGATTATACCCAGGGCGTCATATTTATTAAAATTCTGCCTATCATTTGTAAAATACATATCATTTGTACTAATCAATTTAACATCGAATAAAAATTGTATAAAAAGACTTACAGATTTTGACTGATATATGAGTTATAATTTTATGAAATACTGTTTTCGTGATTTAACATTAACATTATGATTCATATTTTGCAATTCAATTTACTTCCTTATTAATATACTTTAAAAGCCAGGTGGAATGTAAGTACACGACTGCGCACGTCTTGGCCAGGACAGTGAAAATATTTATAAGAGCTAATTATAATTTATGTAAAAAAATTTTGACGTTTGATAAATTTAAAATGAAAATGAAATTTCACTACGTTTAAATTAGCGACTGGAAAATAATTGATGTGTAATAAACAAGCATCATTCTGTAAGACTGATGCAGCATCTTCTAACCATTTATCGGGTGACCATTTTACAGTCGTTATGAACGTCATGCGCAGCGTTATTAGGAGTAGGTTCCCATGAAATGGCAACACTTGGGCTTTACTCGTTAACCAATAAAAATATAGCTTTAAAAAACAAATTTGATTTTTCACATTCCATTGGCCATTCATTATGCGTGTTTCATTTTATTCGCAAAAAAATTGACTGTGACGTAGCCATACATAAACTTCAAATTGCGTTAGATATTTCGTGCACTAAATCGATAATAATAACACAAGCTGCGTGTCTGTCTGTGGATCTACAGAAACCTACTTAAAAATGAAGTAGAGCTCTGAAATTTTCAACATAAGAAGTTTTGGCTTTCTAATATTATGTATGTCAAACATAATGTTAAAATTTTAATTAGTTCTTTTTTAATTTAATTTTTACAAAGTGACTTTAAATAGAGATACAGCTGTGAAATTTTCAACACAAGTAGTTTTAGCCTTTTAATTGAACTTTTGAAAAACAAAACGTTAAAATTTAAATTAGTTATTTTTGAATTAATTTTCTTAATTAAAATTTTTTTTTACAAAACAACTTCTAATAGGGCTACAGTTCTGAAATTTTCAACATAAGTAGTTTTGGCCTTCTAATTGGTCTTTTGAAAAACAGAATTTTAAATTTTTATTTAGTTCTTTTTTAATTAATTTTTGTAATTAATTAATAAATATTTTACAAAACGATTTCTAATAGGGCTACAGCTCTGAAAATTTCAACAAAAGTAGTTTTAGCCTTCTAATTGGACTTTTGAAAAACAATTTTTAATCAATTAATTAACAAATATTTTACAAAACGATTTCTAACTGGGCTACATTTCTGAAATCTTCAACATAAATAGTTTTGGCCTTCTAATTGGACTTTTGACAAAAAGAACGTTAAAATTTTAATTTGTTTTTTAATGAATTTTTAATTATTATTTTCACGAAAAGCGACTTCTAATAGACCTAGAGCTCTAAAAGTTTCCACATAAGTAGTTTTGACCTTCTAATTTTGCTTTTTACAAACATCGCGTGTTAAAATACTCTTAAAAGGGTGTTGTATTATAGTTATTAATGGGGAATTGTTTTATTGTTTCTCGACAAAGGATGAGCTTCTAATATTAAGGCTTTACGTAGCAATTAGTTTTTAGTGTGTGAAGCTACCTTATACTTACGCAGCAATGAACCTTTCAACGAGTTAAGTAAGCCTGTGCTTATGTGTCAATGATTTTTTCAGCGAGCGAAGCGAGTTCTATTTTGCGTTGCGATGAACCTTCCTGCGAGCGAAGCACCAAAAATTGGGGCCAATGCACTAATGACGGATTTCCGCAAAGCGCGTCCTCACAGCTGGCTAAAATATTGCACATAGTAAAATTTTGCTGCGAAGCACGGGTATTTAGCTAGTCTTCAGTATAAACCAAAGTGAAAAACATATCTAAGTCCTGTCTAATGGGTAACGGTTATTTAACCGGACTGTTCCAAAAACCAGATCTAAAGAATTGAAATGCAAATCACAAACCTTTGACAATGAGTTGTTACGCCAGGAAGTTAAGTTGAATTGCAAAAACAATTTATTCTATCGCCAAGGCACGAATTTGGTTAAAGTAAACAAAAACTGGAGTCTTGAATTTATATAATCGATGATGCTTACGTCCTACCAGATTGGTTCGTTAGGGTGCTTACACAGTGGAGCCGGGATGGGTGCTTACTCGCATACTCGCACGTGCGAGGTAAAATAAAACCATGCTTCTCTATGGGGACGTTCACAGTGGAGACTGGTCGGTTTACCTGGAATACTCGCATAAATCCAGGAAGGTTTTTCTCGGATGGATGCTTACTGGCATAGTGCGGGGGTACTCAGTGCGCATGTGCAACTTTGATCCGTTGCTGCTTTATATCGAGGATTTTTCTAAAATTGAGGTTATTAGTGTTAATAATTATGTGCATTGCATATAGTTACTGCATATAGTAATTACACATGTGTACTGCAAATAGGTACTGTACGTGTATATTGCAAATGCTTGTTGCAATTAGGTATTGCACATGAGTATTGCGAATAGGTATTGCCTATATATATATTACGAATAGTTATTGCACATGTGTATGCCCATAAGAATTGCAAGTAGATATTGCACATGAGTATTGCAAATAGGTATTACATATGAGTATTGTGAATGTGTATTGCACGTGAGTATTCCAAAAAGGTATTGCACATGAGTATTGCATATGTGTATTGCACATGTGTATTGCACATGAGTATTGCATATGTGTATTGTACATGAGTATTGCAAATTGGCATTGAACATGTGTATTGCAAATCGGTATTGCATATGAGTATTGTGTATAAGTATTGCACATGAGTATTCCAAATGGGTATTGCACATAAGTATTGCAAGTAGATATTGCACATGAGTAGTGCATATGAGTATTGTGTATGTGTATTGCACATGAGTATTCGAAATAGGTATTGCACATGAGTATTTGCAAATAGGTATTGCACATGGGTATTGCAAATAGATATTACAATTCCTATCCTGAAATTTTTTCGAATATTTTTTATTCCATTTTTCACTTCTTAAAGAAAAACAACAATTCCAAGCATTGACTAACTTTTTTTTTACCTTAAAAACTTGACAGAAGGCATTGTCGTCGACAACTAGTCTATCGGTCAAGTTTTAGTTCGATTTGATGACCGCAAGTGGGTTAATTTGTCCCCCACAGCAGTAATATAGTATCGCGTGTTAAAGTGGTCTTTTAGTGACAGCCACAAAACCTCAATGAAATGCGTTCATATCGTCAACGAATCTACCTGCCAAGTTTCAATTCTATTGGATGACCATTAATAGATTATGTAGTCCTCATATACTGAATTGGAAGCTCCCACTTGATTTCTGTGTGGTTAGTGCTCTAGTCTCTCATGCCAAAAGTGCCGGGTTCGAATCCTGGGTTAGGCATAGATGCTTGTTGTGGTTCGGAATCCACGTTAAGCTATAAGTCTCTGTTTGATTAGCAGTCATTTTGCGTAAATAAATCGTTGAGGGTACAAACCAACCGAAATGGAAGCTTGTGTAAAAGAGACTCTTTAGTGACAGCCCAAAAACTTGATAGGCTGCATCTCATCGACAACTAATCTATCTGTCAAATTTCAATTCGATTGAATGACGGCAAGTGGGTTAATTAGTCCTCAGAAGTCGAAATGGAAGCCTGTGTAAAAGCTGCCATTTAGCGACAGCCCCCAAACCTCGATTGAATGCGTACTCATCGACACCGAATATACATGCCAAGTTTCAGCCTGATCGGATAACGGCAAGTTGGTTAATTAGGTCTCAGCAGATTTGCCCGGCATCAGGCATACACACACACAACATCGAAGTTAAATAAAATGTTTAAAAATAACCCCTAAAAAACTAAAATTTTAATATCAACCTTTTATATGCATTTCTAATTTTCATGCACCAATTGCAACTTATTGAACTGAGATAATTTTGATAGAGTTTGACAACTACTAAAAAACATCCACTCCGAAATATTTACTAATTTTTTTTTTTTTTTTTACACCAAAACTTGATTGAATGCGTCATATATAGAACAAGTCTATATGCCAAGATTTTTGCTGTGCGAAGATCTTGCTCGTCAAATTTAATAGGGAAAGGTTTCCTTCATTAAAAATCGCCAAATTGAGCATGTTTGAATACAGCTTAGTATCTGGATAATAGAACGTGAGTAAAAGCTTACAGGTCTGAAGAAATGCAATAAAAAGTGCGTAAAAGCGGCATTTATGTGACAGTCCCAAAACTTAATAAGAAAATAATATTATCATAGACAACGAGTCTACCATCCAAGTTTCAGTTCGATTGGATGACGGGAAGTAAGTTTATTAGTAATAACAAGCCCCAATTAAATCATGTGTAAAAGCGGCCTCTTATTGAGAGTGGTAGCCCCCAAAATTTGATGGAGTGCAATCTTTATCTACAAAAATGTATTTCTCAAATTTTATCACAATCGCTTCCCTATAAGTTGGTTTATTTATATTTCAAAACGGTTTAAAGAAATGTGTGCAAAACTGCCTTTTAGTGACAGTGGCACTCACCAAAACTTGATATAGTGCAACCGTATCGACAACGAATCTACCCTTTTTTCTATATTAACCAAACAAAATGCTCAACTACATTCTGTAATAAAGGTTCCCCATGACCTAAAATTTGTGAATATACACTTTTCACTGTATCTAAAAAACAATTTCACAGCAAAATTCTTAATTTAATTTCCGATTCTATTCTTTTTTCGAAACTTGGCGCTTTTGTTTTCTTCAGAGATCGTTGCTACGCGTGGTTGCTAAGAAAATCACGTGGTTTACATAGGAGTGATCCAGGGTCTATGCGAGTATAACCTGCCTGGTAACCTTCCAGATAAACCGTCCTGTATGCGAGTATGCGGGTAAGCACCCATCCCGGCTCCACTGTGTAAGCACCCTTAGCAAACTATTAAACATCTATTGCAATTTAATTTAACGTCCTATCGTTAAAACTCAACCTGAATAGTTATTGTTTTTTTAGAAACGACGTATTTAACAGCTGAGGCTTGTGATAGTTTCAACCCCTTTGATCTGGTTTCTAGAATGTGTGTTTTAATTCCTGCAAACAGTAAGCCGACTTGTGGTTCGGACGAAATTAGAAAGTGCCTCAAATAATTACTCTTTGCGAGGTACTTTCAAATTTCGAGAAAGTGTCCTTTTATCACACACAACACAAATTAATTCAAATTCCAGAGTTTTTTTTATTCGCTAATAGATCTGGATATTCCGTTGGTCGAATCTTTTCCTCCTTTTAAAATAGTTAAAATAGAAGTTGGATGATCCCTGGCTAAATTGTAGATGCTTTTTAAACAAAGTTACGGCGCAGCATGGGCGAACCTTAGCGCTGTGTTGTCCTGGAACCAGGAACCTACAAAATAAACTATTAAGACTTTTTTTTTTAAATTTAAGGTCATTTTGTTAATATCCATTTGAGTATTATGCAACGGAATCAAAGAAATTATGTTTTCTACTCAAATTTAAGCACTTTACAATCAATCAAGGGTTTCACCAACTTCAAAATGCATTCAAAAGGCGGAACCCATTAAAAAGCTTATTGATTTTATAGGTCCTTAATGTACCCTAAACTGTTCACCATTACAAACGCCCTAACTAAGATTTATTTGTACCTTTCCCAACAAACAACAACACCATCCTCTATTTGAAAGCATCAAAAAAAAAAAAAAAAAAAAAAAACTTTTTCCGCCTAAAATAACTTCAGATATAAACCCTTTACTTCGCATTACCTTTCCTAAAATGTGTCACATGGAAAAATATCCCTGGAATAAAAGGCGTGAATGTATCCTCCCAACAGAACACGTGTGTGCGTAGGCGTCAGAGTGAAATGAAAAGTGAACACTGTGCGGGTGTAGTGAGCATATAGTATATCTATGAGATGGTGCGAGCATTATGGTTTCTATGTATAGATCATGGGATGGCCTTTTCGTGACGACTTTGGATGACGCCCCTAATTGTTGTTCCACAGAGAAAAGGTGCCCGGAGGTTTCAAGTAGGTCTGTTTTGGATAAAGGCAAAAGTAATAAAAATCTTAAATCGGGCAAGGAAAGTGATGGTGGATGGTTTTTTTTTTTTTTTTCATGTGGTGGTTCTTAGTGTGTCGGCGGTCCGATGTCAGAATTTATTCGTATTAATAGATTTTTGTTGAGGTTTTTGGAATTGGGTTTTAAAATGAGAAACGTTTTTTTTCTTCTTTGATAGTAGGAAGTCATTTTTAAAAATGTCATTTTTAATGCGTTGTTGCAGGTTTTCGCTTAACTTAATAGTTCTGTTATTTTTAAGAATGGTTGGTTGTTTTCAGATTATCTGGCGCCGTCAGCAACACGAGGGCTATAATGCACCGAAACATTCGTCATTAGACAATCCAACATACATTTACAAACACCCATGCCTAACACGGGACTCGAACCCGCAACCTCGCGATCTAGAAGCTAGCACGCTAACCACTATACCGTTTGGTCGGCTATTTTTAAGAATGAATTGGGACTATTTTATACTTTCTTTTATAGTGTAGAGATAAAAAAAAAAGTGGTTTAGTATATTGATGAAAGTTTAAGTACTTTCTCAAGTTTGGGAGAAGATTGAAATAAAATTTGAAACATGTATAAGTTTGTAAATTATCCGCTAATTTAATATTGAGAGCTTATTTTTGCCAGTTTTAACTTACGGAATTTTCCATGTTTCATTTGACGATGTCTCAACTTACTTATTGTAATTATAATAGGTATGTACTACTTTAACAAGAGAAATATACTTATATAACGTAAAAATTCTCATATATTGTCTTCTATATAACCTCAGCATGGAGCAAAGAAAGTAAGATGACAAAATGTAAGAACATTTTCTTAAAAAATTAAAGAAACTTTTTTAAATCCTATTCAAGCATTTATTAAATCCTTGGCAAAAAAAGAAAAAGAAGGGGAAAAAAAAAAAAAATTAAAAACTCTTAAAATAGTATAACTCTATGGCTTCATTTCCAGAATTGTACACCCTTTTTCTTTACTTCTTTGGTTTCTTGATCTTTCTAAAGAGATAATCTCATTTCCTAATTCAAAATCATCTTTCAGGTACTTCGATTCTTTTTATTCTTGAATTAAATCCTTTTTAGTAATAAAACCAATATGCTATCATAACTTTGATAGCCAACTCCTCAGCCCTCATTCTTTTAATAATTCTCCTCCAAACACATCTCCATCACTTGATGAGAGCAGGAAACAATATCATCCGCCCACGATCTCTTGACACGTCTCTCGAACACAGTCTCATTACGAGATGGGACAAGAGAATCATAAACAAGATGCACGGACGAGATAAGAAGCGGCTATTTACAGCACAGGCGTGGTTTCATCGGATGCTTTAATTCGCCATTCTCGGCAAAAGAGAGGTGACGAAACAGGCGGATTGTGGTTTAGTCCGGATTTGAACCCATTTAACGGGGTTGCGGTTTAATGGAAAGAAGCTGGATGATTGATATGACGACCCTGTTTAGAGGGATTTAAATAGTGGCGTGAAGAATTGGGGAAAAATAAAAGCCATAATCGGAAATGCTGATTTTTTGTTATTTTTATTGGGTTGGAGATGATCTTTCTTCTGGAGGTGATTGCTGGGGTTGGTGATTAAAATAAAAAGGGTTTGGATTTTGGAGATTTTGATCGTTTTAATCTTCTTGTGGACGTTAATGGACTTGGACATTAGGATTCTGTTAACTGGTCCATCAGTTTTTCTGACAGAATTGGTATTTTGAATTGAATTATTTTCTACAGCGTTGTTTTAAACTCTGATCTCTAAGTACAACTTCTGGATAGTGGTGCTTTGTTATGGACTTGAAACCGAAAAAAGCTTAAAAATAAGCGTAGAGATCTATATTAGCAATTTCCCTCACAATAATTTAAAATCTGTTTGTAATCATGAGCAACTTATTACATAGCATAGATGGGGAGAAAGTATTCTATTGACTTCACCTACTTGCAGGGAAGATACCGCTTATAAGCTGGTCAGAAGTTTTTTTTGGTAGAGAACTTTGGTTTTAAAACTTCGCTGTAGTTTTTGAGTGTTTACATTTTTTTTTATTGGAAAAGACAAAATACTTTAAAATATTGATTTTTTATTAAAATTAAAAGCAAATATAATGTTGATTTTTTATTATCAATGCTATATAGCTTTCCCTAATGGATCTTATGCAAGGCGCTATTTGGAGTGGGGATTCCATTGTATAGTTTGGTGAAGGAATGACCCTAGTGAAGCCCTTGCGCCATAAAACCCCAACCAACCAACCATTGTATGGCAACACCTGTGACATATTTGTGACCAATCTCAATACACATTTAAAACAAATTTGAATTTTCATATTCCATTAGCCAATCCCAATTTACATTTCATTTTCCCTCGAACTTATAGTTAACTGTGTATTAGCCAAGCATAAGCTTCGTTGTAAATATTCTTTTCCCCGTTAAATTTTTATCTTATTGCAACTTAATTACCTTTACAAAAATACTATGTACAAACCCTTATTTTTTTTTCTCTGTAACTAACCTTATATTATAATCAGTTGGCCACTTCATGTTTATTCGATTATAATCCTCGAAAGTAACAAGATGTAATCAATTCTCACAGAAACAAAACACCAAATGATAGTAATCATACATATTCCATCTTAACATCCACATAAAGTGCCTTCCGTATCATTGCCTAGAATCTTACACGAAATCTGCTCTAAGCTAATATCCCCAATTTGAAATTCCCAACAAATGCGAATTTCATGCCGCGTTTTCTGACCTCTACAACACGCAGCATGGGTGGCCCTGCAGCAGAGAGAAACACTCTAGCAAACAACAATGCTTTCTTAAAAAGCAGTTGTAGCACTTTTCCGGACAGACTTGTGAAGGAAAAATTCCCAGACGCTTTTTATGGATGTTCCTTATTTCCAGCTGCTCAACTAGTTTCTTTTCCCAGTGTGGTTCAGCTTTTTTTCTTCTTCTTTTTTTGACAGCACAAAACCAACTGAAGGGCTTTTTGCTGGCCTCTGAACTTCGGCAAGGGAACTCTTTAATTCGGGGAAATGCTGATGTGTAAGTGACACTTGCATTAGAATGTGGCACACTTTTCCCGGAAACTTCATTCTCTGAATGTCTAGACGCATATAAAATTGAGTTGGTCGAATGGGAAGGGGGTTTGTTGTTGATTGGGCTTTATGCAGATCAGATAGCTTAAATTAAACATAAAGGCCATTTTGAAGTTATTTTTTCTTTACCGTAGATGTTTAGTTTACTTTAAATATCTCACCTATGGCATTTGTAGGCTTTTTTTCACCCCTTCTTTTTTTTTTTTAAATCTATTATAGTAAAATACATATTTCATCCATTTGTTTCAACATCGATCTCTTCGCTTTTCAAAATGTTGGCAGATTTTTAAAATTAAAATCTTCTTACGGTTTCGATCAGAATACTCGACACAATTGTTACTTTGTTTTTAAAAATAGTCATATGGAGGATGAAAGTGGAATTTTATAAAAGAATATTACAACTTTTTTTTATTTCTTAAGAAAATAACTAAAGTGGGGTAAAGAGGGCTGGATTTTTTACTATTTAAAGAGACCCTTTGAAATACAAATACATTCTATGTTTTTAAATTCCTTAAAAAAAATTCCTAACAATTTTAAATATTTTGCTACCAATTTCAACAAATTAAAAAAAAAAAAATAGTTTAAACTTGGGGTGTGAAACATCGCACACATTTTTTAATTATAATATAATACTTTTTATAATATTTAAATTTGACATGGATTGGTGTTATTTCGCATTTTCATTCATTTAAAATTATATCCTATTAGGCGATATTTTGGCGAGAATTATTTCATTGGCAAAACAACACCGCCAAAATTGCGAAATTTCTTTGTTTTTCGATACGTATTACATTATCCTTTCAAATAAGGGAAACAGACCTGAACCAGTCGTTAATGAGCAATGCTCAAGGGAAGATAGCACTATGTTAATGACATTTATTTTTCGAGTTTTTAAGCCTTTATTGAATCTTTACAGGAATTTCGGAGGTGAGCAAAAGGTATATATTAGAACACTGCCAGAGGAATTATCACCGCGATTTTGATTAAAATCATTAGAAGTGTTTCTTGGCAATTGCGAAACTTTTCAATTACAGCTTCTTTATGCACATGCGCAATTTCAACAAAAACCCTAATGACAGGTTCCATAACCCCACTAACCCGTTTACAAAAGTTAAACTTAGGTTAATCCGTTCGGAAGCTATGCTGACCACGTACACATAGACACACAGACAGACATTTTTTCTAGACCACCTTTTTAAAATCAGGATGTTCCAAAACGAGTTTTTTTTTTTTTTTTGACAATGATAAAACAATGCCTTTATTTCCCTTTGTTAACATATAGGTAATTGAAAGTAATAAAACATTACTTTTTCTATATTAATAAATTAAACTTTCTTTCAAATAAAACTTCAAAATAATGAGTGATATTGCTAATCTTGAACAGGCTATCCTTATTTTGTTTTCTTGACGTCGAATAAATAACCTTTGGACACTTTGCGACCTCTGAACTACGCCAAGAACCATTTAATTCGACGTAGTGATGAGCAAATGACACCTATCGAGTTAAAATGTGGCACCATTTCCGCCAATCTTTCATCCCGAATGTGTGAATGGATGAAGGCACAAATGATTGTGCGGGGGTGTTATTTAGTGCCTTCACAAGGGTCAAAAGAATAATACCCTTTCCAGTATCGGACCCGTTAAAAAACAAGTTGGGCAATAAAGAGGTGCATTCACACGAATCCGACTTCATTTCAAATCGTGACTTGCGAAATTTTAAACGCTTACGACTTAATTTCAGCTTGAGATCAATAGCTTTTTGATAACATTGTATCTTTATAATTTGAATAAAAACATTTCACCTGTGCGGTGAAATCATCGCAGGTTTTTAAGTGCAATTTTCTACAATCAACTCTTAGTTACAAACACGTTTTTACTTTCTTGAAAGTGTGTTAAAATATTAAAACAAGTTGGATCTATAGAGCTACTGTCACGAGAAGGCTACAGTTGATAACATATGATAACAAAAGCGTTGCAGATTTGGCGTTTGTATAGAATTTTTTTTAACGTGTTTGGCAACAAAAAAAAAAGTTGCCGATTATCCACAGTTGTAATCCAAAATCTCTATTTGGAGCCCAGATCTGAACTTCCAATTTTGTAATAGAAGTGCTTTCACGGTTGCAAAAATTCTTCTGTTTTGAATTATAGGTTGTGTACTAAAAGTACTATCAATGTCTTGAAGTTGATATATGTTACATGTCTGTTACATTTATAGTTGAGGCGTAAGAAATTGCAAGTATATTTCTGATTTAAATTTAGATGGGAACATTTCCTTCGACGACGACGACACATTACCTTTGTCATAACGCGCGTGTCTGTAGTATTTGTAGTTTTGTCTGGGAGCCTTGTTTTTAAACAGTATGTTAAGCTTTATACAAATTTCTTCATTACATTAATATAGAAATTTTAATATGGTAGGTAATTTTGGGTTCAAATGAATCTAATTATTTTATTTATCATTTATAATGATGTACTTACAGAGTGTTTTATGCAATAGCATTTTTTTCCTGGCGTCTAATCAACTAAAACAGAATGGGAGAAAACGAAGATAATCTTTGTTATACAATTAAACTTTACAGTATTCAAAATTCCTGCATTTTTAATTGTACACTTTTTTGAAGATATAGCTGTGTTTATATTATAAGAAACAAGAAGCTGTGTTGCTTATAATTATCATTTCTTGATTAAACTTCATTAAAACAGAACTCTTTTGGTAAATACTTTTAAAAAAATTCTAATAACTAATGGCTTAAAATATAAAACAAACAGTAAAATTGTGACAGTCACTATATCACTAAAAAGCAGTTTCTACACTTGTTTCTGTACATGCACAATGTATATGTCCATTTGTCAAGAGCGCACAATTTAGCGATATTTAGTGATTGAAATTTCCCCCTGTTTAGATTGCTAACATTTAACGACAAATAATTTGTCGAATTTATTAAAAAAAAAATTCCAAGTTTTCTGACGACAAACCTGGTAAAAAAAATTACTTGCTAGAATCATCTATTTAAACAATCGCAGATCTTAAGAAATTCCTAATTTAGTTACATACTTTAATCTTTAACATAGTTACATACTTTAATCATTTCCATACATACACAAGATATTCATAATTTTCAAAGATAAATTTTGAAACTATTTATAAGTTAATAAACTAAATAGAATAGATATTTTAAATGTTTTCGAAATTCACGATTTTTATGAATAATCTGTGTACATTTAGTGACTTTTGATTTATTTTTGGACTTAACTCCTACTAAAAAGTTCAGTTGAAACTATGTAAATGGACTAAAAATGATTCTATACAGGCACCATACATAATATATCCTTTTATCATAGCAATTTAATTTTCGCTCACATATTAAGATTTGCCACACAATATATATATATATTCATGATTTTTACGATTGTATAGTGGAGGTATGATGAAGTATTTCGTGACGTCGTCTTTCATAGTCACGTGGTACGAACATGACTAGCATACTCTAATGCGTGGTGTCATTCAATAACACTATTTAGAAGAGAAAAAAAGTAGTTGGAGCTTAAGATCAAGTTTTTGTGCTTAAAGAATTAATAGTCTAAAGACTTGGGTGTTAAAGTTTACGTTCAGGAATGATTTGGTAAATGCTTATTAATGGTTGCATTATCGTAAACATGCATTTATGACTTCTAAAAGATATTAATTACCGAATTTTCAAAGTAAAAAAGCGCAACTGCGTTTTATTCAATGTATTTCAGGACATTTTCTTCTGATGTTATTCAACATGACTTAAAAAAATGTATAAAACACTTAAGATGAAAACACAAACCAGTTTTTGTAATAAATCATATTGTTTAATTTCAGAGAGAGAATCTTTTTGGAACATAATGTGAAGATTATTCTGCTTTCGTTAAACTATAGTTTCTATAAGTTCTTTCATAACGCCCCCCTGTATCTTATTTTTCAAATATAAAACACCAAACAGTGAAAATTGGACGTTAAAAACGTTGATCTTAGAATAAATTCGAAAACGTATCCAAATATAACTTTATGAAATATTTTGAAACATGACTTGCAATGCAATCTTTCTGTCGTTTTGTCATTTCCTTATTTTATGATTAGTTAATTTTTTTAGCACACAATACAAGAAGACAAAATACAAGAAGAAATACAAAGAGCGTTTTTCAACTGCCATGCTACCATAAAAACTGAATCCTCGTCACATCCGTAGCACATTGAAAATGGTGGTGCTGTTCCAAAAGGGGTGAGTAGATAATTTATAGTACTGTTGGCTTTGGTCAAATAATTTTACAAGTTGATGATTCATGATGCTCTCCATGCTTCTAAACTTTTAATTTTGGTGAATATTTAATATGTTTTGCCAAACACAATATAGCACACTTTCTAAGTGATTTGATTTCGTGGTTTATTCACAATAAATATCCATACTTTCTCCATACAATATTTCTATACTCATTTCAGCAACGTGATAAAGTAACAACTAATTACTTCTATGTGTTATATAAAATACTGCTGAAGTCCAAAGTGAAGATGAACATAGGACTTTAAAGTTTTCAATTCAGGAACATCCAAAGTTCTAGAGTCATTTAAAATCTTATAAACCATTAAAGGTCTGTTTCTCAAAACTCAAATTGCCAAAGACTATTTGTCTTTTTTTTTTTTCCAAATCCAAATTATCTCAAAGTTTAAAATTTTCAAATTCTTATCGTCTATTTCTCAAAATCGAAATTATCAAAGAGCCTTTTTGACTTGTTGCTCAAAATTCATATTATAAAAGCCTGCTTGTGTACTTTTTCATAGCTCATATTCCACCTCTCCCTCCCCCCCACTAAAAAAAAAGATCTGGTTCACTTGTTGCTTAAAGTTTTGTATCTTAAAATTATCAAACAGCCTCTTTCACTCATTGCTCAAACCTGAATTAATAAACTTTAGTTTCTATTGTTTCAAGTTACAGAAAGACGTTAAAGTTAAATGTATCATATAACAAGCGAAAGAGCGAGATCTCCCTAGCTGTTGTACCAATACCTCTTCATATGCAAGCTGACTTTCCATTCCTAACGGGATTTCCAAAGGGGTGAATCTTGTTTGTGTCACGCTTCCGTTGCTGTCGTGACTTCTCCCACACATCAGACGCATGCTCACCTACTAGCAAACACACAAACAACACAGATTGGAAATTAATAGCAGGAAGTAATTACTCCGCTAATGAAAGGGGGTTTGATCCTCCTCCTTGCCAAATCGTGAAAACTTTGGAAGAAGGAATTTCAAAATTCCATTTCCAAGCGTCTTGATTCTAATCGGAGTAGGTCTCTCGTAGCACGGAGAAATCGGTAATTATCGGATATCGCAATTTTTTTGCTTGCAGGGAACATAGAGCTGGTAGAATTGTAATGGTGGTGTCTATGGTTTTAGAAATTGTTGGTGATAGTAGAGCTAATATTGAGAGTAGCCTACATTAAATTGATATAGTTTAGAGTCACTTTGAGCCTGTTCAACTGAGTATATCTTCATAAAATATGTATACACATTTCTTGGATCATGGAGAAATTATATCGGACGAAAATATAAACATAAAAATAATCAAATATTTAACACATTATGGGCCTAGTGTAGTTCTAGATAAGAGACAATATTCCTTACAATCTCCAATTCATGGAGTAGTTAGTACTTACGCTTCTACAAATTACAATTTCTGTACAATATTTTAAACTTTCGGCTTTGTGTCTGATAGTGGAATGGTTAATATGGCGGATACAAATGGTTATACATGTCTGATATAATTGGTTATATATAGGTGATATAAATAGTTAACTATTGTCACTGAATCAACTCAAAATCGAAAAATTTAGAATTATCTAATTGTTTATCTGTTGGCATAATAAACGAAAATACTGTTTCTAATGCATCACATTTAAATAACGTAACATTGTGAGCATGTAAGTTTTACGAAATTTCTCCCATTTAATATACAACCCAAGGCAGCTCTTAAGAGTTTCCGCCAGCTGCTTGGAACTTTCCTAACAAATTTCGGACTTCATCTATATATTGAGTTAATGTTCCTGGCCAGTACATCGTGCCACTTTTCTATGGTAGGACATATCTTATGCAATTAATACATGTGACTTGAAATTGCCCTTTTAAGTTCAATAAAATGTTTATGATGTCAGCACAATTTGATTCGAATTTGTTTTATACCGACAAACATTTACATAAGACCCTGTATCTAACGATCCCACTGTCCATATGTTCGCAGCTATAAGTTGTAGTATTCTAACAGCAATCTGCCTTGATCTCAAATCAATTTTTTTTATAATCACCGTCCCATGAAACCTCTATTTACAAAGTTCGGGTAAAACCGACAGAAACTGATACCATACAAGACAGACTGACGACACTTTCAGCAGCCACTCTTTGTACGAACATTAACCCACACTCGTTTTCAGTGTATTTTCTTCTTCCACAAAACTATCTATGCATGAGAATAATGTGATGATCGGTCTTTTGGAGAACAATAGGTAGATGGTGGGAGGACGCGTTGTCAGCTGTTATTTGCTTTATGAATTGTGGGCGTGCATGAGGAGAGATATCGGGCTACCACTGCTGCCTCTGTTGCTTATCTGCATTTGAAAAGGAGTGGCGAGAGGTAAATTGTGGTTTAGACTCTCTCACGGGACCTACTTAACATGGTTGAACCCGGGATACACACACAAAAGTGGAAAAGGTGGGCCAGGAGTGGAGTTTGAACGAGGGATTAGTGTGAGATTTCATGCTGAACACTTTTCTTGGAATTTCTTTTGTGTTTTTAGATTATTTTCAGAATGGTTTTTCCCGAGATATGCTTGCGTATAATATAGGTGGACGCATGATAATGCTCTGACCTGTGACTCAGCAAAGGAGTTTGGAATGTAGTTTCTTTGGTTACAATTTACCAACAAAACTGCGTTTCAGTAGGTTTTTTTACAGAAATTTTCGTATTTCCTTCTTATAAGAATTTAATTAAACACTTTTTTCTTTCAATGCCCTTCTGGAATTAACCTTTTCGATGTGCTGGCAAAAGTTGGACTTACTTTCTCCATTAGCGCTAGGTCGTCCTGCAATGCCATGGTCTTTTTCGTCTTAAGTATATGACTTGTTAATAAGTGAATAACTAATGAAATCTGTAAGTAATCTTTTACCTTGTATTAGAGTATAAAGTTGGAAACCTAAACCTCTAATTTGAAAAATGTGTAGATAAGATGGTGTTTGTAACAGTGGTACGTCAAATGTCGGTCAGTCTGATAGGAATTGTAAGGGTTTTTCTAATTTTAAATGCGAATGAGTGAAAATCGCTCTCTAAAACTCCTCTCAAATTCATCCCTTTTGTTTTCTGGATTAATATCATTAGCAGTACAAATCCTGTTTTGGCGTAACATATTTCTTGTTTATATCTTATGAAGTGAAATATGTAAATGGCTAATCTCTTCCACTCAGCCAATCTTTGAACATGGAAAAGTCGGCATGTAAGAAATCACACTTTTTTTTTCTGAAATTTTCGGTAAAATATAGAGAGTCATTATACGCACTTGAGATTGTTTGGTTCTTGATTATTCTTTAAAAAAATCGAGTTTTCCACATTTCATTATCCGATTACAATGCACATTTACACTTCATTATCCAATCACAATGCACATACACACTTCATTATCCAATCACAATGCACATGCACACTTCATTATCCAATCACAATGCACATGCACACTTCATTTTCTAGCAAACTTAACAGTTTACTGTGACGTAGCTGTTCATAATATTCATTGATGAATAGAGTTAAAAAGTTGAATTTAAAATAGTTAATACTACCCTCGGTGGTATATTTTAGAAAACGGTCCTTAGCAAAGAACATAAAAATGGATATGAAAAAAAAAAAAAAAAAAAAAAAAAAAAAAAGATTTAATAATAGGTATGATTATATGCATGGATAGAGTTGAACGAGAAATGACGCGTGGCATTAATTCAAATTTTCCAATTCCGCTTAGCGAATTCACTCTTTTAAAATAAGTCGTTTATTTTTTTAAAAAATCGGTTAGAAGATTTTATTCGAACCATCAAATGATCTTCGAATTATAGCGAGAATTAATTTTCTTACAAAAATTCTAATTTCCAACCAATCGTTATTTCAATTTTCTACAATCAACCAAACTCGAATTAACACCGGTACTTTTTTGGTTCTGAGTTTGCAATCAAAATTCTAGATAGAAAATAACTTCTCCAACATTTCACTTTTTACGTTTATATATTATGTTCCACTTTTCAGATGTAATAAAATTCTAAACGCTATTAGATTTTTTACTTTTTTAAACATTTTATACTTATCTTAACATTTTAACATAACTTATCGTGAATACAATCAATTTTTATTTGCTCAATTCTAGTCAAATTGCTTTTCACCAGTTGAATCGAATGAAGAGTTATTTGGGAATTTTTTTTAGTTTTGCTGTTACTTAGTAGCTACTATGGTGACAAGCTAGTTCCGGTTGAACTCCAGTAAATTATATACTATTAATATGTTGATTTAAAATTGAATAAGAAATACGTCATACTTAGCAAACTGGAAAGAAATCTAAGAATTCACTATGAATAGTATATTTAATGTTTCAGAATTCCAATTGTTTGCCATAATCCCAGGAAATTATATTTCTTTTACATGCAAGGGGAAAATCCAAATGTATTCAAAAGTGCAGAAAATATAGTAATCGTTCAAAATATCGATCCCAATTTTTCACGTAGGTCAGACTGACGACGCACGCAAATTCTAAAAATGCCGATGATGGTTGTTCGCCTCCCATATCTTCCCGCTATCCATCACGTTAGAAATTGTTTATTTAGTACTTATGAGGCAAAAAGTTCTCCCAGCGGATCCTTTTTGTCCACCGAAAACGGTGTGTTCGGACAGATGTCCGGTTCACCGCACAGCTGAGGTTTTCCACGGGAAGGACTTGACACTGGTCTGAGCTAAACTGGACCTCCGAGGCGGTTAGGTGGTACGAACTTTTTCTTGAGAACAAAAAGTTTTCTAACTGTCAATGGGATCATATGTAAGTGCAATTTATTTTATAAGTCTGAAAATACCATCGATCTATATCGATGGAAAATACTGAATCTATTTTAATGAAACGTGAATGGTGCATTTAATTAGGAGATAATTGGGTACAATAATTCTGGCATGTTAAAATGTATGGATGTTCGGGATTCATGATTTTTATTTCTTTCGGTAACTAGAAAGTATGGTTTGTAGATAGGCGACATTCTCTAAAATTCTAGAAATGTCTAGATAAACCTAATCGTTGCCACTTTTTATAAAGTTTCCGATACTATTTATAAGTTTTACATTAATAAAAAGCTATAATTAAAAAAGTGATTGCAGAACTAAAATAAACTTAGGATTTACCTAATATTTACATTATGTATAATGTACAATTATTTATAAATTCTCGATCGTGAGTGGTTTTTTTTCTCATGTGTGGTATATAAGAATTGTACAATTCGTTTCTTTCAAATATAATTTTTAAAAATAAAGAACATCGGCGATAAGAAGGAAAACGAAAAATTAAATATCTCTTTGCTCATTACTCATTTAAATGAGATTTGGACTATTTTCAACGGTATATAATGTAATAGTAGGTGTAGGTATGTTGTCATTACCATATATCTTAACAGTGTTAGCGATAGTTACAGGTAGGTGTATCATAGTTTTATAATGGTCATTGTTTCTGAATAAACATGTCAGTGATAATAAAGTGTTTTAGAAGTTTAAACCATTATTTTAAAATAAGCCGTTGTAGGTTTGGGAAATCTTAATGTAGAGCAACAAATCGTAAATTATAGGTTTCAGAATTGAATTGAGTAATTTACAGGAATTAAAACATGTATTTAAAGAGTATATTTGCATTTTGATTTATTTCAATTTTGAATTTATTCCTATAAGTCTAAAAACTCTTTAAATACAGGATAATCTAAAAGTAACAAGACTTTTGATAAATAGATAATTCAGGAAGATTTAAGAGTAGAAAGCTGTAGTTTTCACAGAAATAATCCGAAAACATATGGTTTTTTTGACCAAAAAAAATATATATATATATATATATATAATGTGAGAGAGAGAGTTTGTTTTTTCCGCGACAGATGGTGGTGTTTTAATTTTATTTAAATGTGTTGCGGATAATCACTAAAGTTTTAATTCAAAGCACAATCCGCTGATGAAAAACGAACTATTTTTACTTTTTATAGAAAAACTGGCTTTTATTCTGAGCATTCTGTGAAAGCTAACCCCAAGACAAAAGCATCATTTTTCAAAACTAGATTATCAATTTTTAAAACTAGATTATCAATTTTTCAAAACTAGATTATAATTTTTTTAAAAATAGATTATAAAATTTTCAAAACTGGATTAATAATTTTTCGAAACTAGATTATAAGTTTTCAAAACTAGATTATCAAAATACCTGTTACTTTTGGATCACCCTTATACCAACAATTATTTTATAAATCTGTTGAAATATTTTGTCTCTCTATCCTATCTTTTGTCTTGTCATTATAGCTTTGAAAATTTATAATTTTAAATATTTATATTTTCATATTTTAAAATTTATCGTTTTAAATCGAAGCTATATGTTTTATTGTCCGTCTTAAGGACATCCTTTAGAATACTGTAAACCGTTTTAAAGTATCGCACGAAAAACCAACAAACTTTTCCATTTATATGTTAAGACTAGTTTAATAACCGTGCTTCACCACGAAATTTTCATTATGCATTTTAGCAATCAAAAGACATTCATGCAGATTTTATTTCTTTTCCATGATTTAATTATAGTGATTAATAATAGTCTATATGTAATATTTCTGTATATAAGTTCATTATTTCTATGATTGGTCGTGTTGATATTTGTATCAATTTCAAGTTTGGCTACATCCGAAGTGGGATATTGTATTACTCTAGTTATGAATGTTAATGCCATTTTTAACCCCCAAAAATTAGTTAATCAGGATCGGAATAGCTTACTTTTTCTGTGTTTGCCTTTGTTGACATTTGTACTAACTTTCAAAGTTGTTGCTATATGGGAAGAGGGAGAATTAGTTATGAGACAGTCAACCAGTCAGTTAGTGAGGACTTTTATAAATAGAAATACGTGATACCAAAGGATTAGATTATTTTTGAAAAAATCTGCATGTGGTGACGTCAATTTGAGTCTAAAAATCCGTTGCTATGCCAGGGTCAATGTATTTTTCAACTCACTCTCATGGAGTGTCGTTGGATTTTTAATTCAAATTTATTTAATAAAATTTTAGCATTTTAAAACCTTGTGAACTTCTAAATAATAATTTAGTTATTAGTTAGCATGCTTAAATTTTTTTTTGTGTATAATTTTTTAACATACTCTCCTGGTGCCTATAAAGCAGCTGTAACATCTGTATAAAAAGTCACGAACAATTTTTAAAGTTAAGTTTTATTCCAAATAATAAAAACTAAACTAAGAAAAAAAAAATAATAAAGATTGAAAATTTCCAAGTTGATTGATTTCAAATTCAGAGTTTTGCACAATACATTTAAACTCAAATTCAAAATGTAAAAAAAAAACTGATGAATTTAAAACTCATAAAAACTATAGATAAAAATATATATATATAAAAAATTAACACCGAAAAAATACTTACGTTTATGATATGAAAATTTTTTAAACGTTTTAATATTGCTGAAATCTATTTAAATTGCAAATCCGATGAAAGCGAGTCAAAAATTATCTAGAATCCAGCAACGGTTTATTTCGACTCAATCGGAGATTTGACGTCACACCTGCAGCCTCTATCTCAATTTCTCTAGCTACTGCCATTGCAAAATCGCAAATAATAGTTTTTCTTCTTATCCATTTTTCATATCGTTTGGCAAACCTCTCTACTTCCATCCACTTAGAAAAAAAAAAAAGAAGAAGAAAAAAAAAAAAAATGCAGCGTGTTACAGTGTGATGTTATTGTTTCAGATCTGCAACTGTCGTGCTCCGACCAATTTGAATAAATGCTTGTAAATAAACAATCGAGATGGAATCTGAGCCCGTTTGTCATGCGGGATATAGAGCGGATGGGGGGAATGTTGTGTAAGGTGACCCATAAGTAAACAATGTTCTTTTGGAGAATTGAAGGGCATGAGTTGAATATGTAATTGGAAAGTAAGTGGTTCGGAGACAAATGTCAATTTCAACCTGTAAAGACAATGTCACCAGTTGTAAGGGTTTTGAAGGAAATTTTGAGTTTAAATTTTTAAAATGGAGTATTTTATTTTTTTAGTTTTGAAGAAAATGTTTTTCATCAGAAAGTAACAGAAAATTATGTTTAATATAGTAAATATCAATTAATATGCGGTAGGAACATTTAAAAAATAGTTTAAACAAAATAATGTTGATTCGTTTTTGTAAAGGGATAATTATGAAGGAAGGGGGGGGGGGGAAAGCATTACGCGATTTTAGTTATCAGAATTCTTTGAATTCCAATGACACTGAGAACGAATTTGTATGCAAATCTAATGGTGTAAAATATTGATAATTGCACTCTAGATAGTCATTATTTTCTACATAATTTCGTCTCCCATGTCGCTGCTTGAAAACATTTGGAAATTGCCTTAGTTGATTGCAAGCAGGAAATTATTTGAGAGAGAGAGAGAAGTCGAGTCGTGTGATATATAGTAGGAACGATTCTAACATCAAACTTAATTGTTGACATTTTCAAAACAGAGTTCTCTTTCCACATTAACGATCGTTTTTACTACTCTCCTCAGTTTCACTTTTAAGATAATCATTATATTATCCTTTCTTATAAGTATTCGCCAAAACCACCATTTCAGCAATGGTTTTTTTTTTTTTTTTTTTTTTTTTTTTTTGCTCGTGTAAAAATTATTGCCAAAAATAACGCCAATCTGGCCATTCTTATTCAACTGAGAGAAAATAAGAAAATGGTTAGTAACACAATATCAAATTTTACTGCAATGAACAAATGTTACATAGTGTAAGTGAAAGTTGTGTGATGTTCCACACCCATAGTTTTTCTTAAATCTAATTTCTTAAAGTAAGAAACCGAAAATATATAGCATGATTTTTCTCTTGAAAAGATTGAAAACAAATAATTTTCCAAACCATTTTTATAAGACAGTTTCGGAAAATGCTTTTTACCAGAACATTTATTAAATTAGTTTTTACCAGAACATACTGCCCTATTTTTAAAGCTACCTATCGATGTAACGTGATAAAAAATTTCTTTAAAATACTTTTAACTTTTTAAAATTCTTAAAGTATTTTTTAAAAAAATACTTTAAGGAAGCTTGAGAAAACTTTCTTTTTGAAAGTTTTTCCACCATAAATACTAAACATCCACGAAACATTAAGCGGTTAGCACATTACAAATGCCGTTTGCCACTTCCCAACTAACTCAAATTTTCCTTAAAAAAAAAAGCTAAACAAGAACAATCCCAATATTCTTTTGTTCAATTACAATACCAAGCACTCCAGAATGTACAAGCCATTGTGAAAGCAACCAAACTTTCTTGCTTGGCGCAATCATGAAACACTCATTACACAAAGGCGAGAACAATTCTCTTTCAAAGAAGATTCTCCTCGCATTCTCATAGATCACACACATACACTTTTTAGAACAACGGGCGGAATATTTGAAGTTTCAAACTTTTTTTTTTTTATTCTCATAATCGCTGATGCTCCACCCTTCGAACGCGAGTAGAAATTGCCCACTTCTCGAGAAAATAATGCCTGGTTTTGTAGGTGATTAAGACGCCATTTTGGAAGGATGTCTTCTATCTGCGAACTTCCGAGGTTGTTGTTGTCTTTTTTTACTTTATAATTTTGATGATCACGACGTGGAAAGGGTTAAAGTGGAAAAGGAAATAAAAAAATATCTGATTGAGACGTGCAATTTTGGTGGTTCAAGAGGTTGATTTGGTGGTTGGTGAGTGGAATGTAGAAGTTTTGGAACATTTGAAAGGTGTTCGAATTGCTATGTGTGTATGCTTATCAGGGGTTCTGTTTGTAATATTCTTTACTTCCGTGTATATTTTGATTTCAAACAATATATATTATCAAATCGATGGTATTTTAAATTCATAATACCAGTTATTTTTTCTGAAGTTCTATTGTTATAATATTTTCATATAATGCAAATTTACTATAAAGTAAACTAAAGATCATGTGCATTTTATCATGCAGAAAAAACGTTCAAGGGTTCAACACGATGTACGTGCAAGAAGATGCATTAAACATTTGCAAAACGTTTAGAATAACAAATTCATTTAAAAGTATTGCAGATGATTAAATAAGTGTTTTCTGGATATTTATTGAACATTTAAAGTAATATAATGTATCAAAAATTAATATATAGTGAAATGAATTTATAGTAAGTGTTCGATTTTTAAATGAGCAGACATGCATCATAAAGGGTTTCATTATCGGAATATGATCGGAATATTGTAACATATTGCCATAGAGACTATATCTACATCGCAACCAATTTTTAGGCAATTGAATTTTCAGGTATTCAAAGTTATGGAAACCTTTCCAAACAATATATTAAGTAATCTTAGTTTAAGTATATTTACTTTGGTTTCAAAGCACCCTAAGTTTACATGGGGACTTAATCCTTGCCATCTGGGAAGTTGCTCTCGCGCAGTCAAAGACAAAAGAATTTGCCAAAGATGTAAGGTGGTGACAAGTCGTCGAGGCCTGACTTAACACCTCACTAGCACTGTCATGCCACAACATTGTTAAGGTTCGACGGAATTGATTTGTAGCTTCCATTATTCTATACACCGCTGTTTCTTTTGTACCCGGCTTACACACCACTCAACATCTAGTAGCCACCAACAACTTACTCAAGACGCCATCCTCCAATCTTCCACGCTCGTTCTCCTGAATTCCAACACCAATCTCTCACTCATCAACGCTCCTTTTCTCTTACAAAACACCCACACACACAAAAAGTGTATGGAACAAAAACCGATTAGCACAGAACCGGAAGTGGTTTTTCTTCATTCTTTTTGCATCTTCGCGCGTCTGTATAATGGATAACACTCCCTCGCTCTAAATAATGCAATCAAATTGGGAAGTCATAACGGGTAAATAATTTCAGCCTCTATCTGAGGCCTATTCAGAACATGGTTCACGGTGTCCAATTATTGCGGATTGCGGTCTGCTTAGGGTTGGAAAAAAAAGAGTGATCACACCTTTTTTTCGGCTACCATTTTGTGCGATTTTTCTAAGAAAGGATGTATGATATTTGGACTCATGCATGGAAGATAAATGGAGGGAATAGCTTGTGTAAAAAGTGCTGCAATTTTGTACATGTTGAGATTTTTTTTGACTTTTGTACTATCGTTTGGTAAATTAGTTTCATTCTGTATTATTATCGCTTGGTGAAATAGTTTTATTCTGTATTATTATCGTCTGGTGAATTAGTTTTATTCTACATTATTATCGTTTGGTGAATTAGTTTCATTCTGCATTATTATCGTTTGGTTGATTAGTTTTATTCTGTATTATAATCGTTTGGTGTTATTTAGGCAACGACGATATTCGTTGTGTGCATTCAGAATTAGAATGTGTAACTAAATAATAGAGGCAGTGTTTGTGTCGAGGAAATATAGAGTTACATATTTTTTTAATATAATTAATGAAACCATATTGTTAAAATATTGCAACTATTTTGGTGTCCCCCAGTGACGGTTCGTGGGGTACAGCAAGAACATTCGAGTTGCACTAAATTATTAGTTTAAAATTAAAATGTACTAATTGCTAGTCAACTTCGATTATTAAACTAACTTTCTTAAATGTAGATCAGAATTTCTACGGTAAGTAAACAGATTTTCTTTAAATAGCAAACCTGTTATGCAATGCACAATTGAGGGAAAAAATCCCTCACAAATAAACTAAATCTGACGGTCGTCGAGCGAGGAAAAGCTACAGAGTAAAACAAACAAGCTGCAACTTTGCCATGGAAATAACTATTAGTATGGAAAATATTCATTTTCACTAAAAGTATACGGCGTGGAGGCCTATCGAATGCAGCCCTATAAATTTTGGCAACTACGGCAGTACTTGTAAATTCGATGAACTGATTGGCTCGTGTGTGGGAGGAAGCGAAATGAGCATTTCTTAGAATTTTTCTCCACCAAACGTAAATAGTTGCCGTGATAAGTTTACACTTGTGTTTTCTTGTTACTTCATAAGTTAATATTAAAACTTATAATTGAACCATTTTGAAACATGGAGTCCCTTTATGAGTAAGTTAAAATAAGTTTTTTTTCTTTTTATATTTTCTTACTCGTATCATTTCTTAAATATTGAAAGGAAACTTTGAGTAATTAAGATAAAAGATTTTCTATTCATGAATGATCGTGGAAAGTTGGAGGAGAAGGAGGGGGGAGGGGGGGGGGTCACTGTTCCGGCTGCTCTAACATTTTTGACCACGGGGCCCCTACTGGTGTCTTTGACGTACGGGAGTGTGGTAGGTTTGTAGACCCCTGGGAGTATAGTTTAAGTTACATTTTACTGTTTTAGTTTAAAATGGTATGGAAAAATGGTGTCAAAGAAGATAATAATAACTCAGATAATGTCACTGTTACTTTGTTTCTTTTGTATATTAAATCTTCTCTATAGTTCAAGAGCTTTGTAAATAAAAGGGAGGCGACAAAATGTTCGAAATTGAAATGTTGCCATTGTTGATTCTGCTCATCAATGTATAACAATCCATTGCAATTTTTTTTTTTTTTTCAAGCTATAAAATATTTCGTAAATTATTTGCAGAATTGTTGGAGCAGCTAGGTGACTCTCAAAAGAAGTCAACACTCTAAAAATAACAATTTCCGACGTATTCCTCCGGAAAGCAGATGATATCATTTACTTAGTAGTTGCATTAAAGTTATCCAATTAATGTCTAGTTTCTATAAATGATAACAAATGACATTAAATAATAATCTAAATTTATTCTCTGACATATATATCTTCTGGGCATATTTATTCACTGGCTTAACGATTCTATGTAATATCTATTCGATCCTGTGCTATGATATATGATGCGATGTGTTCCATGATATATCTACTATCTGAGATATTTATTGATATGAATGATATATTTCTCTTGCTACGATATATTTATTGCCATTAAATATCTAGTTTATGTAATATTTATATATAATCCTATTTTAATATAAAACCTTGTCAAAATAAACAAGTGTTTTAACAAATATTAAATTCGTGCCATAATTTGATTCAGATTTAAAACTGCTGAAATATAGCTCAACCCAGACTTAAATGTGCTCTCTGTCTTCCTTGGGACAATCTAAGTTGACTAACTCCTCACATATAAATATGAGTAGTAATTTCTCCATTTGACCGCAATTTTATTCACAGTCAGCGGATGGAAGCAGTTTTCACACTTTTCTTAATGCCAATAGTGGTCAAAGTATTCCTTGACTATACAGATTCCCATAGTGTGAAAATTTATATTAAAAGAAAAAAGTGTCTTTAAATGCTAAATGTCAGCTGTAAACAATGACAATACGATAACTGGTCGCCACCCTATTCACTGTTTACCTTGACTCTTTCCTCTGTGGCAAGAGGTCACTTATACCAATTTCATGAATTCTCATTCACGCGTCAATCTCCCTTTGGTTCCAGCCATTTCCATCTGCCACGCATCGTGTCATTGAATCAAAAAACGAACTTGATTAGTTGAAGAAACGTTTTTATTCCAACAATCATGAACGATTTATGCGGCCTCTAATCAAATTAATTTTTTTCGATTGCTTTTGGAAATAATGGCAATTGAAAGATCTTGAAGGACTGTTACCAACCTTTGTTAGAGGCTCCTCACCTGTCTACATGCAATATTCTGTGAACTGTAGAGAACTTGCTACTTATAATTTTTTTGTGGAAGACCTTAGCGAATTGACCATTATGAAACGAGATAATAAATCACGAAATTTGAGAAATTGAGGTCAAGTGTGTTTTAACGCGTTTCTCTAAATGTTGAACACTGTCAATGGATGCCTTTTTCGTTCGTCAAATATTTTAAAAGTAGCAATTAGTTCTTTGCTGTGCATTTCAGAGGACAGGGTTACTTAACTATTACGCTTTGGCAATGCTGTCACTCGGAGTAATGTCAAATTTAAAATGAGAGTTTTGCTCTGGTTCGAATTTATGTCATAAATAAGGGCAGTATGGCTCAATTATTGATTTTTTTCTTTTTAACTAATGGAGTGTAATTTATGAGACGAATTAGGCTAAGAAATACGACTTTACATGATTATTTAATAAGATTTTTATCACATACTTTATACGAGTTTGCACGTTAAAAAAAGTATATTTAATGTATTTAAAAATACTTTTAAAAATTAAAATTTTCAAATAGTTTCAAACTATAGAGAAGTCTTCAAGTCTTCATATAAATTCCCATAAAAAAATTTATAACCAAGATAAGGATTTTAAATTCGAACTGAGTTAAGGTGTAAAAATTATGATACTTCAACATATTATTATATTTTATGTTGCACAAATAAAGTTTCGATTCATTACAAATAAGTTCTTAAAAGATGAAAAAGAGGAAAGAAAGGAATCGTCAATTTTATCATTTTAGGATGAGAAGTAAAATCTGCTCTTAAGAATTGGATGTGGTGCTGCCCTCTTGTAGCTATATGTTCAACTTCAAATTGACCTAGAAATATATACTAAGGAAATCTAAATCAGCTTAGAATTAATTTTTATTGTTAAAAAATTATAAAATATCAAGCTAAAGTATAGGAAAAATAAATTCTACTTCAAATATTTAAATGTACGTATCTATTTTTAAACTGTATTAATATTCGATTTATAAGCACTTGTCTTAAACATTGAACAAATTCTTAAGGAATTCGTAACAATAAATTTCTTGGTCTTGCCACGATATCATATTCCATGTTTTTGAGAATTTTTTTTATAATTTATGATATAATACTTTTTTTTTTACATTGTGAATGTATTAAGGGAATTCTAGCATGAAATTTCAGTTTAGAAAATAGGAAGACAGGTTATTTAATGTCATTGACGCCACGGTATAGAAGGCTTATAAAGACAAAAAATATATAATAAACAACAATTTGTGATTTGCATGCAAGTAAATTTGTTCATGCCAAATGCTCCATGTACGTATGTATTCAACAACATACCCGATCATTGAAATAATAGGGGGGTACAGGGGAAAAGGAGCATTGTCAAGCAAAATCAATGTTTCTAAAAGACAATGCTCTTTCTACATAAGAACACACACACACACACACACACACACACACACACACACACACACACACACACACACACACACACACACACACACACACAATAATTTTTTTTTTTTATTTTGATATATAATACTTTATTATTTACTTTTATAATACTTTATTTGTATATCGTTCACAGAAAAACTCTATTGTTTATTTTTGTATGTTGCGTCTTTTAAAATAAACTAATATATTATATCTTATTTTAAACAAGATAGCACAACTATTTACCATTTACAAAAAAAGGGGAGGAAAAGGGAATATTTTTCTAAAAAAATCCGTATGTGATGGAAGTATAAATAAAAACTAGCAATCTACTTTTAAAGTTAGAATTTTGTTTAAAGTGCATTCTTCTGTCTTTTTAATGGTATTTAATTCAAAAGACCAAATAAGAGAATATTAATAATTGAAAAGTAGTAAGTTACCATTTTAAATTCAAAGCATTTTTTACCGAAACTTTTGCAACAGTTCAGGTTATGAATAACAAAAAAATTTAAATAAATATCGTATTGAAGGACCCTAGACAAATGCCAAAATTCAATCTCCGGAGTGTTAACTAGCATGTGTAAAAGCAGTTTTAATGTGATAGTCACAATCCACCTCGTTTGCTTTTGACGTGGCATCGATATTACAAACAACTCGTTGTTACAGTTAAAACATAACCAGATTGACACCTTATCCATTCACCTTCGATTTAAATAACCTCCTTGACCTCTTCCCTCAAGGGACCGCACATTTCTACCCATAGAGCATATTTACCCCTTCACTTCCTGACCAATCGGGGTCAGTTCGGAAAACCATTGCCTTGAACCACCCTCGCTTCGATCCCTGGAGGGCCGATATAATTACAATCATCGGGAAAGCCTCCTTCTTGCCAATTCCGTGATTTTGTTTTCAAGCGCATCCTCCAGTGATGGATGATTTGCTCCGTGACCCCCTCTTTGCCCTGAGATGTGTACCAGGGGTCAGGACGGAGGCCTTTTTGTTTTTGTTTTTACCAGCTCTTGTCTCTTTAGAGATTAGGTGAGTTGTCGGTTTTCTGCGAGTTTCGAAAGAAAAGGTCGGATTTCGCCAGTGGAAAAGGGATCGTGTTCGATGAATTCGTAATTACGTGGCGAGATTGGTTGGTCAAAGGGTTTCTTCATTAGGATGGGAGTATGTGTGCTACATGATGAAAACAGAAACAATTGGCTTCTTGGTGTTGGAATTTTAAGTTAAGCTTTAGAATTTTCAAATGCTTGTCTTCTCTCTATATACACAAGGCAAAACTCTCACTGACAGGCTCACTCATCACTAATTATTGGTACATACTATGTCAACAAGGACAAACATAGAAAAAGTAAACTATTCCGACATTGATTAACCAACGTTAAAGGGTCGGAAAGGGGGTCAAACGTTCCAAACGAGTATTGTTCGAATGTCCCACTTCTAAAATAGATACAACTATAATATTTAGTATAAATCTCAAGAAGGACAAACATAGAAAAAGTCAACTATTACGATGTCCGTTAATCATTTCTAAGGGGTCGAAAATGTGTCAAATGTTCTAAACGAATGTTATTCAACTGTCCCACTTTATATATTGTGACAACTTTGATATTTAGTGTAAATGTTAACTATGGCAACATAGAAAAAGTAAACTATTCCGATGTCGTTTTACCATTTTCAAAGGTTCGAAACTTTCCAAACGAGATTTTCCCGATTCCAATAGAATCATAACTCTGAAATTTGGTGCCAAGTGCAAGATAAAGTAAGCTATTTTGATATCGATAAACCAATTTTAAAGGGTCAAAAGGGGGCTGAAATGTTCAAATCAAAGAATCTTTTAATGTACCACTTCTAATGTAATAACTCGGAAATTTCTTACAAATGTCAACAAGCATATAGAAAATGACAGCTATTCCGGTGTCGATCAACACAGGTAAATAAGCAATTTTTTAAAAAAAATTATTATAAAGCACAGGTAAATAAGCTATTTCAATCTCGATTAACTAATTTTGTAGGGACGAAACGTTTTGCACAAGGAATTGCCCAACTACCAAATTCCAATATTGTCCCAATTATAAAATTTGAAACAAATGTTAAAAATAACAAGTATGATTTTTTGCATGTATTCCAATCAGAGTTGGAAAAAAAAAAAACCCTTTTTTTTTTCTTCAAAAAACCCGGTATTTGTGGTTTAAACCGGGATTTTTTAAAAATTATTTTCTAATTGCATGTTTACATATTTATAAATAAAATTTGACATTAACTAGAATAATTAATGTTCAAATAACAATTAATATTTTTTCTGAAAATAATTTAAAAAAAGTAAATAAACAATTGTTGCTACTTATGTGGACATTCAAATCATATTAAATTGTAATATTTTATTTAGAGATACTATTCTTTAAATTCATTGTATACAGTATGATATAATTATAATTGTTTACTACATGGAATATTGCTCTTAGATTTATCAGTAATGGTAATATATGGTTAATGATATTTTTAAGGTTTAGAAAAGAGTTGTTATGGCGCAAAACCTCTATCTCCTCCCCCCCCCCCCCAAAAAAAAGTAGACGTTGTAAAAAAAAAAACTCCAAGTCAGCCAGAAAAAGTTATGAAATCTAATGTTAGCCGCCAAGCGGCCGCGTTTAGTTTATTTGGGGTACTTGTACACAATGAAATAAATTGTGATTAATAGGGGGATAACCATAGGCAATCAGTACTTGGCAGGCTACAGTTATTTCGGATTAATATCATTTCATTTGCTCCAGCTACTTTGCCCCCATTGCACTGAATTGAGATTAATTCTATAAAAACTTTAGCCTGCCAAGTACTGATTGGCTATGGTTATCTTCCCTAATAATCACAATTTAGTTTATTATGTACAAGTACTCTAACGAAATGAAACGCGGCCGCTTGGCTGCAAACATTAGATTTCATAACTTTTTTTGGCTGACTTGGCGTGTTTTTTTTACAACGTCTATTTGTTTTTTTTGGGGGAAGATATCAATTCTTTTTGTAGAGTTTGCTAACTTAACTGCAGTCGAGCCCTGATTTCCCTTAACCTTTCTCATTAAATGACCATCCCTTAAAAATTTGCCAAGGTTTTCAGTTACTCGTCTATTAAGTCAAAATACTTTTTTTCCAAACTGCTTAGTTGCATTTTATTCACATAAATTCGGTTTTAACCATAGCCAAATACGACAATATAATCTTAGCACTTTGCCATCACATGGCTATTGTCTCTTTGAGTAATCTCCGCATAACATATTTAATGTGCAATAACGTCACACTTGATCATAAAAATTCTAAGACTAGGAGTGTGGAACATTGAACAACTTTCAATTACACTATAATAATAGTAACAGCATTAAATTTGACATGGATCAGTGTAATTAACTATTTTTGTTTTCTTATTTTTAATACTTAAAAAAAAATTGCCAGTTTGGCGATATTTTTGATTTAAAAAAAACAAAAAACACTACAACGATGGCGAAATTTTCAATATGTTTTTCGATAATAAGCAATAAGTAATTTTTACCTTTTTATAATTACACTGTTTAAGTAGTTCAACTTAAAGTATCAAAGTCACTTCTTGAAATTGAGCAAAAGATGAATATTTAAATTCATTGACCTGTTTTAATCAATCATTATCCGGGGTAAAATTCCCAATTTCCGGGATCATTTCTGGGGAGAGGGGGGGGGGGAGGTGCAGACCCTCTTACGCCTTAATTCATACAAAAGGCACTTCCTCTATTCAATCTGAGAGGAATAAAAAATAATAATGATTTTAAATATACTAAAGCGTTTAAGCTGTCGGTCAGGCTAAAATTAACAAGCATCGGGATCATTTCCGGGGGGGCACAGACCCTCCTACCAATCAAAACATATAAAAGACACTTCCTCTAATCAAACTGAGAATAATACGAGTAATTAAAAAAAAATGGTCAAAATGGATCAAATAGTTTTGGCTGTAGCCCTGGTTGAAGTTTTGGTCAGAACCAGAAGAATAAAATTTCGGTGACTTCGGCGATTTTCAAAAGATTTTTTTACCATGTTTACACAATAATAATTGTTCAATGTTAACAATTACGTTCTTATTTTTCGTCTACTCACCTGCGGCAGCACGATGGCGCAAAAAAAAAAAAAAAAAAAAAAAAAAAAAATATCGGGGTTCTAGCTATAATAGAAGCTGAGCTGTGAAGGATCGAAAACGGGCCTAAGCTCCTGTCAACATAATATACACTTACATGTCTGCCACTTTGTTGGCGGCGGAACACTGTCGTGTTCTTAGATTTCAGAAACAAATTTGAAACGCAGCCTATAATTTAAGTTTAAATGATAATTTTGAATAATTATAAAACATTAATAAAACTATTAGATTAATAGATTAAAAACTTACTGTTCAATAGTCTTTAATTACAAGATTTATTTTAAAATAGATTATAACTAATTCTATTCGTATAATTTTTCATTTATAAGATCAGACTCAGTCATGTTATACCAAAAATGTATAATTAATTTAGTTAATTATTTTTTTAATTGTACAACTCCAAAAGAAGAAAAAATTATCTCAACATTTGCTGTAGTTGCTTTTGCGGTAAGAATTACTTAAACTTCCTTCAATGCTTTAGCATTAAACTTTTTATATCATTTTCTTGCATTTACCATTTAACATTTTCAATAAATTCCTTTTGAAAAAAATATCTTTGAAATAGAAAACATTTGGTTAAAACTAGAAGTTATTTACAACGCCAAATAATTTAAAGTGTCTAATTATAAATAAACAAATAAAAATACATTTAAAATTATTCTTTAAAAAAAAATTTTTTTTAATTATTCTTTAAAATAAAAAATATTATTATTATTATTATTATTATTATTTTTTTTTTTTTTTTTTTTTTTTTTTTTTTTTTTTTTTTTTTTTTGAGAACAAAAATACACTTTTAAATTATTTAAAAAAAATAATTTTTTTTTTATTTTTTTTATTTGAGAAAAAAAATTAGTTGGTTTAAACCATGCCAACCCTGATTCCAATTTTAATAAACCAATTTTCGAATTTTCGAGGATCAAAATGGGATCAAATATCCGAAATGTAGAATGCATGACTGTCTTTTGAATGCTAAAATGCACATGATAAAATTTCGTTGCGAAGCATGAGTATTCAGCTAGTTATTTATATATCTTTGGCCTAACGACAAATGCGACGCAAATTAAAACCATGCATTTAAATCATCTTTAACCCTTCGTCAGCACACGTATACATTATTAGACACTGATATAACAGCTGTTAGGACTCATGTTTTATTTAACAAAGTTTAAGTATAAATGCAAATGAGTTTAAATGGGGAAAATACAGTTAAGAATCATTGTAATAGATATTCTTTAAAGAGATAGTAGGTCCTGTGGAGTAAGTGTGTCATTGGAGGTATAATTTGAACATATGATAATGGGGAACATTTTTCTTGTCAAGTTTCTCGATAATGAAAAAGTCTGGAATAGTACAGAAGCATAATATACCCCTAGTTTCTCAAATTGCATAGTGTTTAACAACTAATGATTAAGTACGGCGAATAGAAAACCAATGTTTGGTGGCGGACGAATGAGTTTTTCATGGCTGAAAATTTGCTTTGTATTGGAGATAAAATTCATAGATACGTGTGTGTAGCTTGGCATTTCGATAACAGTGTATATCTTGGTTAATGCTCCGAAACTACTTAGGAATTTGTCTTTATCTGTCCTAGCAACTTCATAAACCACCGGTATTTTTAAACACTGTACAGTTCTTTTAGAGCACGTTTGCTCGAAAGGGGAACAAATTACACAAGCATAAAAAGTAATATGAAAAAATTTCAATATTGGATATCTTGAAACTAAATTATTTTAGAAATAGTAGAATGTGTGTTAAGTTTGAATGTCGAAAATAAGTTATTTAAAAATAAAAAGAGGCTAGATTATAACGAATAACAAAACAGATTTTCTGATTAATACCTCTTATGGAAATGGCTTATACCATATGGGAGATAATTCTGATTTTAAATTTACATATTCTTGTATTTAAGTAATAAGTATTCTTATAGTTAATACTTTATTTTTTTTTGTTTTAGTGCTTTGAAAACATTATATGCAATTATTTAACCTTGATTGTCCGTTTTTTTTTTTTTTTTTTTTTTTCTTCTTGTTTTTTTTTTCCCCGTTCGTTATTTTCTGTAAATAATATAAGTCTTAATCATTTAATTAAAATAGCAACGCAACGCTCACATACCTTTTTTTTATTTACCGCATGTCAACACTTAATAACATTTGAAAGTTATCTTACTACCCTGTATGCTATAAGATGAAAAATTTGAAGGGAATTCTGGTCCTTTCTCACAAATTCCCATTGTAAAATATGGTTCCCTTTGAAAGATCTATCAAATGTACTCTCCTACTTGAAAATCCCTCAATTTTCCTGGTATTATTATGGTATGTAAAAACATATTTTTCTTGTATAGCTCCTTACTCAA
This sequence comes from Linyphia triangularis, assembly GCA_963978545.1. Lineage (NCBI taxonomy): Eukaryota > Metazoa > Arthropoda > Arachnida > Araneae > Linyphiidae > Linyphia > Linyphia triangularis. The sequence goes on from OZ021726.1 coordinate 54,206,350, forward strand.
TGATAATTGAAAACAATTAATTCAAATTAAGCATACGCTGTTAATAAATTTGAAACAAATTTATCTATTTTCTTATCATTAGAGGATTATTTTCAGAACACACACTCTTGCATTGGCTTTGATCAACTCAATCTTAAGTAAGCGCAAGCCATCATTATTTAGTAAACGTCACTATAGTTATAAGATTGATCGCCATGAGGAACTATTAGTTTCTAAGACTATATTAATTGTACTAAGAACCTTTAAGTAAAGTGAAAACATAATTCAAATATCAGATACAGTCGTCACGCTATGTGATAAAACTCACTTGCCACCAGACGCTTTAATTATAATAATTGGTCAAATGTTATGTATGTTTATGCATATCAGTTAAACTTCACGCCTATCATGAAAATTTTCCACAAATTTTGTCATCTTTTGAACATCTCTTAATGCCGTTTAACCTATGCAATCATTACTCATGTTAACTTATGACCAGCCTCCCTCATTAAAACTTAACATATCTACTTACAGTACCAAAAGTCATCATCAAATATTGTTCACGTTCAAGTACGTTCTGCACGTTATGTGAAAAAATTACCATACTACCCTATATGAGGCAACCAACTTCAACAGTCATCATATGAAATTAATATCGTTGAGACAAGAAACAAACAGCGTCGGGGTCAAAGAGGGTAGCGATGGTAAATAAGGAATAACGAGAAATGGCGAATGCGATTAAAAGGTTCTTACAACTCTCACGATGTTTATCGCCGGTTAAACGAGGGCATGCGGCCAAACCTGTGGTGGTCATTTCATTTAATCGATCTTGCGGTTTTAATAGCTGGTGAATCCTTCACGCTTCCCCCAAGTTAAATTTCTGGGAAATCGAGAAATTATCTTGGTTGTCAGCTTGCTCTTTTATTTGTTTGCTGATGATTGAGAAGGGATGAATTAGTGGCATCGTAGGAGTTGCAAACGTGGATTGATGTAATCAGTATGGACTAAAAAGCTTGGATAATGTTTGGACGGTGGACATGAGATGTGGCAAAGAGATTAATTTTGAAAGGCTATTTGAAAATGTCAGCTTTTTAATTTAAACAGTTAAAAAATAAAAATGTATTATAAATCAAACGCCTTTTCAGTTTGTCGTTCATGCAATGGAATTTAAGATTAGACTCTTGCTTCAAACGTTGCGATTAAATGGAAAAACTGTTGATATAAATCTTCCGACTTGCATTTTTAGCATCGACCATAATAGTCGAGGACCCCCAGCCGAATACAGGCGTAGGTACATTTTTAAAAAAGACTTTTCCTTTTCTTAAAGTGTACTAAAGGAAATTTCTTAAATACCTTATGTTTTCATTAAAAGAAAGATATATGCGGTATCATTAGGTTTTAAGTTTTGAAACAAAATGCGAATGAATCTAAAACATTTATTGCTTACTAGATGCTTAGCCCCACATTGCAGAGACCCTATAGATCCTAGCTTTTGAGACGAGCTACGCAAGCATAAGCTCGCTTCTCTTGCTAAAAGAAGCAAGCCTATGCTTGCGTAACTATTTAGCAAACCAATGTTCTCTAAAACGTTCAGTGCTAGAAAAACCACCAGTAATCCCTTTGAGAAGCAAAGAAATTTTCTCAATTGATACAACATATCCCCGCCCCCCCCCCCACCTTTTTTTAAAAATAAATAAATAAATAAATAAATAAATAAATAAATAAATAAATAAATAAATAAATAAATAAATAAATAAATAAATAAATAAATAAATAAATAAATAAATAAATAAATAAATAAATAAATAAATAAATAAATAAATAAATAAATAAATAAATAAATAAATAAATAAATAAATAAATAAATAAATAAATAAATAAATAAATAAATAAATAAATAAATAAATAAATAAATAAATAAAAATCATTTCTCCGTTAGTACAAATTCCTTCCCCCATGAGGCAAAACAGTTCACTAAACACTTTTTAGGGTATGCTGTGGAATTTTATGGTATTGCTATGGTTTAAATCAGCGTTCGCCATAAACATTTCGGAAGGATGAGCCACGAGACGACAGAATTTGTCACTACTAATTTGTAATTTTACAGAAACTGCCGAAAACGCCACATAAAAGGCCTATTCTACGTAAGCGCATTCAGTGAAGGACAATGGATCCTTTTATGGGCTTTGTATTCTGCGCGTTTGAGCTTTTTTAATTTTCTTCATCATTTGAAATGAATTAATCCTTATTCAGGGATGAAACTTCAAGTCAATGACTCCTTCAAGTCAATGATTCCTTCAATGTAATCATAATTAGTAAGCCTCGAGATATATTCTATCCTTTGTTTGAAAGATACCATTCTTAGAAATTTTCACTTTCAATTACCCATATGTATGCATAGGGTAATGAAAGTATAGCATTTGGTAAAAAGAATGTGTGTTTTTTTTGCATTTCTCCACGTTTTGGAAGATCCTGATTTCAAAAAAGTGATCTAGAAAAAAATTCTGTTTGTGTGTCAGCATAACTCTCGAACAAATTGACCTACGTTATTCAAATTTGGTGTGCGAGTTGGTGGTTAGCCATTGGACCTACCGTTAATGTTTTCGTCAAACTCGTACATGCGCGTAAGGTAGCTGCCATTGAAAAAATCATGTTTTGTTCAAAATCGTTGTGAAAATGCCTCTTAAGGTGTTATAAACATCTCCACCAACGAAATTCACGTAAAAATCCTTTAATGGCGTAAAAAGTTGAAAAACGAATGACTTTAACACAGAGTTCACTTTCCTTGAGCATACCTTATCAATGATCGGTGTTTATTTATTTTTTTATCTCTGCTCAGTTTCACTTACAAGAAAGGATAATATAAGAATTATCGATAAGCATATCGCTAAAAGCACCATTTTGGCTAGTTTTTTTAGGACCCATATAAGAATTATAACAAAAAATATCGCCCAAGTGGCCATTTTTTCTAAACGAATGATGGAAATATGAACACGATAATTGACACAAATCCACATCAGTAATTTAGTGTAATTGAAAGTTGTGCGATGTTCCACACCCCTAGTTTATTTTTGCGTTAAAGGCACTTGAAAGCGTGTGGAAAATAATGACGCATTGTTTCATCCCTGAAAATTTGAGCAAATAGCAGGTAAGCGACAGAGTGTTTGAAATTAAGATTTCGGTATCATTTGACTCAGAATGTCAATTTTAATTTTATATAGATATTTTATTCCAATATATTAATTATTTTATGAATCTCGATAAAAGGTATTTTATGATCCAAAAAACCTTTCGATCTATTTGCCCGAAAATCAGCTGATCGCTTGCCAGGGATTTGCATTTACACCGTTTTCCATCTACACTATCGCCGACCAAACGGTATAGTGGTTAGTGTGCTAGCTTCTAGACCTCGAGGTTGCGAGTTCGAGTCCCGTGTTAGGCATGGGTGTTTGTAAATGTATGTTGGCTTGTCTAATGACGAATGTTTCGGCGCATTATAGCCCTCGTGTTGCTGACGGCGCCAGATAATCTGAAAACAACCAACCAATCAATTGGAAAAAATACGTTTCAACCGTCAGCTTTTTCTTTGAGCTTGATAAGTAATCTTCTGATAACAAATTTTATGATTTTGCAAATTTAGTGGCAAAATGTTTTAACAAAAAAAGCTGAATAACCTAATATTAGTATTTTAGAAATTCTGAAGCATTTTCTAAAAAAGCCCTCCACAGCTTAATCCTTATTTGCAGGTTGAATTGATAATTTACATTTTTGATGCGCAATATTTAATTTGAAGATATAGTTTCATTGCAAAAATTACAATTCCCTAATTTTAGTGGCAGAAAAGTAAAATGCATCGTCATTTACAAAACTCCAATTTAATTATCGTAGCACAAATAATTGAAAAACTTCAAATGTATAATTTTGACACAATATAAATCCCCAAAAGGATATATCATCAGTTTTTCCATCTGTTTCTTAGGATTTTCCCATCGATATAGGTAAATAACTGGATAGACTGCTTAACGCTGGGAAAATGAAGCAGTTGACAGATCACTGGGTGGACATAAAAAGTACGGATTGCCGAGGATTGAAAATAAAATTTTGGATTTTACGCAACAGAAATGTCAATAGTAGATCTTAATTAATAATAATGTGCAAAAAAATATCTACTCTAGCACTTTATAAGGTTTCTCGCATTCCCCCCAACTATAAAAGTGGACTGTGATTGGTTAATTGTCCACCCATCATCATCAACCACCGGTTCGTTTTTTCCCTTGCATAGCTATCGTAGCAGTCTATCCAATTGTTAATCTATACCAATGGATTTTTCACGTTTTCTCTCCTTCGGGACCCAAATGCGGTATAGTCCGATTGGCGACTGCAATTTTTGGACCCCATCGAACATCATTCTGAATTTTTAATAGTAATTGGAGAAGAGTGAGTAGATTAGGAATCCACTGGTCTGCAGTGGCAAAAATGGCCGAAACTGATCAAAAATCGACTTGGAATGAGTTGACCTAAAATCCGATTGCCAAATATGCCATAACTTGCCAAAAAAAGAACAAACTTTTTCGTCTGGCAACCTACTGCATTTTGATTTTCAATGAGAAAAAGCTCAAATGATTTCTGATCTCTGGCTCGGTAAACTTGTGTATCTTTTAAAAGTAAGCAAAATTGGCGACATTAATTACGTCATCAGTGACGTAATATTTATTGCCAACTTGGCTCTCTTTTAATAGATGCAAGTAGACCGTCGCCAGATATCTGAATCGTCTGCAACCTTCTTAATTAAAAATTAGAGTGAGGGTTAACAAATTAAAAAAAAAAAAAATGCTCATTATTTGGCAAGTTATGGTGCTTTTGGCAATCGGATTTAGTTCAACTTATTAAAAGTCAATTTTTGATCAGTTTCCTTTTTTGCCACGGCAGACCAGTGGATTCGTAATCTACTCACTTTTCTCTAATTTCTATAAAAAATTCAGAATGATGTTCGATGGGGTCCAAAAATTGCAGTCGCCTCTTAGTCTAGTACAGTTTCCATTGAATGAATTCCAGAAAAGAATTTCGTTCAATTCGAACTAATTTTTGTGAGAATGCTTGTTATCCAAATGTTCCGATAGTACAGAGCTGTCTAGCATTCGTGAAGCTCTAGGGCAATGAATAAAAGCAACACATAAAGAGTTTCTGTTTACCTTTAATTATCTGATAGCTAATTAGCAAGGTTTCTGAAAGGATATTACAAAAGAAAATTTGTGCTTTTTTTTTAATGCCAATCTTTATGTTTATGTAGGAAAAATTGTCTATAATTGTAGTCATGTATCTCGCTGGATTAGAACATAAGCGACTTCACTTTTAAAAGAAAGAAAAAACCCCTAAAGATTGCTTATTCGTCTGTTGTGAAATAGTGGAGTGGAATTAATACTAATAAGAGAATACTATGAGTGCGAGGCATGCTTTTTCTTATTTGAAAAAATATCATAACATTCTATTATTCATGTGCAATATGTCCCTGTGCATTTATTTTTGAAACAAAGCGATGAAAATATAGGATTAGAGGGTTTCCTTCGCAGACCATCTTTTAGTGTGTTCGAGCTTCCGTAAGTAGAAAATATGAGACAGGAAACCACAAAATAAGAAACAATAACATTTAAATGTGTCCTTATTTCAATTATTGAAAGTCTTTTGTTGCGTGAAATGTCATATCTAGTTCTTGTCCGATTTTAATAGAAAGACAAATAATAGTTGTTTATGCAAATAGTGGGGAAAGTAATACTTTTTCAAACGAGGTAAAACGCTTTTTTGAGGAGTGCGATAGCACGAGACAAATAATTTATCGAGTTTGAAAAAGTATTTTTTCCATGTGGTTGCATACAATATTATTTATAATCACGAGAAAAATAGTTTTAATACATATATTTATTAATGCAGGCAACTCCAGTCAATGAATTTCTTCTGAAAATGTGTCACTTCAATGCCAAGGCTATATGATATTTGAGCACGTGGCGTGCGAGAAAATACTTTTTCACACTAATACGAAAAATGTGCTACTTTCGCAACTATTTTTTTATTCAAAATGATCAAAATAAGTTTAATTTTTTGCATGTTGTTATAAAAACAATATTTTTTTTTCTCAATCCAGTTACCCAACATACGTGCAAAAAGCTTAACAGTCCTCCCTTTTCCGTTTGGCAAAGTGCAAGATTAATTTTTCAAAGCAATTGTCAAGATGCTAAATTAACCTTCATTGTAAAGGTCAACAAAAGACATCCGTGCCACCCACCTCTTCCAGTTTAGACCTCTTTTTTACAGCTGTCGATCCCAACAGTTATCGAATCGCATTTCATTCCACTGTTCAAATAGACACGCCCTTAGTGTTACCAATATTTAATTTTCGTGAAGGCAGAATTTGCCTTCTGCAGTGAAAAGCCATTATAAGGATTTAAAAAAAAAAAAAAAAAAAAAAAAAAAATAATCAATATTGTGGTGTTACCAAACTTGTTTGGGAATTGATAACCATGCATTTTCTAAATGATGCATTTCTACTGTTAATTCGTGATAGATTTAAATGATGCATTTTTTAAAGAAACTAATTAAAATTTTAACATTCTGGCTGTAATAAAGTTGACAAAAACTATTCCAGCTGTAAACTTTAAGAGCTCACCATTTGAAAGGTATTTTCTTCAGGGCTACAGCCTTTCTATTAAAATAGATAAAACATAACTAGATTTCTTAGCTACATTCCTTTTGATAATACTATCTTAATTGATAAATTTTTTAATTATTAAAGATTTTTCAACTAATAAATGCCACCAAATTGTATCAGCTTGGTAGGTGCAATAGATACGTGTGTAGAAGCGTTCTTGTACGTGACAGTTACTGTCACAAAATGTAATTTGTTTTGTAAAAGATTTTAGTAGAATTACCTTATTAGTCTGGGCGCTAATGTCGAAAAAAGTGGTCCCGTGGGCCACTTCATGATGCAAACATGTGAGTGGTGTCATTCGCTTCGTATGAATGCGTAGAAAATGAAATCCGATGGTGGGTATCTGGCATCCCGGTATGAGAGGCGCTGCAGTCGCAAATCCAAAATGGCCGCCTCCTTACCACCTAATGTACGTTTTTGCCGAATAATGGCTTCCCAGCTCATTTTATCAACTTGTTGACTATCAGAAAACTTGTAGGAAATAAAATTTCCTTTTCAATGATGTATAACACATGTATGTTAGGTTAAATTACAAAATTCAAAATGGCCGCCGTATCGCGATCTTAAGTACCTATTTCAGGTTAGTTAGTTGGTTGGTTTGTGCGTTCAAGGACATATACTTGTGCACAATAACGGTTAAATAGGCCGGGACCTGCAACTTAATGTGAATTCCGAACCACAAAGAACATCCATGCCTAACTCGGGATTCGAACCCGGCACCCTTAGCATCCGAAGCCCGAGAGCTAACTACACAGTCATCAGGTCAGTTAGAAATGCAGACTGGGATTTGCACTTGGCAGCCACACATGATATCATAAAGTATTTCTTTGCCTTTGATCGACTAAACTATGTAAGAATAATTCCACTGTACTTGATGGATATGTGAAGATTTAATAAAAAGCATACAACTCAATGGCAAGGAAAGTGGGTAATCAATGAAACCAAAATACCGGTTTGCGCTTTAGGAGCCGGTGAAGCTCTGAAGCACCAGAACAGAAGACTTAAAGTCCAAGGTGGACTTATAGGCATCACTCTAAACGAGTATGCTCGGAGAAGATTCTTTCTGGCTGAGGGAGGTCACAATAATTGCTGCAGCAACCGAAACAATGATTAAAAATGTCACTCCCAATGCAAAGTGTCACCATGAACATTGTTTATCGGTTCGCAAGCGTCAGGATCAAAACGATGAAAAGTTGAGAGGGATTTAAATCGACAGCCAACCCTTTTAAATGCAACACAGAACCTCTTATACACCTGGTGACTAATCAAGTTCTTCTCGATGACGTTCAAAAAGACACATTTACTGATATTGGTGAGAGTCTTCTTTCCAAATTCATTGGGGAACACATTAAAATGATCAACCTACCAACAGAGCCAACAGAAGAACCATCAAAGCCTTGAGCACAGTTTTGGGCACCAATGTAAAAGGTGAAACGTAAGCCTGCAAATCTGCATTCAAAAATGTTAAAGTAACATAAAAGGAAAAAGTGTTTTTTCAATATTTTCTAACAATTTATGTATACTTTCTTGACTGGTGATTGCAGAAAGAAGTCGGTGTGATATAGATTTGAAAGCAACTTTTTGTCGTTATGAATTCTCATTATTGCCACTTGCTTTGTTTCCCTTATATGGATGTATGCATTACTGATTATAAAAAAGCAAGCTTATAGGTATCCTGGAGATGCTTCCTCAAAATCTATACCCTTCATCTAATGAGAAAAAATAATTCTCACACAATTCATTTCCAGTAAATGAAGCGGCACAAACTATTGCAGTATTTGATGGAATAGCAGAGCTGTATTCCATTGATAAACCTAAGACTGGCAAGACTTATGAAGAATTTGCAGCTCACTTTGTCAGACAAATGTCATAGAAGTTTGGTATGTACAAAGAGAATATTTGACACCTACAAACAGAATTCGCTGAAGACATCGTAATGGGTGAAACGTCAGGGTAAATCGGTCAACAAACATCCTTAAAGTAACCATGTACCAGTTACTTTTGCACGAAAATACTAAGGATGAACTGACAGAATACTTGGCATCAAAGATAGACTATGCAATCAAGAATAATAAACAATTTGTTTGCAGTTGGATAAATCACACAAATGCAAGCCATATGGACGTGTCGTGTTTTGATACCACGCAGGAGGAAGCAGACACTAAAAAAAATTTGCACAGCATACATGTTGCTTCCAGAGGCATTAGCAAGATTGACATTTACTCCCCAGACAGAGATGTATTAGTACTTGATCTTCGGAGATATCCAATGCTTCCAAGAGAATCCCCCATTATAGTGGGCACTAGCAGAAGCAAACGAGTTCTTCAGACAATCTATGACATACTAGGGCCCAATAAGGCTTCAGCACTACCAGGATTCCACTCCTTTTCTAGTGCTGATATCACAGGATAATTTGCTAAAAAAGAAAAGATTATATGCTTTTTATGCAGCTAGTGTTGACATATTAGCTGCACTGGGCCTTATGGATCATTCTGAAACCATTTCCACAGAAATGTTACAAACGTTTTATGCATTCGTTTGTCAGGTGTATGTACCGCGAACCAAAATGACAGACACTGGGAAGGTAAGATGGTGGCTCTTCAACAAAAGACTGGGGAACTTCTTGCACATACAAAAGCATCTCTCTATCCAGGTCTTTTGTGTGCACATTACCAAGCAATGATTTTGGCTCAAGATACTCCGGCAGCATCCTGTCATACCTCAACCTATTGATTTGGGATCGTTGCTTGTGTATGGGAAATTTGATCCTATTATGTGTACAGAACCGTGCTCCGCAGGGGCTTTAAAAGTTGACTAAGTGTTCATGTCTGAAGCGTCGGTGTGCCCTTCCCTGCTGATGAAATCTCAACAATCTGCCCTGCACAGAAAGCTCATGTGGTGGAGATGATGACCTATGTGACAACACTGCAGTTTTTGACCTGATAAGGAATGATAATGTGGAAATTGAGGATGAAGATGTGGATTTAACTTAATGATAACGAAAAATCTTAATATCGTTTACACCATTTGTTACATATAACAAAAACTATTACACTCTTCTGTAACACTCACATTCCAAATATTAAATAGCTTTGTCGTATCAATTTTGAACTGGCGTAGTATATTATCAGTCTGTTGTAGTTAATTTTCTTGTGAAAAATGTATCTTTATAATCTTTATTTTATTGTCCAATCTGTAAATATTAACTATCTGTGGTGCACATTTATCTTACAATATAATGTGGAAACTATTATTAGAGTCCCAAAGAAATGCCCAATAATGGTGTCCTTTTGAATTTTAATTTTTGAAGCGACAATGTAAAGGTGTTATAACGGTCAGAAAGCTTTTTCATTTAATTCCAAAGAGTTTTCTAATAACCAACATGTTCATATAGCACACCGGAAAGCTATTATTCTGGAAAGACGTTTCGGCAATGGTAATACAACGGCCATCTTGAATTTTGACTTAGGTAGATATACCATTATAAAAGTTATTTTATTTTCTACAGTTTCCCAACAGCCAACAAATGTACAAAGCGCACTGAGAAGCTATTATTCTGAAAAACGTACTGTCCACTTGATGATGTGTGGTTGGCTCTCGGGCTTCGCATGCTAAGGGTGCCGGGTTCGAATCCCGAGTTAGGCATGGATGTTCTTTGTGGTTCGGAATCCGCGTTAAGTTGCAGGATCCGGCCTGATTAACCGTTATTGTGCACACGTATATGTCATTGAACGCACAAACCAACCAACCTGAAAAACGTACTTAAAATCTCGATGCGGCGGCCATTTTGAATTTTTTAATTTAACCTAACATACATGTGTTATACACCATTGAAATTGAAATTTTATTTCCTACAAGTTTTCTAATAGTCAATAAGTTGATAAAATGAGCTGGAAAGCCATTATTCGGCAAAAACGTACGTTAGGTGGTAAGGAGGCGGCCATTTTGAATTTGCGACTGCAGCGCCTCTCATACCGGGATGCCAGATACCCACCATCGGATTTCATTTTCTACGCATTCATTCGAAGCGAATGACACCACCCACATGTTTGCATCATGAAGTGGCCCACGGGATTACATTTGCTCCCGGACTATATATTTTGCATCTGTTACGCATTGTTAACTTAAATTTCACCGGATAGCAGTATAAGGAGACTAAAGAATCGGATTTGATCCACATTGTACAGCAATCAGTGGTATTTAACCACGAAGCTAGGTTCCATCTTATTGAAAAGCGTTTTAGGTAGCAAGCCTACCTCTTGGGACTTTATGGCTGTGTTTTTAACAAGGGAACCTTACGGTCTCGAAAATTCAGATCGGGATGAGACTCGGCAGATTAGTAGTATACCTTAAGGGTATCCGCACAGTAAAAAAATAAAGCGAGCTAGCCAGAAGATTCCGAGAAAACAGGTTCTAAAGTGTACGCGCAGCTTATATACTAATAGAAATTTTTGCTCTGCAACTGCCCGGTGGCTATGTGGTCAGCGTGCTGGATCGATCCGGGTTCGATACTCCGTAAAGTAATTTTTTTCTTTTTTTTTTCCAATTTATAAAGAATTACCTTACGGAGTATCGAACCCAGCACGCTGACCACATAGCTATCGGGCAGTTGCAGAGCAAAAATTTCTACTAGTATATAAGCTGCGCATAACACTTTAGAGCCTGTTTTCTCGGTTGGTTGGTTGTATTCAGATTATCTGGCGCCGTCAGCAACACGAGGCCGAAACATTCGTCATTAGACAAGCCAACATACATTTACAAACATCCATGCCTAACACTGGACTCGAACCCGCAACCTCGCGGTCTAGAAGCTAGCACGCTAACCACTATACCGTTTGGTCGGCACCTGTTTTCTCGGAATCTTCCGGCTAGTGCGCTTTATTGCTTTACTGTGTAGATACCCTTAATGTATAGTACCAATCTGCCAAGTCTCATCCCGATCTGAATTTCCGAAACCGTAAGGTCGCCTTGTAAATAAATGAAGTCCTGCCGTATTATTTTGGTGATTGTAGTGTTTGTTGAACGGGGATGTGAATTTGCTCACACATAGCAGTTGCAAACTACTAGCCATCAGGCAGTTGAACATTTAATATATATATAATAAAAGAACACAAGACATTTTCACATCCGCATTTTTATTTTGGCATTTCCAGCTAGGAAGACATTTTGATGGGATAAAAATAGGCAATTAAAATTTGATCTTTAAAATATATTAAAATTTCGGAGGAAAATGGAACATTTTCCACGAGTAGTTGCATAGGTTTCGGTGAATGACATCGTCCTTGGTGAGCACTGATAGATTTTAGAATAAAACATTTAAGTTTTTATATTACAAATATAAAAGGTTTCAATCGGAATCTCAAACAGGCAGAACATACAATTATGTACAACTTTACATTCAAAACTTACAATATCACAATCATTTCCACTTCGAAAGACTAAGAAATGTGTCGTTGATATTTGAAAATGCAATAGAACTACACATGGTGAAATATTATGTGTATGTTTTTATTTTTCAATACTGGGCAAGATGAATTAGGAGAAAATAATAATAATAATGATTAAATAAGAAAACTGCACATCTGCTTGTATCAATACAGTTGTCCGAAAAAGTTCTGCATTTTAAAATTTATACAATATCAAATGGTCCATCACAAACCAGTTTGTAGTAAAAATAACTACATTTTACTATCATATCCAATAGGTAACTCTAGCAACTTATAAAATTCTAAATATATTGTGTGGATAGAAAAGGACCATGATTGAACAATACCAGGCCAATTTCTGGAAAAATACACCGGAAGTATTTGAGAGTGAATACTTCTATCGAGAATCACTTAACTGTTTAGTAAACTTATGGAATAATTAATTTATACCGTAAAATTACAACGGATGATTAGATAATGACGAACTGAATCCTACATCTAAAGCTCAATTTCTAACATTTTGCTGCTTGTTTGTTATCTACATCAACACATCCACTTGAGTCTTGTGAATCGTTCCTCCTTTTAAAGGATGAATAACGCTTTTTTGTTGCAGTGATTGTAAGTCTTAAACTCTAACTTTCTTTTAGTTTTACTTCACAAGCCAAAATGTCGTGATTTGCTAATTTTTACACAAAATTCTTGTTATTTCCAGAATCCCCAACTCCTTGCTGATTAACTTCAGAATTCCTTTTTGCTGGACACAATGACAAAGGATGAAAATGAATAAAGTGTGTTGGCAAGTCAAATGTCAGCTTCTGTAAGTATTTTTATGGATATTATAAGTAAATACTTTGGTATTTCTCAAAATTTGATTTGAGACAATTTTCATATTGATTTTTCTAATGTAGGGCTTTTTCGGACAATCAGTATTTTATGTTAAATAAGTCAATGTCTAACCAATGTCCAATTAACATATGCCGGACAATTTAAAGAACAATATATAAACTTTTTGGTAGTCCCCCCTGCCCACGGCCCTGCAGCAGCTCAACATTAACTTTTACATACCAACATCAGTTTAAATTTTTGCCACCAGTTGGAAATGTAGTAACTCAAAAACTTAGAAACTAATAAAGTTTTGAAAAGCTGTTAGTGTGCTTGAAGCATCATCTGCAGGAATATGACACATTTAATTTTAGTTTGTTTTTCCAATATTTTATTTGATTTTTGTTTTTAAAATTTATTTCCCATTATTTAATTATTTACTAAATAATACTTTATGGAGATCTGCTGATTACTATACAGTGTTGACTGCTCTAAACATGGAATATAAATTTAATAAACCACATTCTGAGATATCTATTCTTCTTACAAAATTATTTTAGATTTAATACTCAACACAGATAACTAACTTTACATTAAAAACTATAACGATTAGAAAAGAACTGCACAAAATAAACCAGAGAATGGATTTGGCAATATTTAAATACAATAAAGCTCATTCATAAGTACAAATCTCAAGTGTATATAAGTACATTTACATTTCTGAGAAACGTTTATCGAGGATAGCTTATTTCTGCAACGTAATGGGAATAATAAAAACAATGACAGCTGAAAGAATTAAATTTAAGGACTTGCACGCCTGCAGAGGAAATAAAACATGCTCACCAATACTGAATCAGAAAATGACAAAATTTACACATCTGTGCTATTAGTCGCATGCATTTCTGAAAAATATTAAGACCACTTCAATGTAGACTGCTCTTACACATACAGATTAATAAATCCTTTCCTAATAATAACAATTAAAAGCTTCTATGTTTTGATAATTCTCCCTCGCGTTACACAGATCTAATCTCATTATGGAAGACTAGCGTCTTTTGAGTCACATATACATGAATTGCAAACATACATCAGGCAAATTTGTGATTGCAGTCTTTTTTTTTTGCATAGTTATAACGATGAAATAGCAAAACAGCACACAGTATATACAAATAACTTAACAAAAGTGACGTATCCTTGTAATATATATCAACAACCTTAACAATGATATAATACAAATTGCAAAATGGAATGGTTTAAAAACAATAACACGATCTTGAGATGATGCACGTTTTTGATTTGGTGATATTTTACATGCATAAATAAAACAAAGGGTTCCTAGAGTACATTAACATTTATCTAAGACTATTATCATAATCTCAGAGAAAGATCACCGGTTCTCAGGAATAGAATAAGGTATAGAAAAACTGTACTTTTAAATATAAACAAATTTTATTCCTCAGTGTGTTAGACTTTCACTGAGTGGCAACTTAATTAATCGCCATTTGAAGTACACATAAAATTTTTTAGTAATAATAAATGCATTCAATCATAACATGCAACAATGTGATACAGCAATTTTTTCACATTTTATACAATAATAGGTAACATAAAGTGCAAGTTAACTATTTTTGGAAAACATTGATTTTAATGAAATTATCTAATTGCAAACATATATAACTGTACAGCTTTACTAATATGATAGATGGAACTAAAAGAGTCATCACGTTCCAGCACCATTAATTTGCTTTTGTACTTAGTTTGTTACGTTGATGAAAAAATATTCAAAGTGCAACTATTACATAATCATTCAAATTAATAAATTTCGTTCACTATGCATGATGGTATGTTCCTATATTACTGTAAGTGCAGAAAAACAAAGTAGTCCATTATAAAATTTGCCATAAAAATCTAACCTGTACTTAACTTTAGGTCTTAGTTTCCTATTTTGTTCTGCTCTTATTGTATTCAAACTTTGTAAATTTAGTAGAAAAAATATCAAACAGAATTTAACTGTCCTTGGTAAATGAATATTTAATAATTTTTCTAAACTTAAGGAAACTATAATCATTATTAAATTTTGATAAATTATTTTAGAAATAATTGGAAATGTTACTGTATCAAATTCCTTTTCAAAATAACACAACATCCAACAACAAAAGACCTGGAAATAATAACCCATTCCGCATCCATTAAAAAAAAATTGCAGTGTATCACATTTTAAGCTAACAGCACAAACTAAAATCTCAAGATTTTATTACATTACTCTAGGGCAAGAATAACAGGAAATGCTTTACAACACTGAAGAGATTCTTTTATCAAAGAGTAGATTAAAATGTCAAATACACCTACATTTTTACAACAATGTCACTAAGAGTCCTCGCGGAATGCAGCAAAGTTGTCAGTTAAGAAATATCACCCGTGCAAAGATTCAAATGAGAGAAAAATGATTGTCCTTCCTTCAACTCGAAGTTACATTATAGAGAATACCTACCACAATCAATCCTAAAGGTGAGTAGATAATGTAAAAGAGAAGATGGGTGTAAATTAGCCTTTCTAAGAAAGGAGAAGATTACTGGAATCTACGACTATTAGTGAAGTTTGTAGTACAATTTAAAATTAAAATCTAAAAAAAAAATAAAAAAAAAAAATTATAAAATTGTTAAATTATTTATATCGTTAAATTATGGAAAAAATTCGTGATTTCTAATAACTGAAGAGGGGATAGAAGTTAAATTATTACCTCATTAAATTGGCTAATTTACATTCCCTTTTCCCCTCACTAGTAATGGTTTGATATTAACATTTTTATTTTGATCATTTGGCTTGACTCAAAAACCAACATTTTGTTTTAAGTCTTCAAGCGTAAAAAATTCCTTAAATTCTTCAATAAACATTTTCAAATAGCCAACACATCAATCCATTTTCTACACAAAATCGAGCAACCTTAGAGAAAAAAGAACACAAAGTAACTAATTCTGAAATATATCCCACTCTTCAACATTAAAAAGTGAACTTACCAACCCCTTCCTCTCTTAATATCTACCCACCTTACTTCAATCCAATAACTCACAGCGAATCCCTGCAACGACAAAACGCCTTATTTACATGATGCAGCCCTTTCCCGTTCATAGCACACTCCATATTGGGCGGGCACAAACATTTCCCACAACCTCCATCTGGGCTCCTCGAGTTCAAAGAAGTATCATTCTTCACTCTCACTGGAGCTTCGCAGGCAGACACCCTACGAGAGATAGTCGTGGAATTCGAAAAAAGGTTTGCCAGTTTGTTGGGTTCTTCGCCACGTGGCACACTCACCACTGCTTGTGGGATGCTGGATGTGCTTTGTGTGGCACAAAATTGTTGGTGCCATGCTACAGTAGCGTCGTCGATGGGTCCACTCCAGGATTGGCGCCCACCAACATCCTGCATGAGGTTGCCAAGTGTCCGGAAGTCGTAGGATGCCGAGCGTCGGTGTTTGCAGAGGCTGAGAGAGGTGCAATTGTAACTGCAGACTTTGTCAGTGGGCTGGCATGTCAGCTTGTTGAGGTCGGTGCTGGCCTGATTGCCTTGGATGCGTTTCTTGGTGAAGAAAAATTATTGAATTCAGTACAGTTTACAGAACAAGCTTTACATCGATTAGTAGAAAACAAGTAAATGTAGTATGACATAGGCAGGAGCTAACATAACATGGAAAAAGTTTTGTATATTATTGAAAAAAATAGTAATACTTTTATAAAAATACACACAACACAGTATCACTTCTTAAATGAGGTATTCACAACTTTTAGGGCTTCCATAACATATCAAAATTACGTTTATTGAAAAAATTTTAAGGCAGGGTTGTGTAATGAAAATTAAAAAAATGGCGCCCACAGCACATTTTTGATTTTACATGTGCAACATAGCTGTTTTCGCAAATGGACGAATCAACTATCTATGTAGTGTGCAGACAGCCACGTCCAGTGATCTAGCTATTAGACAAGATTAAGCTAGTTGTAATGTAAGAGTTCTCCATTGTTGATACAATGATAACATGTAATCTCTTCAACACCCAATGAATAAGGATATTATTAAATAGTTTTTTTTTTTTAAAATAAGTACTACCAAATGAAAAAATGAGAGAAAATTTTTAGTTTAAAAATTATAGTAAATTTAATTATTTTTTACCATACAACTTGTTTTAATTCAATATATTGCTGCATTCAAAAACATCCTGATAAAAGTATTAAGATCACTTCAATAACAGTGTACATAACAAAATCTAGTCAAGTAAATTATTTATTTAAAAAAATGAAAAAATGTTGTAACCTCTGAAACACAATTCAGTAGAAGGAAGATTAAGGGACTTACTTGCATTTGTAACAGTTGTTGTCTTTTCTTTTCCAGCTCCTTTTCCTGTTTGGCTTTTTCCTGTTCCCACTGCAGTCTCTCCTGGCTCAGTTTCTCTTGGATATTACGCAACTCCTCCAGTTGATGGTCAGGTCGGTAACGCCGCCGACCATATTCCCTGTGAATTAACGCATAGCTTTTAATACATGATAAAAAAAAAATTTACATCAGTGATGCTAATAAACTGAATGCATGCATTTATAGGAAAAGCAAATTTGTAAGCAAATTGAATTTTTCAATTCTGAATCCAATAATATCAAATTCTATGGTAACAAAATCCAGAGTCAAAGAATAATAGATATTCCTTTGAAAACTTTCTTCAATGAGTTTATGGTTCGATATCCAGAAAATGAATGCATTGTAATGTGAAAAAGTAATACAATGCTAAAGGCAGGTTGTCATCAAAAACATAAATTTCCCTTTTTTTTAAAAGCACTGAAGATTATATACTCTATATGTTATTTAATTTAAATACTTAAATATAAGCAGGTCTGATGATACTGTTTTATATCTACTTTAATTAAATTTGGAGTACATTTACAGAAAAGGGTAAACTATAATAATTTTTAACAAATTATTGTAATTTACCAATCCATATAAGAACAGCGAGATTTTCTACAAATTTAAATTTACAGAAATAAATATAATCATCGTTAAAATGCCACATTTTTTACCCTTTAAACTCATTGGTAAGAATTTTTTGCTTGAACGAAAGTGTACCTGCAGTTACCAAAGAGCCCTATTTGGTATTTGTTAATAATTTAGAAAAAAAAATAATTTGAATTCAGAAATTATAAAATTTATTTGGGCATTCTATTAGCAATGGTCATATGAAGCACACACACAAAAAGTTTACTTACTTTCTATATATAGACAAGTGGTGGTGCAGTAAGCTCTAAAAGAAATCAAATTATTAATTCACAAAGTTTTGGGTAATTAGAAAAATCATTTAATTATAAAATCAAAATCATAACTTACCGTGACATTAGCAAGGAGTTGGTTTAGTTCTGCTACTTCTTCTATGCGGTTGTAACCACCTTGAGAAGAACTATTGGAAGCATTTCCACTGGAAATAGTCTCCTGAAATACAAGGTATGTTTTAAAACTTAGCAAAGAATAATTATAAAAGAATAGTTATCCCCTTGACATACAATGACGTCTCCAAGACGTCATTTAGTTTATGTGCCATTGTAGACTTTGACGTCTCCGAGACGTCCTGTCTTTGGTGTACACCGGGCAGTATATTATTAGATTATCTGTTTTGGTCGTGCATCGATGCTGTGTTATTTAGACTGTAGAAGATGCTTTCCCCATCACATCATGATCTAATCTGAAGTTATGTTTCGGCATCATGCAATTTTATTTGTATGTTAAGGGGTTAAGCAAAAGCGTTATGTGTTTAAGTACAATGTAGAACTTGTAATACAAATATAAAACTACTGCTTCTAATAATAATGACTGAAAAAAAAAGGTGAGTTATTTAGGAATAATAATAACAATAAAAAAAACTTACAGGGCTTTTTAGAGTTGTGATGAATTTTAAGTTGGAGGTACCTTCTGCTTTAGGCTACAAATATATCAAAATTAGATAGAGAAAAAAAAACAAAAAAAAAAACTATGAATATTTCACACCAGGAAAATTACATTACGCTGACATATATTGGGAAAAGTATTGAATTTTGAAGACTTAATTGCCAAAGTAAAAAATAAAGTTAATTTTTATATATTATGTATTTATTGTCAGATTCCTCTGTATATTATAAATGGAAACTTCGTGAAACTTACTACATTTAAAGACTAGTATCAACTTTTAAAAATTGCTGTTTAGTATTCAGCAAATTCAGGTGGAAGCAGCAATTATAGGTCCCAAAACTGTTGCTTCAATATAGATTTAGTTACCTCTATAAGATGCTAATCTTTTAATAACTCAATGATAATTTTATTTTCAGCTGTTTATTGAAAAAAGGACAGAACTGATAAACATTATACACTCACTTCCAAAAGTTATACATAGAGAAGAAAATGTTAATTTCCATCTGTCAATGTCAATGAAAGAAGCTGAAATTTGCTGCACAGGTAGAAGGAAGAATGCAAATATGTTAGGAAACAGCCAATCACGGTTTCGTGTCGAGAAATATGCAAAAAAGGCAGTCGTATAAGAAGCTGGCATTGTGAAGGGTTACAGGAGCTGCATGTAAGTGCTGATGAAAGGTGTTTAGAAGATTTGTACGATTTGTTTTGAAGCTAGACACGTTTCTATGGCTTCCAGAAAACAAAAATTCCAAACCAGCCAAACAGTTGTCCGAAAACCTGTAGCCGGTCGTTCAAGTGTTACGACCCCTGCGAAAGATCAACATTGCTGTTATATCCAAGTGGAATCGAAGATCGCCCTCCTCACGTGTGACATCTATGGTTATAGCGGCCATGGGAAGATGATATCTGCTACACACATGAATGGTCTGTATGCCTAGGTACCATGAGTTTGTGTTCCCTTATCCATCCAAAACAAAGGGGCATGATTAAAGTGGTGCTGCCAGCATGTGAATTGAACTGTGTCTGATTGAAGCAACGTTATGTTCACAGACAAGTCCAGATTTGCCCTACAATCCGATGATAAGCGTGTAAGGGTCAGGAGGGAACAAGGCACACGTAATTGACCCCAAAACATCATCCATTTTACGGTGGAAGCATCATGGTCTGGCCTGAGATTTCATTGGGATATCGCATTAACCTGCACATCTTCAGGCGAAGTTTTGTAACAGCTGTACCGTATCGAGATGAAGTCTTAGACCACTTTGTGAAACTGTAAGCTTCAGCAGTTGGTCCTTGTTTCGTCTTAATGGACGATAATGCGCGTCCCCATAGAGCTGTCATCACTGAAAACTTTCTGGAGAGTGAGGAGATTGCGTGTTATGGAGTGTCCGGCTTACTCACTGGACCTTAATCCAACTGAAAATGTTTGGTATGGCCTCGGCCGTGCTGTTTGTAGACGTTTCCCACCTCCAGCCACTCTCGGAGATTTAAAAATTGCCTACAGGAGGAATGGGGATTACTGGCCACTGCAGTGGTTGGTCATGTTGTAACAAGCTTGATCACATGCTGTGCACTTTGTATGCAGGTGAGGGTGCTCACATAGCCTATTAATGTCGGTTTTTGTTGTTTTGAATTTAAACGTTTTGATAATGATGCAAATATGACATCCCCTTATAATTTATGAAAATTCAATAGTTTTGTTTATCACTGTTTGTAATTCTTTGTTTTGTTTCATGAATAAACATAGAACTACTTTCTTGCAGCATTTTGTGTCAATCAAAGCAGTACTTGTTCATTTTTTTGCATTTTATCGCTCTGAGCTAAACTTTTGGAAGTGAGTGTAAGATTAATAGGTTAAATACTTTAGTAAAAAAATTCTTTCACTTCAATAAACATATGGTTAATCCTGAGCCAGTTTATCGATTCAAAATCCCATTGTTTCATTGCGAAGAAGAAACAACAGATTTTTGATTTATTAGGTATATTTTATTTTCAGCCGAATTGTATAATCCCATCCATTGTTAAAAATTCTGCAGAGTATCAAAAACTAAAATTGTAAAACCACAGTGATGAGAAAGAAGTAAGCCAGATGGCAATATCAACAAGTTTTTTGTGTGCAGATGTTAGTAATTTAGTCAACTGTATTGCATATCTTGTAGCAATTATAAAAGTTTACATTACCTTGATATGCAGACTGGAATCTGAAGAAGAAAGCTCCCGGTCTCCATGGCAATCCCCATCCATTTCTTTAAGCTGCATTAGTCTCTTTTTTAGGATATTCACTAAAACACAATTAAGTAACAAAACTTAGAACTAATTGTATGTATTATCAGCAATGTATGAAAACTTAAGCATTTATAGAATACTGGACGTTTTTTTAGGCAAAGTATGAAACAATTAATATTTCACATATTTTTAGGGCATTTTATAGAATGCCAAATCGCAAACTGAAAAAGTATGAAAAACATCTTCGATTTGTTTCAACAACGATTCTAAACTTATACTGTAGAACATTATTTAGGTTGAAAATTTGCGAAAGGGGGGGGGGGGGGGGGGGGATAAGGATTGCCTTCCATAAATTCTTTCAAGAAGAAATTGAAACCACTTCCTCTTAAATAGAATACAAAATCTCCTATCAGGCAGGTGGCAACCATTGCAAGACTATCTGTCATGATCATCACCTTGTCTAGTTTAAAACGAGAAGCTACATACTAAGATCACCTACATGCTAGGCAAGAATTTTGTTTCTTAATCCACGAGTTGAGCTATCTTTTCACGTAAGTTAAGCAGTAAAAATAGATATTTCAAATAAAATACTTTAAATACATCTGATATTAATCACAGAATTTTATAATATTCCACAGTTGAAAGCACCATACTCTACTATTCACATTTTCGATCTTACAACTATAATAAAAATTAGGAGCCAAAGTTAGACCTTAAACAGCCAAGAAACAGATATTCTCTGTGAATCTCAAAAATATTTGAAAATTGAAATCCCGACTGAGTTTCTTCATCAGGGAGCTTGAACCCAGTCGGGATTTCAATATATGCGTTTCTGAAATGCGATTGATATAATATATCAATCCCATTCAAGCCCCTACGCATCAAGCCGCATAGACAAGAAGTAAAAAATATTCACAAATATTATACTGAAACGTACCTGGTAAACCAGATTTAAAAAAAAAATCGCTGTTGTCAAAGTTTAATCCCCACGTTGATTTGAAATTAACCCAGTCCAGCACCAATAGTTTAAGTATTGAAAAATATAATTCCCAAAATAGCCCGCATAAAATATTTAAAACTGCACTGCTATCTATATTCCACAAAAAAAAATGGAAAAAAGTTTTAAAATGAACTATTTAGAACAGTTAGGGCTATTTAACTGGATTTCAATATCATCCGAACATTGGAATCAGAAACCAAGAGAAGAAATTTCAAAAAGATTAAAATTCAAAAATATATTTAGTAAATCCATTTTTCTCAAATTGTCCCTAAAAATCCCAAAAGCCAAATTAAAATCCATAGCATTATTGCAAATACTCTTAATTCTATTTAGTTGTGTTTAATAAATATTTCTAAAAATCATGAAATTTAAATTGCTATTAAAACTCGAAAGACAAATAACTTCAAAATTAAAATCCTGTCTTTTGTCATAAACCCCAATATTTACTGAATTATCAGTTATCTTTAAATTTAAATACTGTGCGTTCTTGTAATTATTATTATTATTTTTTTTTTTTTTTTCAAAATCAAATGCTTTAGGTCAATCTCTATAATTTTGTCCAAATCATTGAAATTATTTACTTTAGGGACAATTTGAGGAAAAATGGATTTACTAAATATTTTGAATTTTCGTCTTTTTGAAATTTCTTTCTTCTCTTGGTTTCTGATTCCAATGTTCGGGCGATATTGAAATCAAGTTAAATAGTCCTAACTGGTCTAAATAGTTCATTTAAAAACTTTTTCTCATTTTTTTTGTGGAACATAGATGGCAGTGCAGTTTTAAATGTTTTATGCAGGCTATTTTGGGAATTAAATTTTTCAATACTTAAACTCTTAATCTAGACTGGGTTCATTTCGAATCAATGTAGGGATTAAACTTCAGATGACAGCGATTTTGTTAAGTTTGATTTACAAGATACGTTTCAATACAGTGTTTGTGGATATTTTTTACTTCTTGTCTATCTGGCTAGATGCTTAGGGACTTAAATGTGACTGATATATTATATCAATCACATTTCAGAAACGCATCCATTAAAATCCTGACTGGGTTCCCTCTGACGAAGAAACTCAGTCAGGATTTCAAATATTTTTAAGATTCATATTTTAATCTGTTTTTTAGCTGTTTAAGGTGTGTTTGGCTCCGAATTTTTATTCCATTTGTAGGATTGCATTGCACATTCTGTTTTCATGTAGCATTGCACTGAGTGTGTGCAATGGCTTTCTAACTTCTTATATAATTTTAACTTAAGTTTAAAAGTTTTGATGTTTCTACAATAGATTTTTATAACTTTATTAATTTTGATAATCACCTTTTCAAGTTATAGATGTAAGAAGAAACAAATAAAGAAGAAATATATAAAAAAAGTTTTTATTATAAATCCTTTATATGCATTGTAAATTTTTATATTTATTAACAAAGCGCTGCTTCTGCTGCCGGCGTGTGCCTGATGTTAGCATCTAATTTTAAATAAAAACAACTTTATCAGCAAAACATGCGGTAAACTACTTTTCAAAATTTATTAATTAAATATTAATGTGAATTTATGTACTCACATCCAGATATCTTTTATTTATTATGAATCAAATAATTTTATTATTTATTTATTTAAATAATTTTGGCAACAGGAAAGAGTTTCTTCAATGATCAGTTAAATGCTATTTCAGCGCGATTGAATGACAGCAAGTTGGTTTATTAGTATTTTGTAAAAGCGACCTTTTAATGACATTCATAGCCTCCAAAATTTGTTAGAATACATCAAATCTATCTGTCAAGTTTCAGCCTGACTGGATGACGGCAAGAAGGTTAATTAGGCCTCCACAGATTTGCCAGCCATCGACATACCCAGCCAACCACCCACACACAAAATTGAAGTTAATATACAGGATTTAAAAAGGGACCCACCTTTGTCAGTTACTTCTCTACCAGAATTGTCAAAGCCTCCGAATGTTTCGGCTCGCTTCGGCAGGACAGGAGACATGTTCGCTGAAGTGGTGCACTCCACAGAATTGGAGTAAGGATTTGTATCGAAGTATAGCATTCGACTAGCAATATTGCACGCTGGAAAATCATAAAATATGATAAGTTCAAATGAAATAATGTTTGTGTGAAGAGATATGGTTTAATAGTTAACATATAGACTCAATAAGGCACATTGAATATTATTTAAACTGAAGGATGATTTTTAAATTTGATTTACGAAATAAAAAGTAGGAACTGTTAATGCCTGTAACCGGAATGAAATTATGTTTGGGTAACTGTCAAACACTTCATATTTCTAAAATTTGGATTTTTCTAGAGTTATTTTTAATTCATGGTAGCAAGATTGTTTTAAAGATATCTCAAGCCCACACTTAAAGCAAAAAACTAACAGAACATTTTCATGACATAAAAAAAATATTGTGGTAAACTATTTTTTTTGTTCCAAATAGTGATATTAAAAATCAGCTCGTAAAATAAAACAATTAATTTGTAATAATACTGTGATTCAACTTGTAATTTTTTAGTTAAAAGAAATAGTTAGGTTTATACCTTGGTCTAAATTTGACATCAGTAGATTTTCCGTTTCTTCTTCACTTTTTTGTAAAAACTGATGTAAATCTACCTGGAAGAAATATATGAATTTCGGTTTTGTATTAATTAAAACACCATATCAACTAAACACAATGACTACATAAATAGGAAAATGGTCTTCAATATTGCTATTAAGGTTGGTACAGTATAACACATCAATATAATCCTTCAAATCAAATTTTGTTCTGAAGATTTCAAAACATATGTGATTGTGTTAAGGAATTGCTCTGCTCTGAGATGTAATGGGGTTGTTTTTTTCCCTTTCGGTCGCGCGCTGATTCTGTTGTTGTGGGGGGGGGGGGGGTCGAAAAAGGGTGGAATATCTTCCCTAAGTGGTGAAAAATTCAAGTTTGAGGGGTTCAATGAGGGAGCGCGTGGACTGTTGCAGGGTGGAAAGAAAAAAGAGACGGGAAGAAAGATTTGACGAAGGAGGTAGATTCTTCTTGGCGCTGCTGATACGTCGCCCTTGGAAACCAGAGCCCGTTGAGACCCTGACCTCTGGGACTGCCCTTCCAGCCACCATCGTCTGTTTTATAATTGGAAAAGCCTAATATTCAAGAGAAATCAGCTACGAGCCCAGGGAATCAGCTTATGCCCAGGAACGCCTATTAATATAGTGAACCGCCATCTTTTCAAAGGACATCGCTTCAACACCAGAGAGTCCTAAATCCACAGACTGAAGCTGGTTATGCCACCACTCCCCATCCACCGACTCCACAACAGGAGTCCTACCTTTTTTTGACTCTTTAGACAAGCTAAGTTTTCATACTTGTTTTTTCTTTTTACAATACTCACTAGTTCTACAAAATTGAACTTTTACATTTAATTAACTTCCGTCCCCAATTATATCCACGAGTTGAGCAATTCCCCTTTTGGGCCGCTAGTGCCCTGTAAATTTGTCAAGATGTATGCATATATTTAAACCAAATTCTAAACACTTAAATAACAAAAATATTGTGTATACAATTTATTGTGTATTATTATTTGAGAACTATTATTGCATTTTTACCTTTTACCTGTGTTATACTTTATTATTATTTTATTGGCCACTATGCGATTCCCTTTTCCTGTCACAACAGCGGGCAGAACTACTGATTCAGAATGTTGAGGGATCATGTCTTGTATATTTTCAACTAACTTCTATTCTTGGTAGTATAGTTTAACCAAGTTTTAACTTTCTATTTTTTTGTAACCAAGATATTTTACTAGTCTTAGACGATACCCCTTTCTTGAATGGAGAACTCAATAAAATTCAGTTTTAATATTTAAGAAGTTTTCTTAAATTTGTATGTCTAATTAGGAGTTGACTGATAAATTTACAAAACAATCATGACAGTCAAAAGTTAAAAATATCATGCCTTCCTGATTACTTTTTTTTAATGCATTTTGGTGAACCAAAAAGTTAGTCATGTATCTGTTTACTTTTGAGTAAAATAAAAAAAAATATTTCCATCATTCATTAGATGCTGTCTCATTGCATTGTTGTTTTGCAACATTGATTTGAGTAGACCAATTGCAAAATCGTCAATAAACATACAAAAATCTTAAATTCGAGTTATGGCAACCATATTGTTTGATATTTTCTTCTTAACACCAATAGCACAAAATGATCTTTATAAAAAAAATCCCCTTTAAGTTATGAAGGGTTATATACCATGATTTGTTTAGAACCCAATGAAGAAAAAAAAAAAAATTTCTTCACTCCTGCAAAATCATTTGAAATGCATATAGCTAGTTTTGTAATTGAGAATTACTAAACTTTATAAGGGAACTTACATTTGGCAGTTTGTGTTTATCAAAACCCAGCAATTCCTAAAATTGTATAAAAGAAAATAAGTTCATATTTATAAAGAAGGTAAGAAAGGCATATCATGTAACAATTTGTTTTTAACCGTTTCTTTTTAAACTGAAAAACATGACACATGAGGGTAGGCTAGAAAAATATATATTAACCAAAATTCAAAATCATAGCATTAGGCTAATATTAAAACATGGAGAAGCAGTCTAAATTAAAATAATTAGATGATTGTGAAATTTTTATGATTTACAATGACTAATAATATATAATCATTATAATAAATAAAGTATGCAACTTACCAATACTTGATACATTGCTTTTAATTTATCTTCACACAGTGTCACAATTTCGACATCTTTTTCTTGCATTGTTGCTTTAAAATTAGAATAGAAATGATATTTAAATGAAGAAATATTCAACAAAGAAC
Organism: Linyphia triangularis; assembly: GCA_963978545.1. NCBI lineage: Eukaryota > Metazoa > Arthropoda > Arachnida > Araneae > Linyphiidae > Linyphia > Linyphia triangularis. The sequence continues at coordinate 54,233,224 of OZ021726.1, forward strand.
AGTAATGGTATAAAATAGTTAAGTTTCCTAATTAAGATGCAAATTTTTTCAAGGCATTTTTAAATACATAGCCCAGAAATCCATAAATAATTCAGAAAAATTTAAATATAACAGACAACATTGCAATTTTATCAGAATAGACTATCAGTGTTCACTTTTCTGTGTCTTCAAATAATAATATATACAACAGATTTCTCTATAAGTGGAATGATCCGAGATATTTTAATAGTGAATAGAAACAAACTATTCAAAACTAATTACAAACCATTACAACCATTTACAAACATGGTAAAACAATTTTAAGTGGTTAAAAAGTGGGCATCAAAATATAAACTGGGCATTTAAAAAATGTTTAAAAAAATGTAAAATAAAAATTAAACTTGCATTGCTATTTCAATATTCAGTTGGTAATAACTTATGAATTATATTTGCTAATTTGTTTTTCATAGCTTACATATAGCATTTTAGTTTTCTATTAAAACTTGTCTGATGTTAAGTCATTCTATTGGGCTCTTATGGATATTTTAGCCACTGCTATTTATACGAAACTTATTAGTTCACACCTTCTTAGGATGTGATTGCCAATCCATTTAAGAATCAATGTGTGCCTAATTATTTGATATAAATCTATTTAAGATAAAATAATTACCACATAATTCTGAGATTTTGGAAGTAGTATCATCTTCTAAAATCTGGTCTCCATCTGCTTTATCACCAATATGAGCAGCAGCTCTGGCTTCTGTAAGTAAATAATTAAGGTAAATATAAATAGTTTATAAACATCTTAAAAATATGCCTCATCAAAGGCAATATTCAACTATGAGTATAATCATGTGAATTTACTTATTACAAAAAGTAACATAGTTAAAAAAGTAAAGCTTTATCTCATAAATGCAGATAGGATATTGGCACATAGGAACAGATACACTATATATAAGAACAAGTGTAGTTCCTAAAACCCCTAAAAATGACCTTTTATACAAAAGAGAAATTCTAAATAGTTTCTATTCCAGTCATTCTATAGTAGATAACCTTGAATACGGTCTCTGTGGGCCTTAAGCCTACAGAAAGTTTTTAAGCATTGTTTTCTTTGAGCATAAGTCCATTGAATCCTGTGCCATGCCTTTAAGTGTCAATAGAGGCACATTTATCAATCGGATAAAATTTTTATAAAGCTTGACGAGATAAATTCTACTGTACTCATAACTCTATTTTTCAAATTTTGGTGCTTATTTGGTTTTTGTATTTTGCTGTCCAACTAGAAACATGTTTCAAAATACAGCGATTAACTTTGTATTTTATCTCGTCAAACTTTATAAAAATTTTAAGATATCAAGACGCTATTAAAAATTGAAGGAACTAATCACAAAGCTAATAAGTGTTATTCACTGTGAGTCAATTAAGATGAGATTCTTTTCTTCCACTTTCCAAGGACCATTCTAAAGATGTTTCCTTCAAAACCTACAGAAGAATTACCTCTGGAAGCTATTGCCACTGAATCCCTGATGATCTGCAGCCACTGCTTTTTGTCTTTTGGTGAGAATGCAAGCATTTCGTACATTTCTGGGTCGCTTGGATTGGAGGAGATGAGGTACAGACCACGACTGTTTTGCCCAGCCTTTTCCCTCACAAGCAATTTGGGAAGGGATATGACAGCAGCCTGCAAAATAATTAGTATTTTTTATAGAAAAAATAAGCAAAAAATGCATATTAAAATTACAAAAACACTTATAAATTCATGTTCTAAAATGAAAAAAGGTTTCAGAATAGAAAAGTATTTATTTTTGTGTGTTGTATATTTGGGATTGAAACAATTTTTTTTAATCCCTTCAACAATTAAAAATTAAGTTATGTTAGTACTTGTCAGAAGAATATATCACCTTGGTGTATGCAACGCTATATCAATGACATAGCTTTCTGAAGTGCTTCTGTATAATTTACTACTGCAAAGGTGACATCTTGTTTTGTTTTTGGAATTCAGCATGACAACCTGTTGTTACTATGTATGTTTGTGATTTGGAGAACTATGAAACATTTATTTTGCAGTTTGCGTTTTAACCTTTTTAATCAGTGGTTCAGAACGTTTCCGGTAGTTACAACAAATACCCAGTCCTTGATATGATTCTTAGTTTATATGAAAATAGACAGAATTGAGATTTCATCAAATACATAACTAAAAACTATAACCAGCAAACATAAAATATTTATACTTGTACAGTACAATAAAATGAAAACAAACTGTTTTGTTACAAATATAGTTTCAGAAAATTTCATTTTTAAACAAGATTTCATTTGTTTAAAAAAAGAACAAAGTAACTTAATAAAATAAAACTCAGAATAAATTTCTATTAAAAAATAATTACCTTGTTATCTAAAGATGCAAAAGTGTATTTTTGGTTGCTTTCTTGTAGAAGAACTATTACATCAGATAGAATGATCATATGTATATCTGTAATGCAAAAACAATTGTGAACCTTTAGTCTTACAAAAACAAATAATCTACATAGTATATCAGGATATATTGTATAACAAAAACATACAAAATGAAACAAACCTATAACTTTTCCTCTAGCACTTTTCCATTCTAAAGTTCCTTCAAATCTAAGTTTACGGTTATCACATAATAAATCGGATTTCTGAAAAAAAAAAAATTACCATTTTAAATAGATTTAAAATTTAAAAAAAGTCAAAGTATAATTTAATTTGAAATAAGTGTTTGAGAATAAAGCAAACAGTTAAAAGTTCTTATAAAATTCAATTGAAACTGATAAAAAACCTATTACATGCCAAACGTAATAATAAATTTTATGTGGAAATTTTATAACAAAAAGTTTTTTTTTTTTTTTTTTTTTTTTTTTTTTAAACGTTTGCATTAAAATTATTATGCACTTTCATTTATTGAAACATTTAGAATTCAGACATATTGCTAATATAAATATGAACATACACTCGGGTTTATTAATCATTAATTTCCTATTACAGAGAGTTCATTCCCAAAAATAGGTACTGCTTGATTTTCACAGTCCTCGTTATCAAAAAATTGCTACAATAACATTATCGCTAAGTTTAAGCTATTCAGTAAAGATAAGCGGAAGTGAGCATGCTTAGGGTTGACCAACCTTGAACTTTTTCTTTCGAAAAAATGCAGTTGATTTTGCATCAATCCTATTATAAATTTCCAATAGTCTTGTCTCCCTATCTTTTTCAGCTACAGCTGAGTTCACTTGCTCAACAATATCCTATACATAAATAAGAAATACAGTTACTACAAATACAACAGTTCTTTTCAAATGCATTGGAATAAACTTACTCAAAATGTTACCTTAATATTGATAAGAGCCTTATGTAAATGTTCCGTTTCCATTTTATTATCTACAAGATAGAGAATAAAGAATATTATAAATTGATTTAAAAATACAGAAACAATCAGAAAGTGATCAAAGATCTAAGCCGTCATAATCTGTCATCTAACTGATTTAGAGATTGACTGTAAATGTATAAAATCTTTGAAACAAATCATATGCCACAAAGGAAAGTGTCACAAATAAGAAAATTCCTGAAGGACTGAATAACGATCATGGCGTTTATGACATCACAGTTACATGATTTTACTTAAAATGCTTATAGCCATTTTTTTTTTGCTCAAATCATGACTTTCCATGACAAAATTTACCAAATGACCAAATTTAGGACTTCCCATGACATTTCCTGACTTTACATGTGTGCAGAAACCCTGGACTCAACTAGTTTCTAGTCAATAGATAAAAAAATGCTACAAATTACAAGATATGATGCCACTAAATTAGATAAGTCAAAACACCAGTAATTTATTATTACCCATAATATTGAACAATGCATAGTTAAAACTTAATACAATTTTAATATTTTGCAATCACAACGTATAACCACGAGTATGAGTATTCAAGTTCAGGCTGTTTAAGGGCAAAACAATTTAAATTTTCTTGGATTCCCATCACATGTACTTAAATAATTATTTTTTAAGTTGTCTAAAAATTATTGATGAAAGGTACAATAAAAAAATTAATACAAACATGTCTTCAATATTTTATTGGAATAGAAATGAAATTCTAGTGAAGTCAAGACAAGAAGTTAAATTATTCACTAAGGATAATTTTATTTATTGCTAAAATTATTTTGTAATATCTGAAATAAAACATATTCTCTGATGCCACAAAATGTTTTAAAAAATTTCCAATTAAGAAACTGTTTCTCCAGAATAATTATTTTTTATACTTTCTGATCATAATTCGTACAAGATTGCAATTAGAGAAACTAACTATACCTTTTGTTGTTTTGATTAGTGCATCAATGAGTAGAGGATATTTTGTTAGTCGCTGAGTTACTAGTAAAATGCATTCTGGGATACCTCTGGCTTTACAGAAAGGCTTAGATCCACATTTCTAAAGAAAAAATTTAATCAAAATCAAGCAAAGCTGACATTAGATAGAAAGTAACTATTACAAGATAAAAGTTACAATTAGATTAAAACATCATTTTACCTTGACAAAAGCCTGGAATTTCCTATCTGTCTTCAGAATGTCTTTATATAAAGAAAGAGCTTCTTTGTGTTGGCTGCAGAATTGGGAATAGTACAAACACAAATCGTCTGCGTTTTGGCCATCAAACTAAAAAAAAGAAAGAAAGAAAAATACTTATAGCCTCAGCAATTGAAGGGTATACAGGGTGGCTACAGAATTTGAGAAATAAAATTCCCTGATGTGCGCTATAATTCAAAAAGCCAAATAATGGAAAATTTAAAAAAAAACAAAAATTCAATAAGTAAATTTAATTTTAAATAATCAGAGTATAATTAAATGCCAACCAAATAAATTACCATTACCAAAATAAATTTATGGTAAAAATCAAAACAAACATCTTTAGAGCTAGAGCATGAAAAAGAATGGAAAAGATTAATTCAAAAATACAAAATTCACCAACTACAGCCATACTTGCTAACTTCAAGGTAAAGCATAACCAGTCCATTACTTTTCATTTTAATTTACAAAAATAACACAAATAAAACATGTTATTTTCTTTAATATATGTCACACGCTATTTCCTGTTCATAGCATAGAAGCCGCGCTACTAAGTTATAGGATCATCAGAAATCTAACAGAAATAATTGTTCCAGGCATAATAATGATCCCAGAAAAAAACAAAAAAAAAACGGAACATCAAAAGGCGGTTGTGGGCGGGATATCGATGGTTTGGCATAGTTGCTGAGAGTAGAAAAATTTCGGAATTGTCATTCTCCCAGATCGGCCAAGTAGCCATTGAGGGCTTTTTAGACGGACTAAAAAAAGTACATGAAAAAAAAAACTGTATTCAACGCGATGTGATACAAGCCGAGGCAGATACTCGCACGGGGCATAAGAGAAGGGAAACTCAAAAATTCCCTGATTAAAGTGTAATTTTACAAAATTCCCTGACATTTCCAGAAGAGTGAAATTTCCTGATGTTTCCCAGATTTCCCTGAATTCCAGGTTCTGTAGCCACCCTGGTATAGATAATATCAATGATTGAATGTAAAAATCACTAAAATTAGAGGGCAAACAACAAAATTTTGATAAAAATGCAATCTGAAAAGTGGAAGAGTAACTGCTGCCTGGGACCAGAGGAAAAACAATCAGTCACCAAAAGTAGTTTTTGAGGAAACACTAATTCAAAATTTAGGTTCAAGTAATCTTGTATTTATCATGTATGTATGATAGTGCATTTATGGTAAAATATCCGAAATCTGAACTTCAAAAATCCAGATCTTTTTTGCAATTTCTAACTTTAATTTTTTTTAAGGAAGTTCATCCATTTCCGAAAGTGATGACAATAAAAATGAAGTGGTTGAGGATAAAATTCCCATTGACCAGTTAGTTGAAGTGTTAGACACTCAATTAAAGGACTAGAGCAAAGAGACTATTTCAGAATCTAAAATAATGGTGATTCACACAATTAATCAAAAGTTTTGAAACAGCTAACCTTAAAACAAATGTTTTTTGAAACCAAATAAAATTATACAAGGTTTTTCTTTATTCTAATTATATATTTTATTTCATTGATTTCATGTATGAATAATGACATGTTCTAAAATTTTCCTAAATCCGGAATCGCCGAAGGCCCTCGTAATTCTGGATTTGAGATACTCTACTGTACTTATATATACTATGCTAGATTTCATAATGCTATGTTACACAGTTCAAATAAAATATCAATAAAAAATAAATCACTTGAAATTTAAATATTTGTGACTGATCCTTTTCCTCTTCTAGCCATCAATTTCAATAAGTTAAGGTAAGACAATGCAATTTCACTATTTAGAATTGATAGTGTAGGCAAAATAAGTTTCCAAAATGATGATACATCTAGGTTACAAACTCATTACATGTCATCCAATAAATATTATTCAATTTGTTTTTTTCAACTGCAAAAGTTACCTGCTGTAGTAAAACATCTCCAATATGTGAAACTACGGCCTCAATCCTCTGCCTTTCTCTAAGTTTTTGAAGGAAGTTCAGATGATACCTTAGAAGCTGTTCTAAATGTGGAAATAGTCTTTGAATCATATCTCGTGTATGGTTAAGTTCTTGTATCATACCTTTGGCAAAAACCTACGACAGAAATATATTGATTAACAAGAAAGATTAAAGCATAAAAAATTAAATAGTAAACTATTTAATACAAATCAAAACTTAATTGCTTAGCCACACAAAATAATGTTTATATATATAAACAACAGAAACTTTTTTTAAAGTAGGAATTACTTACCCTCTGCATGACTTTGAGAGTAAGACAATGATGTTTTTCAGTCAAAATAAGCTCTGAAATTTATAAGTCCAGCTATTAATTAAATACTGAGGAAAACATGTAAATTAAATGTTTAGTATTTGTATGCACTATAAAATTACTGAATTAGTATGCACTATAAAAATATGTATTACGACTTTAATATAAAGTTAAGATAAAAAATGAAAATTTAAGAACAATACCATATATTGCTTCTTGTCGCTTCACATCTTTTTCTTTCAATTTTTTAAGAATCTGTAGGAATAAGAAATTAAATTTAGTTACATACACTCAACTTAAACTATCAAACTTTTTGCAAGGTCAATATTAAATAAAGAGCTAACATAGAAAAGGAACCACAATGTGGCTTTCTAAAAACAGGTTTCCCAAATAGTCATAACTGAAGTGATAAAACTACAAATACTATGAATATAAACTCAATAAGAAAGCAATATTTTTTTATTTTTTTTAAAAAGTTGCTTATTTACATTTTACTTTTGTGAAAACAAATACCATCCTTTCTTATTATTAGAAGTTTTATCACTTAAAGTAACATTGAGTTAATATAAAGCAATTACATAAATACCATGTGTACATATCTCATCTAATTTTTCAATTTCTTATTAATTTAGTTAAAACAATTGAGAATGACACAATTTTATTTGGCTTCATCAACAATAAATGTCACAAAAAGTGGAAGGGTTTTCCCACAATCTATCTATGAGCTAACTGGTCCCACTTGATTGTCAAATCCCCAATCCTGCCCCAAAACATAGAAGTTTTGAATAACATATGACTTAGTAGGATAGAAATGCTACAAAACTCAATACCAAATAACCAAAATTAATTGCCACAATTGCCTCACCATGAACAGTTTGTAGCATAATAACACTTTGAATTCTTTAAGGAGATCTAAATACCAAGTTGAATTTCCACTATACAGTTCAAATGGGGGAAAAAGTGTTAAACAAGGATACGAGGCCAGTTGAAAACTTAAACTACAGTACGAAAAGTACAGCGACCAAAATGGATCTACATTTATTTCATATCGCGCAAAATGTCCTCTAATGATTTATAATCTTTCCCCAATATGAAAGGAGAGTTGTCAAATAGGCCTCATATTAAAAATTTGAATTGAAATTATATATATTATTTTACGACGAGTTAGAAAAGTGAACCCAACATTGAAATGAAATTTTTTAATTATTCAACTGTTTTACCTTTTTATCCACTGTACCATTCCAAGTTTCAGATTCCTCATCTAAAAGCTGAAGCATGGTGTCATCTTCAACATCACTTGCTCCTTGACTACCTTTAAAACATTAACGTTGCTGTCAAGTACAATGATAATGTTTTTTGACCCAGAAGATTAACTCTTAGAAGACTTTAACTGAAGATTTAAATTCAAAAAATTCCAATGCTCTATTTTAATAACAAAATATATTGTTCTTATGCTGCTAAATACATCATCAGATCTGATTAAAATTTCTAGAAATCAATAGCATTAGAAAAAAAAATTAATAATAGAAAGTGTTTGAGAAATAGAAGTTAGCAAAAAAAAAAAAAAAAAAAAAAAAATGCTCTAAATATGGGGATAAGTTTTCCTTGTTATTGAAATGAATATTTACTAAAGCCTGAATAAAAGCTCAAGAATGTAATAATGAAATAATGAATATTGATTAGATAAGGGCAAGATGAGTATTAATAATTGGTAAACTAAAACTGAGAATTGCTAGCTGAAAATAACTAAAATGTCATAAATACATCTAATTTTTTTTTTTTAAATTGATGATTAAGTGACAAAATGAGTGATAATAATAGCATTTACCATCTTCTAAAGATTCCATGGAAGCAGAATTGGTCTCAACCATACTGCAATAAATAAAATTAATATTAGAAATATATTTGATGTTAACTATTACAAATTCCATAAAAAAACTTTTAAAGATATCTTTCATATAAAAATCAATAAACACAGTATTACGCATAAAAGTATTATTGATAAAAGTAATGTATACACAAAACTAGCACATTATTTTCAAACTATATTCAAAATTAAGAAATTTGAAAAGTAAACTCTATAATTTTTAATATAATAAAAAATAGGGGTTATTAAATTATTTAAAAAATGCTAGTTCAAGTAGGATATTGAAAAAGGTAACTTACTTTGAACTTGTGTCTTCAACTGGCTCAACTTCTTTTTCTTCACAAATCACTTTACTAAAAATTAGAAGGACGAAAGGTACAATGAATTTTAAATGAGATAAAAATATTCATTATTCTGGTGAAAATTTAAAAAAAAAATGGATATTAAAAGACACATATTAAGTAAAAATTCAAAAGCATATAAAGGCAACTTAAACAACAACAAAATAAAAAAATAAAAATTGAATAAGACAATAGCCTGTTTGTATTAAAAAAGGGTCGATTCAAACTAATTTGATCCATGCAATATCAAAACCTAATTACATAACAGATAAGCTAAAAAACTTCACACAACATGCAAATAAATGCACGAATAAATAAATTATACACAAAGATAATGCATACGTAAGTGTATTACATCACTGCAATGTAATAAACAGAATGAGAAACTTGCTGTGTTAATATTTTTTTTTTTTTTTTTTTAATATATATCTGGATAATAAAGCTGACTCGGTTCTTTTCACAAGATTACAGTGATTTTTTGGTTTAGAAATGCAACACTGTAAGGTAAAAAATAACAGGAAATTTCTGCATTATTTCTCTTAAGTTTCAGACAGATTTACCCTGATTTTACAGTTGTGTTATCAATAAGAAAATTAAAATATCAAAGTGAGGAAAAGAGTTTTGACGCTGCTAATACCATTTTTGGAATGAAACATAATTTGTTTAAAAATCTAAAATTTTTTTTAAATGTCAGGATACTTAGCGTAACATTTCCAGAATAAAAAATATACATATCTGAAAAATTCAATCTACTATCATTCTTCAAAACGTCTTCCACAACTTGTGAATGAAGTTTGCCACGAAAAAAATGATCTCAAAGCCATAAAAACTAGTTTTTGAGATCACCTTAATTCAAAGTTCAGTTTTCTAGTTAATCTGTATAAAGTGATAGCATATTTATCTGGGTTGTGATCCTTTTTCCTTAAATTGCATAATGCAACCTTATAAACACCAAATAAAGCTATGTTAAATAAATAACTCAAGATTAATATTTTTGTGACTTTGGAATATCGTTCCTCTGTAACCTTCACATCTTATTACATTGCAATGAAAACTTATTCCAAGTTTATTATTCAGCACTTGAAGAGCCAAACTTAAACATCAAAGCAAAAGTAGAAATTTTCCAAATTTCATTCAGCAGCCACACTTAACAGAAGCTAATCAGGGTTTGAGACAAGACCACATAAAAAAGGGATGCTAAAGAGCACAGAGTGGACTTACTTGACTCCCAGTTTAGTGGCCACTCTGCGCCACTGTGAATAGCCACTGGGAGTGAAGCTTTTACGTGGGGCACTGCGAGACAAAGACACATTTTACTCTCCCCATTTAATGATAAAAATATGTTTACACTGAAATGCAACTAAAGATAATCAGTGTAATATAGTCGAAGAAATTCTATTAGAATTTTTCTAAATTTTTCTATTTTGTTCCGACACATCCTCAGAACATTATTCCGATTTTTAAGGAAGTGTATATTTTCTGTGAAGTCTTTCAATGGAAAACTGCATTTGTCACTGGAATAAGAAAAACCCAGAAAAATCTCACCAAGGAGTATGACAATAGAGTCAAGAGTACCAGTCACAATTACTGTCATGTCTCCTCATTTTTAAATGCTTTATCCTAATTTTGAATTTGTTAGTGTGATTATGAAGGGCAAATCTTTGGAGGGATATTTAACCCACTTGCCAATCAAGCTGAAACTTGGTAGATGCAGTCGTTGTCATGCAATGACAACGCATTCTATTAAGTTTTAGAAGTTGCTACGAAAAGGCTGCTTTTATAGCTGTACCTCAGATCGAGATACCAAGCCATATTTACGACTATACAACTTGGCAATATTTAATGACTAAAATCTTCTCTTAAGGTTAAAAACATACGATAAAAGTAAATGTGCATTTTAATGTTTTATAATCCTTTATATTAATTTTGATTTTGTTTCTTGTTTGTGGTGGGTAAAAGTTTTGGAAAGTTAATTAACCCACTTGTTATCATCTAATAAAGCTGAAACAATAGAAGATAGACTCAGTATCAATGCACTTCATTAAGTTTTGTAGGGAAAAATTAGGTAATGGCACAGAATGTAAGTTTTTCTAATAGTAACAGATTATGCAAGATGGACACGAGCTCCAAATTACTTAAATAGTTGAAATTGCACATAAAAGTTTGTAAAGGATTTGTAGTAAACTTTATTCGCAAAGGTTAACTATTTAGATTAGAGATTACACATCAACAATGTGGTGCCTTTTTTACAAGATCTCACATGCTAGTTACTTATTCTGTCTGTTAGCCATAAGTTAGTTTCTCTACTTGGGGATCAAAAAGGAAATTTGCTTAGATGCACTTACTTTAAGGTTAGATGGGCTGATAACTTAAAATTTAGACATAAGATTTTATTTTTAGATTTAGATTTAGGTATTACATTATTATAAAATTTGGACAAAGAATACTGCACATGAATATAAAATAAAATTGTTCTCTTGTATAACCTGTACTGTAAAACAGGCTAAACAGGAACAATTGGGTGAATCGGAACAAAACTTCATGAAATTAATAATTTATATAAAAAAATATACATAATTATAAAACTGCTTTGTTTAACTAACATGTTTGGAATCTCAGAACATATATTTCATGGGGTTAACAACATCATCCATTTGTTTACAAATTCTGAAACAGCGTGTATATAATCCAGTGAATTTTAATCTCTCCAAAACTTTTCCTGCAAGTACTAATATGTACTGAAATTATAGACTTAACTTATATATTTTTTAGATAAGTATAAACATCCACAAACAGCATGTAATACTTTATTTAACTTGGATATAAAACTTTTCATTCTACGAATTCTTATGATTTGCCTCGTCTTGATTTTGCGATTTGGGGGGGGGGGGGGGAATCAGAACACAAAAAGTGTGGCATACAAAGTGGTTTGGCAGGATTGTGTTTTACATAAGATTCAACGACTGAAGAAGAGTCTTATTACCCTCTTCAAAACAATGATCAAAACTTTACGCTTAAATCAATGTCATAAGAGGTACCTAGATACGAAGTTCCAGAAAACACAATTGTATTAGAAGATATTCCTCCAGATGACTTTATCTTTGATTCATATAGAAAAAAGCAATCCATATGCAAAATCAATGTGAGCAAAGTTTTGCACTCACAAGATTACGGCATAGTGTGTTTTAAAAGCACCCAGGAAATAAAGAAATTTTCTGAAACAGATGAGAATGCATTTTCCTTCCTCAAGATATTTTGAGACAGCTGCAATCTTACAACACACAAACATCAAGTAGAGAAAAAAAAAATAGGATAACTTTAAAGAGTATTACAGGGGTCAAAGTGACAAAATAAGAATATATAGGATTTTTTTAAATAAAATATAGGACAATTTAAAACATCAAATAAATTCACACATTTGCTACTGAAGTTAAAAATTAACTACTTATACATTTATAAACTTGTTATATTGTATTTAAGAGAGTAAAAACACACCCTTAAAAAAAGAAATCGCCTGATCCTGAATATGTCATCCGTTATTGTCTCAATATTCCATCCCTAAATGAAGTTTTATTAATTACATTATTTGCTATCTTGAGTCTTTTGCTTACAGCATCTATAACTGCTTGAACTGCTCCAATTTCTTTAAGTATTTTCTTTTTATCTCTGTTTGCAGTCATTTGTTGGTTCAAATTTATTGTTCAGTGTTGGTTGGATTGGTGGCGAAAATTGGGAGATTTAGCGCCGAATGTGGCGAACCGGGGACTTTGTTTTCCGGAAACCCTAGTGACCGTTTGGATTTGACAACACAACGTATTGACGTCATTTTCAATTTTGACGACTTTTATTAAAAAACCGTGGTTAATATTCCGAATCCAGTACTGATTCTGCGTCACGGTGATTGACAAAAAATGGCAGCCCTGCCATTTTTTTAAGAGCAAGAGAACTGCCTATGGTTGTCATAATTAGGCGTGGTTTGATATAAACAATTCGTGGCGCAGAATCTGTATTGGATTGGGAATAAAAAAATCTCCATCCGACATCATACAGTAAATCTTAACTCTTTTGTTTCCTTCATCAATTATTGACTGAGCACTCAAAATGTTCTATAGTAGTCCTGTAAGTTAATCACAAGTTGTTTTCATCCGTTTTTCTAGAGGCAGAGTTTTGTTGCTGCATCTCTCTATGTATTATGACAAATAATTTACTACGTTGGAGGAGAAAACAAATCAGAAATTCAAGACCGCGTGCTATGGAAAAGTTCACATGCTTACACTTTACAACTCCCGCCGGTCCAGTAGAGTTGAGTTGTAGGTTATGTAGCACGTGACGTCACAAGAGATAAAAAGCCGCCGTTACAAACATCGCTTTTGTCAGGTTTTTTCACCTACGATCTCGCCAAAGAATCCGAAATATAAAAATGGCAACGATCGGCACCGTTATTACGAATTCGAAGAAATATAAATCGAATCAATATAGAAATATAGGATATATAGGACAATTGTAAAATATAGGACAATATAGGACGTTTTAGCCGATTTTTAAAAAAATATAGGATTTATAGGACATATAGGATGTCTGCGACCCCTGGTATTAGGATGATCTTGTTTTGTATTACGTTAGGAGAAGAGTAGACACACTTTCAAACATTATTTTTTTTTTAAGGTTTTTTTTTGTCTGATATATTAAAGAACTTTCTTATATGATAATCTTGTGTTCCCACTCATCCCAATACATTATTAGTATATTTGTTTATCACCCTGTAAATGTTTAAATAAGAACAGACATCAATTGTAAAACTTGCAACGAATGTTCCGATTCACCCCTTTCTGCTGGGTGAATTAGAACATAAAAAAAAGAGGGAAAAAAAAAAAAAAAAAAAAATGAAAAAAAAAATGCAAGCCATGTTTTTTCTCAACATTTTTGGCATTGATTCTCAAAGAAGAAGATAAGATCCAAGTTTCAAAATCAAAAATATGTTTAATGTTTTACTAAATCCGATTTTTACATTGAAAGTTGAAAAGTGCTCCCATTCTCTCAGTTTTACGGTATTTTTCTATTTATGTCTTCCAGTTTTACTCATGAATGGATAAAACATGCAAAAAGTATATAAACTATTATATATTATCAATCAAATTACTTAGTAAGCATAATCAAGTTATTTCAGAGTTTGGATACAATAGGCAAGAATCATCAAATGCATTTCATGGCATTCCTACATCATTCAATAATTCTATTAATTACAAGAAATGCCACTGGTTCTACATAAAACAATCATTATGTAACGAAACACAAAGCACAGAAATTATTGAATTGGCAACTATAATTTGCCACTAATCTATGTTTCTTAATCCTTTTGGAAACAAACAGTTTTAACATCCGTGACCAGAAAGAATCGCTCATGCTCTCATAAATCAAAATATTTCAACTCTCCTAGAAACGAGCTCTAGCGATAAGAAAATATACACTATTTTAACGAGCCAATCAAAAGAATGAATTTTAAAATTTGTTTAACTTACTTTGAGGAAGGGGATGATACCTTTGCTGGTTCAGGACATACAATCTACAAAACAAGTGTTTTAAGATTAATCACAAGCCATTGAAAACCGAAGCAACAATAATAGTTATTTTTAATTTCGAGAGGTTTCAGTGAAGGTTAGAATTTCTAGGTCAACAACAAAGTTATATGACTTGGAGCACAATAAAAAATTTAGTAGACATAATTTTTTCCCTCACAGAACAAGTGGAGGAAAATAAAAACTATAATTCTGTCTATTAAAATGATCTAAATGTGACACAAAACTTTAGCTTCCAATGGCTAACATATATACATATATCCTATAAGTATAAAAAAATTAAAGCAGATTGGAACTGTTTTTTCAACTTACATTAATACGTGTAGAATCTGTAAGTGATGACTTCTTTTCTTTATTTGGCTGTGCGTGTTTACCTACAAACACAAAGGTGAAATGTTTCAACAACCACATTAATTTGTATTACACCATTATAGTTTGGATATATAATATTAATGTGTACAAAAGATTTTAAGCTTTAGGTAAGTTACCTAGATTTTAAGAGAACCTAGGCATGGATGAAATTTTAGAATAAAAGCATAACTATTACCAATCAATAGAGGAAAAAATGCGTCTTTCAGAAAGATTAAAAGTTACGTATTTCTAAATCAAAACCTCCCTCATTTTTAATTAAAAACAATTTTTTGCAATTTTAACCTAAGGCTTTGCATCCTAACTCAAAATGATGATTTAGTATTTAATATCCATTACACAAACTTTCATTTGTAAACTTTTTGTTTCATTCTAAGCACATAACTAATATATATACCAAAAGTCAAAATTTATGATTTTTTTTTAAAACTAATGGTTGGATTTCTGATAAAAATTCTGATAAGGATTCTGATATTTTAAATTTATGTTAAAACTAGTGACCGGATACAAGCAAGCTGATGCAGTCACAAATGGCTGAGGCAAGATGCTTCCTTGACTGGCAAACTCTGTTGTTCCTGTCCTTGTCTCGACGTCGTCCAAATAATTGCTTCAGGCACGACGTTAAGACGAAGAGTGGAACAACAGGCTGGACAAAGCTTCATCTGTTGAGGAAATCCACATCCTTCAGTAACTTGCAGTATGAAGACGCCGTTTCTTTAGTAAAAGTAATTGCTGGTTAAGATGTTTGAAATGCATTGAGTAAACACTCATTTGGATAGAAATTATTTTTTAAAACTCAATTTTGTGGGTATAAGCTGATATACAAACATCATGCAAAATCCAGTAGCTTGATAAAACTTTGAAATAGCATTTAAGAGGAGGGGAAAAGCATACAATGAGTATTTTAATAAAATATTATCACCTGAATGCACTGCTTAGAGTGTTGCACTAGTTAAATTTAAATGGAAGGTTTAGAGTTAAAATGAGATATATAATTTTGTTTTCCAACATAGTATTGAAGTAGACTTGGTATAATGGGAAAACATTTTCGAGGGAGCTGCCTATTATCATGAGTATTGGTGTATCAACGACTAAATAAATTCGATAAAAAACTTTTTTGTAGCAGACAAAAAGATCAATTTGAGAAATTTTGTAATTTTAAAATAATAAGTTATTAAATGAAAAAAACCAGCCCACTTTAAAATTGGGAAAATGTTGAAGAACATGAGTCAATTTAAGTTACGATTGATATAGACATAAAAATACTCTCTCTCACTCTCTCTTTTTTTTTACATATGCCATTACTCCTTGATATAGTCACTGCTCTTCTGTATTTTTCAATCTATATTTCGTTTTTTCTATTTTGAAAATTTCTGAAGTATATTTGGAGCATATTTACTATAGAATATAGTCAAATATTTGAATTTGAACAATGCTGAATGAATTGATTTGAACAATGCTTATGAAACAAAATATGTAATTTACAAAATGGTTTAACATTATTTCAAAATAGTGAATAATATTCATCATTTTAATTGGGCCAGTAATTAAAAAATTCAAAATAAATTCTCCGCTTTTTTTTAGAGAGAGATTCTAAACGAAGTTGATAGTTAAAATGTCATTCATTAGATTGCAAGCATCAATCTGTATTCCCCCGAATAGCATGACATCCATTCAGATATCTTTAAAGTCATTTATTCAGATTTACCCTTTATTAACATCCATTGAATTGCTTTAACTCTGAACCCTTCAAAACGAAGAAACCTGTACCTAAAAGAGGCATGTTCTTATTGTTAAACAATAGATTATTCACAATTCGATCAGCAATTTCAAAAAAGTCACCATTCATTTTTATTTAAATTCTTTTTTTAGCACAAATGAACTTTAAATCTTTATTTGTTATAATGTGAAAAGTGGTGGAATATTTATTGAAGTTATCTTTTGATATATTTCTTCCTAAATAAAAATTATGTGTAAAAGCAGATTTGAATAAAGATTAATTATTTTTAAAATGTGCCTTTTTCAGAATTGCTGATTAAATTACTTCAGAGGTGTACTTAAGACTGAATTACAAACCTAACTGAGTTAAGCTCTGACTATGGTTTAAAGTGGGAACTCCTACGAGATGACGATAACGAGAAGGATAACGAATACTTCCTAAAATAATAACATTAAAATAACAAACATGCAACATGCAAATTTACACACATTTCATGCAAATTACACAGAAATCATGCAGTTAACAAAGCGTAACCATAGATTGAAAATAAAGAAAAATATATGAAGCATGCAATTTTTTTTTAAAGTCTTAACTAAACAAATGCAATAAATTTAAAAGTAAAAGAAATATTTTGCCTTTTATCACAAATATTTTCAATCTCATTGTAATTAAAAAAAATTAAATAAAAAAAAGTTTTAAAATCCTAATATGAAAGTAATATACTTAGTAATAACCATTTAAAAAGTGTGTAGTTTAATTATTAGAGAGGAAAAATTAGTTTGAAAATATTTATTTCAGTATACTAAATTACAAGAACTTAAAGAAAGACAAAACATTTTACAAGTGACATACAATATTTTCAAATTCAATTTACTATGTTTGAAATATTTGGATCAATCTCAACACTAATCTTTATGATTTATTCCTCAAATATGTTAGGATATCCATGTGTTGTATCCATCCAACATGCTTTCTTTATGAGCACTCACATTTATAGCAGACAAGATTTATTCAATCCCACAAAAATATGAAAATTAAAAAAAAAAAAAAAAAAAAAAAAACTGACATGCATATAAATTTATATTCATTAGCTATTTTAAATGTTTACTCTTTATATTTAGAAATTTTATAACTAGTTTTTACAGAACTTTACAGGAATTTTAGTATATATCAACTAAAATAAATTGCAACAGCTAGAAATAGTAATTTATGTCTTAAGATTAATCTTAGTAAATCTCTATGCAACAATTTTTGGAAAATGTACATAATCTTATTGAAATGTACAATAATAATAAAAAAAGTTTCTTTAAACATCACAACTTACCTGATGGTGTGAGTAAAGAGTTAGATTCTTTATCTGTAGTTGACGGAATAATCTATGATAAATAATTTGATGGGAAAAAAAAATTAGTTCATTTCATACAAAATTTTTAAAAGTTACCCAACAGCATTAACATTTTACTAAATGTAAGGCAGCTACAAATCTCTATATATTGGAAAAAAAATGTACGGAAATCACATTACTTTTAATTTATAATTATGAATCCAAATAATGATATCAAATACACTTTAAAACTAATAATAAGAACTAAAAGTATATCGGAAAATAAAGAGAAAATTTGAAAATTGTTAAATAGCTTTACAATTATATTTATATTTTAACAACTTGATTATGAATACGATGCAACTTAAATCATCAATTTGATTCAAAAGTAAGAAAATAATTTGATAATAGAACGTTTAACTCATACTTTTACAGTAATGCAAATTAAACTATTAAAAAGTATATTTACTACACAACATTTTCATTTGCTTATAGTTTTTGTAAAAAATGTAAGGCAGCTACAAATCTCTATATATTGAAAAAAAATGTACGGAAATCACATTACTTTTAATTTATAATTATGAATCCAAATAATGATATCAAATACACTTTAAAACTAATAATAAGAACTAAAAGTATATCGGAAAATAAAGAGAAAATTTGAAAATTGTTAAATAGCTTTACAATTATATTTATATTTTAACAACTTGATTATGAATACGATGCAACTTAAATCATCAATTTGATTCAAAAGTAAGAAAATAATTTGATAATAGAACGTTTAACTCATACTTTTACAGTAATGCAAATTAAACTATTAAAAAGTATATTCACTACACAACATTTTCATTTGCTTATAGTTTTTGTAAAAAATATTTAAGTTATTGATGGAAAAATATGATTTCTTCTAATGTGTAACTTTTTATTGGTTTTGTATTGCAAATAAAGGGAAAAAAAGAAGAAAAAAATATCCATAAAATTCTGATTTAATTGCACTTTATAAAAAATATATAAAATTTTGATATTTTTTTTTTTTTTTTAAAGTTATAACTGGTTGAAAATTAAGTTCTTATAAAGCATCTAGTAAACATAGATGCTTTGCATTTATTTGGCAGGAATTTTGATTTACATCCTCACAGTAAAACTAGAGAAAGAAAGCAATAAAAACACCTTATCATTTTTGCCTATATCAGAATAAAAAAAATAATTAAAAAAAAAAAAAAAATTACAATATACTTCATATTTTTCTGTACTTTTTCAGGTTTCCATCTTCTCCAGTTATTTTGATATTTATTCTGATTTCGGAACATATTATTAATAATGCATTGATTTTATTTCTTCCTCTCTCAATTATATAAATATATATATAGTTTCATTATTGCTTTTACAATAAAAGGAGAGGAAGAAAGTAGATTAATACAATATTAATAAAATGCTTCTAAATCAGAATAAATTATCAAAATAATTCTGGACAAAATTAAAACCTGAAAAAGTACAGAAAAGAAATATGAAGTAAAGGTTTAACAAAAGAAATCCTTCCAAATTCTTCACCGTTAAAGATCAAAACAGCTAACAAAAGTAAATCTATATTCCAGTCATTTTTTTTTTCTCTTAAAGAAAATTAAAATAAACATAAAACAATAAAACTTACTTTTGTCTGTATACATTGTGGAACATGATCTTTACAAGAACTGTCATGCACAGTTACAGAACAATCTAGAAAAAGTATTTAATATTAAACCAACATTAAATTTCAAATTAATTAGAAGGATATAACTTAGATATGCTACTGAATATGGGCAACTTCAAGTACAATTTATCTAAACATGTTTGCTCAGTAGTAAAACTAGAAAAATCCTTTTTGCATGGCAAGTTTCTAAAAATAAATATGAATTAGGAACTTATCATTTACAGGGATCATGAAGCCCAACTAGAAAAGGGGAAGTACCAGCCCAAATTCTTTATGTTAAGTAGAGTTGATTTAACACTATTATATTAAAAATTTGTATCATTAGTTTTATAGTGAATTTATCACATCAGATAACATTGTCAAAGTCTGTGTAGATGGCAATTCAAAAAAAGAATTTCCAATCCATCGACTCGATAACCAATAAGTACTAAAATAAAAACTTTTTAAGCATATTCTTCCATGAAGATTCCCAGTAACAAATAATTAAATAACAGTTTCAGCATTTATGTTATAAGGTTGAAATAACAAATATGGTAGTCTATGTCCAATTTTATAGGCATGAGAGTTATTTTGCATTGTATCTGACACTTTTTCTGTTGTCTAATAATTATATGCCTGGAAACTATACAGTTTAGCTTTCATCACAAACTGTATCATTAATTGTAAAGACTTGTGTTTAAAAAGAAAATTGTAATAGTTGATTCACAAACTCAACAACTATAACATAGTTTAAAAAAAAGTGGTAGATGCTAAAGAAAGTAAAAGTAAAGAAGTTGAACAATCCTATTTTGTACTCACTTTCACACTTTAAGGCAGATTTATTGGCTAATCCCCTACTACAAACATCACATGTTGCAGCTGTACTGAAGCAAATAGATACAAACTGATGTGAAGAATTCTTCTTACCATCCTTATCTTTGTTCTGGTAAATAAAAGAAGATCAATAAAGCAGAATTTCAGATTTATTCTTATAACAATAGTTTTATGGATTTGTGAATAACACATCAATGAATTTCTGGATACTTAAAATATCAGTTATTTAAAATAAAGAAAACATTTCCTTCGACAATATATCAATGGAAAGTTATATTTGAATAAGATATGAAATGTTCAATTTTCCGAAATAATTGTGATTTAAAGCAAATTGAGGCACTTACTTGAAACAAAATTTAAAGTCGGAAAACATCAATTGTAGTATTAAGAATTTTATTTTTATGATTATCTTAAGGTAAATCATTTATATGATAGTATATTTTAAAGTAGATTCTTATTGCATGCAAGTCTATTTTTATCTTTTTAAAGTTGATTCTCCAATTGATGTTAGAAAACAGTGTTACCAAAATGTGATATAATACACTGGATTTAAATACAAACTTTTAAAGTCTTATCATTAAAACTAAAACTTATTAAAGAATAATTAATGCTGCATCACAATTAAATTTATTATCAATTAAAAAATGTATATAATAGTATAAATAAGTTGTAACAAATTGACTAAACATTTTTTAAAGACAAAACTAAAGTAGATAGGCTATAAATACTTTTTTCTTCCTAAAAAAAAGGCTTCCTCTTTTTTTCCTTTTACTGAAAGGTTTATCATCTTCACTGTCTTGAGCTCCAGTTTTTAAAAGATTTCTGAAAAGAAAAAAAGAAAAAAAAAAGAAAAAAAAAAAAGAAAAAAAAAAGAAAAAAAAAGAATGATTAAGTAAAAGTACATTTTTTTACTATTTGTGTAAAAAAAAAATTATCACATTTAAATCAACTATACTTTGAGGAGCCTTCCTATATTGTACTTTACACAGCCATATTATATACACACTGTGTATAGAAAATTACTCTACTTGTCATTAAATGTAATTGTAATAGATATTAAATGTATAGTCTTACAATCATTGGTGAATATGAATATTTTGAAAAATAAACGTATCAAAAGAAATAAGACTTAAATTTCATTAGAAAATTAATAACTTATATTATCTGTAAGTAGAACAATAATTATTAGTTGTTAGCAAACAAGTCTAAAGGGATCATAGAAATTCTACTTTTAAACTAGATGACAATTACACAAAAGTTTCCATTAAATTTTATTTCAGGTAGTATTTCAACAAAAAGTAATATCAAAATAAGGCTATTTAAAGTTAATTTTTAATAAGATGCATAAAAAAGTTTCAAAAGAATTTTCTTTTTCAAAAATTAGCTTTTGCATTATAACAATAAGATGAATAAAGAAAGACATTTTGCTATGATATTACTTTAGAAAAGATTGACTTACTCTCGGAACAAACCAGCAAGCGAAAAAGTGCTTAATCTTTTAATATTCAACTCTTCTGGTTCCTCTTCATCTTCATGCATTATTTCAATACAAGAGTTTCTAACATTTATAAATGAGAATCTATTCCTTCCAAAATTGCTGGGGGTGAAAATAACACATGCAAGGGACATGCATAAAAAATAAGTTAAAACATGCATTAAAGCATTCAATATTAATTTAAATATATATATATATATATATATAAAAAAAGAAAAGAACTGAACCACAAACCTAACTCTTAACTGGCAAGATCAATGAGACAATATATTGTAAGAAAGTTTTTAAAAGCAAATTTGTAAGCAGTATTCACACACATATTAAAAGATGGTTAAAAAGTATTTAAACAACCATAATACTTTTAAAAAATGTATATAAAAAAACTAAAAATGTTTTATTAATTGAGAAATATATTTTATATAAAGAGAGAGAGAGAGAGTAGCAGACAGTACATTTTAGTGTATCAAGCTTCAGCTACTTAAAAACCATGACATTAAAATGCTATACGAACATAAACTAAAAATTATGTTGCAGGAAAACAAATTGCAAAAGCTAGTAAAAGTATAAAGACAAAAATATTTGTACATGCAAAATTATGAGTTCAAAGTAAATTTTTCTAAGAAAACTTTGCATAAAAAAGTGGCCAAGGTAGTTAAAAATTCTGTTCAATACCCATGAGATATGAGTATGTTTTTTGGAGATGAATAAAGGTTATAAAAAGTTTTATCGTGAGACATTTAAAAAAAAATAATAATAATAATTTACCTGTCTCTACCATCTCTCCTGTGAGCTGAAATTATAAAAATGACTGAATTATAATTCAGGAACTGAAATAAGGATTAATAATATTCGAAGTTATTCATTAAGAATTTAAAAAAAGTGAACTATTTTTTAATAGAATGTTTTTAAATATATGTAAGAACATTAAGCATGTGTATTTGCCGCTGTTGAGTTGGGACAAATAAAACTTTGGTGTTAGTTTATTTTCAATTTGTTACTGTTTCGAGAATCAAAGAAATTATTTTCGTAATCCTGTGTCATCATTCCTTTGGGAAGAAATTCAGAATACTACTACTGAACGAATAAAACATTTTTAAGATTTTTATTTCATGGCAGTTGAATAAAACATAAAGTGGGAGTAGACTTTTTATTTTGCAATATAGTGACACATGTAATGATTTATTAATTGTTTTTTTCATGGCTCTATACCTACAGAAGGGTTATACTGAGTTTAAACATAGTAACATTTGAGGTCCTGAGAAGTTGACATTTCATAAGGAATGTGTTCAGGGAAGATAGATGGACCTTTTTAAATCTCCTAAAAATTATAAGCTTTGCAAAAAATACTATGTAATCTTGTTAGTAGGATTGCATAGTTACAGTATAATATAATGAATTCTTGGCACCAGATAATTTTGCCTGAAAGGCATTTATGTAAAGTAAAAAATTATCTGTGTTTGAAAAGATGAACTTATTGGGTAGCATATAAAGTTTAAGAAATTGTTTTAATCATAAAAATTATTGAACACACATATAAACTCACCAATTTCTTGAATTTCTTGAGCAGCAACTATGGAAGGTGTTGAAACAGATTTTTGGAGTGTAGAACGAGGAGCAATTAACCATTCTTCCTTGCGAGAATTCTTTCCACCTAAAGTTACTAATGAATGCTTTTTTACTGCCTTGGGCTACATAGAACATAAGAAAGTGAATATTATTAATCATGATGTCAGAGTCAAAACAAATGGTTAGAAAACATACATTTATTATACACTTAAACATTTTCGATTCTCTTTCGAAATTCCACTACAGTGATTTTTAACATGTACTATAAACATTAATACCACATATTTTATATCAGTTACATAGATTTCAGTTTATAGTCAGGTTACTTAACTAAAGTGAAACATAAACAAGAGAATACTGAAGAACTAAACTTTTAATATTTATAAGCGCTCTTCACAGCGTTAAGAATCCAACTAAAATTTTAAAAGGAAAAAATATAACTGTTTTGTGGGCGAATTGTTTTTAATCAAACGCAGTTCACGAGAGAGCAGGAAATGAATGTATTCTCACAAAATAATCCTGCGCTACAAGTTTAAATTATGCCTTAATTAACCTTGGCTAACATAATTACTTTAAACTGAAAGCAAAAATTACATCCATGTAGTCAAAAATTAGTATTGCTTTCATATGTTAAAGCCAAATATGGACAAGCTGACCAAATAAAACTCAAACATTTAATAAACATATATCTATTATAAACAATTCCATAAAATTAACAAATTGTACATATTCATACAGTGAGAATATCATACTTAAAAATTAGCCAGTATGTATTTACAACCTTGAATAGTTAAAACTTTGAGTTAATTAAGTGTCTAAGAAAATCATAATGTAAGAGACAACAAGAGAGAGAGAGAGAGTATTAACATTTATAGAGAAAAAACACAAACTCTACTCTAAATTTAAATATATATACAAGTCAAGAGTCTTTAACCCTCTGAGCGTCCAGGGAAAGGGCAAAATTTTACAGTTGTTTTCCGTGCAATAATTTTTAAATTATATTTCTGATTAAAATGCATAATTAATTTAAATTATTATTTATTTAGTTTTAAATGGGCTTTAACCATCATCCAAATAAAAATATTTTATTTTAGATTGTATTTATAAATTTAAAAATGTTGTGTATTGCTGGAAAAACTGGGGATCAAAGGACGAGATAATCCGGAACAGTCACTCAGAGGGTTAAAGTCACAGTGTTTTTCTTTTATTTCTCGCAATGACAATCATTTATGCAAAAAACTATCTTACAGTATTAAAAGAAATGAGATATTTAATGTGTACCTCAACACTTATGGATGATGAACGGGACTCATTGCCAGCCATTACATCATTCATGCTTTGCACAGAATCTTGTAATTGGTTACAGAACATGAACACATCTTCACGACTTCCGGCTGAAACAAAGGAAAGCTTATATAATTTTCACTGTAGTTAAAATTAAGAACTGTAATTCATCTCCATAAAACATATCTTTTATAAAGTAGCCTAACGTCTCTACTTTCCTGCTTAAACGGTCAGGGCAGATCAATTTTCTGAAAAAGACGATCCTAAATTTCAAAATTTGTCACAACGGAAATTGTGTGCGCTAATCGTTAAAGTAGAATTTGCAGGATGCCAATGACGGGGCCAAACCTTAGTCAGGGTTCCCACTTAAATCACAGATTAAAAATCAATGACTTTTAAAGACCTAAATAATGTTTGTAAGGATATTTGAAAATTTGTTTTTAGGCATCACGCCTGTATATAAATTTTTTAATAAAGTATATTCTACCCAAAAAGTTACAAGTTTGCGCACGCGTAATACAAATATGTCCGAGAATTTTGATACGGTGCAGATAAGTGGCGGTCATGCGCGAAAACAAGTCCAAGTTGTATTTCAATAAATTTTGAAGTAGGTCACACAATATCAAAAATTAAGGACTTTTAAGGATTTCCAAGCATTTTCAAGGACTTGAAAACAAGTTCAAAAATATTAAGCACTTTTAAGCCTTTTAAGCCTTGTTAGTCTAATCATATGCTAGGCAGTTTCTTTGTATTTAAGCCACAATCCCAGTCCAATTGTTGGGTGGCTGAGTAGACAGCCTTTTGATAAGGTTGGTAGTACATTGTGTTTGTGATACTTAACTAGTATCCGTAATAATGTAAATATGCAATAACAATAGAATTGGCCATATCATGCAATTACCAAGAATGTCATGCAATAAATCCTTTCTTTAATAAATGCAATAACTCAATTATGCAATAACTCAATATGCAATAAACCTTTCTTCAATAAGTGCAATAACAACAATACTTAATATTGTGCAATAACCCAAGTATGACTGAGGTCTAATAGAGGACAACACTTGAATTAACAAAGGCGATTTATTTTAACACCAATTTCATATTATAGCAATTGAATATAAAGTAAAATAAATAAATCTGACTTACTATTAAAATACAAGCATAATTAAAATCAACTGTTACGTTTAATATAAATCAATTTATTTCTTATTTCTATCAAGTTATTTAGCTTAACATTTATTTTAAAGAAATGCTTGCTCCTCTCTGATAATAGAATATTGACTCACCCAACTCCATGGAAGGCTCATGCTCATTGAAATAATCATTTTCGTACATGATAATTTTGAGTAAAAAGCACACACTAAAATGCTAATTCTTCTGATGAATCACACACCCATTGAAAGCACTCGTATAGAGCTACACACACTCCTTTCTATGGCAATTCAAAACTCGCAGTAAGGAACCCATGGTCGAAATAAGAATGCACTCTGGTCAATCATCAAATCGCCGGTCTGTCGCACTGACAAGCAAACACAGCCACCGGCATAGCCGGAGCCAAGGTCTGTGAAGTCTACATTTTATAGCATTCAAAACTGCATCTCTGAATCGTAAAATTCTTGTGCAAGGGTTTTTAAAAACTCTGTATACATTGTGTTAAAATGTCCAAAATCACAAAGCCATGGATACGCCTTAGCGCCAACTAGTCGCTTCTATACAACCTGCAAAGTAGAACTCCTTTGAAACCTTTAAAATTATTGTGTGGGGGGTTGCGTTTTGGGGAAGGGAAGAAAGAATTTTCGACTAAGGTCTACATCAAAAGTACCCGCTAGACATACCAAATCCACAGGTGTTCGGTACGAATCTTAAAATGATCCGTGCATTCCCTTGAAAACAACCTAATTTCTGTAAAAGGGAAGACACCAATCTAACACAATGAATTGTATACTTTTTATTTTCGAGCACACACGATATACATACAATCATAAATTCCAAATGAGAACCTATGTTTACTCGACATGGAAAAGTCGTATTTCAATTTGAGATATTAGTTAAATTTGGAAGAATATGTAAGCTTTGAATAAATATGATATGAGAAAATTACCTGAAAAACTTCTTTGTTTCTCTTTAATGCCCTCTGGAATGCTATCTGAGCTGTCATCTTTGGCATTTGACAGTCTGTTGCTAAACAGCAATTCTTCATTTGTACTATTGGCTCTTAGTCCAGCATCAGGAATCAAGACACCAAGGCTCCAACTAAAAATGCACAGTTTATCTAACTTAGAAAATTAAATAAGAAAAGATCAATGTAGTTAGCTTTAAAGGATCACATACTTTCTTTGAGAAAGTTCTTAAGTTTGTAAAACTAAGAAAAAATTACTTAAACTCAATATAGGCATCAATAAAATGTTAGACAGTTAAATTAGAGAAATTTTCAGTTGCAATATATAGGGTTTATATTAAATCTAGAAATTGCACATTTTAAGTTATGTCAAATGGGTAATTTAATATTCATTTTTAAAATGTGGCATGAACTTTTTGCCTATCCAGCATTTATAGTAATTTTGGATAGTTTTTATTTTCTTTAAATGTTATCAATAAGTGATTTTTTCAACAATCTATTTAGTAGATTTTTTATGACATAGTAGGCCATGGTAATGATGATCAAATTTGGATAGTTACATGGCAAGTCAGTGCTTAACATGGGGGATTGCCAAAGCAAAGAAAATAAAGGTATATGCCATATATATATTTTTTTTTGGAAAACTAAAACATATTTTTATTCTGCAGGTGTGCTGTTTTGTTTAAGCAGGGACAAAAGAGCAAAAACAGTTTAAATATCATAGATATTCCCTTGACAATTTCCGATCCTCCACATTTATATAATAATGTAGATGTAAACTATAGAAAACTAAACTTCAGGAAATTTATTGCACAAAAGATAAATTTATTAAAAAAGTTATAATTTTTTAATGGAAGATAAAAGTTATTAGTTGCATTTATGGAATTACTTTTGTTTTTTAACAGATTAAGAAAAGTTTTAATCAAATAAATATTTTTACAAATTCTTTGGTATTTCCCAGTTTTTCTTTCATGTATAGCTGTTGCAATACATCCTGGTATATCGCATTTAATACTGCGATAAAGACTTCAGCAGACAAGATATGGCTTACAAATAAACTAGAGGCACAATTTCTGTTAGTAGTTTGCCACTGGCTATAAACTAATATGCCAAATACAACATTACATTGTTTAATAGGTATCCCAATTCATTGAGAAAACTTCATCTGTACACAACACAAACCGTACCATCTATGAATCTTGGAAACCTCTGTTGATCTTTTACCGCATGTCCATGATGCCCTTCTCTGTAGTGGTCCTTTCCTCTTGTGCATCCTCCGATGTTGGGAAGCTTGTAGGAAAGAAGATGGAAGATGCAGAAACTCTCTGGAGTCGCAAGGGGTGACATCATTGATGAGGATCTTCACACTGGAGTCTACCCCATCTCCGTCTGAATCGGAGGAGGATGCTCTGCAGCGATCCATGGTTAACTAGAGAGGGTGCTCCATCTGGAGATAAAGAAAGAAAAGTTATTAATGTTGTGTTATGTGGGTAGGCGAATGTATTGATAAATTGAATGTTGGTTAAAAATCTTATTTCTGGCTTTATTTTAAATGCATGGTGTCCAGACAAAAAAAACATTTAAAATTTCCCTGTTAATGCCTAGTAATGCATATTTTTAAGATAAATAGTAAATATTTAAAACGAGTTTTAAAGAAATTTATTGCATAATAAATTAATTTGAATGTAATATTTTTCAATACATTCAGGTTGTAAATTAAAGAACTAAACATAAAGAACTAACACATTTTGTAAAAACAAAACAAAAACATTAGTGAAGAGAATAAATAAGACTTTAATACGATAGGAATAAGCTGAATTTAGAAAGTATTAATTTCAGGTTTTGTGGATTTATTTTCAATTAACCGAGTACTATAAGCTTTGTGTGAACATCAACTTTTGAAGGACAAAAATATTGAAATCCCTGACATTTGGCAAATTGCTACGAATTTCCACCTCCCTTTTTTCCTTTATTTCTACAACTGCCAATTTCTCTGATATTCCCATGTTTTCCCTATAACTGGGCATCCTGAAATAATATCCGAAATATGTACATAATATATTAGTTTCTGTCTTAACATAGTAGTTGGCCGACCAAACAGTATAGTGGTTAGCGTGCTGGCTTCTAGACCGCGAGGTTGCGGGTTCGAGTCCCGTGTTGGCATGGGTGTTTGTAAATGAATGTTGGCTTGTCTAATGACGAATGTTTCGGCGCATTATAGCCCTCGTGTTGCTGACGGCGCCAGATAATCTGAAAACAACCAACTTAACATAGTAGTTGACATTTACTAAATGGCAATTTTAATTTTTTGACTGCCAAAGATCCCAAGAAATAAAAAAAAGTTGGAAATGTTTTTGTTTTTTTAAATAGACAAAGTTACTATAATCGACAAATATACCTTTTTCCAATTGTTTATCTTTTTGTTATTTATTGCTTATTTGATGTAACTTCAATAACTACTAATGTTGTCATGTGGCTTTAGCGCCGATAACTTAGTTGATTATTACTTAATTTTGTTTACAGAGGTCATGTTTATTTTTCACTTACAATTTCAATTATTTGTCATATTTAATTCAATTTACTTTGATAGCTACAAGCATATCGCTTGAAAATTTTTTAAGGTCACTTGTAGAGTAAAATAAATTATTTTTTTGGAAATTCAAAAATTTAAAAGTTAAAATATATTGTGAATTTATAAAATTGTCAAAGATCTCAAATTTGCCCAAGAAATTAAATTTTTTTATCATAACGATACACTAATAGCTAACACGGCAAACAAACCCAGAACTTGACATTCTTATAATAAAGGCAGTTAAGAAATTGCTTTAGATCTACTTAAAGAACCTGTCAAGTTGAGCCCACATAAACTTAAATATCCATATTACAGCATCAATCATGAAAATAATCTTAAAAAACACCGAAACTTTCATGTTTGACATAAATTTAAGATAATTTACAACAATGGTGAATGATTGCTCACCCTAATATTACAATTTGTGTACGATATATTTGTGAGTATTCTTCCGTTAAACGTATACCAGTTGGCGCTAAGCCCAAATGTGTATATGTTTAAATGACACCTAAATATAACGTCAAGCCTAAATGTTTACGATTTGTTATAAAAAGGTTGCTATAGCAACTCTACTATGGTTCGTTATAGGAATTATAAATGCTTTGAAGGTTGTTATTTTGAATGAGTTAGACTGGTACCAGATAAAAAACTACAAATTACATCGGTCTAACAGAAAAGTACATATTTGTGAAAACCAAAAATTTTCATTTAAAATCCTGATAGAAAAGTAAAAGTAACTGACAAGCAAGTCGAGTAAACTTCAATAAAAGACGGCCATGAAAGAATGGCTTTGTGTTAATGACAAACAGTCTTCAGTCTATTCTGGCATAAACAAGAATGCTTCTCTTAAATATAAGGGATAATTTCAAAGCAATGTTGATGTAAATATTTAATCAAGATTAATTGTTTATTTTAGAACTTACAAGCAATTGGTGTACACTTTCAATACTCTACCTTAATCAATTCAATCATAAAAATATAGTGTTTAAGTGTAATTGCCTGTTTGCGTTTTGAGCAAGTACACTTAGTATGTAAAAATAAAAGGTAGAAAAAGTGTGATAGGGTAGATGTATTAATTGCAATAACTCCATCACCAGCCCCTTTTATCCCACCCACCTGAAACATCTCCAATAAAGCTAAAAAAAAAAAATGTATGTGGAAGATATACCACTGAAACTCAAATGCAGAATTTAACTAATTTATTTTGATTTTCATCTTTAATTTGCACAATTTTAAATCATTTTAAAAGAAAATTTAATTAAAATAAGCTTTAAAATAAGTTTTAAAATTCAAACACTTAAAAAAAATTTCAAACACTTGTTTATTGCAAAAATGTAAGAAGCTTTTCGTGAAAATAATCATCAAGACTTTAATAGTAAGGATAAATGGACTGACTTCAATTACAACAAATTCATGTATCCATTAATCTGGCCCTAAAAAATCTAATTCAGCGAGTACAAAAAATTATGAGGATGAAATACAATGATCACTAAAACAAATTGTTGTTTTGTGAAATCACATTGACAGACAAGTACTATGAACAAACTTTTATGTTATTGTTTTGTTTGACAAAACAGAATGCTAGTATAAATTCCATTCGTGAACTTCCAACTTGAAGCAAAACAGCAACATGTAAAGAATCGGAAGTATAACAAATCAATAAAAATAAACAAATACCCTGCATCAAAGGAATGACAGTCAACAAAACGTAAATAATCTCACAGCAAATCATGCCATGTATAATGATGCACAACCACTTAGCTCAGTTTTAACTGTAACACATTCCCCACTCCACTGTAACCATGCGGCACTTTCATCCAAATCACAAATGACATGAGTCTGCATAATATCACACTTCCCCTAAAATCTTTTAGTCACACAAAATACCACTTCCACAAATTGAAAACGAAGTCCACATCACAAACAACACAACATCAAAAATGTTTCGATCTGACGAAGCCCAGGTCAAAGATTTGTGCAACCAAGCGTTTCGGCGAAGCGCTCCATTGCTTTATGCACGGCTTGAAGAAGGTTCGTTCATGCAAATTGCCGAAAATCATTCGCGCTAAGAAAAAAAGAAGAAAAAGAAACTAAGTTGGGTGATGAGACCGCGGTCATTCGAACGAACGAGCTATGTTCTTATTAGCAGCGTTCTTCTGAAAACTTTTTCCGCCACGGCAGAGCAGACGGAAAACGCCAACAGGTTTCCGTTCGTAAAAAGCCCGGTGGTTACGCAATCTGATGATGAGTAAAAGGCTGAAACTTTTACCATATAGCTTCTTCCTCAAACGTAGGTAGATTTTCACAACCGGAGCTTCACACCTTTGGAGATCGATGTGCAAGTTTCGACGGATTATTTACACTAATTCTCTGTTTAAACTGATATGCTTTTTGTGTGAGTGCGTTTCGCGGACTTGTCAAAAACCGGAATTCGCACACCTATCATCAGCTGATGTTTGGTCTGGTATTTGGAGTCACGGGGTGAAAACATTTTAAAGGGTGAAAAGAATGGTGATGTGGAAGAAAGCAGTAACACAGGGAATTTTTTTATGCAATTCCCTAGGATATGGATTTCCTGGATGGATTTAAAAAAGGATATGGATTTAAGGATACACCACCACAAAGGTGCAAAAGAACACTCGCACTCCCCCCCCCCCCCCCCCGAAAAAAAAGTGGTGAAATTTACTGGAAAAACCACGGGCCAGGTGAACAAAAAAGTTATTCATTTAAAAAAAAAAAAAAAAAAAAAAAAACTATATTTCTCAACAGTTTATTAGGAAATCCAATTAATATTTAAGTAAAACTTGCTTTTCAACAAAAATTTTTAGCAGTCTTTCTCTCACCCCTTATTCCCATGAAAATAATCCTTTCGGTGACCATGTTTGAAGATGTCATTATTTGGAACGAAGCATTTTTATAAATGTTGTGATTATTTCAAGACTGGTATAAATCTGGAAAAAATATGTCACAGTGTGAATTTGAAGAAATGTTTACATTTTTATGTGAAAAGTATCAGGCATTTTTAAATTTTATAATTTTTATTTTAAACTGGATCGTTCTTGCGACCTGAGGTGTTGCGATATTTAAGACCCATCTTTTGTAATGTTATCCTGGTACGTCCCAATCAAGTCGCAATGAGTGGAAAGTTCAGATGTTTCTAAAACATCCTTCTGATCAATCGTGCTGTACCTGGAATGTCTACATTTAAGATTAAAATATGCTTTTACCACGTATGGCTCTGGTGAAAGAAGGCAGCTTTGAATATGAAAGTGAGTTATTGACGATCAACCTCTTTACGTACAAAATAATGTTCTGAAACTGTCATAGTTCAGACGTATACAGTTCAATTGTTCGTTGATCGCCGGTTAAAAAAAATCACCAACAAATATTTTTCATCATCTATTTTGCAAATAGCAAAAAATTCACCTTATGGGAGTACGAACTTTGTTTCGCAAACAAGAGGCAATAAAAAACAAAACAATCTGTGTACTATATTACATAACACAAATGCATGCATTTTTCCCACTTTGAATATGTATTCCAGTGCTGCTTCCAATTTACATGGGAATTCTGCTATCACCGAATTTTAAACTTGTATATATTCATAAAACACCTCACCTAAATTCTACAATCTTTTGAAATTAATGTTTTTTTTAATTTTTTTTTTTAAGTTATAGAATGTGATATCCCTTTGTCCTTTGTGCTAATAAAAGAAAGACTATGGAGGTATTTTTAAGAAAATGAAGGTTAGGGTGTGAGAGAAGAACATTAATATTTTGAATTTAACAAAATGCTTACAACAGTTTTTCTTAATTGAACTTTTAAAACAGATTGTAACAGGACAGATTTTGTAACATTGTTATCAGAAAGTGAATTCACTTTTCCAAATATAGATTTTTGTAATCGTTATCATTCTGTTTATTTAAGATTGAGTGCTGCTTATTGAGTGATGCGAGGAAGACTTTTATAATTGACTTGATCCCCTTATTTATATTCTAAAGGACATAACAATATACAGTGTTATTTCAATTTTTCTTTTCTTATGGAACTATTGAAAATTTATTTGCCTAAGCTCAGAAACAAAGTTTTTACTGCTTGTTAAATATATCAGTAACGGTATTTTTAAAATAATTTATCAAAACCAATCCTTTAACAAAATAGATAACAAGCAAGAACAAACCTTAAGCAGCAATTAAAACGACAGCCTAAGAGAAATGCTGAGTCGCACACCGGAATACATACCATATCATAAGAACTATACTCAGAATATAGGTATAGTTCTTATATCATAGGAATTATACCATATCATAAGAACTATACTCAGTTTTAGTCCGTAAATTTTTCCAAATAAACCACACAAAGAGGAAACAAATACTATTTTTTTTATCGTTGTAAGAGTTAACTATTTCTTAAATTTGATAGATAACGTGTTCTTTAGTTACATTTGGAAACTCTAAAAAAATAAAATAAAAGTAAAATAGAGTGCTTATCATTTTACAAAGAAGCATTTTTATCAGGCGGGTAGCCAGGGGAGAAAGTATTAAATTAAAAAATTGTAAATATTTTCTGGAGGGGGTGGGATGATATATCCTCTTCCCGAAAATATGTTTTAACTTATAAGAAATAGGGTTTGCAAGTAGTTTTAATTGCAAATAAAAGTTTTACCTTAGAAAAGCAGTTGTAAATTAAAAATATATATTATGAATGAGGATATAGCTTATTGACGCAACAATGAATCTTTCAGCGAGGATGGTGATTTTGGTGGTGGGGGGGGGGGGGAATTTATCGCAGACATAGCTAGGGAGGGATATATCCTCTTCTCAAAAATGCATTTTAAGTTTTAAGAAATTAGGGATGTCTTGCTACAAGTAAAAGTTTTCTCTCAGAAAAAGCAATAGCAGAATGTAATAGTAATAGATATGTGCCTAACTAAACTCTAAATTTTATGCAAATGTATGTGAAAGTAAATAAAATTTAGATATTTTTTTTTCTACTAAGAAATTATATGTCTGTTATATATGTTAGTTAACTAATTAATTACTTAATTAAGGGTATTTATTTTAAGAATATTTTCAGCAATCATTTTATAGATCATTATTATAAATGCATATTCTGAATATGGGTGCGCATATCCCCCCCCCCCCTTCTTCCCCTCTCGTCTCCGAAAAAAAATCCTCTGGCTATACGCACCTGATCGTTGTAAGTATTTCTCCCTGATATTAAGGCTTTACGTAGCAATTAGATTTTAGTGAGTGAAGCGAGCTTATGCTTACTCAACAAATGGACCTTTCAGCGAGAGAAGTGAGCCTATTCTTGCATAGTAATGAACCTTTCAACAAATGAAGTAGGCCTGTAATTATGTATCAATGAACTTTTCAGCAAACGAAGCGAGCTCGATTTTGCGTAGAGATGAACCTTCTTGCGAGTGAAGCGCCAAAAACTGGGACCTATACACCAATGACGAATTTTTGCAAACGCGAGGCCTCACAGCTAGCCAAAATATTGCACATGTTAAAATTTCGTAGCGAAGCACGGGTATAGAGCTAGTATGATATAAAAACATATAAAATAGTAAAATTTCTGTCAATATTTTTGAGTTTCTTATGGTGTATATTTTTTCAATTTTAATCTTATGAGTATTGTAGTGTAACAATAACATTTTTAAAGTTAAAAAAAATATATTTAAAAAGGTCGTGGAGAAAACAAGTCTAAACTCTATGCCAGTTAGTACTGAATATAGGATTGAAGATAACATTTGAATTTTTTTTTTTACTTTCCTGTGACATATGTAAAAAATGCAGCATGAATTAGTTTCAATTAATTTAGAAAAGAATTGAATTGGGGTAAAAGAAATTCAAAATCTATTGTTTTGATGTCTTCTTATTCTAGAAATATTATCAAATCATTCTATGACACCATGTAGTCGTCTGGTGGTGTCAAACTTGGTAACTTGGTGACAAAACGTCACTGCTACCTCATTTTGCAGCCAAGATGTGATCTTACCACATAGTTATACTTTATTTTATAATTATTCTTATCGAATAAAAAATTCTTCATGTTGTAATTTTTTTATCGAATTTTATGCAATTTTAGCATTCTTCCAGAGACCATCAAACTTATATATAACACATGCCTGTTACATTTATTATTAGGATTAACCTATTTCCAGTCTTCATTTCAGGGATATCCGGATAAATTTTGTCATGGAAACACATACCAAAATTAATTTTACTGAGGCCTTTTTTTAATCTATTGTACTTGCCTGTAACATATTTGTATTTTTTGTAGGTCAATTCATTTAAAATTTATTTCATAGTTTTAACCATTATAATGGTGCAATTGAAGTTTGCTTGATGATCAACACCTTTAGTTTTTTTTATATTATTATTATCTCTGCTATAATGCCTTCTTGCTATAAAGTCATAAATTCAAATGCATATTTTGAAGTTTTTGCATTCGTCCTTTGAAATTACATTTTTTTTTTTTTTTTTTTTTTTGTATAGGTTTGTATGTAGGCCTTAACCATTCAATGAAATAAAAATATGAGCTAGCTAAAATAAAAATCACTATAGTAATTTTGTCATGGAAACACATACCAAAATTAATTTTACTGAGGCCTTTTATTTAATCTATTGTACTTGCCCGTAACATATTTGTATTTTTTGTAGGTCAATTCATTTAAAATTTATTTCATAGTTTTAACCATTATAATGGTGCAATTGAAGTTTGCTTGATGATCAACACCTTTAGTTTTTTTTTTTTATTATTATTATTATCTCTGCTATAATGTCTTCTTAAGCTATAAAGCCATAAATTCAAATGCATATTTTGAAGTTTTTGCATTCGTCCTTTAAAATTACATTTTTTTTTTTTTTTTTTTTTTTTTTTTTTGCATAAGTGTGTATGTAGGCTTTAACCATTCAATGAAATAAAAATATTAATTTCTAAGGATTAATTAGAAAGTGTCAAATATATACAACTATTTTTTTTTTATTTAGGTTTTTTAATTTCAATTACCCATATGTTTCATTACCCATAGGGTAATGAAAGTATAGTATTCGGTCAAAAAAATTCGATTTTTTGGCATTTTCCCACGTTTTTTTTTTGAACGTCCTGATTTCCAGTGATCTAGATAAAATGTCTGTCTGTGTGTGTGTCTGTGGTCAGCATAACTCGCGAACAAATTGACAACCGATGTTCAAATTTGGTGTGAGGATTGGTGATGGCACAGTGACCTACCATTGAGGTTTTCGTCAAAATCGCTGCGGTAATGCATTTGAAGATGTTCTAAACGTCCCCACCTCCGAAATTCCAGTAAAAATGCTTTAATGGTGTAAAAAGTTAAAAAGCAAATGCCTTTAACACAGAGTTCTCTTTCCTTGAGCATACCTCATCAACGGTCGTCTTTTCTTCTCAGTTTCAGTTATAAGAAAGGATTATATGAGAATTATTGAAAAGTATATCGCCAAAATCATCATTTTGGCGAATTAAATATAAGAACGGTAAATGACAGAAATCCACTTCAGTATTGTAGTGTAATTTAAAGTTGTGCGATGTTCCACACCCCTAGTTTACGTATGACGGCAGTATAGTTCATTATGCAGAATAAAATTAATATCCAATATATCATTAAATGTTTCTCTTGAACAGAATTTAGTGCTTTAAAAAAAAGAATTATAATTCTTTACATTAAAAACAGATTAATTTTGTTTTTATAAATAATACAAGACGATGGATTCAAAAAAAAATAAAAAAAAAATATATATATATATATATATATATATATATATATATATATATATATATATATGCATTACTTTTTGAAAAGATCATTCTCTAATTTTGAAATTAAACGTATTTCATCTTAAATTAACTCCCAAACACAGTTTACTGCGTTTTTTTATTTTCCTCTTGAAAATCATAACTTTATTTATTGGAAAATAATAATAATAATAGTAATTATAAGGAATTTAATAATGAAATATTTTTTTTTATTCAAAACCTTTTAGTTGTTATGTTATCTTTCCAAACGAATGGTAAGTATCATCATAAACAAAATAAAGTGCGTAGTCATCTGCTTAGTCAAATCCTGATAAGAAGAATTTGAAGAGGAAAGTTTTAAAACTAGCTATAAAAAAAACTGAGAAAAGATTTGTATATAATAATAAACATAAAAAAAAAATCAGTCCTTAGAAACAAAACCTAGCATTGATATATTGAGAGATAATATTATAATATATTATAGATTCTGGGAAAGTAGTTGTGATAAATTTAAAATTTCGCAACTTGAATAAACTCACACAAACAAATACCAACTTTAAACAGAAACGACTGATAATCTCTTTATACAATCCCAATATAAACATCCGTCTCATAATTCAACTTAGAACAGTAAAATTCTTTTGTGGGTATTCCAAACATGCAAATAAATTATAATTTATTTAAAGAAATTAGAGGTTTGGCTGATTGCACTCTGATTTGAAATTACGCTTGTGTAAAAAACGAATATATATCCATTATCTGATACACTCACTTAAAGTTACGTTGTGTTTATTTTCATAATTGAAAGCGACATAGACTAGAATTAGTTAATTATTATATGAATGAATTGTACCCTTTACGAGTTTCTGTTTAGTTTAACACACATTTCTAACATTCACCAAATAACTGTATGCAGGAGACATTGTTTACATGCATCTTATAGTTTGAAATAAATAGCTAATTATGTGGTTTTTTCTTCTAATGCAAACATGTGGGTTGTTTAAATCAATATTATTCTCCTAAACCTTATTGTATAATTTCTTATTTATTTTACCTCCTCTAAGCCAGACTTTGACTTGCAATAATTTATTTATATTTATTCGTAATGCAATTGCGGTATTTTAACTTCATTGTACCATGAATTGTCAACAAATTTCATATACTTTAAATTAAACGTAGTTGAAGTCTTCCCTTTTTGTTGATTTTCTAATTCAATCAAATTTGAAGATTTTAATCAGAGTGAGCCAATGTCAAATGTTTTAAAACTTGTCAAATTGTTGCAAAAGGCGTATAAAATATTTATTGAAATTTTAAAATATTCAATCGGTCAAGATTGAGAAGGTGGTAAAATTTTCGTAATAGTCTTTTATTTTCTAAAATTTTCTTTGAACATTGTTGAATTTTAATATTAAGTTGAATTCTTTTAGTTGCATTTAAAGTCTATATAATAATTAGTTATTAGGATATTAACTGATCGAAATGTTATGGCACATAATTTCTTTAAATCTTTATTGAAAAATGATTTTATAATTATCTTTTCGTTAGAAATTTCCAAATAAAAAAAATAAAAAAAGTTATTGTTAATCATATTAACAAATATCATCTTGGTTTTCTAAACTATGTTTGATCATAAGTATCCAGCAGGCTATTTCAAAAAGACAGATACACAAATCGCAAATTTAGTATGCCACTCATAACTAATTCATGGGCATAATATAACCCCATCCCCCCAAACAAAACAAAATTTCCTATTTTTAAAAATTAACAGTTCGAAAACTTATCTTAGTGAATCGAAACTATTTGCACATTCAAGATAGTCAATAAAATTCAGCAAATAAATTTCAATTTGATTGACTATCCTATAAATATACAAGTAGTATAATTCTTTGTAGCTGTTTTCGAGATGTCCATTTTTAAAAATATGGGCTCACTGTTGGAGTACCTTAGTTGCCTTTTTACATTACTTATAAACAGGGACGACGCGAACGGGGAGCGTAGGGGGCGTCTCGCCCCCCCAAAGTTTTAGAAAGTTGAACAGTCGGCAAATTTTCAAAATATTACTGAGCCTTTTTTTTTTATAGTAGATCCACAACAAAATCGAATTGAATAAAAAAATATGAAAAAAAAAAGAAAAAAAAAAATGTCGAACAGAAATATTAAAAATACCGACCCGAGTTTAACGAATCGGCATTTTTACACAAGAAGTCTATTATAAGGGAGTCTGTGTCTTTTCCACCGCCTACATTGATGGACCGCCTACATATAATAGGTATCGTGCGAACACAAATCATAGATATCTTCATTATTTCACCCCGCCAAAGTTTTTAGAAAAGAAAGACGGCACTCGGCAAATTTCCAAAATTTCATCTATTCCTTTAAAAGTGCCAAGTGATGGATGTTTTAAAACATATTGAATAGACAAAAATATAAATAATTAAAATCGTCAATAGTATTTAAAAATCCTGATCACAATTCAGCCCAAGTTGGCGGTCGGCAATTTTAAATTGGAGAAAGTATATTCTTTTTTTGCAGGAACATTTAAGATGATATCCTCACTAACAGCTTCTAAATAAAATTAAATATGAACATAACTTCCGTACCCCGTACTGTTGCACAAATATCAATTTCCACAAATTCTCTTCAGAATGAATAATTTTCCTTCAAGATCAGAACATTCAATTGAATAAATCGTCAAGTCGACTGTCGTAAGTTTTTTAATTCAGTCACCTGATAAGTGCACACCATATCCTCAGGAAGAAACTGACAATATTCTTCCAATTAAAAGATAACTCTAATGGGTTACAGTAGATGACATATTTTTAGTTCATCAGGTAACGCCTCAAAAACCATGATATGCCTATTAAACGTCATTTACATAAAGTATGTATTGTACGTCATATGAATTGAAAGTCTTACAGAAAATTTCAAAACATCTAAATTTTAACATCCGGAAAATGAGCCCTCTTTTATCAAATACATACCTTATGTACAACACTGGTCTGGCGAGAAGTTTCAATTTCGAAAAAAACTTGCTTATTTTTTGGTAAAGATAAAAAAATACATTTTATAAGGTTATTCAACGAGGTTTATTACTTTCAATTACCCATATGTATATTTACATAGGGTAATGAAAATATAACATTCGGTAAAAAAAAAAAAAAAAAAAAAAAAATCGCTTTTTTTTTGCATTTCTTCACGTTTTGGAACATCCTGATTTCAAAAAAGTGATCCAGAAAAATGTGTGTGTCTGTGGTCAGCATAACTCCCGAACAAATTGACCTACGATGTTCAAATTTGGTATGAGGGTTAGTGGCGGCCAAGGGACTTACCATTAAGATTTTCGTTAAAATCGCGCATGCGCATAAGGTAGCTGCCATTGAAAAAATCATGTTTTTCAATGATTGCAAAAAAAACGGTTCTAACGATTTTGATAAAAATCACCGTGGTAATGCCTCTTAAGGTGTTCTAAACATCCTCACCTCCGAAATTTTCGTAAATTTTTTTTAATGGCGAAAAAGTTGAAAAATGAATGCCTTCAAAACAGAGTTCTCTTTCCTTGATCATACCTCATCAACGATAGTTTTTTCTTCTCCTCTCAGCACCATTACTATTATTATTATTATTTTAGACGCATACAAGAATTACCTCCAAACTGGTCATTTATTCTAAATGCATGATGAAAATATAAATACTGTAGATGACACAAATCCACGTCAGTATTATAGTGCAACTGAAAGTTGTGCGATGTTCCACACCCCTAGTTTTTACTTATTACGAACGAGAAGTTGAGTGAAATGGAAGTAGCGTACAATTCTGTTGAAATATATTTCTATTACATTTTGCCAAATTATTGCAATTAATGTCAAGTAGAATTCTTTAAATGATGTTATATAGTACTTCTTCTATTAAAAATGTGTAACGGTTTTTTGGTAATGGAGAGTCGAACATGGGACTCCTAGATCAGAAGACAGGCGCTCTAACCACTAGGCAAAAGTGATCACTAGTGCCTAGGTGTTGTATCTGTCATTTGTACACGAGACCACCACATAGCCCCTTCCCAGTGAGTTGCGAAGGGGTGAACGATTGAGTTGAGTGATTGAGTTTAGTGTGGGTTGAGTGCGTTGCGTGTGACAGTGAGTCGCTAGAGATGCTGAGGTGGTAGTGCGGAGGTCGTGCAGTAGATGGTGCCACTGAAATGTTTGAATATTCGGATCACCAATGAAGCGGTGTGCGCTAACGAGGAATCGAACCCGGGACTCTCTAGATCAGAAGACAGGCTGGCTAACCACTAGGCAAAAGTGACCATTAGTGCCTAGGTGTTGTATCTGTCACTTGTACACGAGACAGCCACAAATGTATTACCGAAATAATACATGCCATGTAAATTGGAAGGTAATGTCGCATTTATTGCAACAAAATAACCATTGGAAAAGTAGTGAAAGGTTTGTTATAATACTATCTAAATTTCTTGACGTTTCCTGTAGTCAAATAGCTGCGGCCTGACGTTGTCCGACTTACAACCAGGTTTCGGTCTACTAGAAGTAGTGAGTACCCTCTTTCACACCTATCCTAGATTTCACCACTTTATACATGAAACATCGGAAAGACATCGTGTTTCAGATAAGTTAGATTGGTTAAAATACCTTTAAAAATATTTCAAATTGGATCAGTAGATCTCACATTAGGATCATAACCTTTAACGGTGGGAAAGGGAAATTGTTTTTTTTTTAGTAATCTCCTGGTGACTGTGACGTTTCTCTTCTTCAGAAGATCATATGCGCAACTTCTCCTTCCTCAAGATAATAACATTGGCGATTTAAATAGCCTCCTCCCTCTTTCCAAAAAAAAAAAAAAAAAAAAAAAATTTCGCGGGTATACTATTCCTTACTTAGTTTTGATTTTTGTGCCGAAAATTATGGTTTGCTTTTTTATTGAGCTGAATATTTTGCTTCTAAATTCGAAGTTCATAAAGGTAGTGAGTTAGTTGAGAATAATTTACTTTATAAAACTTGATTTCTGCTTCATTAGGAAAGAGGTTTATGTATATTATTTTTTTTTAATTATTTTTTTTACATATAAATAATATTATAGTTTGGTTTAATGCTAAAGTAATACATTTCATTTTTAGTCCTGCTTAGAGAAAATTAGCATTATACTTTCTTTCTGAAACAAATAATTATTATTAATAAAACGAGTAATATTTACAGAAATTATTGCTGAAAAACCTAAAAAAATCATTAATATCAATCCAGCAGTTTTGGTAAAAGATATGAACACGAAGTAACTATTTTTAAGAAGTAAATTTCTGTGTTAAATTGCTAAAAAAAATTTAAGTTTTACTATTAATATACTTTTCAAGAAAAGTAAAATCCTCTTTTATTTTTTGGTTAGGAAAATATGTTAAAAAGTATTTAAAATTAACAAAACGTTTTTAGTAATTATTGTATTTTGAAATGCAATTATATTGTCCATGAGCGCCGACAGGATTATTTGCAGGGAGGTGCAGATCGCTAACAGGGAGGGATAAGGCGGCAAAAGTCTTTGTTTAATCCTAGATTTTTCGAAAATGGGAATTGGACTCCCTAATTTGATGTTAGTTAATAGCTGTACATAATTTTTTGCTCGAATTGATAATTTACTACCTATATATTTTGTTCTCGTGAATTACTTCTTCCACATTACTTTAATTTTCGAAAGGCAGGAGGGAGTGTAAGTGCATGTCCCTGACGTTGTCTCTATCATAAAAATCGCAGTATTTTGTGATTTAGCAATAATCTGCCAAGATTTTACACTGAAGAATTTTTCCAGAATTTGTTTAACTTTTTTTACAATTCTAAATTAGAGTCACCTGTGTGATCAATATTTTTCATTTATTTTATTCTGTGTTGTAGTGAACTCGTACGAAACTTTTACACGTTTAATTAATTTCTTCGAAACTGCAATTTGAAAATTAAAAAAAAATTGCATTGAAATGGAGCCTTTGTACTGCTCATGTGTTACTGAATTGGTTCAAGATTGTGAGAATGCATTCTATCTGCAAATGATAAATGCCTCCCTTCCCCCCAAAAAAGCACTTCGAAAAATTAACCCCTTTGTTCGGGAAAGAAAGGGTTATTTATTAAACAAAAATGAAAAATTAATTGAATTTGTTAACTAAAATGTGATGAGAATTTACTTAAAATATGACATTAATTACGTATTAATAAAATGTCATAAAATATTAAAAACACTAATTAAAATTAATTACACATTAAATAAAATAATTCACAATTAAATAAAAAAAATTAACGATTATTTATTTACTCATTAAGAATTAATCACGCATTAATCAACAAATAATTATATATTAATTAAAAAAAATTATGCATTAATAAAATTTAATTAATAATAGTATAACACCTTAATGGATAGTTTCTACATTTATACCGTACTTGTCTTGATTTTAGTCGGCAAAATTATGTCTAACGCCCCCCCAAACGAAATTCTTAGCGACGGCCCTGCTTATAAACAGCAGTCCGTCATCATGAATTCTAAAATTAATATCTTTACGAGAACATGATGGTCCATCTGACGAGCGGTATACGCCATTATATGTTCACGTTGTTATCTTACTAAATCCGCTGTATTCTCGTGATAAGAAAAGGTTCAATTCTCTTTGGATTTAAATTTGGTGGCAAATGTCAAGGGATAGAATTTGGCTAATGATTTAAACCTCAATACTTTCAATGTGATCTGTTAGCCAGGAATTCTTTTCGGGATGGGGGGGGGGGGGGTTATGGTCGAAGATTTGATGAAATACATATAACAAGTTACAATAAAAAAATTTAAAAAAAAGAAGAAAAAAAAAAAAGAAAAAAAAAGAAGGAAAAAAAAGAAGGGGAAGAGGTAATACAAGATCTCACACAATTTCGCCCCCTACCCCTGTCTACGGCCCTGGTTAGACACTTAAGACCAAATGGAGTCCGACAGGTCCGTCTCTTTCTCAGTGTGTTTACTCTCGCATAATGTTTGATGATAAAGGTCTTTGTTTTGCAAATCCCAATTCCTTCTATAAAGACAAGATCAGACTGGGTATCCTGTCTGGCCTTGGAATAGGAAATTTCTTGTAACATTTTCGATGTCTTTAAAAGACCATCTCAGTGCCTTGTGTTCTATCTTCCCAGCTTTTTATGATTCCAAAAATGAAAAATTCCAACTACCATATTGCGAAGTAAATAAAAATCTTAAAATCATAAAATATTTTAACATTTAATTAAATCTTCCGGGTATAGAGGTCAACCTGATTAACATAATCTTATCTACTACGGAGGAATTACCTTGTCTTTCTCTTCTTCTTTCTCATAAAAAAGAAGGTAAAGCAATAAATACCATGCAATTGAAGAAGTTTTCTCATTTTGTGGCGAAAAAAAATGTAACCCATAAATAAAGTTTTTAATGTAAATAATGTGCATTGCTAACTTTTATGTGCAATTGCAATCAATTTGATCGATTTTGTGGTCAGATGGAGTTTTCATAGAGTTTGACCATTACGAAGAAAACTATGAATACGCTAAAGGATCAACTTTTTAATTGATCACAAAACTT
This sequence comes from Linyphia triangularis, assembly GCA_963978545.1. Classification (NCBI taxonomy): domain Eukaryota; kingdom Metazoa; phylum Arthropoda; class Arachnida; order Araneae; family Linyphiidae; genus Linyphia; species Linyphia triangularis. The sequence continues at coordinate 54,278,103 of OZ021726.1, forward strand.
TATAAAAATCATTGTGTCATTTGCCGAGTTTTTGGCTTAAGTGGATGACCGCAAGTGTTTCGAAGTTAAGTTTTCCGAAACGGTAATAGAAGTAAGTGTAAAGGCAGCCTTTTAGTAACTGCCACCAAAAGTTGATAGAATACATTTTCATAAACAATGAGTATCTCTGTTATAGTTTCAAATAGATTGGATGACGACCACTGGACGAATTAGTTCTTCGTTAATGAAGGATTTATAAGTGATTTTCCATGAGGTTGGCTTTCGACCCAAAGCGAAATGTCAGGTAAAATTTCAAAAAAGGATTTTAGGAAAATTATGTGAATGCGTAATAAAAATTAAGTATATTTTTGTATTGAAAGAAAGGTCACTAAAGATCTGCTATTGTAATTAATGACTTCCAGTGAGAATATAACTTATCGTTTTAATACTACTAGGTTTATCTCAAAATTTATATCAGAACAATATTTTTTTTAAGACTGAAAACTGTTTAACTTTTAGGTTGAAATCACATTTATAATATTCCGTAACATGTTAATCGATAAACGTCAAAATGAAAACTTAATTACACTAAGTGATTCGAACAGTTATTTAATTAATGATAAGGATCATATGACATCAAATCTGAAATTAACTTTCCGGAATAATTGTTTGTTGCATTTAATGTTTTTTAAATTTAAGTTAATAATTTACAATTAAGTTTCGTGTAAAAGTTGTTTGAATTGAATACTTAACTAATTGTTTTTAGAAATTCTTATTTGGAATGACGCGACATTATTTTATAATAATTGTCAGATTTTATTTTTTAGAATTTTTGGAAAATGGAATATTTATGAACTTTTGTGGTTTGACATACTTTGGGTTACTTTATTTAAAGGTTAAATCTTCTCCGAATTCTGTCAAAAGGAATCGTCTTCTCCGGACGCTAAATCAGGCGCAGATACAGAGGTGGCGAAGGGGGAAATCAAGCCTTTCAACAGTCTCAAAGATTGCAAGAAAAAGGAATGAGAAAAAAGTAGAAGCGGAGTTAAATAAAGGATAAAATTTAATGGGGAAAAAGAATAAAAGAGAAAGAAAGAACTAAAGGCGTATAGTAAAATTATTTGATATGTAAAAATTATGCATCAAATTAATAAAATTATATACATCAAAACTCACAAAAACAATAATTGGAATTAGTTTTGAACAATGTTTTAAAAAATTTTTCACTCAAGGTTTTGAAAGCAAAGAAAAATACAACTTTGTCCCTGTAAAAGTAATTAATCATGGTGTGAGGTGTTGTAAAAGAAGAAATCAAAAGTTTTAGACATATTTGTTGGAAACGTGACTGAGAAGGAAGAGAAGATTGATTAACAGAGAAAATCGATTATTGTACCAAAATTCTACAGTCTACATAATCAAATCCAAGAGAGCACCATGCGTATGTAATATAAGTAATAATCCCATCCCCCTACCCATCCATAATTCTTTGACGATAGTAGAGGATGCCTTATCATGTTTTAAAATATCGCAATTTTACTATGTAAGCAAATGTCACACTTTCCTTTTCATGCCCCCCCCCCCCCCCATCCCCTTCTCTACATAAAACACAAGTTCTGGTTCTATGCCTGATAATACCCGTTAAATTTCCATACTATAAATACAAAAAAAAACCAAGGGTGTGGAACATCGCACAACTTTCAATTACACTATAGTATTGGTTATTGCATTAAAATTTATGGTGTTATTTACTGTTTCGATATTTTCACTCATTTAAAATTAAAAATTGCTAGTTTGGCAATATTTTTGGCAATAATTTTGACATGGGCAAAAAAAAAATAAAAAAAAAAAAAATAAAAAAAATGGCGAAATGGACGATTTTATTCCATCGACATTACATTGTCCTTTCTTGTGCGTGAAGTAGAAAAAAAAATCAATCGTTGATGGGCGACACTCAAAGGCTATCTTTACTCTGTGGCTTTGTGTTAAAAGCACTTGTTTATAACATTTTATGATTTTATTGCATTTTTACGGGAATTTCGGAGGTTCGGAGCTGGGGACGATTAGAACAACCTTAAGAGGCATTAGCATAGAGATTTTAATCAAAATCGTCACAGTCGTTTTTTAGCAATTGCTGAAAAACACGATTTTTTCGTGATTTCAACCTTATGCGCATGTGCGATTTTGACGGACATCTTAATAGTAGGTCTCATTATCACCACTAACCTGCACATCAAATTTGAACATCGTAGGTCAATTTGTTCTGGAGTTACGCTGACCACTTACACACAAACGCACAGACATACAGACATTTTTCTAGATCACTTTTTCAAATCAGGATGTTCCAAAACGTGGAGAAATGCAAAAGAATAGATTTTTTTTACCTATACTTTCATTTCTCCATTTAACCTTATCTAACCTATTTTTCTTTATCTAACATATTGATAAAAAAAAAAAAAAAGCTTGCCGAGGGAATGCACGCTCCAGTGGCAGGGATTCTTAGGGTTAGAACCTGCCTCTCCTTTCTAAAAACTCCAAAGTATCAAGGTTTTATTTTAAGTGCATTAGAAATATTGAGCAATGGAGAATTATTAAAAAGCTCAGTTTGGTTATTTAAAAATAATATGCATTTTATTTCTGATTTTTCCAACATAATATTAACATATACGTAAAAGTTGAAAGACTCGAACACTTTAAGGAAATGGCGAAGTTGAAACTAATTTATTTTGCGTTAGTTGATTACGAATAATATGTTTCGATGCTTTTGGAGATTTGCACAAAGAAATAAGATAGTGTTGGTAAAGGTATTGTACAAAAATAAGTGGTATATCAACATTTTCACATTAAACTATCAAATATACGATGAATGGGTGAATAGGGTTATTGTTATTTTAGGAGTGCATCAGAATATTACATAAGTATTTGATAATAATTTTGGAATAGTTCGTATTAATCATTTTTAGTGAATATAGATGTGAATAGTAACCAAATAAGGAATTGAAATGCTTTCACAAAGTCTTATTCATCTTATATATTGTTTTCGGACGGTGTTTTTTGTGATAATCTCTTTTTCTTCCTGTATACCAAATCAAAAATTCTTAAATACTGTACCAATTTAAAGGCTAAGATCTCCGCATTTTAATGATGTACCAATTATAAGCAAAGATCTCCGTAAATAAAACATATGACGAACAGTTTATTTACACTTGCACATTGGCGTATTATTTGTTTGATAATCAAAATAAAGAAAAAATCTTAAATGGTAAAATATATATATATATATATATATATATATATATATATATATATATATATATATATATATATATATATATATATATATATATATATATATATATATATATATATATATATATATATATATATATATATATAAATTGCGTAGTTGTGAACTATAAAATAGATGGCAACGCTAAAAGAAAGAGAAAATTTTAATTTATACACTTGAAGAAACATGAAGAATCTTATATAGCTCGGAAATAGAAAAAGTAGTTCTAGAAAGTTATCTTAAGTATGCAGGCTGTGACCGGGCCTATTAGTTTAAAGAAAAAAGAAATTTAAATATGTTTTATATATTCCAAAGACAAATACTTATAATATAACGGATAAAATACATTTTTTTAAATAAATTCTTTATATGCATAGCCAATGTTTATGTGCAATTACAACTTATTGAGCTCAGATCTAGTTTTCATAGTGTTTGACCACTACAGACAAAAGATCCCTTCCAACTATTTACTAGCTTCTTGTTTGTTCCCCAAACTTGATTGAATACATTGTTATTCACAACGAGTCTATTTAACAAGATTCAGCTCGATTAGAGGACGATAAGTGGGTTAATTAACCTTCCGAAGATTTTGGCTCGTGAACTTTAATAGTGGAAGATTTCAGTCATTAAATATCACCAAATTGAACAAGTTGAAATTAAGCTTGATATCCGGATAATAGAAAGTGAGTAAAAGCTGATAAATCTGAAGTAAGGCAGTATAGAAAGCGGCCTTTGTGTGACATTCCCAAAGCTTGAAAGAAAATATTGCCATCGATAACGTGTGTACCTGCTAAGTTTCAAATTTTAGTGCGATTGAAAGACGGCAAGTTGGTTTATTAGTATTACGAAGCGATAATAGAAGTGTCTATAAAAAGCGGCCTTTTAGAGATAGTGTCATACCACCCACCCACCCCCCAAAAAAACCCACTTGATTGCCGACCAAACGGTATAGTGGTTAGCGTGCTAGCTTCTAGACCGCGAGGTTGCGGGTTCGAGTCCCGTGTTAGGCATGGGTGTTTGTAAATGTATGTTGGCTTGTCTAATGACGAATGTTTCGGCGCATTATAGCCCTCGTGTTGCTGACGGCGCCAGATAATCTGAAAACAACCAACCAAAACTTGATATAATACTTTCTTATCGACAAAGAATCTATTTGTTAAATTTCAACCCCATTGGTACACTGCAAGTTAGTTTATTAGTATTCGGAAGCGTTAATAGAAGCGTTTGCAAAAGATGCTTTTCAGGGACAGTGACAGTCCCCCAAAAATTTATAGAATGCATTGCTATCGACATCGAATCTATCTGCTGAGTTTCAACATAATCGGACGACGGCAACGGGTTAATCATTGCTCCTCAGGTTTGTCCAGCAGCGACAGACACACAAAATCGAAGTTAATATAAAGGGTTTAAAAAAGAATAACTGTATTTATGAATAACAATAATAATAATAATAATAATAAAAAATAAAAAAAAGTTTTAAATTGTAAAGCACTTCGTTTAGGTAGTGTATAAAATAAATGTTTCTATTATCAGGGCTTGCAATATATTTCAGACAAAATGTACAACTTTCTTCAGAAAACGGACTTTTAGGGACTTAAAGTGACTTTAAGGTGAGGACAAATTTTAAGTTAAACTATACTATTGCAAAACGTTTATTTGCCATTAACTACAAAATTAAAAACTGCACCGAGCACTTTTTTCACCAGGAAATAAATTAATGAACAACATCTAAAAATAACAGATATAGTACAGCTCCTAAGCAAGAAAGCTGAATTCACTCGAAAGCAATGAAAGTCGTACAAAAATAAAAAATAAAAAATAAAAAAAAAAAACCTTCACATTTTCCAAAAATTGCACAAGCCAAACAACATAAGCGTTTTACAAAAATTAAAAAAAAAAAAAAAAAAAAAAAAAAAAAACAGATAAATGCATTTAAAACCATTTTTCTAATTCTCTACAATAGCACCCACCGCAAATCTCAGCAATAAGCCATAATATTGACGTATCATTCAGCGAAAGCGATTTCCACACACCAACATAAATAATGCGGAAAGAGGTTATTGGTGGCAAAAGGGTTCTTTATATTTGAAGTGTGAGGAAAGTCTGAGCATACGCAGGTTCTGTTGGTTGTCTGATTCACAAGCACGACTCCCCCTCCCTCCCGGTATATAATTGTAATTCAGATTTGCATCGATCTTGGGCACGAAATCTCCATAAAAAAGCTGAAATCGACCTTTCCGCTAATTGCAAAATGTATGGATTCTATACAAAATTTGGACTTTCTTGTTCAAAAATGTATTAAATTTTATTCCTTATGCATCAATCCAAATGTAATGGGGAAATGATCCCCACACAAATTCTAATCACAGACATAGCGGCTGTCATATCAGCGGAAGAGTACGCTAAAGCCGACAAAACGATAATGTACATTTTTGACTATAGCTTATATTATGGCAGCAAAAACCAAGATGGAAATGACCATCATCTCTTTCACCATAAATATTGACGATAGTGCCCTCCATACCAGCGAAAATCTCGGTATTTTTTCTTTCTTTTATAGCTAATATAAGCGTAATTCTCGGTAACATCGTATTTTATATACATCTGAAACAATTTCAGCATTAGCCCCTAAATGCATCGGTTAAAGTTTCTGCAATAGTGGCAATTGTATCAGCGTAATTTCAGGCGAAATTGACTATCACAACAATGTAAATCTCGGCGATAGCACAAATCGTGAAAATAATGTATATTTATCGACGAAACACTTGATGAAAATGACTATTAAAACAACGTAAATCTCGGTGTGAACTTCTGATCGTTGAATTGATTTTATTCTTAGTCGTGCCATAAAAATAAAAGGCTAATGGTCAGTGATATCTCCGATTTTGATATTGACCGTCAGTTTGGGAAGGTTCTCTCTTGAAATCGAAGGCCAAGTTATATAAAGATCATTTTCATTTCTTTTAGTCTCTAAACTTTAATAATAACAATAATAACAAGAACATTATTATTATTATTATTATTATTATTATTATTATTATTATTATTATTATTATTATTATTATTATTATTATTATAACAACAACAACAACAACAATAATAATAATAATAATAATAATAATAATAATAATAATAATAATAATAATAATAATAATAATAATAATAATAATAATAATAATAATAATAATAATTAATAATAATAATTAATAATAATAACAATAATAATTATTATTATTATTTGTATTATTATTATTATTATTATTATTATCTTTTAACGTCTAAAGTATGTTAACCACTAGTTTTCTAAGTTATGGCGAACGGAAATCACATTTCTTTTTTTGAAACAATGCACATTGCTTTCTGATTTCTTGTCATTTTATCACTGGCGATACCGAAGTTAAAATTGACAATTTTGTAATGTTATGAGTAAAAAACTATTCTTTTCAAATTGCGCATGTTTTTACCGAAGAATACTTTTATGGTCATTCTTTTAAGTGGGAGTTGAAGAAAAATCTAGTCTTTTGTTCTAAAACCCTGAAAAAGGAATGAAACAAGTTTGCTTTTTACCTGCCATTGTTATTGAAAAATAAGCGTCTGCACAATTTCATCCTATCTAGTTAGAAATGTCAGTTAATACTAAGTGTTGCGAGCATCTTTATTAATTGAATATTGATTTTGTTAGGGTTCACGAAAGGAACTTTCTAAGAAAATCAAAGTATCTTTTATTAACTTAAGTAAATTTACAGTATTTTTTAATAGTTTAAACAATCATAAAGTGCATTTGATAAATTAATCACAAGTTGTCAGCCATAAGTACACTTTGCTTTGCAACTCTCAAATCTAATTCAATCTAATTTAATCTAATCACAAATTATAATTACTATTAAATTTAAATAAATATGCTATTATTATAAATATGTAAATATGCTATTTATTTAGAAGTTTGGTTGTGTTTATGAGTATTATCATTATGAAACTAATTACAATAAATAAAGTCTTAGAGAGGAAAATATTAAATGATTTTTAAATTTTCTCTCTTAAAAATAGTTACATCACTACGTGTTTATCTGTACTTGGAGAACTTTTGAAATATTTCAATAACACATCATTATTTCAGGTGAAGATCAAAAAAGAATAGAAGGATGCTTCAAAGAATTTTTTTCTTTTTCAATTTTGATATCAGTTTCCTCTGAGAAAATTGCCTTTTCAACCTTCAAGTGAAGACAGGATAAATTTCAAATTGCAAATCATCAAGAAGAAATAATAATGAATCACAATTGTAAATTAATGCGATTTTCAATTGCAAATTATTATCCAATTTGTTTATTATAATGCAATTTTCAATTGCATTACATTAAACTCTTATTTCAATTAATAATCAAAAAAGTGGAAATACTAGGGAGAAGTGCAATTTCTCTATGAAAAGTGGCGGCAATGATCTCTTCTTCATTTCAATAGAGGAATATCGAAGCAAGTCATCAATAAAAATTGATTTTGTATTATAATTACACATTAATACTCTTTGTAATTTCATAACGTAAGCATTAAATCTTTGTATCAGATGAATACCAAGAAGCGGATGTTGGGTGAGTCGAGGAATCAGGGGTGTAATCAGACAATTTCTTTGGGGGGAGGGGGTTTCAATGAAACACCAAGTTTGCTTCTGTCTGTTTTAAAAAAACATCCTAATAGAACTTTATTATCCCATGCGCGACATGTCATCAGTATTTTTATAATATCTCGGTCTGGGATCTACAGAGGACAAAATATTCAAATGATTTTTTAATAGTTTTAGATTAATACGAAATACCCCATAATATTAGACTTCATTAAACAACAGTTTAAATTTACTATAATGTTCATAGATCCGTTTAGTACCTTGAAATTCTTGGATTTATTAGATGCTTTAGTGCATAAAGTCAATTAACTAGGGGTGTAGAGCATCGCACAACTTTCCAATACACTATATATAATATTGATATCAATTTGAGTCTTTTACCGTTTTTATAATTTCATCATTCCTTTAAAAAAAATTGCCAGTTTGGTGATATTTTCGACCATAATTGTTGTGTGGGTCTTAAAAAAAAAAAAAAAAAAAAAAAAAAAAAAAAAAAAAAAAAACTTCGCCAAATAGATGATGTATACTGTATTTGGCTGTATACTTGTCAATAATTCTTATATTATCCTTTCTTATAAATGAAGCTGCGGAGAGAAGAAAAAAACGATCGTTGATGAGGTATGGTCAAGGAAATACAGTTCTGTGTTAAAGGCATTCGTTTTTCAACTTTTTACGTCATTAAATAATTTTTTAGGGAATTTTGTAGGTGGGGCTGTTTAGAACATCTTAAGGGGCATCACCGCAGAGATTTTGGACAAAATTGTTAGAGACGTTTTTTATCAATTACTGAAAACCATGATTTTTTCAATGGCTGCTACCTTATGCGCATGCACGATTTTGACGAAAACCTTAATGGTAGGTCTCTGTGCCATTATCAACCCGCACACCAAATTTGAACATCGTATGGCAATTTGTCAGGGAGTTATATTGACCACAGATACACAGACAGACATTTTTTCTAGGTCACTTTTTTGACATCAGGATGATCCAAACGTGGTATTCGATAGATATATTTATATATAGAATATTTTTTTATCGAATACTGTACTTTCATTACCCTATGTATACATATGGTAAATTGAAAGTACAAATCTTTTGAAATTATTTGCAATTACTGCTTCTTATTCATTGATTACAAAACATTAGGATATTAGATATCCTGGGAGTGGGGGATCTGACGCTAAACACCCTCCCCTGGTTAAGAAGTGCAACTTATCTTTGAAAAGTGATAGTAATAAGAAATAATACTTCTTTAGCCTAAAAGATGACATCATTGTTGAATATTATACACCGAAGAAGTCATAAAGGGAAAAAACAAAGATTATAAATTACGATTCTATACTAATAATCCCTAAGGAGCGTTGTAGAATTAAAAATTGTACTTCACAGTGACATGTTAGTAAATTAGAAAAAATACATTTTATAATCAACTAAAAGAATTCCATGAAGTGAAATCTGCATCTAAAAGCTGTTTTATGTCTGTAATTGAAATTTTTATCGTCTTTAAAAGGTACATAAACAAATAAACTTAATTCAGTACATACATTTATTTCTTATTTTGCAAATAAAAAAGTTAATTAAACAAACTCAAAGCATGTTTATTTTTCATTCGTACTTTGTTTCTTAATTTTATTCTTCAAAAGTTTTAAATGAACAGCTGTTACACTACGAAACCTGCTAGAAGAGAATTTGTTTAGATGCAGCAGTTAATGGTAATTATTCATAACTGTTTGCAGTGTTCAGCTTCAACAGACTGAAAAAAATCTTTTCAAAAAAACTAGTGTAAAATCGAAACAAAAAATTGCATGGTCTATTAGGAACAACTTCAAAATTTTGAATAAAAAGTCCGATATCAATCCGGAACCGTTTTATAAGTCGGATTGTAATTTAAAGAATGTTCAAGCTAAAAATAAATCTGTCAATTTATAAATGAGATCAAATTAACTGTATTCACATCAAGCAGTTCACAGTTTGAAAATATAGAAAACCAATGTTGAGATGTAAATCGCAAATTGATAAATACAATATTTTCGAATACATTAGTTTCAACATAAAAACACGAATATTCCAGTGAGTCTCTTCCATGTTTCAGAGTCAGTTCCAAATTTTGTTTAATTATTTATTACATTTACGCAAGTGTCTGATGTTTCTTCTCTTGTAAGAACCGCCGCCTTCATTACAAACCCCGGATCCTACTTTCTCCAAATCGAACCCTTTAACGATTCTTCTGTTACAATTACCGCCGTGCCTACTTGGAAAAAAAAAAAAAAAAAAAAAAGACAGTTTAGATCGTCCATGTGAAATTGATTCCAAGCATATGCTATATAAGTATTCAGGGTCTGAGGAGCGAGTCCTATACAAAGGTTACAGGTTAGAGCTCAACATGTAATATGGAATCTTTGCAAATTATGTTACTTGTAGTGTATCATGAGTATGCAAATAAAAACTAATTTTACGAAGAAATAAAAATTACAAATTCATTATTTAAATTTTCCTACAAGTTCAAATGACTCTTTGTTTATATTTTTTTTCAAGTGATTCATCCTTAAGGGGACATGGTACCCAAAACATGACATAAATGTCAATTTTTAAATTTTTATCCCATAATGTGGAGAATATCTTTCTGAATAGCTGTGCAAAAATTTATAATTGTACCTTTGATAGATAAAAAGTTATATTGTATTTTCTAAGCCCTCTCACACTATCAAAAGTAAAAAAGAAATCTTTAACACTGTTTTTCTTAGTTCGTTATTTTTCAGTTTGAGTGTTTTTTAAATCCCTAAGGCTTTTTTCTAAATTTAGTTAGAATTAGGAAATGTTTAGAGCATATTTATATACATCTGATAAACAAAAGTTAGTATGGAATAAGGTGTGCTATGTTTAGGTTTTTTTTTTTTTGAAATGAAAAATTTGAAAAAAAAAACTTCGTTTTTCTGCTGTTTTTAGTGCAAAAACATTTAAAAACTTTTTCATAGCTTGCATCTTCAAATCCATACTAACTATAGTTAACAATTATAATACGAATATATTGTAAAAAATTCATGGAAAAATACTTAAAATTGTGGAAGGAGTAGCATCTCGAAAAGAAGTTTAAAAAAAAATTTAAAAATTGAATTTATCAAAAATTATTAATTCAAAATATTTTTGTAGGTTAAATTATGTTTACTTACCATCAACACAGTGTAAAATTACTATAGTTTAATATAATAAATTATTATAGTTAAATGTTAGTGGTGCAATTTCTGAAAATAATTTTTTGGGTACCATGTCTCCTTAAGATTAGGATTTAGTTTGAAAGACATTCTAATATCATTACTTAATTAAGTTGTCTTCTATAGTATTTGAAAAACTGATAATCGCATTGCCGAAATATAGAATGTAAAAGAACAAGAAATTTGTCAGATTAAGAATTTTTCTTCCTACGTTATGGCAAATCTAATTACACGGACATGATTTTGAATAAAGACGTGATTGAAGGTAAAATAATTCTTCAGCAAGTTTTCCATCTGATGAAATAGGCTCGATAAGTGATTTACAAAATTTTGAAGCTCTAACGTCATTTTAATGGAAATTTCTTAACTTTCTATAAAGAAGAGAAAAAGAATTTTTATAATTAATTTTTACCGCGTTCCTTTGTAAAGGCCGACAAAGAATATCGAATACAAAGTAGCTATCAAATATTTATTCATGAACCAAAAATGTAGTCCAAATTGTAAAATATAAATTATGTGTTCATTACAAGGTAGAATTGTGACACGATTTTTCAAATTTTTTTTATATACACACTTCAAATTTTGTAACTTAATACACTTAATTTTTTTAAAGCATAATTTCGTCTCTTGCTGGAACTCTTATGACTGCGAAATTTAACAGTTTAAAAATTAAAAGCATCGTTTGCATTAATATTCTGACTAACAAGCAAACTATACGCAGTTAAGTTTTATTTTGACACTTAAATTCAAATGGATTTTTTTTTACTGAAATCATTCAAACTTTAAATCACGAAATTTTATAATAGAAAAGAAATAATAATTTGAACAATATGAATAAATTTATCCTTTGATTAAAGTACAAAACTCAAGTTATATCGGTTAACTTTCATCAGTCCCAAGCAACCCCAGCTGAAATGTATCATAGTTTTAGTGTTTGTATACATTTTGGATACTTTGAATATTTATTGAAAATGTCATACAAATACGAAGAATTGTTTTAACCTGGCTAACTAACAAGCAACAAACAAACAAGTTTATATATGAATAGTATATGCAAAGAGTTTACTAAAAAGGAGTTAGGTTTAATACAAAAACTCATTATATTGATATTAACAATCTAAAATTTTTTATAAAACGTTTTTCTATAAATATCATTTACAAGACTGAAGCAAAGACATAATTTTATATTTTTACATTACACGAATTTAGTGAGAAACTTTTATAAAGTTCTGTCCATCCGTCTGAAAACCAATATTACTACAAATGCTGAGGACACTTATATATATGTGAATACAGTTCTTGTCGAGAAGAGTTTCCACACCAAAGGTAACCAGAAGTTATGATCGTAATTAGCAGAAACGAGGACCGAGAAGTCAATTTCCAATTTGTTTAAACTATAAATGTTACAGACATTTGTCGCATATTAATATTAAGGCCTCCATAAGATAAGTGGGACTGCATAAATTTCAACTGAAAGAGTGCTTTTTTTGGTAATTTTACAGGACTTGGGACAGGACTCATATTTTGACTAAGAATAGATTTATAATATTTTAGAACGAGTACTCGGTGAAAAGTTTACTTGACAAATGTACTGTCAATCATTGTTTGTGGCGAACTTGGAGGCATTTTTGTTGAACTGAAAATGCGAGTTTATGCTATAATTTTTAGTGTAGTTTATACGTAAGAAATTAATTAATAACGTGATTCCTAGTTTTTAATAACACTTGTATTTAGAAAAAAAAAAAGAAATCAAGATTCATT